>CM016623.1:5629900-6335351 GCA_005393395.2 Gossypium australe
TAAGACGCAACATACCTCTTCGTTGTCGCTTCAAGTATAGTGAGACCACTATCTGCCCCATTTCCATCAAAAATTTGAGCTGCCCTTTTCGGGTTTTCAACTCAAAACCACCTTTGGTCCCAAGGCGCCCTTTGCGGGTCTTCGCCTTTGGCCTCTCCTTTTCTCTTCTTTTTTTTTTCTTTGAAATTTTTCTTTTTTTTTTTTTTTTTTTTTTTTTTTTTTTTAATCCTCCGGATTGGGCCAATCTCTGCCATCCCTTTCGGTCGATATTCATACTTTCCTAGGACAGACTTTCTTTGCCGTACAAGGTCCTTCCTAGTTTGTCATTCGCTTTCTTCTGAAGTCTCTTTTGCGCGAGATCATTTTCCTTTCCGGAGCCCTATCATGAAATTTTTTTTTTTTTTTTTTTTTTTTTTAAGATGATCCTTTTTGTTGAGAATTCACATCATCTGATCGTGATAGATAGCTCCCGATATTTCTCTTCAAGCTCTCTTGATCACATTGGGATTGGGTCTATTCCGCCTTATCCAATTTTGGCTCGGCCCGTGCCTAGGGAACAGAGGATTTCGACTTCACTAGGCGAATCTTGATGAGGAAGGGGCTGCCCCGGCAGGGGCCCTGGCTGATGTTTGATGAGCCTAAAGGGTAAATGTAACTTCTATATGCCAACAGTCACAAGTTTAGGTCCTCGACCCCCTTTTTTTTTTTTTTTTTTTTTTGGGCCTAACGACTATCCACTTTGTGACATTGGCCTACGAAATGACCCTCATCCTCTTGGTGAAGAGATCGCCCTCCGTGAAGATGAATTGATGCGGACCAGAATCTTTCTAGGAGATTGGCTTGATAACGTTCATGCCCCATGTGTAGAAAGAATGGAAGAGGCACATAAGTTCTGTCCTCCTTGATTTGTCGTTTGATGCTAAATTTTTTTTTTTTTTTTTTTTTTTTTTTTTGGCAGACCAGTGGCTCGAACCTCTTGCTTAGTTCGGGCAAAATCATCAGTACGTGGACTTCTTCTGTGACTTCCTTAGCTTGGATAGCGTACTTCATGCCTCAGTAGTCCTGGCGTGATCATACGAAAATACCTTTGAACTCTTGGAGATAACTCGCTGATTCCTTGCCTTGTTCCTACGGCCAGCTGAGCTTCCATTTTCATCTCCCTTGTAGTATTTGCTGACACTCCGTAGGATAGGATCCACCATTCTTAACAGTTTAGGAAATAGGTTGCGGCCCTTGCCATCTCTGCAGTCCTCCAATCCCTTTAGACACATATCTCATTAAAAGGAGAGTCGGTAACAGCGTCGCTCATGTCATTGATATCTAGGGGACCCATTGTGGGTATGAAGGTAGAAGATTAAAAGTATGATATGAAAATGAAATGATACCGCGTATGAGATGCGAAGAGTGAAAATAAAGATGCATTTTATTGAAATAGAGATTCTGGAAACAAGCCTATTTCACAAAAGGACTCTTGTTGCCTCTAGGCTTAAAGCCACAAGCATGTTTTGAATATTACTCCAGATCAGCTAAAATACAGGGATCCTTTCCACAGTCCTATTGTTCAAAACACTCTCAGACATGTAAGGTCTTGAAAACTTAGATTCTTCGGTTCATTCTCCAGATGCGTCATGCGTGTTCCAATTCCTCAGTGTCAGGTTTTGCACTGGAGCCCTGAAGTGGATGTACTCTTGATCTCACGCCCCTATATATCACGGTGCTCTCAATAGTTACCCTTTTAGTAGCATGGTTGAGCGATGAATTTTCTGCATCAGAAGAGTCATCGAACCTTATAACTCCTATTTTGATAAGTTTTTCGACTAAGTTCTTGAAAGCGGTGCAGTCTTCTATCCCGTGTCCTACTGTTCCGGCATGGTAGTCGCATTGAGCGTTCAGGTCATACCATTTGGGGTACGGGGGTTGGAACGGTTTCAAGTAGTGAGGAGACACCACATGTGCATCAAATAAATTTTGATAGAGCTCCCTGTATGCCATCGGGATGGGTGTGAACTGGAGCCTTTCCGTGTTAGGCTTTGGATTGGGATCTTGTTTAAGGGGACCTTGATGACTGGTAGCCATTGTCCTTGGCTGTCTTATTAGCTTTGAATAACTTTCATCATGCTTACTCGTATTACCCACTTCCTTTTCCTTCTTTTTCGGGATCTTCAATGTCCGCTCCCGCTTTTCTTTCGCCTTTGCCCAAATAATCGGCTTGACTTGATCATCCTTAGGGTTGAAACATGAGCCCGTTGGGAAGTTTGTGATGGTTGGGGTATTGGTCTGACGTCGGGGTCCGACAATGATGGGTGCCCCTTGCGACTGCGTGTCTGGTTGAGTCGGGATATTCCTCGGGGAATAAACAATTTGTTCGTCATCATCCGTACCGTTGATAGTTGGGGCACTCCTCTTTTCAAGTCCTTCGGCGAGTAGTTGAATTAACCGGCGCATCACATTCATTTGATCTTGCATATCCTGCTGAATTTTGGCCAACTGTTCATGCATCAATATTTGCCTTTGCTCTAATCTCTCCAACCTTTGTTCCATATCTGGAATAATTTCACCTAATTAGGGTTTTTCTACAAGTTTTGATGCGGGCAATATGATATAATGCAAATGCGTGGAATGCAATGCGAAATGCATGAAATGCAATGCAAAATGCATGAAATGCAATGCAAAAAGAAAGAGAGACGTTGATTATGAATTCGATTCCTATTAGAAGAACTTGTCTAGAAAGTACGTTCCTTTAATAAAGTGGGCCGCATATACAGCCCATCCTCCTAGTCCAGGTGAAAACACCAAACCTTTTCTTCGTCTCGAATATTGTGGTCGTGTCCCGCCTCTTCTAGCTCCTTATTTGCTTGATCCAGGTTGTCCTTCATCCTTACCTTTTGTGATGCTCATAGCCTTCTGATGACTCCCGAACAATCCTTTTCGGCTTGAACCTTCCAACAAATCTCCTTCTTCGTATTTGGATGTTTTAATTATGTCCCGTAAGCCTCCGTATCTTCTAGCTCTTCGTTGGCTTAATCCAAGTTGTTATTACGACACTCGTAATCTTCTAATGACTCCCGAGCAATCCTTGTCGGCTTCAATCTTCAAGTAATGCTTTGTCTTGTTGTTTACGCTCAAACGACCGTATCGTGTTCCATCTTATCAAGTAACACATTTTCTTATGACAAATTCTTCTATTTAGCAATCAAATGCGAATCAACATCTCCTTTCTAAGATGATGCAATGCAATGCAAATACATGGAATGAATGCAAAAAGAAAGAGAGGCGCTGATCATGAATTCAATTCCATTAGAAGAACTTTTCTAGAAAATAAAGCTCTTTACATAAAACGGATTACATACGCGGTTTCGTCTTCATAGTCCAAGCAAAACACCGATCCCTTTCTTCGTGACAGAATGTCATGACCATACCTTGTGCGCTTCCTTTGTAGATGCATCTTTAGCTCTTGATGGCTTGGTTCAGGCCGTGTCTCTTTACTCGTTCATCCTCCGTGATCGTTTATAAGCTTCTTAACCTAAAAAGTCAAGATCTGACGACTCTTGAATAATCATCGTTGGCTTGAACCATCGGGCAAAGTCTTGTATTCTTTCTTGGACTATACGCTTTCCCTCGTTGTTTACTTGGACTATATTTGAGCAGCCGCATTATAATCCACTTTATCAAGAAATTCATTTCCTTATGACAAACTCCTCTATTTAGGAATCGAACATGAATCAGCACCTTCTTTCTATAATGATGCCATGCAATGTAATCATAACAGAGGAAAACACGTTAGCGCAGGAGTAATAATCGGAATAGAGCATTTATCCGGGTGGTCTCTAGGGTTCGACATGGCTCTACCTATGGTGGGCTCTTAGGTCTCTCTACATGTGGTTGGTTCTAAAGAACAGGGTACCCGAACTAGCAGATTCCTCGATCCTTACCCATTATAGGCTCATATGGACCAAGTTCAGTTCAGGGGAACACATTTCCCTATGCCCATGCGGAGGTGAAAACCTCACGAAGACATAGGTACGGATGTATCCCGGAAGCAGTCCCCTAGCCCATGCGGAGGTGAAAACCTCACGAAGGCATAGTTTCTTGCTCCCACTTAAGGGTGTGACCACGACGGTCATGCAAACATGAATGCAGAGATATATCCTATGTGACTCGACATTATTGCAATCCTAGTACCCACAAAGTTAAAAGTAAAGATTGGATTGAAACACTCAAATGAATTGGAATAATTGTCAAAAGTCCTCTCATCTCGAAATGTCGAAATGCTATATCCAGTAAGTTAGGACACAGCATCCCGAATTCTCAAGAGTAAGATAGGACACAATTCGGATCCTTGTTATTTTGAAAATTCTTATCTCAAAGTAACGAGATGTCACACCCAGTAAGTTAGGGCACAACATTTGTACTCTCGAGGATAAGCTCTTTTTTTATTTCAAATCAAGAGAAAAATGATTTTGAAAACGATTTTTCAAATTTTGACAAAAGGACAAAAAAAATAATCAATTACATGGCCTGACTCTCTTATTGGTCCCCAGTGGAGTCGCCAAGCTGTCGTAACCATTTTTTTAAAGAAAACGGGAATCGAACTTGGGTTTCAAAAAATGAATAAAACGGGAGTCGCCACCGACCTTTTACTAGGTGTGATCGGATCACCTTTGTTTTAATAAAACATTTCGGTTTACTAAAACGGGGTTTATGGTCTACGAACATTTGAGAAAATAGGTTCGGGAGTCGGTTACGTGCGAGGAAGGATTAGCACCCTCGCAACGCCCGAAAATCGGTACCAAATTGGTCAATTGATGTCCTAATGTCGAAAGTTTAACAAAATTAGAAATGAATTTGGAAATTTGGGTCTTTTTTGGAAATGTTCGAGTCTTCTTAAAGTTGAATATTAAGATTTCTTTGTTTCGAAGGGACCAAATATCACATCCAACACGTAGGACACGATAATTTCAATCCTCAGATCCAAGGTCGTCTCTTAATCCCTAAGACTCATTTATTAAAATAACAAAAGGTTATTCGATCATTTGGTCAAGCAAGAAAACCGAAACCCAACACATAGGGCATGGTCCCTCGAATTTCCAAACACGGAATATTGCCTCATTTGAAAAGAATTTTTAGTTTTTTTGGGCGAAATTGATGAAAACTATGTTTTAAAGAAACGTTATTTGAAAACGGGAATAAGGTCGTGTGGTGGATAATGATGATGCAACACGAATTACGTACAAAAAATAACATAAGTATAATAGTAGTACTAATAATAGTATAACTAATATAATAACAATAACAATAATAATGATAATAATAATGATATGATAATGATGTAATAATAGTAATAATAATAAAATAATATAAAATATATGCAGCATTATATATAGTAATAATAATAGTAATGGTGAGTATAATAATAGTAATAGATCGAAATATGTATAACATAGTAATAATAATAATAATAATACTAATAAAAATAATAAACCACAATATATATTATATACTACTATAAATATAAGAATGATAAAGTTAGCATATACAGGCATAATACAATAATAACGATAATGGTAATAGTAGAAATAATCATAATATAAAAATATAACATAATAATAATATCGATGTGTATATTATAATAAGTGTGATAATAATAAAGTGGTAGTATGTACTATAATAATAGAAGTAATAACAATATAATAATAATAATAGTAATGATAATAATAGAAAATATGTACAATATGTTAATAATATGATAATAAATAAAATAATAATTAATATAGTAGTAATAAAGTTATAATAATGATATTTAAAATTAGTTAAATTGACAAAGGATGTAAAAGGACTAAATCAAGAGTAAAATCAAATTAGAAGCCGAAATAAGAAATGGGCGGGGTCTTCCTTGTAGCACTCGAAAATAGAGAAGGACCAGACGGGAAATAATTCCGGTCCTCATGCGCTTTGTTTCAAATAATCCGGACGCGGACCAAATCAAAACGTCATCGAAATAATAGGGTAAAAATTAAAAACATGAAATGGGACTTGATTAAATGACATTGAAAAGAGAAGGGCCCCCCAAAGCGCAAATATCCCCTTTTAAGAACAGATGCGCAATACCCTTGAGCTGGAACGACGTCGTTTCTTAGAGTATTTAAACTAATATTTGCTGAAAAATAAGAGCTTTCAACCCTAAAAAATAGCAGCCTCCAAACCCTTCTCTCTACCTCTCATCTCTTCCCTCTCCTCCGGCCGAATGGACACCGACCGCTTGTGTGCTCGTCGCAAACGGTGGCCAAAGTTGCGAAAAATGGGGTTTACCTGTTCCCTTTCGAATGGGTACCACGACAGGACCTTCCAAGCCCGCGAAAATCAAAAGCGATAGCCCCCATTTTTGCCCCCTTTTGTGCCCGATTTCAACCGTGGAGAGGAACTCCGATGATTGGTTCACGGGGCGACGTCACGGTGGCGAGGTAAATCCGTAAGTCTTTCCCTTTTCCCCTTTTTTATTCGATAAAGATTTTGAAATAAACTAGAACGGAATGGTAAAAGATGAAAATGATGAATAATGGTATCCAAAGAAATCAACCTTGAAATTTTTATTGCTTGCTTCTGATTGCTACAATTTTTGTATTTTTTGTTCTCTTTCGAATCTAAGAAAGGAAAAATTTCTCTTTCGAATCTCCCAAAGGGAAAATAATCCCCCTTTCGAATCTCCCAAAGGGAAAATAATCCCCCCCCTCCGTCTTACAGTGTTTTCCTTTCGGTCTTATAGCCGAATCACCGTCAATAAACAAATAAAATACGATCTCTTTCCTATTGTGGCGTCTTTGCTGTTGTTTTGTCCGTTTTCGCAGGTATGGGCGCCGATGGTGGTGTCAGAGGCGTGTGAAGGTCGTCGTTGCGGGCACGTGGGTACAGTGTTGATGGCTGAAGCGTGAGGATCCAGGAAGGCGCACATGGGAGTGGAAACGGCGCATTAGGGAATCCAGGGTTTCTCATCTGCTGAAAGTTTTTTGATTTTTTTGGGCCACTGGGCCGATGCAGATTTGGGCTTGTATTGGGCCAAAATTTTGGGCCTCAAGTTTAGTTTAATTTGGGCTACTGTAAATGGACTGTTAATGGACTCTTAATCTTTGGATTTTTATTTCTGTTTGCCTTTTTGTTTTGGTTTTATTTTGTCTACATGGGCCCGGGCAGAAATTGGGTATTACAGTCTTGTATATATTTTGTATTATTATAATTATAATAATTATTATTATTATACTATTATTTTATTATTATCGTATTTACTATTATTATATTATACATATTGTTATTATTATTACTATTATTATTATTACTATTATTTTATTTATCTTTATTAACGTTATTGTCATTTTTTTTAGTACTATATATTAGTATGTTGTATATACTTTATATTATTTTATTATTATTACTACTATTAACATTATTATCATATTATCATTATATTGTACATATTTTTTATTATTACTATTATTATTATATCGTTATTACTATTATTATTATTATATTTACTATTGTCTCTACCATGACTAACATTTTTTTTTGTTTTTATTCATTATTTCTTTTTAAATGTTATCTTTCTATTTTTGTTTTATCATTCCATCTTTTATTATCATGTTTTGTTAATTTCTCATGTTCGTTATTTCATTGTAACTCAACTTTTTATCTTTTATTTTATTTTGTTTTTCTTTTTTTAATTCATAAAAAAGAAGTTTCACAAAGGTAATATTCCTGAATTTGGGAAATCGAGAATTTGTGCCCAATCGTGCTGGGTGTAAATTTTCGTTTGATCAAACAAGTGGATAACCTTTAAAATTTCGTTTCCATTTTCAAATAAGCTAATATTTGTGCGTTTGGAAATTCGAAAAGATCGTGCCCAATCGTGCTGGGTGTGTTTTCTTTCGTATGGCCGAATGAGCGAATACCCTCTCCAAAATAAAAATATGTGCTTGGAGAATTTTGGAGACGATCTTGGATTCAAGGACTTAGATTATCGTGTCCAATCATGCTGGATGTGAAACTCTATTCCTTCGAAACGAGAGAAACTCGATATTCAATCAAGTTGTTAAAATTAAAAAAGGAAATAGAAAAAGATTTCAAAATCTTTTCAAGCTTTGCGACATCAGGACATTAAATAATCAATTTGGTACCAATTTTGGGCGTTGCGAGGGTGCTAATCCTTCCTCGTACGTAACCGACTCCCGAACCTATTTTCTCGAATATTCGTAGACCTAAAAACATTGTTTTAATAAATCAAATGTTTTATTAAAACAAGGGTGATCCGATCACACCTAATAAAAGGTCGGTGGCGACTCCCTTTTTACTCATTTTCAAAACCCAAGTTCGATTCCCGTTTTTGTCAAAAAATGGTTACGACAAATGTATTTGGTGTGATTTTTATGCTAAATTTGCTGTTTTGCGATGGAATTATATGCTGTATTTACTGTTATTGGTTGGTTTTAATGCAGGAGGGGTATAATATTGAATAAATGGCACTACAGAAATCTGTACAAATTAGCGGCGTTTTTCGAAAAGCGCCGCGTTCTTTAGCGGCGTTTTTCAAAAAAGCGCCGCCAAAGAACATGGTCATTAGCGGCGTTTTTCGTAAAAAGCGCCGCTAAAGAACATGGCCTTTAGCGGCGTTTTTCAAGAAAGCGCCGCTAAAGAACATGACCTTTAGCGGCGTTTTTAGGAAAAGCGCCGCTAAAGAACATTTCCTTTAGCGGCGTTTTAAGGGAAAGCGCCGCAAAAGTACATGGCCTTTAGCGGCGTTTTTAGGAAAAGCGCCGCTAAAGAACATGATCTTTAGCGGCGTTTTTAGGAAAAGCGCCGCTAAAGAACATGGCCTGTAGCGGCTTTTTTAGGAAAAGCGCCGCTAAAGAACATGGTCTTTAGCGGCGCTTTTTCAACATAAACGCCGCAAAATTTTGCGGCGCGTGTAATAGCGGCGTTTTTTGGGGCGCTTACAGAAGCGCCGCAAACACTTTTAGTGGCGCTTATAAAAGCCGCTAAAGGCCAAAAAAAACGCCGCTAAAAGTCTGTTTTGCTGTAGTGATAGTGTCGTTACGACACATAGTAGATAATATGCAGTCAAGCTGCCAGACTATAGGTGAAATGTCGTCGTACAGATCACTTCCTCCACATATACAAAACCCACCCCAATCACAGATACAGAATACATATACAGAAATAACAGATTTATCATGCTTAACATGCTTGTATACAGATAACATGCATACTTAAATAGTACAGTGAGACATGCGTTAATTATCCTACTCAGATCAGTCTATTAGAATATCATAGCACATATAATAGGGTTTGGTTAACCCTTACCGACCCTACAGTAGACCCACATTCGATCAGAACGACCCGTGCGACCCTAGGGAAAATTTCAGAATTATGGGCTCACATGCCCATGTGGGCCCACACAGCCTAGCCCAAACCCACATGCCCATGTGGCATGCCTGTGTGGGCCTGCACGCCCAACATGGCCTAGCCCGTGTGGCCCACACGGCCACACTCACACCATCACACGGTCGTGTCCTGTGCACGGCCACACCTTTGTTAAATACGGCCAACCACACAGCCAGGCACACACCCGTGTGGCGTCGACAGAATGCTTTTTCAGCTTTCGTCGAAACTCAATTTTCTGTGTTTTGGGAACACACTTGTTTCGATTTTAATGCGAAAACACTCCCGAGACCACCAAAACCTAAAATTGACAAACCCAACTCCCAAAATCAGTCTTAATTCACAACTAAATCGAAACCACGAAACCCACAACAATTCAATTCAAGCGTTCATCACTTACCCCAAAGCCCCGAACAATACCTATTATGATTCCACAGGAGGAGAGCCCCATTCCTCACGATTCGTTGCCAATTAACCCAGAATCACATTACCGAAAGGATCAAAATTGGTATAAATAGTTAAAACAAATACATTTAATTCGAAAAAAATTCACTACCTTCACTAACCAGGCACACGAAGATTTCAACAAAATTGTATCACCGCGGTTTTTGAAAGAATAATGTTGGCAAAACAAAGAAAAAAGAAAAAAAAAATTGGATAGAAAAAGTCACAGAGGAAAAAAGGTCAAACTAAAGGAAAGAGAAATTCTTTTTGGAAAAATAAAAATAAAATAAAAACCCCACCTAATCACAATCCCACTATATTCACTAACAACCCAACCAACTCAAACTTTCAATACCACTCAAACTTTTTAACCCAACCGAAACAAAAATTAACATCCACACTCATGCAAGGACTTGAACACAAGGCTTCCAAGACACTAACTCCTTACCACTTAAACAAACAAGCTTATTCTAATATAGATTAACAAACAATTTTATATAAGCCCACTCAATAAGGGCAAGGCTTCGATCTAAAATAACAAAATTTTGGCAAAAGGAAGACTTAAACTCAAGACCTCACACACACATCCAAAACACTTACCCACTAAAGTAGATACATATTTGTGTAAATTTTTACAAAACAAACTTAAAATATTCAGGGCGTTACAGGTTAGGCCGGGCTTGAGCTAGAAATCTTGCCCAAGGCTCAGCCCATGTAGAAATGGACCTTAAATTTTATCCAAACCCATTTTTCAGATCTTACATTTTTGTCCAAATCCTCCTATTTTTCGAACAAACCTTTAAGTCTGAACGAGTGACTTGACACATAAGCAGATCTAAGTTAAACCCATATTCTTGTATAATTATTTTTGACCTAATTCTACCCTCAAGCCCTATAAAACTTTTTAGATTTAGTTATCGTACTTTCGATTTAAGAATTTTAGTCTCTTTACTTGTAAGTCCATTTAAAAAGTACCAGTAATGAACTTCTATTAAATTTAAATATTTAATATTTTATTAATAATTTAAAATTACTGATGTGATAATTTAATATATTAAAAATATATAAATTCATATACAGTCAATAAACGATAAAATATAACTTATTGAAAATACAAAATACACATATATAATTATTTTGGGTAATGTTTTGAAAGCCAACGACACTGCGAACCCAAAGTTAATAGGCGAAATCCTGAAGTAGTTTGCATACCTCAACTAGGCGAACTTCAAAACAAGACATCTGCACTAGAATAATTGGTTACTGCCATACAACCAGCTCCTAATTCCTAAACTCACGACTCTTCCACAAAGAATCTCTTTCTCAACTTCCACCCAACCTTCCTCCGTGTAACCACCGTCCTCCTCCCTTGTTGACCTTACTGCTTAACAATTTCTATATAATTCATCGGTACAATTTCTAGCTTATATTTCGTCACTACCTCACTGTACTCACTCAATTTCATTATTTGAATAGAGACCAAATTTAAATTTAAAAAAAAAAAACCTAATATAACTATATATTATAAAATTGATGCATGGGACATACGTCTGAAACGTGATTGCTTAAAATACTAAAAATTGAGAATATTAAAGTAACATCACGCGTTGAATGTCAAACTTCTACCTCAACATTGGCTCTTTCTATGTTCTTTCTCCTACCTTATTTTTATTATTAACATAAATTTTAGTTATAAATTTCATCTTTTATTTTATAAAAATTAAAAAATATGTATTAATATTAATATTTTTATTTCAATTTATTTTTTATAAAATAATTCAACAAATTCAATTATGATAATTAAGATTCAACAAATTAATAAAAATCAATCCTTTAAGTTTATAAACTAAAATTTCAATTTTTGTATAGTAAAATGGAATGATGCAATTTTATAATTATATTTAATTTCCATTGTTTATATCAGATATAAATATTTAAATTAAAAAAGAAATTCTCCCATTATCCAATGAAAAAAGTTGACGTGTAACATGTTTTTGAACAAGTTAACGTGTAGATAGACGTCAACTTGTGATCAAAACAGACGGCCTAAAATGTACGGTCACCTTTAGCTTGACAGTCCACGTGTGAAAAGTTTAATAACTTTTTAATATTTTTCCATAGTCAATACCAAACACGTTTTCAAAATCTCTGCCTTTTCTATATATATAGGCTGCTGTTAATCAGTTGCTATTGCACTTTGCACACCAAGCATCCAACGGCGACTTCTAGGCTTACTGTTCCATCAATAATGGCCCTTTCAACAATGATCCATACCCATATCCCACCAGCCCTCAACGGTGGTGGGATGAATCGGATTTCCGCTGTTTATGCTCATCAAGGAGTTGCTTCCGATACCAAACTCAATAGGGGTGCTCGACGTTTAGCTGAATCGTTGACTACCCTTCTTAATCTCAATATCGAACCTCTTTGTTCGAGGAAAGATCTTCAATATTCCAATTGGGATTCGTTTGATGATGAGAAACATAACACCCCAACGACGTCTCCCAAGGAGATGATCGCCGATAAGTGGCGTGAACTTCATGGTTCTTCGGATTGGGAGAAGCTTTTAGACCCGCTTCATCCATGGCTACGGCGAGAAATCGTGAAGTATGGCGAGTTTGCTCAAGCGACTTACGATGCTTTCGACTTTGATTCTTTCTCGGAGTATTGTGGGAGTTGCAGGTATAATCGTAACAAGTTGTTTGAGAAACTGGGGCTGAGTAAAAATGGTTACAAGGTGACTAAGTACATCTACGCTATGTCCGCCATTGAAATGCCACAGTGGTTGGAAAGGTCACGGTTGATGGACACATGGAGCAAAGATTCCAACTGGATGGGTTACGTGGCCGTTAGCGACGACGAGGAGACACGTAGGATCGGACGGAGGGATATCGTGGTGGCGTGGCGAGGGACGGTGGCGCCGTCTGAATGGTACGAGGATTTTCAAAGGAACTTGGAACCGATAGGGATCGGAGATGCTAAGGTTGAGCATGGATTCCTAAGCATTTACACTTCCAAGAATGAATTCACAAGGTACAATAAGTCAAGTGCTTCAGAGCAAGTTATGAAAGAAGTGACCAAGTTGGTGCAATTCTATCAAGGACAAGGAGAAGAAGTGAGTTTAACGATAACCGGGCACAGCTTAGGCGGTGCATTGGCACTGCTCAATGCCTATGAAGCCGCCGTGAATTTCCCGGGCCTTGCGGTTAGTGTGGTTTCCTTCGGTGCACCTAGAGTCGGCAACAGCGCCTTTCGAGCCGAGCTCGATGATTTAGGAGTTAAAACTTTGAGAGTGGTAGTTAAGCAAGATTTAGTCCCTAGAATGCCAGGGATTGTTTTCAATGAGAGTTTACAGAGGTTTGATGATATAACAGGAACATTAGAATGGGTTTATACACATGTAGGAGCTGAATTGAAGCTTGATGTTAGTTCATCACCTTACCTTAAACGTGGATTCAATCCGTTGGGATTTCATAGCCTCGAGACGTACCTTCATCTTGCCGATGGGTACCTTAGTGCCGAGTCTGCATTTCGGTCCGGTGCTCGTAGGGATGTTACCTTGGTGAACAAGGCATGTGATATGTTGGTGGATGAACTAAGGATCCCTCAATGCTGGTACCAATTGGCTAACAAAGGGTTGGTTTGTAATGAACATGGCAGATGGGTTAAACCAAGAAGAGAACCTGAAGACATTCCTTCACCAACCGGGGAACAAGCACATGACCTTAGTCTCAGAATTGAGATGCAAGAAAGTTATAAAATGTTGTATGTAAGCTAAAAACTTAGCCATATGTTGATCAAGAAATGAAAAGCATTTTTTGAAAAATTCTCTCTTGAACTCTATGGCATCTTACTAAAACTTGGCTATATGTTAGCTATATGCAGGCAATGTCTATCTGCTACTTGCACATTGCATGAGAATCTAATTTCAGTTTGTTACACATATATACAACAATTTACTCCACAGTCAAACACATATATGGGTGTGATCTACTTACAAGGAAGTATCTGGTCAAATCGGCAAGACGGTCTTCATGTCCTTATGCATTGTTCTAATCACGGTCGTGATCTGCTCGATTTGATCTTCACTAGAACATGCAGAGAGAAGTACCTTGGCAGTTCCTCCATCAGGGTAACAGCCAGCGTCGATCATTTCCTCAAAAATTTCTAAGCATCTTTGATATAGTTTCTTCCTAGAGTAGGCTCCGAGCCGTGAAGTCCAGGTTACCACATCAGGTGTCAAATTCTTAGCAGGAAGTGACTGGAACAACTCTTCCATTCTGTTGAAATATCCTGCCCGGCCGTAAACATTGATCAAAATGTTGTATGTACTAATGTCAGCTTCATAAGGTCCTTTTTCCATTGCAACCAAAACTTTCTCCATGTTTTCGAATTGACCTAACTTGCCATACAGGTTTAACATACTGTTTAGGACAAAGGTGTCCGGTTGAAGTCCAAATTCCTGTATTTGGTTCACAATATTCTCGCACTTAGCTATATTCCCGACTCTAGAGTAGGCAGAGAGAAGTAGCATGTGAGATTTCATCGTTGGCGTTATTCCTAGCTTCTTCATCTCTTCAAATACCGATTCAGCATCTGAAATATATATATGGTGAGATATTTACAGTCAAGCTGCATTGAGGTGATATTATGTTGGACAAGAGAAATATCATATGCTAACTAATATGACTCCAATAGTATCTTGAAAAGCATGCAAGTGATGATGATATATGTTTTCTTGGGAAAAAAAACTTCCCCAGTTTGGTCCGATATTACTAATAACAATAGTTATGTCTGCATATAGGAATGCAAGGTAACTCCTTAGAAATATTTACCCTCGTAAAGGCCAGCTCTACCATAGGCATCAACCATGATATTAAATGAAGCTCTGTCTGGTTCACATCCCATGTGTTGCATGAGTGAAAATACTTCTGCCGCACCATAAGGATAACCTGCACGACTGTTAGGGACAAGAGAGTCAACAAAGCTCTGCATGGACCTGGAACAGAAGCACTATAAAATTATTGATAGGGAAGTATATAATGATAAGGGATTTGAACCTGTAAGCTTCCATGAGCGCATTGTAGGCATACACATCAGGCTCATAACCGGCTTCTTGAAGCTGCTCGAAAATCTCTTCAGCCTTTTCGCAGAGTCCCTCCCTAGCAAAAGCATTCACCAGAGCAGTGTATGTGCATATATTTGGTTTACACTTTTGACTTCTCATTTCATCAAATAATTTCAAGGCCATATAGGATTTACTTGCCTGCACAGCAAATTAGCATGTATGAACCTTCAAATTAAGTTTCAGCAACAAATCATCCAAGTGAGGGCAATGATTATCAAAGAACCCTGACAGTTTGGGATCGATATATATTTAATTCACCTTCCCATATAAGTTGATCATCAGTGTGTAAGTTTCGGTATTCAGTTGGCATCCGTCTCTCTTCATCCTCTGAAAAACTTCTATAGCCTTTTGGGAGTTTCCTCCCTTCATCAACCCATCAATATAAGCATTGTAAACAGTTGCACCTGAACAGAAAATCTTTTATGCAACACTACTCAACATCAAAGATTACACTTTGGTAAGACTATAAGAGAGGCAGACATACTTGGGGAGAGACCATACTTTCTCATCTCGGCAAACACAGCCTCAGCTTTCTGTTTTAGCCCGGCTGTACAGTAGGCCTTGACAAGAAGGGCATAAGTATCTTCAGTTGGTACGCATCGAGCTTCGAGAAGTTCCAAGTACGTAGATTCCACCTTCTTGTATAAAGATTTCTGTCCATAAGCATCTATGAGCAAATTGAAGCACATAACATCCAGCTGAAAGGAGCTCCTCTGCAATATCCACTCACAAAGCTGTAGAAACAATAGCAAATCAGCAAATACATGGGTACAAGTTGAATTATCATACATTCATCGATAATGGCTAATGGTAATTGTTTCTAACCAGCACAATAGGATCCCATTTTTTGTTTAAACGAAGTTGAACAGCTACATTGATAAGATCATCCCAAGTAGAATGAGAGGGAGAAAGATTATCAAGTGAACTCCAAACTCTATCAGCATCAACCTCCTGCTGAAGAAAATCCAGAATCTGTTGAGCAATGGGGCCCAAAACAGGGAAAACTCCATCCACAAAACCAGAACCATACTTCCATCCTTGTCCTCTTAAAGAACCACCTATAAACGAACAAGATTGAAGCCATAAAAGCTATTCAAAAACTGACAGATTCTACTACTATAAAGCACATATAAAGTATGAGTATTTACATCGTTTCCTGGACAGTTTTTTGTGATGAAAGGTCCTCAATTTTCCACGTTTGTCGATATAAACACCATCACGTTTCCATTTCTCAATAGCTACATCACTTGAAGAAGAATTCTTTGCCATCCATTTGAAACTCGGCTTATAGCTTCTTGGTTGAATGTAAACATGGTTGAGCGTGTTTCCAACAACAAACCTAAAAAAGGGTATTGTTCCTTACGTTAGTGTAATATAATGGTGATTGAAAGTTGAAAACCCCAGTTTGGAAAAGAAAACAAAGGCCTCATAAACCAGTAACTTTTAGAGATAATTCGAAAACAGTCATATGAAAAACTGCCCCCAGAAAGTCAGAAATTGATATAAAAATGGAAATGCGCCAGTTATATGGTAAAGCTAAGGATTGAACTTAACATGAATTCGAAGAGGAGGAGCTTGCAGTTTGAAAGATTGAGAGTTGAGAATTTCCTTCAAGAAGATAACGTGGCAGAGAGAATGACAAATAATAATACAGACAAAGATATTAAAAATATCTTGCAATAAGGCACTGAATGACTGCTAAAGGTGGTCCAGGAACGCCAAACTGTAAAGACCGGCATCAATAGAAGAGTTTTAAACTCTATTAACGGTAAATTAAATAATTTTATTCCTTTCAGTAATTTCTGACATTGTGCCATGTTCTTAGGGTGCCTTCCTTTTGATACAACTCTAAAGAAATTAATGATAATCAAAGAGAAATTTGTGTAAAAAAATTTAATTCAGCGACAGACAGGATGAAAATTCTTTTTTCTCATTGGATATCCTTTTTTCTCTTTTATTGTACAGGCTAAAAACCTAAATATAAAGAAAAAAAAGGTTCGCATAAATTCAAAGTTAAATTATCTCGAAAGTGATTGTATAGACCAATTGAAGTTAACCCAAATTTTATAACTCATTCGATTACAGTTCTAGCATCATGCAGACATTGGTGAAGTTTTGTGTTCAATTCCAGTGATGAACTAACAACATTTGACCGAATTGGAAAGTCTCAAAACAAATGTTACATAAAAATAAACACTTGTAGATAAGTCTGGAATAAGAAGACAAGTTACTCCACTTCAGCCAAATAATCATCAATTTCAGCTGGGGTAAGCACCCTGCAAGACAACATGCACAACAGGAGTCATTCAGCCGCCAGAAAACCAACAATTTCATGATTAAAAAAAGCAGCAGAAACAATCATTTTTTAAAATCAGAAATAAAACTGAATGGACAATAACTGTAATTGCAACATGCAAGATATTGGTGCTGATTGCAAGTAAAACAGCGCCGCTTTCAGAATTGCATTTCACAAGGAACACTTTTGGCACTTCCTAAAGCCAAAAGGTCATTTTTCGCATCAGCATAACACCACCATAAAGTTAAGTGAGAAGGGTGAAAGGGTTAAAGCAGGAGCTTGCCTGAATTTTCTGTCAGTTCCAATAATCCCAATTTCAATGTTTTTCCCTGAGATTTGTCCTTCAAATCTGCAAAATTGAGAAACGGCTTGTAAGATAGTATAGATGCACCACACAATAGACTACCTTAGACCAACATTTTCTTCCAAGGTTCTAAACATACAGATTATAGATCTTCCTGAACTGATAAGCAGGTGGAAGAAATTTAAAAATTGACTTACCCCTCTTTGAGAGTCAAAATAGCAGTATGCACAGCATCATCAAGTTCCATATCATCAGTGTATCTACAAAAAAGGACAATAATCAATTGCATTTGCATTGTTTCAACGGCAATGAAATGTAAAGTAAAGGAAAGTCCAACTCAATGCTCGAAATGATGCATAGCTATAGTACAGTCCTTTGCTGAATAAAATGTCATGCTAGCTTATACCATTCCCTAATCATGCAATGATTGCCTGTCATCTAGAAGGAAGACTCCCATTATAAACTCATTGAGCATCAGTGACAAAATTGAATGCCATTACCATCTATATGAAGGTTACAAGAAAAGTTAAGACTACTACTGATGGTTATGCCACCATCAGTTCCATCACTGGTAGAATATAACATATGGGAGGAAACTTCAGTTGATTTAGTTCTGAATACTATAAAAACTAGAATCAATGGCAGGTACCTCTTTTCAAGAAATGTTTTTGCATTAGAGACATTCTTCCCCATTGCTGAGGCTTTCCATGAGAAATACGAGCCAGATGGATCCACCTAGCAAGAAGTTACAGATTCATACAGCTGAAAGCACATAAAACATTCTATGCAATGCCTCAAAGAATCCAATATTAGCTATGAGCAATACCTGATACAATTGTGGGCCATTGTCGTCATATCCAGCAACTAGTAGAGATACACCAAAAGGCCTTACACCACTACAAAGAAAATGATGCATCAAAGTTAACTATTAAGTCCAAAGGATTGCAAGAGTTTCAGTTTCAGTTTTTTATCTAATTCAAATCAACCCAAAATGTAGCACCAAGGTATGCAAAAAAGGTAATGAACTATAACGTGCTATTTTCTCAAAAAAAAGTTCATTCAAATCTTTCACTTTCAGGCCATACATGAGGCAGAATCATAAGGCCAAAATTAAATTTGAAGGAAACTTTATCTCAAAAGACAACAGTTTTAAGGAGAGAAATTATATTAGACTCAGGCTACTTTCCTTTTGGCCAAATAAAACTATTTTTCCCCCTAACCACAGGCTAACATGAAGAAAAGCACAGCCTGAATTTGACCGAAAAGAGACTACCAAACAACTCAAGCTCTTTGATATAATTCTGAAAGGAGAAGTAAAAAGGTATGGATAATAGTTTTTATGTTTATGTTTATTTTATTATTACTTCTTCTTCTTTTTTTGTGCGTGTGGAGGGACATATTTCTTACCCAGACTGAGTGAACTCCTGCATAACAGCTGCAGTTTCCCTTACAAGTTGTGTTACTGGAATTGGTTCCTGCAAACAAAATTGGCACATATTAGAAAACCAGGCAAGGTAGAAGAACACATAAATTTTTATGTTGAAACTAGGAAGTAAAGTTATTGAATAAAATTTATAAAGACTAATGTGACCAACAGATCATGATTGCAAGTTTACAACCATAATGTGATTTGATATTAATTTTTCCTAGATGCAAGGTGAAGTAGTACAGTAAGTAAATTAATTATCATTAAGAGCCAACATACCTTATACAACCTATGGTATTGTTCTGCTTGCTTCCTACTTTTCCGAACCAAAACTCGAAAATCAGGACCCATGCCACTGAAGAACAGTAACACAATATAAGGATGAAAAAGATATAAGTGTCAAAAAATAGACAAGTAACATCAGCAGAAAATAACAAGATTAAAAGTTTAAAACATATAAGTTATATCAGCAATCTGTGAATCAGATTCTATATAACCCATACCAAAAGAACTAATGAAATTAGCTTTCAATATGATTGAAGACATGAAAAGCAAACCTGTAAACAACTCCAATATTTGGAGTCAGACACTGTATTTTCTGAACCTGAAATCAAACAGCAAACAACCACATTTCGCATTGATTAATAACCGTTCATCGGCTTGGAAGCAGAACTTAAAAAATGGTTGAGGCAATATAGTTGTCGGTCATTTTCTTTTGGTATGACCAATGTATCATTCTTGTCTGTTTTACAGTCCATGAAGACTAATACTTTCGAGATTCATGGTTGCTCCTCCCAACAACAATTTTATCTCCAGGGTTTGAACTTGAGTTCTCTCCCTAGAGTGCAATATGCCTTACTATTACACCCATGCACCCAACTCTTGGTGGTAGTTGTCAGTCATTTTCATTCTTCAATTAACATACAAAGCTACTCTCTCATATTTTCTAAAAGGTAATAGATTAAAACAGCAAAAGTGAAGTTGTCTAAAAATCCAAAAGTAAAGAAAAAAAAACACAGATGGAAAGGCCAAGTATATGGTAAGAAACAAGCTACTCACAGAGGTTTCATCAACCAAGATTGAAGGCAACTTCTTCTCGGTAGCAATTACAACCCCATTAGCAGCTGTAATTTAAAACCCATCATCAAATTAAGCCCAATGTATTAATTTACAAGCATAAATATTTAACCAGTTAGCCACTATTTCACTAGTTGTAAAACCCTAAACTGATCACTTAAAAAACAAAAAAAAAAAATTGAAAAAAAAAACCTTTGATTCCAAGAGATGTTTGACCCGAACCGACCGCCGTCAAGGCGTGCTCGATCTGAACTAGCTTTCCCGAAGGACTGTTCGAAAGCACAAAAAAGAAAAAAAAATATTGTTAATTCAAAAATTAGTTCTAAATTCAATTCATTAATGAAGTTAGTAAGATAAGAAAGGGATTATTACCTGAAAGTTGTGAGAGAAAATGAATACTGACTGTCACCCATGGTATGAAAACTTCAAAAACCTGAACAAATGAAGATTGTAAAGAAAGAAAAGTGATTTACTTTGGGGGTGTTTGTGAATGGAACGAAACAAAGGACAGCTTCTTGTGTACTCGTTTGAAGATGGTATATAGATCGAAAAAGGTTTCTTGTTGGGGAAGAAGGTTAGGCTTTAGAGAGATGGGTTGGGCTTAGATAACAAAAATAAAGATTTGAGCCATGGAAGGCCGTTGGATCAACCCATTGCCTTTTTAAAACAGAACTAAAAAGAAAAGAGTAAACTACTTAGTTGGCCACTTCACTTTTAGAGTGCTTTCAATTTGGTCACTTAAAATGAAATCCTTACAATTTCGACATCCAAATTTTAAGATACTTTCATTTTAGCCACTAAAGTGTTAAATCTCTAATGTCAGTTACCTATATATGCCACATCATGTTTACACTTTCATTTTGGTCGCCCAACTTCTACGTCATTTTTATTTTGGTCACATAAAAATATCTTTTTTAAGTATTGATATGGGGTAAAAAAATCAAGGACTAAAGTGAAAAAATAATAGAAACTAAAAAAATATACAAAAATTTTCAAATTGTACCTATTTATCCCATTGCCAAAAAATCTATTTTTTTATATTGAAAATTTAAATTTCAAAACATTAAAATAAATTAAATAGATTTTTGAAAGAAAAAAAATTATCCCTTGATAATACCAACTGATTTGTTATTATAAATTTGAAATTAATTAATTTGATCTTCTCCTAAATTTTAAATTTTAATTTTATGTTTCTAAATTATCCTTAATGAAATCAACTCAAATAATTCATATTTAATGTTTCAAAATGAAAACAGTCTTAGTCCTACATTACATTTTGTCTCTGTGGACCGAGGAGAAAAGGGGCTCAGTGGGAAAAGGATTGTACCATGAGGGAAGCAAGGAGGTTTCAAATATACAACATGGATTCTGGCAATGCAATGGAGTTGGGCTTTCATGCGGATCCGAATGAATCATCTTTTCCATGGAGGTAAATCCTTGCCCGCTAGGCAAGAGGATAGCAAGTTACAAATTCATAAATGAAGTAATTAATCGTGGGATTACCATTATCCTGTTTGTAGTGACGAATCTTGTATGTGTTCCTAAGAAAAGAAATTTGTCAAAATTTTGGGGTCTTAAAGGGTCGTGGAAACACATAAGAACTCTTGAATGGAACTGGAAAAGAGATGTAACTCCAGTTCCTTCGGAAATGGTAAGATCTTTGGCGCACGAAGAAGGGGCTGATCCGTAATTAGGTACTAACTAAATAATTTACTAAAAAAAAACTACATGCTATTTTTTTTTTACACATAGGGTGTTGAGTAAATTAATGAAATATGCTGAATTTTTTTAATATTTAAGTAAATAGATTTATATATATATATATTTATCAGGATATGTTGTTTTTTAAGAGAGAAATAAAAACACACCATATGGTTTTTAAGACAACGGTAATTTTCCCCCACCGATCACAATTTCAATGGCTACACTCCAACAACCATATTTTTTTTTTCCTATATAAACCCCTCCAAACTTCATTCTTTTCAATTCAAACTTATTTCTATTATCTCATTTCTCAACTCTCTCGATAATTTCGTTTTAAATCTTTCTCTGAATCCTATTCTCTTCGATTTTATTTATTCCTTATCATTTGTAAAATGGCAAATCAGTTTATTTATTTGGATGACAAGCACATCTTCGGCATTCAATTACAAATAATAAGAAAATATTATTAAATTATTTAATTTTAATTAGTTAATTATTATGTTTTTAACATTATTAATTTTTTATATTTATATACTCAGTTTAAGTGTGAGTGCATCGGTTGTCATTCATTGACACTTGCGAGATGCGAGATGTGAGATTCTTATATGTGGCTCACACGCTCAGGGGGACTAAATTGGATCATTTATTTATCAGTGCTTTGGTGGAAAGATGGAGACTAAAGACACACACATTCCATCTTCCCCCACTTATCGGTTATTTGTTGACAACCTCTGTTGGCCCAATTCGCGTTTCATCCTTTCTGCACCGCACAACAACTCTTCCCCGCTGGAAATCTTGTTGTTCCCAACTCTGTCACAGGTTATAGTAACGAGCTCATTGTCTTTGGTGGAGACAAATAAAACGAATTACTTGATTATACTGGAATACTCTTGTGTTTTTTTTTGCTATGACTATTTGTAACAGTCTGGTTTAGACCCTAATTGGAACGAGTAGTTTCGGGACCACTTAACAGAGTTAAAATATTATTTTTATTATTTTAATAATGTTTATAGTGTGGTAGTATTACTGTGTGAAAGTTTCGTAAAGAAATTTTACCTATTAAATAGTTAATTCGGTAAAAAGGATTAAATCGCATAAAACGGAAACTATGTGTGCCATTAGTAAAATGACTTATTTGATAATGGCTTTATAAATGGGAGTCCTTGCATGGTAATTATACCATTGCATATTTGAGTGGACGTAGTGGACCTTGAATTACATAATTTATATGGTTATTAAACGTGGGTATTTTGGTAAATTATGGAATAATGCTTAATAAAATAAAGCCATATGATATTTTTATTATGTTTTCATCATCTTCAACCGAATAACTAAACAAAGAAAGGGTTTTGGAAGCTTTAACATTCGGCCATGGCTTTCTAAGGGATTAAGGTACGATTTTTGATCCGTTTTTAATGATTTCTATGTTTTTGAGCTCGTTGCAGCTCGGTTTAACTGACCCGTACCTCAATTTCTGAAATTGGTTGTGTTTTTGAAATGTTCCATTGATGAGTGCATGTCTGTTTTAATATTTCTTGTTAAATTATTGATGGTTGTTTATAGATATACAAGTTTTATAAAGAGATTTTTTATGAAATTGAGTATTTAGGATTAAATTGAAAAAGATAGAATTTTTGTGGTTAGAAATGTGAATAAAATGAAAATATAGGCTGTTTAAATACTATAGAAAATTTGGCTAAATACATGTATATTGGGATTTTGTGTATTTTTGCATAATTATGCATTAAGGACTAAATTGTTAAAGTATGATAATATAAGGGCTATTTTGCAAAATGGCCAAAATACTTGTATATGTATTTAATTGATTATGTTAGTGAATAATTAAGTTAAATTTGGTTAAATTAGATCAAGACAAACAAATTCAAGATTTTGATCGAGGAAAATCGGAAAATAGACGGATACACGAGGTAAGTTCGTATGGTTAAAAATCGAATTATTAGCTACTGAAATTGTTTTAATTGATGTTAATTGTTTACATAATGAATAAATTACTACAATTTATCGGCTCTATGGATATGTTGCAGTCACTGAATTATATGATTAAATTGATGCAAAAAAATTAAAAAAAATTATATGTTATAAGAAATGATGGATAATCGACCAAATTGTGAGTATGTAATGGTAGATATGTTAAATGGCTTTGTACTTGATTATATTAATATTACATGATGATGGAATGCCATAATATATATTCGGTCTTGTGTATGGTAGTAATGAAGTACTTTGGGTTGAGTAAATATATATTGGAGTTAATTGAGCTTTAGTATATGATAAATTAAATGCCTTGTATGTGGTAAGTTACTAAGTAAATATTTGTTGTTGATTAAATTAAATACTATATATACATATATGTGCCAAATTGAAATGTATAAAAAAGTTGAGGTTGCCGAATGCAAATAAAGTTGATAAATTTGAATTGATGAATATTGAGTAATTAAATTTCGGCACAGAGGGTGCGAGTATAAAAGGTTACAGATGTAAAAATTGCACTAAGTGTGCTAGCTTGATTATTGAGCACTAAGTGTGCAAGCTTAGGTATCGAGCACTAAGTGTGCGAATTCGATATATAATGTTGAATAATTATTGGCACTAAGTGTGCGACTTTTCGAGTAATTAGGAATAGTTGAATGTATTTTTGCCTTGAATTTCTTGAGAAGTATTTATGATTTATAAATTTGAATTTGTGCCGGTGAGTTTTATCAGGCTAAAAGCCTAGCAGGCCTTGTGCCGGTGAGTTTTATCAGGCTAAAAGCCTAGCAGTCCTTGAGCCGGTGAGTTTTATTAGGCTAAAAGCCTAGCAGGCCTTGAGCCGGTGAGTTTTATCAGGCTAAAAGCCTAGCAGGCCTTGAGCCGATGAGTTTTATCAGGCTTATGCCTAGCAGGTTTATACCGGTGTATTACTTTTGGCTCGATGCTTACAAAGTTGTGTGCCAATGTGGTACGGAATGTGTAAGACGAGTTGGATGGTCAAGTATGACCTAATTTATTTGCTATTCAAAATTAGGTAAGTAAGTAAAACGATTATTTGCTACAAATTATGAATTATTGATGTTACTGATGAGTTAATATTTATACGGGTATAAATTTGCTATCGGTTATATAAAGGTGTTACAGGTTATACGTAATGAAATAAATCGATCCAATGCTATGTGAATTCTATGATATTGATATCGTATTGGTGATATGTGATATAAATGGTTTAGTTACATATATGGCACTTAGTATGCAAGATACAGGGTTTTCGATGTTGGTCTTAAGGGTTCAACTGTAAAGATGATATTGCGAGAATAGAAATGATGATACAAATCAGTACAGGTATACATGGTACACTTGACAAGCAAGTGACATTGATAAATTTATATGACACGTGAGTAGATGTGATAAATTACACATGAATTACATGACTGTTAAGCAAATAAATATTGAATTAGATAAGGCTGGTTTAAAAGCAATCTTATTGCTTAAAATGACAAGCTAATTGTTAAATCTTTTATGTAGTGCTGTTAATTATACGAGCTTACTAAGCTTATTAGCTTACTCTGTTTATTCTCAGTATCTTACAGTAATTCAAATGCTCGCTCAGGTTGGAAGTCATCGAAGATTTTATCACACTATCTAGGGGCTAACTAGTATTTCTAAACTATTTGATGTGGGGTAATATGGCATGTATAGGCTAGTTAATAAGTTGAATTATATGGTCACTTGTGTATATGAATGAGATATGATCTGTTGTATTTTGATCAAGCTATGTGATATGGCTTGAGTGAAAATGGTTGATTTGATATAGAAGTATTATATGATGTATTCATCTTGTGATAGTTTTGTTAATTGGCATTTTGGTATAGATGATATATATACTTGAACATGTTATGCAAATGATGCTTGTAGGTACATGTCATAAGAGCTGTGAAAATGGCTTAAACCAAGCCTGTTTTGTGCCCACGGTCAGAGCACACGAGCGTGTGACTTAACCGTGTGATCCTATTTCGTAAGATTTCCTATATCTTTTATATGTTATTAAATTATTCCCCGTTGTGTAATTAGAATTTTATATCCTCGTTTTAAGCATGCTATGAATATGAATGCTTGATATTATTGAATTGAGATGATGTTTGATAAAATTTAAAATTTTACTGTTCCAAACTGTGTTACAAGTCTGGTAATGCCCCTTACCTATTCCGGCGACGGTTACGGGATAGGGGTGTTACACTATTATCTTAAACTTCTGTATGAGTTTTACAAAGCATCCTCCTCTGATGAGGTGAAACTCGTTGTCGCATAATCAGTACCAACTGGGGCCTCCGGTTATACTCCATCCCTTGACAGCATAACCTTTGTAAACTTAAAGCCCTAAATACACTTCAACCCGTGATCGTATAATCAGCGTCAACTGGGACATTGAGTTGTAATGCAATCCCAACTTCTTGGGTGATAGCTCCATCCTTAGGTGGCAAATAAAATTTGTAGGTCACCGCGCTCCATGGCATCACCGTAAATTCAAACATACCTTAATCATGTCTATCTCAAACATAAACAAAAATAAAAATATAAAGTTTTAATTTCCAACCACAAAATAATAATAAAGGCCCATTACCCATACCTACTGACCAAATCATATTATTCTGCAATAAAGGCCAAACCTTGGCAACAAATTTCCACATAAACGAGCATATACTCCTCATAATACAGTTCGACAAACCTTCACAAACTCCATACTTTGATATGAGGATTCTGACCCATAAGGCTTCAGTTTAGTGATAATACTATAGCCAATCTTTATTATAAAAACTTTATTCTAATTACTCAAATGATGAAACCCGAGACCTCCACATGATCTAGGCTGAAAAATAGTATCCCAACCAACTAGAGCCATTTTCCTTCTCCAATCAGAAGCACCCCAGATGAACTGCATTGCAATTTTTTTGATTGAATCACAAATACTTTTTGGAACCAGAATAGACTGCATAAGATAATTCGGGATAGTTAGCAAGACAGTTTGAGCTAAAGTGACTCTCCCTGCCAAAGAAATTTTTTTGGTATCCTAGCTAGATAAACGACTGCGGACTCTTTCTACCAGAAAATCTAGAGTGCTTTTAATCACTCGTTTGTGAAAAAGAAGAACCCCTAGATATTGTCCCAGATCATTAACTTCTTGAAAGCCAATAATGTTGTTGATACCTTGAATATTCCTTAACACTAGTAGAGAAGAAAATGTCGGTATTTCTAATGTTAACTTTGTGACCCAAGATCTTATAGAAATTACTAATGAAATTCTTGAGGAGACCACTGTGATTCAAATAAGCTTTACTGAAAATCACTAAGTCATCTGCAAAAAATAAGTGAGAGAGATTCGGTATTGTGCACAACAAACGAATAGGGCTCCGTTCTCCTGAAAAAATAGTCGATTGTAAACAATGGCCCAACCACTCCATGCAAAGGACAAAAAGTAAGGGGACAGTGGACATCCTTGTTGAGTTCCCCTTGTAGGTTTGAATTTCGAAGTTGGAACTCCATTCCACAATACATGCATGGTAGACATCGAACTAACATTCATAATAACTTGAATTAAACAATAGGGAATACATGCTGCTTTAAGTGATGCTTCTACGAAATCCCACCGCATTCTGTCATAGGCTTTCTCCAAGTTGATCTTGACTGCCATCCATTGGAGGTTTTTCCTTATTCTCATAGAGTGTAAGACTTCTTGTGCAGTAACAACGTTATCAATGATGCTCCTTCATGCAATGAATCCCACTTGCTCTTGAACTATAATCTTTGGAAAAATACTTTTAAACCTGTTAGCAATGACCTTCATGACCAGCTTATATAACACAGAGTAGAGGCTAATGGGTTTGAATTGCGACAAGTTTTCAGGATTGGAAACCTTGAGAATTAGGAAAATAAGAGTATTTTTAACTCCGAGTCTATGGTCCCACTTTCAAATATCTTCTTGACCCATTCGCAAATAACTCCTCCTAAATTATCCCACTAATCCTGAAGGAACAAAGTGTGAAAACTGTCGCTACTTGGGGCTTTCAGTGAAGCCATGTTAAAAAGAGTAGTCTTGATTTCTTCATTTGAAACAGCTCTCCCAAGGAAATCAATATCTTCAGAATCAAGTAGTGGAAAGCCACTAGGAGGTAAATTTCCCAACAACTCTGGAACCTCCCTATACAAATTCTGAAAGAACTTAATTGCTTCAAATTTAAGAATCTCAAGCTCAAAAATCCACTACCTACTTGAATTATGCAGAGCAGTTATCCTATTGAGGTTTCATCTTTAGATAGTGTGTTTGTGAAAGAATTTGGTATTGCGATCCCCCAAATTTAGCCACTCGCATCTTGATTTCTGTCTCCATAGCATCTCCTTGTGATGCAAAATACTTTCAATCTCTTCCCTGACCTCCAATTCACAATGAACCAAAGATTGGAATCCAGAGTTGTCCATGACATGTTGAATGCTAGAGAGCTTATGAATTAAATGTCTTTTCTGTTGACCACTGTGTCCATAAACGCATTTATTCCACTCCTTAAGCTTATCAGTGAAACTATAAACTATTCTAGACATGTAACACCCCTAACTCGTATTCGACGTTAGAACAGGGTTACGGAGTATTACCAGACTTACAGATCAAACAATCAAACGCTTCATGTTCATTTCTCATTCAAACTAAAAACCATTCATAATCAATCATATAGTCCCTAATACGAGCCCTTAAGGCCCAAAATAAACATTAAAAGTGGTTCAGGACTAAACCGAGTATTCAAGAAATTTTTCAGAAAACATAGAAATTTTTCAAAGGTACAAGGGACACACGCCCATGTCTCAGGCCGTGTGGGCATTCGAAATGGGGACACACGGCCGTGTCCCAGCCCATGTCTGACCTCGTGTAACTCTCTGACTTGGGTCACAAGGCCAAGCCACACGTCTATGTGCCAGGTCGTGTACCCTACGAAATGGCCTCACACGCCCATGTGCCAGGCCGTGTGAAAACTGGAGGGTATAATGACTTGCACCACATGGCCAAGCCACATGCCCGTGTGTTAGGACGTGTAAAGCTACTGACTTGTTTTCTATGGAAATTACAGAGGACACACGGCCGTGTCACCTGGCCGTGTGCCACACACAGCTGAGACACACGCCCGTGTGGAACAAAATAGGCCATTTTCTAATCTACATTTCTCACCCAAATTGGTACCAACCTAAACACTACAAATTTGTATATAACCATGGCATAAATAGACATTCAAAACCAACCAATATCAAGTTATAACATGTAATATCCACACATACAACATGATATCCATAAGTACATCAATTGGCCACTTATAATCATGCGCACTATGCCTCTTAAACATACCTAAATGGTCAAACACATATAATGCCTAAAACTTAACATGCATGCCACTTATCAAACCCAACCAGTTGGTACCCAAAATACCAATTCACCAACAAGGCATTCACATAGCAACCATACACCATATATAATAAGGCCATTTACACATATTTACATAACAAAATATACCAAATTCAAGCCAAATCAAATGGCTTAATACATGACCAAAACATATAGGCTATTATTAGCCAAAATAACCTATACATGCCATTTAACCAAAATATAAAGTCAAAAGTACCAAAATAAGCGTTTGATAGTGTGATGTAATCTCCAACAACTTTCAATCCGAATGAGCTTCTGAATCACTATAAAATATAGAAAATATAATAGAGTAAACAATTAAGCTTAGTAAGTTCGTATAACTAAAAATACAACTTACCAATCAACCACAATTTAGGTAAGAAAAATTTAAAGCATAAATGCAACTCAATTTGGCCCAAAGCCTAACACATAATCCACAATCATGTTAGTAATATACTTATATATCAAATATAAATCACTTCTTTTATTTTATATGAATACCCGTACTAGTTCGTATCGAACTCGTATAATCTCGTATCAACACTGTGCCCGTTGAACCATTTGGAATATTATCGGATACTCGGGTATCACGCACACTATGTGCCAACACGTGGTCAAAACCACTAAAATCTCATATCTCGTATCAATGCTCTCTCTCGAGCCATAACTGGGTCTGCTCACACAAGCTGTAAAGTAACCATAACACATGCTGGAAACTCAACCACCGGTAGGACGTACGAGACCAGCACCCAAAACACGATAACCCCTAATAACATGTCATTGGTATCCTATCTATTCCTAAGGTTCAACCGGGATTCCATAAATTTCCGAAACTTCGTCGAGTATTTCTGTGGAGTCTTATCATCATAGATATAAAAATAAAGCATTTAAAACACATATAATTTAATGCTTATTAACATACGAACTTACCTCGAATTTGTACGAAGAAAAACGACCTGTTAGTCCACTACCTTGTCTTTTCATCGATTTAATTCCAAATGTTATTTTTCTTGATCTATATAATCAAAATTAACTAATTTAATTCTCATTCTATCCAAATCAATCGAAAAATCATGTTATGGTAAAATTATTATTTTGCCCTTATACTTCTAATTTTTTTACAATTTAGTCCCTAGGCTCGTAAAATGAAACTCATGCAATTTCCTCCCTACCCAAGCCTAGCCGAATGTCTTATATGCCTATAGTAGCCCATACATTTCACAATTTCACACATTTAACACATAATTTTCACATTTTTCAATTTAACCCCTAATTGACAATTTCATCTAAAATCACTTAACAAAAAGTGTTTAACTCACAACAAGGATTCATTTTCTTCCATTAAACTTCACAAATAACTAAAATGCTCTCATGGAAAAACCCTATACCTTCAACCATATTGCAAATTAGCCATTGGGCTAGCTAGGTTAAGCTACAACAATCCCGAAAACATAAAAATCATTAAAAAAGGGACGAAAATGCACCTACATGTAAGGATGTATTTGGCCGAATGTTGAAGCTCCTAAAATAGTGTTTCTTTGCTGTAAATTTCAGTTGAGGTTTTAATGAAAAAGATGATCCTTTTGTTTTATTTAATTTTAACCTTTAATTACATATTGACCAAATTACCCTTACCTAACTTTAAAATTTTCATAACTGCCAAGCCATGCACATCCACTAACTCAAATAATAGTCTAATTACCATATAAGGACCTCTGCTTTAAAGTTCTATAACTATTTAACATCTTTAGCTAATAGAATACAACTTTCGCACTTTACGCGATTTAGTCATTTTCATCAAATTAAACATGTAAACGCTAAAATTTCTTAACAAAAATTTTATAATATACTACTATCATGCTGTAGATATTAAAATAAATATTAAAATAAATTTTTCAATTTCAAATTTGTGGTCCCGAAACCACTGTTTTGATTTCACTAGAAAACGAGTTGTTACAAGACATATCTCCATCAAAGCTCCAATTATCTTTTACAAATTCTGAGAAGTTTGGGTGTTTCAACCATCCAACCAAGAAACGAAAAGGCCAGACCATTGAGGGATTGGATTCTGCTCTTAAATGCAGTATGAGTGGTTTATGATTCGAATTAATTCTTGAAAGATGAGTTACCAAACAATTTGGGAAAGACTCCATCCATGCTTCATTACCCAAGGTCCTATCCAGTCTCTCAAAGAGAAATCCTCGATGCTAAGTAAAAGGTGGACCCTAAAAACCCAAATCATAGAGTTGAGCCTTATCCATGAAGTCACCAAAAAAAGGGCATCTACGTCTTTTCACGTGACCTCCATTCTTATCTTCCAAGGAGATGATGACATTAAAATCACTAATGGCCAATCAAGGACAGTGACTAGATGGAATTGATAAACTCAAATCTCTCCACAGGTGCTTACTTTTCTGTTTATCTAGACTACCATAACCAAAAGCAAAGAAAACCGGTTGGGGATGAAGAATGGAGTGGATATGCATCAGAATAAATTGAGGGTGATTACCAACCACCTCAAGATCAATCAGATTTTTCCAACCTAACCAGATACCACCAGAAAAGCCAACTGCTTCCAGCCAATGTGATTTTTCAAACCCCAATTTAACAATGATAGCATCAGCTTTGGCCCCATCGACTCTTGACTCAAGAAGACTAACCATATATGACTTGTATTGATTACTATATTCATGAAATATTTGCGGAAATTTAACTATGCACACCCTTACACATTCCAGGATAAGATAGACAAATTCATGATAAAACAATTATTATGTGAATTTTAAAAACCACATAATCCTTTTATCAACCATTTAACATTTAAGCAATAAAACAACACAAATAATTAAATAAAAAATTTATAACTTTTTATAATTTGATTTAAAAATAAAAAAAAACCTACTTATAATTCAATCACCAAGAATATAGTTTTACCCTATCTTGAATAAAAACAAATAATTTAAAATGTTTCTTTTACACCTTGTGACATGGTAAGGTTACGAAAAGATAAAAAAAATAAAAATAAAATTCAATGAATAGCATTAAATACTTTCTATGTATAAAAAATATTAATTTTGGTAAAAAAAACAAACCATTAAATAGTTTACAATGTTAATTAACCAAAAAAAAAAAAAAAGAATACTCGCCACAAATGGAATTCCCTACCTCCGGAGAACAGCAAAAAGGCGCAACAAACAATGTATTAAATTATTTATTTTATTATTATATAAATCACATTATAATTTTGGTTGCTCTAACAAATTCAATCTTAACTCGATTGATATAGCTATTATTGTCAATATTAGAGATTGAGGAAGGATTATAAATAATTCTAAATATTATGTCAAAAAGAATAAATATAATCAAAATTTATAATAAAAATCTTAAAAGAAAATTTTTGATTGCTTTATAGTTTTGGCTACCGAAAATGAACAAAGGAGGGCATGGACAGAAACCGATTGCTTGCTGCCGGTGGTGGATTCCCAGCACCAAATGAAAGAAATAAAGGGAGGGAGGAAAGAGAATGCCCCCACCATGAAAGGGAACAAGGGCGGTGGTCGCCACTTGCAAAGCAAAGGCTTTCTCGTTTCTAGCGGTTGAAGTTTAAAGAGAGAAGAAAGCAATATACCAAAAAAAATATATAGTTAACTATTCCAAATGGGTAAAATACATATACCAAAAAAATAAAAATTACGGAATTGGGCCAGGTTCTTGAAAATTTACAGAAAATGGCCATTTCCCCACAAATCGCGTCCACGTCAGCGCGTTTTGTGGCGAAATGGCAGGAAAGCGCGCCCCTGGGGACGCGCTTTAGCCCTGCAACGGTAAAAAAAAACCTATAAAAACCCCCAACCCTTTTATTTTTTTCACACTTTAATCCTTACTCATTATTCTCTCAAATTCCTCTCAAATTTCTCTCAAAATTCTCTTGAAGTCCTTCAAACTTCCTCTGAAATTTCGAAATAGTCCTTTAATATTTACAAAAAAGCACTTTTTTAATTTTTTTGATATATTTTTTTGAAACTTTTAAAATTTTCGATCGTATTACAAATTGCCGGGGAATTACTTCGTCTAGACAACAAGCACATCTCCGTCGATCAAATGCAAATGGTAAGTTTTAATTTTAATTTTTCAATATTATTTAATATTTTTTTAGGTTTATGCAATTTTAATTAATTTTTATTTTATAAATTTTTAAACAGTCTGTAGATCGGGTGTTGCAATGTTATATTCGCAATATGCATGGTCCCCCATCGCCGTTGATCGAGAATTACCTGCGGGAAGCGGGTTTTTGGCACGTGGCCACGATAGGCCGGGGGTTCAAGTTGGAGTCGCCTTTGATTAGTGCGTTGATAGAGAGGTGGAGACCCGAGACACACACTTTCCATCTTCCATGCGGAGAGTGTACCATCACTCTAGAAGATGTGCAGTTGTAGTTGGGATTGCCTGTGGACGGGTCAGTAGTCACCGGGTCCGCAACTTCTACCAATTGGATGGCCGTATGCTACGAGCTTCTAGGTGCCATTCCGGATAACATTCATGGAGGTCGGATCGAGATGGCCTGGTTACGAGACACATTCCCGGAGCCGAATGAGGGTTCGACTGAAATAGAAAGAATACGATATGCTCGGGCATACATTATTGAGATAATTGGAGGTTATCTGATGCCGGACTTGTCTAGAAACCTTGTACACTTGAGATGGCTGCTGAAACTTGTTGATTTTAGAGCAGCCGGTGAATTGAGTTGGGGGTCTGCCGTGCTATCGAGGTTGTATCAGGAGATGTGCGGGGCGACGTGGCCGAGTAAAGCGAAAATCGGAGGTTGCCTATCACTACTGCAGTCATGGGCACGGTTTCGATTTCTATTTTTACGTCCTCGACTCAACTACCCATATTCATTCCCACTGATAACGAGGTAAATTTAATGTTATATTTTACAATTATTACGTAGATTTATAATATAATTGTATGCTAAAAATTTATTTAATTAGGTGGAACCATTCGGCGAGTTATGCTGGAATACCTACCTCGCTTGAAGATGTACGACTTCTATTGGACCAACGGTCGGAATCCCAAGTAAGTTTCAAATTTCGTATTTATAATTTAGTATTTCATATTTAGTGTTTGGTATTATGTATATAACTAATATTTTGGTAATGTTAATATAGTTTCAATGGACACCGTACGATGATCCGGCAATTAGGGCAGTAATTCCGGAGGAGTTCTTGCAAAATCCAAACAGTTGGCACGTGAAGGTCCCATTGATCAACTATGCGACCGTGGAGATGCACCAGTCAGATCGGGTTCTACGAAAATTTGGATTCCGGCAACCGATTTCCGTGCCACCTGAGGTGCTCGATGATGAGCACAAAGTGGACTTACGACAGTTGCAAATGGATTGGCCAAGATTTTGGTCAGCATATATCGAGATGTGGGAGAACCGGTATGACTATTTACCTATCCGGGAATCGATCGTCGTTCCTGAGTTAGCGTGCGTGCCGGAATACATGCCATGGTTGAGGATCCATGGTAAGCCGTATTTGTTGTCGGAAGAAGAGAGGCGACGACAACTTCGTCAACAAATGGAACGTCGGGGCCCTTTAAATCCAAGGAGAAGGGGTGATGAGACGGGGCCATCAACAGCGCCGACATAGTCACCAGGCCCATCAATAGTGCCCACACAGTCACCGGGCCCATCAGTTCAGCCGATGACACCGACATCACAGCCTTTACCCTTTATGTCAGGTGCGTACCCTAGCCCTTATATGTATCCTAACCCATATATGTTTCCTTTTCCCAGTTCCACTCCAAGTTGGAATGCATGGCCGAGTTCGAGTCCGTTCTCGACTACTCCGACTGGCCAGCCGATCTTGAGGCCGTCGTCGCGTGAGGGATCACAGGAGGCGCCGTCGGGGAGCACTTTTTTTGACCAGTCTCCTTCGCCATACGGGATTCAGACACCCCCGTCGTGGTTTATGCAAACACCTCCAGGGTCGTTATTTTATTAAAGTGGGTCATCGTCGCAACACCCATAACCAGACCCACTGCCGGAGGAACCGGAATCCCCGTCCGAGGTTCCACGACCCCCGCCGGAAGCTAGAAGAAGGAGGAATCCATCGCGTAACCGCCAACCACTCTCGTGTGGCATTGATTCCTACCGGCATCAACATTGATTCGGATGGGCTTTTTTATTTTTTAAATTGTAATAATTTTTTTATTTTTTAATAAAAAAGTTATTTTTTATTTGTGTTTGTAATTTAATTTTAATATCTTCACTAAAATAGAAGTTGTTTATTTTTTTTTTGTATGTAATTTAATTTGAATTTTTTTAATAAAAGAAAAAGTTATTTTTTATTTTTTGTAATTTAGTTTTAAAATATTTAATATCTATACCTAGAAAAGTTATTTGCAAAGATTAAGTTGAAAACTTTGAAATCTTCACTCTTAACAAAGAAACAATACAAGCGAAACTTTTTAGAGTAAAGAGAATGAGAAGCGATGAAATTTTTGAAATGGGATGGAGAAGATGTTACATGTGGTGGGTTTTTTCTTTTACAGAGAGGGGTGCAGTTGAAACGACGTGGGCAGATTGCCATGTCTAGAGTTTTACGACAGTAAAAATTTGTTTAATGTTTTTTATAACATAAACTATCAATTTTAAAGATAAGAACAAATTAAGTTAAGTTTATTTCAGAGAGGGGATAGGGGAAAGGACGGATGGGGTCAGACTAGAATGGTTTTTACTGCTTTTATTTGCTTCAATTTTTAATTATTTTTAATGACATTATTAATTATTTTCTAAGTATAATTATAATATTTACTCAATTTGTGACAGAAATTCTCACCGAGTACTTTTCCATCTCAAACTCTAACTACAAAAATTTAGTTTCATATATTTGTGCACTTTTCAGGCAATGGTTTTTTTGTAATTTAATTTGAATTTTTTTAATAAAATAAAAAAGTTATTTTTTATTTTTTGTAATTTAATTTTAATATCTTTAATAAAATAGAAATTGTTTAATTTTTTATTGTAATTTAATTTTAATATATGTAATAAAATAAGAAGTTGTTTTTTATTTTATTGTAATTTAGTTTTATATATTTAATAAATAAGAATATTTTTATTTTTTTTTTTTTGTAATTTAGTTTTAATATATTTAATAAATAAGAAATTTTTTATTTTTTGTAATTTAGTTTTAATATATTTAATAAAATAATAGTAAAAAAAATTTTGACCGTTGCAGGGCTAAAGCGCGCCCCTGGGGACGCGCTTTGTGCCACATTAGCAAAAGCGCGCTAGGGGCGTGCTTTCCTGATTTTTCCCCACAAAACGCGCTGAAGTGGACGCGTTTTGTGGGGAAACGGCTATTTTCCGTAAATTTTCAAGAAACCGGCCCAATTCTGTAAATTTTTTTTTGGTATATTTGGGTATTTTACCCATTCCAAATGACATTATAAATTAGAAAAAATATTTTATATAGAATTAAAATATAAATATTAAAATTTAATCATTATTATTGCAATATTTAAGAATATATGAATTTGAATGTACATAAACTTATATTTTCCTTTGATTTAAGGGTAAAACTAAACATTGTAAGAAAAAAATTAAATAATTTTTTGAGGCTTGAATTTACTAGTGGGTTTAAATTTTTTAGTTCAAATTAATCTCTAAATTTGATAATTATTCTCATATTGAGACCTAAACTTTTTGATCCAAGGTAGTGCCTAATATTTCTTTGAAAATCCTAAAATTCAGGTTCCAATATGGGAACAATCGTAAAGTTTATGGACTAATTTGGAAAAAAAGTTCAAGCCCTAACGTGGAACAATTGTCTATTTTAGGTTTCAATATGGGAATAATTACCAAGTTCGGAGATTAACTTGAACCAAAAAAAAGTTCAGCGCCGATGTGGGAGTTATTTCCAAGTTTAGGCCTCGAATAGTGATTTAATCCAAAGAAATAGAGACTAAATCTCAAATTTGAGGCATAAATGAGGGACCAAAACCTAAATTTTACCATTTTTATTTAATTTAAGGGTTGCAAAAGAAAAGCTCAAAACCGCCACCTCTACTCAAGCATATATATAAATATCATACCCACCCCAGCGCAGAGAAAGATTTTATTTTCTTCGCTTTCTCTCCTCAACATAGCGACGTCTTTGTTTTCAAAACTTCCGTTTAAACTTGAAAACAACGCCATTTTCCGGCCCTTTATCTACTCTACCAAACTCCTTTTTTCCCGTCTAGGTAACTTCCTCTTTTTTTTTTTTTTAATATGCAAATCTTCTATTTTTTATTTTTATTTTTTTAAAAAAAACTGTAATGAAATTTTAATTTTCCTAAGGCTTAATATCAATGCGGCGTGGTTTTGATCTTTCATTTTCGAGATTCTGAAATCGCCGATTACCAACTCTTCAGTCTTTCGCTTTATTTCAGGTTTTGATTTCATTTTATTTTTCTATTATTGATTTTATTTTGTTTATTTTTTTCTATTGTAATCTTCTCCTTGCTGAGTTTATTTTTTGTTGATCGATTTTATCCGGAAAATAATTATGATAAATTGATAAGCTTTGTTGATTTATGTATTTTTGGTGGTGCATGTAGTGGTTTCCCGTTCATTTCACTTTTAAGATTTTAGTCTTTATATTGTTATTATATTGCTTAGATTACAGATTAAGATAAGTAGGTTTTGATTGTTGAAATAATTGTGATTTATGTATATTTTATTTATTGTGTTGTTAATTCTCATTGGATTGCTGTGTTGGTTTTGGTAATTAGTAGAACTTGTTTAACTTTAATTCTAATTATTCATCCCTTTTGAGTGTTTCCTTGTAATAATCAGTGAAATTCAGCTATCTGTTTTTAAGTCAGGGAATTGGTAAATCAGACAATTATAACTTGCCGGTGATTGGATTGAAATATATAATACTTGGTTGCTTCTGCCTGCTTTCTTTGCTTACTATAGTAATTTTAATTCATGTACTTTGGTTATGAGTTTTTCCAGTAAAGAAGTTTCTTTCTTGCTTAGGGAAAACAAGAGGTAGGGGGGAAGTAAGGGGAAGGGGTATGTTGTTGGTTGAAGATGCTTAAAGAACTTGGCTACAATATATAGGTTCAGCTTCATCGAAGCAATGACTCTGTTTTTAATTTACTCTTTAAGCAATTAAGTTAGACATATACACCTTCATTTGGTTGCTGTTATTGTCATTATTATTATTGAATGACAGTGCGTCTTTGTGAGCAAAATGGGTGATGCAATGAAGAATAGTTTTCCTGGAGGTTGTCCTGAGTTTGGTGCAATCTTCATGTCGAACAATGCAACGAAAAGAGAATGTTTTAGAAGAAAAGTTTTTGCCCTCCCATATTCGCAGTACCACTTTGTGAAACAGGTTAAAGCCGGGATGATTCTTTTCCTGTTTGAATTTGAGAGGAGAGAACTGCATGGTGTGTTTCAAGCATGTTCTGATGGTGAAATGAATATTCTGCCTCATGCATTCAATTCATCAGGGAAGCAATACCCTGCACAGGTATGGGTATATTTATGTGTTTTATTCTTCTTCCCTCTCTCAAAGAAGGATGGGAAGAATGAATTTTTGGAGTTGGTGTTAATCTTTACAATTTTTTCCAGGTAAAATTCATCTTTATGTGGAACTGCCATCCACTTTCTGAAAATGAATTCCGTGATGCTATCAGAGAAAACTATTTCTCCAAACACAAGTTTAAATTTGGACTGTCCGAAGATCAGGTCTTCCCTTTTGCTATCAAAATCCAGATTGATAAATTGAAATGACACCTTTTAGAAACATTATAATGTTTGTCTCTTTGTTTAAAATGTGCAGGTCCGAAGGCTTCTATCATTGTTCAATATGAAGAGGATGAAAGATCAGGCACCTCAGAGGTGGTTGACTGGAAGTAAAGTTGCATGGTCAAGTGGGTACTCTACAAGTAAAACTAGAAGACTAGTTGATAACTCTCCAATGAATAATCAGATGCCACGTGAATGTGGTGTGGACAACCATCATGGACTAGATATTTCCACCATGCACCAAGGGGACTCTTTCTATAATGATGACAGACAAACTGATGATGGCATATTTGGAACATACACGGATGTTGAATATGAGCATAAAGCAAGCGCCTTCTTAAATGAGTGTTTTCGGGATCTTATGGGTAAAGTTGAAGGGAACATAGTTTCTGGTGAATATGCCAGAAGTGACAGGGTGGACACTGAATGGAAAACTGGTATGGAGCTACAACCAGCAGTTTCAGCTGGGTATTCTTCAGGTAATTTCAGAAGCATTTCCAAAGATGTTAGGTTTGCAAAGAGTGATAGAACTGAAACAAAATGTTACAAGGATGATGGTTTTGCACCGACCATCTCAACCGCTTATCCTACTTCTTTTCAATCTAAAGTTAATCCACTGGTGTATTCTAGCAAACAGGTTCTAGAAACAGGTTCATTTATTGATGATCCAATTAGGCCATCCTCAGCATTCCTTCCCTCAATGGAGATGCAAAACTCTAATGTTAGTTATCCAATGAATTTTGAAGATTCAATTGTTACTAATAGTCTTCCTCATGAACCTGATGTCCCTACTATGAATCATTGGGGCTCCTCATATTCGGGGTTCAGTCAGGAGCATGCTTCATTGCAAGAGTATGCTAGTCATGATAGTTGTGTTGGTCATGTCATTGGTATTTCTAAAAATCAATCGTTTCCTTCATTGTTAGAGACTAGGAGGACAGTCATAACCTCTGATGTCAACTCTGGTTCTGGGGACTTTATTCCATTGCCTTATTCTAATTCATATGAATGCTCCAGCAGGACTAGCCTGCAAAGGCCTGACTATTTAGATGACCTAGCAGCTGAATACTCTAAAAAAGAATGCTGTGGAGATCTCTCCGTTCTGAAGCCCTCTTTAGCACATGTTACTTCTGAAATTAGAAATAATGTCGGGATCAGTGAGCATTCATCATCTTATAGAAGCAGTCCTGGCAAGTTTCCATCTCTTACCTTTTCTGACAGGTATCCTACATCAATACAAGACAGATATGATTTTCAAGTGCCAGAGCGTGAAAGTGATATTGAATTTGGTAATGATGGTTTTATGTTTAAAGAGTGCCAGCCCCACTGTGAATCTTTTTATAATGATAACAGAACCATTGAGGATGGAAGATTTGCAATATACAAGAAGGTGGAAAATGAGAACAAAGAGGGCCAGCAGCATATTCATGAACCAGTAAATGTGGACTACCATGAAGTTACTTCATTGAGTCCTTCTCCATATCAGAATTCTGATTGCCGGAAGAAAAGGAGTGTGTTCTCTCGCTTGGCTTTGCCTCGTAAGAGACGTGAACCAGAAAGTAACACCCCTCTTAGAACTGCTGACATCGATAGGCATTCTTCAGTTAATGAAGTCATGGACATTCTGCATCGAAGCCGTAAATATTGGGTGAAGACAAGTTGTAAGCAGTTACTTAAGCACAATGATGATGCTGACAACTTTAGGGATAAAAAACAGGTCACCAGGAAAGAGGGCTCAGCTATGATGTCAAAGGAGATGAATGTGAAGTCTACATCATTCAGCAAGGAGAATAGCAACCAAAAACAGGTCACCAGGAAAGAGGGCTCAGCTATGATCTCAAAGGAGATAAATGTGAAGTCTACATCATCCAGCAAGGGGAATAGCAGCCAAAAACAGGTCACCAGGAAAGAGGGCTCAGCTATGAACTCAAAGGAGATAAATGTGAAGTCTACATCATTCAGCAAGGGGAATAGCAGCCAAAGACCTGGAGAGTCAACTTTTGTCGATTTTAAACGTCGTAGTGCAGTGAGAAAGAACCTTGAAGATGGTAAGATTAAGACTTATTGTGAAACTCTTAAGGAAAAGAGTGCACCAGCCGCCCAATGTAAAAAGAGAAAACTGATTAGGCCAGACTTCCGTGAGAATGAGTCATCTGATCTGGGCGTATCAGTTGATGCTCCCGAACTTGTAATAGTGGCTTCAGCAGAATGTTCTGTCAACAAAAATGCTGAAAGTATTAGGATTTCTGTTGTTGATGTAAATGAAAAGGATTTATTGCTAAATGTTAAATTGCCAAATGCTGTCTGCCAGACTGCTATTAAAGGCAACAATAGTGACAAGGAGGGAAGTAGCTCTAACTCAGAGCAGTTCAGTGCAGAAAGCTTTCTTGCTTCAGGAAGTGCTGATGAAGGTGGGAAAGAATCATTGAAAAATCATTGCACTTCAAGTATGACTTCAATCTCTTGTGGGAACATGCATGTTGATATTAAGCAAGCTATGACTGCTATAGGGATAGATGGATTTTCTCAAGACCGTAATGATGCAAGCCATTCTACTTTTGAGTCTTCTCCTAAAATCTGTGAACACAATGATGGTGATGGAGCTGCAAAGAACGAGTTTGTTTACGGTATTGAACAGATGAACGACTTGACTCCTGTTGGTGGTGAGATATCCATCAGCACTCTGAACTAAAGGCGTGATCCGAGCGCCAAATGAGAAAGGCCCTCCTGTGGAGGCTCGTAGTAATGTACATATCTTTGCAGAAATGGGACTCTCCTGACATAAAGTAAGAAGCCATCTTTTGGATTTTTGGTAATAGAGAACGTGTCAAACTTTTGGAAGCCACCAACTACTTCAACATGCAAGAGTTATGGCATGAAATGCATGATAAAATGTTAAATGTGGAAGTACTTTCTACAATCATTGAAGGGTGAAAGCTGCAGAAACGTAGTGACAAGTTTTTTCGTAGCAGCCATAACATGATCATCATCAGGTAACAGAACTCTGAAGTCATATATCATGAGTATGTGCTTCCATCTGTGAGAATCATGAGAAATAAACAAAGCTTTACAGTTCATGCCATTTAGTTACTCTTTTTAATCTTGGGATTTTGATCAAACATGCTAACAAAGATTGTGAATTTTTGTTTAAAGACAATGCTGACTATTACTTGGGAAAGTTTTCTCCTTTTGTTTGGTGGAAGTAGTTTGTTTTGTAAGAGAACATTGGTGGCAACCATGACATGTTTTCATTTCGTTTTTTTTATAGGAACATGTCTATTCCATAGGACCGATTGCTATTATATTGTGTCTTTGTTTACTTGCAACTCCATTATCAGTACATAGGATGGTTAATGATTCATCCATGTGTTTCATTATTCGACTATAATCATAGCTTACATCATTGATGTATGTGATATCACATTGATAAGGATGCTGCAAATTTGAATACATTGCCTAATGATTTCAAGGTCTTAAATCGGATTGGTGTTCGGGTCAGACTATTGTTGGGTTAATCAGTACAACGGTTCAAAATTTAAAAAGAAATCAGAAAATTGGAAAAAAAAAATTAGAAAAAATTATGAAAATAAATAACAATAATGATATATGGTTTACCTTCTTTGGTTCGAGTCTGTTTATTTTCAATTCGTGAACTTAGCCAAAACAACTCATTTTCAATTCGTGAACTTAGTCAAAACAAAGTTATATGATAGTATCTAATATTTTTGATTCATATTTTTGATTCGACAGTTAGTTCGATGTATGATTTATAGATGTTGATAAGATCCTTCCATTTTATTTAGCATCATCATAAGATGGTATAGCCTTAAAAGTAAAGTAAAATTGAGGGCAAGGTTCAAACATAAATTAACTCTTTTAAACTCAATTGAAGTAAACAACATTCAATTAATAAAAAATGCTATTTGGGGATTAAATCTTGTTTTGGGGTTTTTTTATTGGTTCAATTAGTTTTAATTTCTGGTTTCAAATAGTTTATTAAAATCTGATTCAATGATTTTATTTAGTTGGATTGGCCTAGTTAATCACTAGACACTTGTTTTCTTGCATCTCTATACGAAAAATGAGATTAGAGAAGCAAAGGATCATACGTTTATAAAATATACAATATTTATCGAAAAGGCTAATATCCCCGTTTCGATAGGCGTTAATACTAACTTAGATTGCAAGAAACAGTGTTAAAGCTTAATACATGGTACACATTCTAGTCCATGGCATTTGGCCCAAAGCATCTTCTTTTCACAGGATTCCACACCCATTGAACCAAAAATCGCCTTCCTTTAACTCCATGTACATTGTAGCCATTTCCCCGAGCATCTTTGTAAACTTTACCCATGTACCCACCGCCACCACCCGAGCCATATAAACCTAAACACAAGTCCGCAATTTCGGTTGGTGCAGTTGGATCTTCTCCGGCATACCATGCATTAATCAATGGATTACTCGACACTTCCGCTAACTCATGAGCGATAACACTGATCATCCCATCGACCCCTGCATCCCCATTCGGCGCATGTGTTATGTCATTACCTCCATTCGGGGGTGGCTTCCCCGAGTACTTAGGCCAAGCAAATGGATAAGCACACATACCTGGACATTGAGTTCCACTATAACCAACCCAAGCATAAGGAACCGTTACACCGACAAGCATAGGGAAAGTGAAGTAATGAAACCCACACACTGCTCTGCAGAAATCCTCAACCTGAACATCTTGTGAAGTTAGCACCAAATAAAGTCCATTGTGAGGATTGAGAGGCAATGGCCTCGAATGAGATGTAACCGCAGCTTTGATGATCGATTGCATCGATAAACGACTTAAGTAAACACCATGGGAGTACCCAGAATCATAAAACTCACCCGAAATGGAAATGGTAGCTGTAATGTTTGATCCTGTTTGGTCAGTGTAGAGCCTCACAGTGTCCCACCAATCAGCAACTGAAGGGTAAGGAACTGAAGAAGAAGAAGATAAGGAATCCAGGAAGTCCCTTATAGTAGCTTGATGTGTTGGATTCCATTGACCATACCAGATTATATACAAATTTATAGCTGATGCAAGGACTGGTCCCATGTGGTATTCAAGGTTAATAAGGTCTGAAGAACCCTCATAATTCTCACCTTGGTTGAATTGACTCCATGAAAAAGCTTGAAAGAAACAAAGCAAGAACAATAGCAAGACAACATAACAAGTAAACTTCTGCATCTTTTTTTCTTTCAATGGTAAGGGAAGAAGAGGATGTAAAATATATAATGGAGGGTGGTTGAGAGAGTCCTATTTCTTTAGTACTTTCCTTTGTGATGAACACTACATTGTTTCAATTCTCCATCATGGTTTACTTTTTAATGATAACAATGTTGTTCCCTCCTTTTGTTTAATCTTAAATTATATATAATTTTGCTTCCCTCAATCAAGTAATTCGAGAATACTGGGATCAACAAAAAAAACCATTTTTTTAATGCTTAAAGTCAATAATCGCAGAATATTGGGATTGTTATATCTCACAGGGCTGATCTCAATAGAGCCCGACAGGTGTCTTCAAGGCAAAATTAACATCCTAGTAGATTATATATCGCTAACTTATCAATCGACAAATTTTGAATCAATTTACGAACCTTAATCTACGAACTTTGAAGACTCCATTAAAATTATACGAGGTCCACATAAAAACATAGGATCTTTAAATACCAGTTGTCCTAAAACGTAGCATTATCATCAGTGCCAAAAGTATAAAATTAGACTTTCAAGTCAATAGCCTTAAAACACGTAACTAAATTTATCTCCCACTATAAAAAAATCATACAAATAACTCTTACACTCTCACGTATACATTTCCTCTCCTTCAACCCCAAACTCTCCCATAAGAAAACCTCCTTCCTCACCTTCACCCATGGGTTTACCACTTATTTCCACTTGTTAATCCAACGGCTAAAAGGGATCAACAAGAAAACTGAATATATATATATATATATATATATATATATGGTACATAAACAGTTGTTTGCATCTTTAACTTTTGATTCTTGTTTCTTAATTATGACTTCATATATATATCAGATTTTCATATCTCTATATGTTTCTGGCACTGGTTAAACCTTGATTTCTTGGATGGTATTTTTCATATTATTTGTTTAATTATAAACAGATAGTTTAAGTTTTCATAAATAAATACTATATAGTATTTGATTTCCTCTCTCTCTAGATTGATAGATATATTGAAAAGATGCCCTTGACTAAGTTGAGATTAGCATGAATTTGGGTAGTATTAAATTAAAGAAAATGGTTTGGGGGAGTCAAAACCAGAGAGTAAAAAGCAAGCATGATCTTTCTGCCCTTTTAACACCTCTTTTCGTTCAGTAATTTTGACTCACTGTATATCTTGGGAACAACTTTTTTTTTCAGACATATAAATACTATTCAAAATACACAGATTAATTCACATACCTGGTAAATTAATTTTTTTACATGCTCGGTTAATTGATTGTTTTGTTATACACAAGATTTTACTTGAAAATGAGGTTCACCAAATTTACTTGAAAATGAGGTTCACCAAATTAAGTCATTTCGTTCACTAACTAGATTTATCTGATGAGATATCTATCATTTATTACTCACATGCTCTACATCTCCATCACATAGGTCATATTGTCAACTTAACGAGAAGGCTCGTTATGTTCCTTAGAGGGACATATATATCAATATAAAACTCATGGACACATGTTCAAACTTGAGACACTAAAAAACACTGTTTTCAAAATTAGATTTATTAGTCAGTCGGACTAACTAGATCATAAACCAATTAAGATATTCATAATAAATGTTGGATATATTGACTTGTGAAACGACTAGATTGGTTGAATCATTTAGCCGAACCAATCCACCACCAATTCGGATCTCCACACAGACCCTACTTCTCCACGGTGTCATCCTTTCCACAAACAAATTTCACAACTTTGATGCTATTTCTTTCAGTGATTGTATAGTTATAAATCCAAAAAAAAAAAGAAAAAGAAGAGAGAAATATATATATATATATATATATATATATATATATATATCCCATATGAATTTCCTCGAAGAAAGTTTAAATACTTTTGTGACAGCAGTAAGGAAATAGGTAGCATACTCCAGTAGATTAAACAGAAATGGAGTGACTAGATTGCTTTTGGATGAATTAATTAATTACATTTAATATGTGGGGTTAGATAACCATAGAGATCAAAGAAGAACCATGTGACACTTGATTATGGTAGCTTAATTAAAAGTCTGCAATCATGCAAAAGTTAGGAGATGCATGTGAAAGCATCTTCAACTTCCCATGGCCTTGATTGTAGGGGGATGATTGATTTCTAAACAAGGGAAACTCCATAGCCCCCACCTAATCATTAAAAAAAAGGGGGGGTTTTAAAGTGGTCAACACTAATTATGAATTCAGACTAATTGATTCATTCAACAAAATTCTTATGCCATTTTTGGGTTTTTTTTTTTTCTCTTGATATTTTTTTGTCTGTGAGATTGGCGATGATGAAGGAGCAATCCAATGAAACAAAAGTAAAGGTATAGAAGGGTGGAGTGTCAACTTTATGTCAGGTTGCCTTTTGTTTCTGACATCAATTTCACATGCTCTACAACTTATGGATACTCGCAAACTATTCGAGTTCAATTTGAAAAAAATTTAAACTTGATTAGGTAATTATTAAGTTGAGCTCGAGTTATTTATGATTAAGTAATACTCTGCTCAAATGACTTACAAGTCTTATTGAGTTTTTTTAATCTAATATATTATTAATCCTAAATTTAATTATCGAATTGAGCTCGAGCTCAATATAGGTTTTGATTATATTTGTTCTTTTTAACACAACATCTAAAACTACACATAATCGCTTCCCAACCTAAAGATAGGAAGATAATGTACTACAACATGCTTAAACTCAGGTCTTCTTATATTGACAATAATATTTATAAAACTAGTTCGACACAAATCTTATATCATTGAATTGAAAGACATAGCAAAGAAACCTGCTTTGGAGCTCTAATCCTGCAGCCCAATAGGTATGGAAATAAACCATTGATGGGCTCTGCAAATGTAAAGCAAGAGCCTTCTAAGTTACAGTGATGTATTTTTATGGGCCTATTATCTTCAATGTAGTGTTGGAGTTGTTGGTTAAGCGAAGCTTTGAATGAGGTGATAGTTTCCAATCAGCACTATAATTGTGAGGGTTAGTCTAAGCGGTCCATTTTGATGGTAGTAAGATTGAATATTATAATTATGAGATTAAAAGTAAAGGTGAAACAGAGCAGGGGTGATAAGATAAAAAAAAAAAAAAGTTAAACTAAAGCACATTAGTATCCCTTGTAATTAAGGGTCAACGTTTGATCAAATTGAGTGAATTTTTTTTGAATTAATCGAGTTAACGAGTTTTATTTTATCTTCCTGACTAGATTTAAATTTTTTTCAAATTGAGTCAAGTAGAATCGAGTGAAATTGTTCGAGTTAAATTAAAAAATTAAAAATGTCAAATTAAAATCTTATTACAATATAACTAATTCTATATTAGAGCACATCAATTTGAAACCATATATATTTGAAAACTTTTTCAAAGCAATTTTTTTTAAAAAAAGCTACTTTAGTATAATAAACTTGAATCATTAATTAACTTATTTAGGTCCCAAAATTATTATTTTAGAAATTTTGAAAAATTTTAACTTTCTTTATACATTCTTTAGAATTTTTTTAATTTTTTAAAAAAATATAAATTAAGAAATTTTTATAAATATTTTGAATTTTAAAAATTATTTTGTAATTTTTGTTGGGAGATAAATCAATTTGTTCATTTTCAAAATTGTCAGAGACCAAAAGGATATTTACATCAATTTGTTATTTGAATTGTAAAATTCAACTCACTCGAAACTCGAATTAGTTATTCGAGTAATAACTCGATTCTATTATTTCGAAATTCAATAAAAATTTTGATTGTTTCGAATCGAATCAAATTTTGCTCACCCCTATTTATAGTTGCAAGCAAAACAAAGGTGATTAATAAGCAAAATTTCACAGTATTGAGTGAGTAGTGAAAACCAAACATGGATGTGAATAATTTCTAACCAAAATTACAAATTAAGAGCTGAATCCATCAATCATTTCCTTAGATGTACTACCATTATTCGTTCTTTTTTGTTTTTTTTCAAGTGTCAACTAGCTTTGCTTACCCGATCCATTTATGACTTCCTGTTCCGCCCCAACAACAACATTGTACTAATTATAATAAGACCTCATCAATTATTATCGCATACACCTGTCCAAAATGGTGGTGTCATACATTATATAATATATAAGTCATAGATCCTTGTAATATTTATGATAGTGAAGGTTTAAGATACTCCCTTTGATATCTTCTCTCAAATAATATATATGTCCATAAATGTTCTCTATATAATAAATCTTGGGCATAACCTCAACTTTATGTAGCAGCTAGACCCACCACCCCCCCCCCCAAAAATAAAAAAAAATAAAAATGAGAATGCATATAGATATATTGAATGATATCAGCTATAGCAAGCAGGCCATCCAAGTAGCTGTCAGATTGATAAAGGTGGGATTGGTGAATATGGATTTTTCCATTTAAGTACATAAAGAAGACGTTAAAACAACTAAAAAAATGGGGTTGAGCTAATTAAATGATTATTCATCAATTACCTTTCATATATATATATATATATATATAGTAGCCATGTAGGGATCCTTACTTGTAATTACAAACCTTGAGACAATAAAACCCTAAAAGTGAAACTTGACCCACCCAAATGGAAAAAAAGACGAAGGTACAAAAAAGAGTAACTATTACAATACTTATTAGCATGTAAGTAGTTTTTTGAGTGGTTCAATTTCATGGAACAGACTAGAATAGAACAAAACCTGCCTAATAACTTTAGGAGCATATAGTAGATGTCCATAAATGTTTTCTGTCTGATCCATACAAATTAAAATGTTACCTACTTTTGTCCCAAAATCATGTGCTAATGTTCATGTGAAGAATATGAACACACACACAAAAAAAAAAAACCATCACAGAAGCCACAGTAATTCCAATTAATATTTAAGATTAACACTTAAATCAGCTATCATGTTCCTATGAAATGGTTTTTACCATGTATATTGAAATGAAGTGTATTAAATTGGTGGGTGATGAAATATGAAACTGGTCCCCTAACATGTATAGCTGCAAATTTTTATTTGTGCTGATACACCACTATCCCAATATTATAAAACTGGGGCATTGTCTGATTAGCAATCATGTGGGTCTTATGTAATGGGGTTTTGTTTTACTTGTTGGTTGTGGATAATACCACTAGGGAAAGTAAAACACATATAGGCATATAGGCATGCAAAACAACACAAGCAAAGCAACTGAGGCAACATGACAATACTAAATAAGAGGTGTCTACCATGCATAAGGATAATAAAGCTGAAATTGTTTTATGATATCAATTTGATTCTGACAGGACAGATTTATACATGTGGCTTTCATGTGTGTATGAACACATTCAGAAAGTACTGCAATTTTTCACCATATCAATCAAGGAAAAAGTTCATTAAGTTCTAGGGAAAATTTTGAGTAAAGAATAGAAGAATTTATACCTGGAATGAAGGTGGAGCCAAAATCACAAATGTATCCATAAATAGCTAGATAAAAAAGAGTTGTCTTCTGTTGGTGAGTGAGTGATTGAAGCTGCAAGATGATCTGATGTTGAAACCATACCTATGAAGCTATAAAGTTCAAGCAGGGTTTCCCCCATTAAGACATATATATCTAAACCCTGAAAATAACTCAAGAAATTTAATCCAAAACTGGTCTTTCAATCTGCATATATACCACTAAAGAGGCAGAAAAAAAATACATAACAAGGGAGGATAAAAGAAAAAGTGATAGCTAGGTTAATCACCAGATCATGCTGGCAGCTTCAACCTCTCAAACCAACATATGTATATACCAGAAAGACAATAACAAGAGATGAACCGAAATATTGAATTAGGGTTCTTTTTTTTTGCCTTTGCTGGAAATTTTTTAAGCTTATATATAGGAAAGGAAAAGAGCTTAAGCTTTTTTTTTTTTGATACACTAGAGATAGTCATGCATGTTTTTAGCTGCTATTTAATGGAGGTTTTTGGTCCCTCCCTTACAGCTATTGAGACTTGAACTTCTTGTCTCTTCCTCCTCTCTCTTGAGAGTTAACGCTTAACATGACTAACGTATAGGACCACAGGATCACGAGTGAAGACAAAAAATATATATATAAATTAGTATGTTGGAATTAAATTTATAGTTTTTTTTGAAAAATTTAAATATAATTTTTTTATGTATTAATTTATAATTTCATTATTTTACAACGTTCATTTTTATTTTGAGGATATGGCTCCAGATTGCCCCTAGATTTGCCTCATCATGTTCTTTTTTCATTGAATGTTGTGAATGAAAATTATCTAATTTTCATATTAGTCATTCTAGTATATCGAATGTTAAGATTTAATCCATCTTAATATGGCATAACTTAGTTTCTATTTATGTCCAAGTTAATAATACTATTAATTGCTACTGTTAAAGCTTATATATTCAAGCACACAATCAAAATCACATAAAAATTCAATAAATCATGTTTAACTTATAATAAATTTATACGACAGTCGAACGTTTAAAATTATTTTTAAAATATTTCACGATACCACTTTAATTAACAAAAGCAACTAATGATGTTTTCGATTTAGACTTACTAATAACATTATAAAAGTAGATAACCAAATAAAATTAGATGGCTTAAACCTTAATTTCCAACTTAATAGAGGGGTTAAAACCAAATGCAAATCTATTAAAATCTCTTAAAACTTGTGGCAAGAACTTAAAGACAGAAGGGATGATAGAAGCAAATTAAGCATGCATATGCTTTTGGGTAAAAAAACAAATAAAAAAGGCATGCATAATTGAATATATATGCTTTGTTTTCACGACATGTAAAACGTCAAAGACCTAGCCAAACAGCAGTTTGTATATGGATGTTTGGCATGTGGTTAGTGACCATTTGCTGCCTTCCAAATAAACAAATAATAATTAATTATTTTATGTGAAGGTCGTGTAATGTAGAGGGAGGGGGTTATGGCCTTTTTGTCTTTTGCTTTGGGTGGGTTCTCTGGAGGGGGATTTCCATGGACATGGTGAGAAAGCTGTAATGAAAGGAGTAAATTAAGGACCACACACCCTTTTCTTTAATATAGTTTATTATTATGGATAGGGTCACATGGTTTTTGGTTTGTAATTTAGCCTCAAGGAGTTTGAATCTATTTTGATTAAGGTAGGGTGATGATGTGGTTGTTTCATATACAAGACTTAAATTTGATTACGCTACGTTTGGTTGGATGGAATTGCTATTTCATTCCGCCCTAATTCCTCGCGCTACAGTAAAGCAACCATTTGGTTCACCGTTTAGGTGATTCCACGGAATTGCTATTACAGTCTCATTTCCTCAGCTCACCGTTTAGGTATTCAGGGGTTGGGGGTCTGCATACCTATTCAACACCATACCGTTTAGGTTTTTGGACCAAAATAGCTTGCCTCTCTTCTTCCCAAAATTCTCCCCAGATTTCTTCCTCCCCAAATCAAGCATCCATTCGCCCTTCATCTTCATCTCCCCAAATATTGTAAAGGGTACGTTTTCTTTTTCTTTTTCTTTTTTTTAGTTAAAGTTCTTTGACCTCTTTCAACTTTTCTTTTCCCCTTTCAATCCTAAGTTCGATTGAGACTTTTTTTGCTCAATCTTCTTTAATTTCTTTTTTTCTATTATGTATTTCTTAGGCTACTCGCAAGTCGGCACCGACAACCGGAGGCGTGAAGAAGCCTCACCGATATCGCCCTGGAATTGTAGCTCTGCGGTTAGTCATCAAATCACATTTTCTTATTCTTGTTTACACGAATTGAAATTATTATGTTTCCATTGGATGCAGTGAAATCTGGAAGTACCAGAAAAGTACCGAACTCCTCATCAAGAAACTGCCTTTCCAAAGGCTCGTTCGTGAAATTGCCCAAGACTTTAAGGTAATACCATTAAATTCCAAGTTAATTTTACCAGAAAAGTACTGGTAGGTTAATTTTACCTTAGCACACCCTTGCTGCTTTATGTTTTCTTATTCTTGTTTACCTTATAGCACAGCCTTAGCAAAGTTTTTGTAAATTTGATTTAGGGGTTTTTTTAAGGTTACTGTTTTGGCCAAGGCTTTAAGGTTATTGTAAATTTCATTTTTAGGGTTGATAATTAGGTCATTTCTTATTTCTTTATTTGTTAAAGATATGAATAGATGTAAGTGTGTGCCTAGCTTTCTTGTGGTTGGAGTTAAATTTGGTTCAAAGTTATGGACCAGTTTAACAAACAGGTATGGAACCTTTAGTTTATAGTTGTTTGATGGTGGATATGCATTAAGCTTCCGCGCCTAGGGTAAATTTTAACTATAATCTCCCCTTTATGAACATCTATTTGGCGCTCTGAGTTAATCTATGTTGTTGCATGTTGCCACTATGCATGTTTTCCTTCCTTCTCCTATCCATTTAATTGTTGTTCTCAGTTTTTTATCGCGCCATTATCTAACTAGGTTTTCCAGGGTGTCTTGTCACTTTTGGATTTAAACTACGTGCTGGTTTATTGACTTAAACTGTTCTTCATCGTGATCTGAGTGATTCTTTTCCTTGATCATTTCCATTGTCATCTTGTAGTATTTGTTGCAGAAAGCTCTGCCTGTTAGGTTATTTTATCATTCAATGTTTCCTATGCTAGGTAAAGGTGGCTGTGATAATTGGACAAACTTGTACAATCATGATCTATTAAGAGTTAATACACTTATGAAGTATGGTCCCTGCATTTTTGTTCGACGTGCATGCCCATTTTTTGCATGGAACACTTTTAATTTAATGAACAATAAGACAAGGAACATGAACGACCGTTTATGTTAATTTGTGGTTTGCCATTTTTTTTGTATATAGGTTGGCAAGGAGCAATTACTCCTTTTATCAATTTCATCTTAAGCACGTGTTTTACGTTTTAAGTGAAAGGTTGTGTGTGCTCTCTTTTTTACGAGCTGAAAGTTTCCCTATTTATGGAAGTACTTAGATCAGTAAAGAAAGATTATTTATAGAAGTAGATTTAAAGAAACAATATGCTGCTCAAATCTATGTTGGTCGAAATGCTGTTATATCATGAATTCCTTCCATGTTTTTGTTCATTGCTTTCTATGCTTTTCATTAGCTTGGCTTATGGGCTCTTTTAATCCTATTAATATTTGAAAGAGTTGCTATATAGTTTAGATTTAGCCTTGGTAGTTAGATATCTCTATCTATTATCTAATATCGGAGACTGGTAAATATAAAAAAGGGAAAGTTCCATATTTTTTGGCTTGGGGGCTTATTATTGTTTGGAACTCTTGTGTTAACTGTTGTTTGGTTGCCATATTCTTCCATTGCAAGAAGATCATTGGGGTTAAACAGGGTGGAATATTAGGTTTCTTGTTGATTGTTTTGCCACTTTTAGAGACATTCTATTAAAACTATGATTTTAATGTTGGCTTTACATTGTTTTTGTAATTGAAAACAATTTTTGACCTCGAAATCATATATTGCTGTTTGTTTTTGAGATGTTTCGTTATCTACCTATCATTTGTTAATTGCAGATCTTTTTAATATTTGGGGATTTGTATTTTATTTGATTTCCCTTGTGGATTAGACTTTTAAAAAAAAGTAATGTTTATGTATTATATATATAGGAATTACTTAAAAGAAATAAATTGTTTTTAAATAAAACATAATTACATTATTTAAAAAAATAATGTCATCATACTAAACTTATTAGTATTTTGAGATTATTAAGATTATTTGTTTACATATAATAATATATAACTTAATTTACTATGTTTAATCTAATTGTATAATAATCTAATTGTAGGTCTTGGTTATATTTTTCAATTACTCAGGGGTTCCTCTGTATTTCGGGGACTTGAAGTTAGGGGAAGAACCACGCTCATCGAGCAGGAGAGCAGTCGAGTTTGGTACCATTGTTTTGCCCCCACTCCTTTTATTTTTGTGCCTATTATCTTCATTGCTAATGCGGTGGTAGCAATCCGCAATTTGGGACCGTCTCCTTACTGCTATGTTTTTCAAATTGTATCATATCATATATGATATTTGAAATCTTCATATCTAAATATGTAATAATTGAAATAAATAAATGTTAAAATAACCTCATTTAATTTTCCCGAATTTTCTACAGTGAAGGGTAAATTCTTTTTAAGGGGCAGAATTAAATTATATATTTTTACGATAATAAAAATATAATTTCATTATTCATATATTTATTGTCGAAACCTATTTTTAAATAGGGTTTTGAAAAATGGGGATCGACTTCAAAACAAAAATGGAGTCGCCACCAATCTTTTACTTAGGTGTGATTGGATCACCTTGTAAAACGTTTTATTTTAAAACATTTGATTTTGGTTCGCAAAACGAGAAAATAGGTTCGGGAGTCGGTTACGTATGAGGAAGGATTAGCACCCTCATAACGCCCAAGAATTGGTACCTAATCGATAAAATCATGTCCAAATGTTTGAAATTTAAAAGTATTCAAAAATATGATTTCTTTAAAAAACTTTGAGCCATCGAAATTAAAACTTGAGATTTTCTTGTTCTAAAGGGATAAAACATCACATCCAACACGTTAGGACATGATATTTCAGAACCTTCGTAAACAAAATCATCTCATGATTTATAAAATTTTAAAAGGATATTTAGTTATTTAGCCAAACGGAAAATCACACCCAACACGTTAGGGCATTATTTTCCGAATTTCTAAATACCAAAACATTGCCTTATTTTTAAAACTTTTGGATAAAATATTGATTTTTTGAAAACGTATTTTGTTTTAAATCATAACCAATGGGCAATATTGTATTTATAAACTATCATCCACAAATATAAAAAAAATTATAATACAATAGCATACAATGTAAAAATACAATTAAGATAACTACATTATAGTAATCATAAATAATAAAATATACAAAGCAATATATATAAAACAATTAAAAAATACTAAATAAATATGAACTTTCCATGCAAGATTAAATAGTGAATAAATTATAAAATAAAAGAAAACGTATATATAAAAAAAACATAATGAAAATAATATTAAATAAAATAACAAATAATGAAAATATATGCATATATGCAATACACTAATTATACATTATATAAATAATAAATAAAATAAAATAGATAATATAAATAAATTTTTTTAAAAAAAATAAAGTTTCAGAAATAATATAATAATGTAACATAATACTATATAGTATACAAAATATAATATATTAAATAATATAATAATATATAGTATATAAATTATTAAGCAAGTAAAATAATATATAATAAAAATTAAATAATAAAAATATATGTATATATATATTTTTACACTATTAATAGATTACAATAAAATTTTAGCATAACAATATAATATTATAATAAAAAAAGGGTTAAAAAAATAATAAAGAAACCAGGATCAAATAACAATAACAATAAATAAAAAGGGATTAAAATAGCAATTAAACCAAATATAGAAGGACTAAATTTAAATGCGCGTTAAATTACAGGGACTAATGTGAAAATTCAACCTTTTTACAAAACGGTGTCGTTCCAATTTTATCTTTAAAACAGATTGAGGGATTAAGTTGAAAACAAAATAAAAATTATGGGCCAAATTTAAAAAATAATTGCCAATTAGATCGAATTGAAGCACATAAAATTGCGGAGGGATTGAAACTGCAATTCTCCCTCTTTTATCAAAAACACGCGGACCCTAGTTCGGATCCGGGTCAACGCGCGGGTCATGCCATATCAAAACGACGTCGTTCGCTTTAGGCTATAAATATTAGTTCTTCTAAAAAAAATCATTAGCATTAGGATTAGGATTTAAAAAAAAAAGCTTAAAATTCTCTGGAAAATAGAGGGAGAGCTGCTTCTGTTCGTCCGCGTTCGTCCAGGCTACGCGCACACGCGCACACGCGCCTCCACGGCTGGTGGCCGGAGGCTTGGGTCGGCGGTTCCCACGCTTTCGAGAAGGTATATACTTTCCTTCTTGCTCTTTCAACAAACATTATATGTAGAAATATAAAAAAAATAATGAAATAAATAAGAAAAGCGAAACGAAAAATCACCTATGGACTCACTGCCTGTTGAGTGTTTGTGTATGAATCTGGGGTTTTCTGCTTTGACGTATTTGTATTGAATTCGTTTGTTATTTTCTTTGTGTTTTCTTTGCGAGAATATTCGTATCTGAAAACTCTGTTTTTTTGATAAAATTTTTTTTGTCCCCCCAGGTTTTTTTACAAGGGGTTTTTATAACCCGAAAAACAAAATAAAAAAAGGAAATAAAATCTTTGCCATTTTTGCTTCTTTCCTTTTCTGTTGTTTGTTTCCTTCTTCGCAGGTTGATGACGGTGATTTCGCAGTGAAGGCCAGACACGAAAATGGCGGCGCTATTGAAGGAATCCTGGTGGCTGCGATGGTGCAACGATCGGACTCCAGATTTTGTGGCGTGACGACTGGCCTGGCATTGCGGCGCGACGATTGGAGTATCTCTGCTTGCGGCGCCTAGGGTTTCAGAAAACCCTAGGCTTACTGAAACTTGCTGAAGATTTGGGCCCTTTTGGGCCGTACGAGTTTGGGCTTGATTGGGTCTGGGGTATTTGGGGTTAGTCTGGGTATGTAAATTGGGCCACGGGTATTGGGCTTGGTCTGTTTATTGTAAAAAGACTGTGCTGGACATTTTTATTTTGGTTTGCTTAAACCCGGTCAAAATTGGGCTCTTACATTTATAACTTTTAAAAAATTAAATTAAATTTTTATCATTTTAAGGGCTAAAATATAATTTTATCATTATTAATTTAAACTTTTATAAATTTAAAAAAAAAATGAAAAATTTTCCATCTTAAAGAAAGTCGACCCAATACCATGTAACTTCCATTATTATGTTTCAAAGCAAACTAGAAACCTTGGCTTCCCCACCTACCTTGCCTCTACCTATCTTCCATTGTTATGTTAAGTAATACTTTTGTTTAGCATTATGTTAAATAACATCCATGACAAACATAATTACTAAATTTCTTAATAAATCTAATCCATTAACATTATTTACTTTTAAATAATCTTAATAATCTTATTATTATTGAATAAGGTTAAAAGTATTTTAACCTTATACGCATAATTAGGATTATTTACTTTTAAATAAAAGTACTTATGAATTCATCTTTCCCAGTACATTATAAAAAGTTTCATATAATATATGTATATTTCTATAACACTGGAAATTATGTAATTTGGATGTGGATGTATTTCAAGATTAGATGTTTATTATTAATTTTTCTTTTAATGTTTAGGATATTATTATTTGCTAAACAAAGAGCCGATTTTGTTGAATGAAATTTGATAAATATGTATTAATTGTTCATTTTTCTTTGACAGTGTGTTATTGCTTCCTCTTCTTCTTTGGTTTGCTTGATTGCTTCTTCCACCCACAGTTGAGCTTATTGTATTCACTGAACCACTGTAAGTTCTTTACAAATTAAATTCTTTAATTTTGTTTTACTAGTATTGAAATTAGTATTGAAGAAATGTGACCCTTTTACTATGATTTGAAGATATGTAACACTTTAATATCTTGTAGTAATGGCTTGTCTGCCTTTATTGTACAAAGTGAGAGGCGTAAAAGAATTGGTCTTGCTATTACAATATGGTTACAAATGTGTACAGTTACGAGTTGGTTCTTAGTTGCATTAGGTGCCATCCATAGCCTACATACTTATAAACCAAGGATTAGATCCTATATTTTAGATTTTAATGCAAAAAGAGATTATATGAAAAGACTTGTATATGCTAGTGACGAGACCTGTATTGAACAAGTTAGGATGAATAGAATTACCTTTTTTAAACTATGTGAGATGTTACAAACTTTAAGGGGATTGAAGTCGTCAAGGAACATGCTTGTTAATGAGCAAGTGACAATGTTTTTACATATCATTTCTCATCACCTTAAAAAGAGAGTTATTAAGCATCACTTTAATAGGTCCGAGAAAACCATTAGCAGATCATTTCACAATGTTTTAAATGTTGTCATACGTTTACAAGATGTGTTATTTAAAAAGGCAGAGCCAATTACAGCTAATTCTACAGACCCAATGTGGGAATGGTTCAAGGTATTGGAGTGAGTTCTATATATAGCTCGTACATAATTTAGTCCATTTAGATTTAAATATAGTATCTTAACTCGAGGTTTTATACATGTGATGTAGAATTGCTTAGGTGCTTTAGATGAAACCCACATCAAGATTAGGGTTCCAATAGTTGATAAATCTAGATATTGAACGCGAAAATGTGACATAGCAACAAATATGTTAGATGTTTGTACACCTGATATGCATTTTGTTTATGTTCTTCCTGGTTGGGAATGTTCTTTTATTGATGGACGAGTTCTTCGAGATGCCATTAGTAGGAGACATGGACTAAAAGTTCATCATGGTAAAGTACAAAATTAGAGGAATTTGAATTAATTTTTAAGATCATACTTTTTTGGGAAATTAACCATGACAAATAGTTTCTTTTTATAGGTTGTTATTATCTAGTTGATGCTAGATACACAAATTGTGAGGGATTTCTTGCACCTTTTAGAGGACAAAGATATCATTTGAATGAGTGGCATTAGGGTTACCAACCAAGTACTGTGGAAGAATTTTTCAATATGAAACATGCTTCAGCACATAATGTTATTTATAGATGTTTTGGGTTATTAAAACTTTGGGGAATACTTAGGAGTCCATCATTCTATCCTGTGAGGGTGCATAATAAAATCATTATTGCATGTTGTTTGCTCCATAGTTTTATTCGAACCTATATGAGTCTTGATCCTATTGAAGCGAAGTTGGAAGAAGGATTACCTAGTAATGTGATAGATGATGATGAACCGAATATCGTAAATATTCATCCATCGGATGCATGGGCTACTTGGAGGATGGAACTAGCCAACCAAATGTTTGATGAATGGCAAACATCTAGAAATTAGTTAGGTTTTATGTTATTTTATGTATCTAGTTTATGAAACTTTGGTGGTATTTGAATTGTTTTTTTGTATTGTGCTAGACTTGTTGAATGATAATTTATTTTCTTTTAATTCATCATGTGTTATAATTTTATAAAGTGTTGATCTTTTAATGCATAATATTGAACTTAATTTTAATTTGCGTTTTTTTCTTAAGATAGTTATGTCAGGTTTTTCACAATCAAGTGTTTTTTCCCAAAATTCTCGAGGAACCAAAAGGAAATTGGTTCCAGAAGAAGATGCTGTGTTGGTTGCTTGTATGGTCGACTTGCACAATGTTGGAACCTTTAATGCAGATACGAGATTCAAAGCCGGTTATTTAAATGAGTTGGAAAAAAATGTTAGAAAAAGTTTTACCCTATGCCATGTTGAAGGCTAAACCTAATCTTGAATCGAGGATTAGGACATTGAAAAGGGATTGGTCAATCGTTTATGATATGCTTAGTGGAAAAAAACAGTAACGGCTTTGGTTGTGATGAGCATAGGTAGCTTGTTGTTGCTGAAGATGTGGTGTGGAACTGATATATAAATGTAAGAATTATTTCAAGTCTTTATTATCTTATTTTGACCAAACTTATATCTAATATGAATTCCTCATTTTTATAGAGTCATAAAGAAGCCGCTCAATTCAAACATCGGAGTTTCCCTTATTATGACCAACTTACTGCCATCTACATAAAAGATCGAGCCACTAGAAAAGATGCTCAAACAGCCGCTGATATTATTGAAGAAATAGATATTGAGGATGTGGCTACTACAAATACTCATGAAGAAAGAAACGATTGCCATGGATGCGAAGCTGATGTTTCTTTGGATGACATGGATCTTTCAGTTACACAACCGCAACCAGTTAGAAACCAAGGTGATTTCACATTTTCAAAGAAGAAAAAAAGATTTCTGATGCAAGTGATTCTTCTACTTCATTTAATGATGCTGCCACTTTATTGGCAGAAAATATACGAACCGTTGGCCTTGAAATCAGTAAAAGTATTGCCTCCGAAGTGCTAATTCAACAAAAGTCAGAAATGGCCATTCAAGAAAGTGCTCTGAAATTATATCCAACATTATATGAAGTAGAAGGTTTAACTGAGGATGAGCGCTATCGAGCATTAAGCAAAATTCTAGATCATCCAATGCAAATGCTCATTTTCTTTAGTTTACCTTCTACTGTGCGATTGGAATAGGTCAGAAGATTTCTTGCTGACCATTAAAAATCATGGTTGTGTTGATGATATTTTGGTAACTTTTTGTGTTTGTAATATTTGGATGGTATAATGACATGATAGAATGTCATTACAATGTTGTAACTTTTTGATGTTGTAAAATTTTAAAACATATGGATTATGACATATAAACTAACAAAATCATGTAACTTTTTGTTAATATATGACTATTATGCTTGTATGTGAAATATTATTCTTAAGTTATTTATTACTTCTAATATTTTGTTTTTTTATTGTAGAATAATTAAATTATTTGTTTCACTAATGATGTTTTAGCACATTAAATATGCATTGCAGTTTAAAAATAATAAAGTATTATATATATTTTTATAGTATTATATATTTTGATTTTTTTAATTCATATAATAATAATTATATTAAGAATGTTATTAATTTATATTTTTTTATTAAATTATATTTAACGATAATTATGTTAAAATATGGTTAAATTATTGTAATAACCCATTTTGCCCGAGCCCATAAAACATAATAAAAACCAATAAAAAATGTACTTAAACAGTCCAGATTACAAAGCCCAAAATTAAACCTTCAGACCCATTACCCGATTAGCCCACCAAATACCAAACCCAATTACACCCCTTGACCCAAACCTAGCAGACCTAGAGGTGGGCATGGGCCGGGCCGGGCCCAAAAAATGGGCCTAAAATTTTGCCCAAGCCCGGCCCATATAAAAATGCTAAAACCCGGGCCCGGCCCGTATTAATTTTTATATTATTTTATATAATTTTTAAATATATATACATCAAAAATATTAAAAAATTAAAATAAATATTTTTTAACAAATTGAAAATAAATTTTAAAAAATATGTAGACTTAAATAACACTAAAATAGATGCAACTTAACAAGCAAATGCCTCTAAAATAATAACAAAATTAACAATAAAATAAGTTTTATATAATATCTAAACAATAACAACAAAATAATAGAAACATAATAGTAAAATGGTAGCAAAATAAGGAGAAAAACAATAAGAAAATAATATTAAAAAAATAGTTTTTTTCCCATTAATGAATTCGGGCCGGGCCCGGGCCAAAAATGCCTCACCCGAGCCCGACCCATTTTTTAAACGGGCCTTATTTTTTTGTCCAAGCCCATTTTTCGGGCCTATATTTTTGCCCAAACCCTCCCACATTTCGGGCGGGCCTTCGAGTCGGGCCGCCCGGCCCATGCCCACCTCTAAGCAGACCTGACCTACTCAGACCCAACCTAAGCCCGAATACACCCAGGCCCAAAAATTAAACGAAATCAGCAGAACCCTAGGGTTCTTCCTCGCGCCGCAACATCAGTGCCCAGCAGCATCCCAACCGACGCGCCGCAAACTCCGCACCCTCTTATCGCGCCACGATCCGCGCCGAGATTCTCTCCGTTGACCTGCGAAGAAGGAAAGAATAGCAAAAGGAGAAACAAAATATTGTATTTCCATTTTTGTCAGTATTTTAGGGGATATAAAAACCCCGAAATAATCTGTAATGAAGGGGGATATGGACACGAAATACACTGTTATACATAAAACAGAGAGAATACACAAACAAATACAGAAATAAAAAAGCAAAATTTCACAACAGAGGTTGTAGTGACCCGATAGTCGAGTAACCGAAAAATATATTTTCGGTCTCCGCTTTCATAAAACTGAAACGTAAATATTTATTAAAAATATTTACGAAGTTAGTTGTGTGTCTAATTGGGTTGTATTTAAGTGAATTTGACTTAATTAGAAGTATTTGGGAAAAAGGATTAGATTGAAATAGGTGTGAAAGTTTAATTAAAGATTAAAAATAAAATAAAAAGGACTAAAAAGGAAATTATGCCATTTTTAAATGTTGAGGCGGTTTAAGTATGAAAAAATCCTAGATTTTTTTTAGTTTAAAACATGTATATATATAGATATATTAATAGATATTAATTATAAAATATATTATTATATTATTATATTTTATTATTATATATATAAATAGACTAAAGGAAAAAGAATAGAAAGATATAGAAACAGAGAAGCAAAACGAAACAGAGAGCAGGGGAAAGAAAGAAAAAGAGAGAAAAGAAAGAAGAAAAGGGGAAATTAAAAGTTTGAAGCTTGAAAGTTTAATAGGTAAGTTAATTTAGCCATTTTCTTTTAATTTTGATGTTTTATATGTTTTAGGACAAAGTTTTGATGAATTTAAGTTGAGGTTTTTGGAGTTTTAAAGTTTTAAAACATAGCATATGATGGACAAAAGATGAATTAGTGGTTTAATTGAAAGAATTTGAAGTTAGAATTGGGTAAAGGATTTAATTGTAAAATAAGCTATAAGAAAACTGTTTTGAGACAGCAGCAGTAGAGTAACTTTGAAAAATCACTAAAAATCGTATAAGTGGAATTAGAAGTTGAGTGAGATATGAAATTAAAGCTTATTTAGTCTATTTTCATATGAAAGAAACAGGGAAAGCAAAGGAATTCTGTATTTTGAGATATTTATATCTTTGTAAGACTGATTCAAAGTGATTTCGAGATCCCCTGTTCTGACTTCAAAAAATCATAAAAAATTATAGAAAAATAATTAGAGGCTTAAATTTATATTTTTAGAATCCTGAATGAGTCTATTTTCAATAGAAATAAACGAGAACATCATATGAATCCTATAGGAGGAGATAATTAATTTTTAGTGAAGAAGGGTCAGAACTGTCAGACAGCAGAACATGTGTGATTTTAAAGAATAAACTGTATTTGTTGGCTAAACCAAAAATTATGAAAATTTTATGATAAGAATATATGTGAGTCTAATTTCAGGGAAAATTAGTGGATCATAAATTTGAATTCTGTAGCTCAAGATATAAATAATTTAGTGACTTTGACACAAATGGACAGCTTTGAATAAATTTATGAGTGAAGGATTAAATTGAAATGTGAACTAAGGTAAGAAAGGATGAATTTATTATATTATACATGTTTATTTTTATTAAATAGTATAAGAAATTTATTTGATTATTTTTAACATATAAATGTTATATGTTTATATGAAATTGAAGAAAAAGAAAAGGAAGGAGAGGACCGAATTGAAGGAAAAGGAAAAGAGAAGGTTAAGGAGTGAAGGAAGAAGAACTTATATCATCTCAACCTTTTGCAGTAAGTACTACAAGAATTTTAAATTATTTTTATTTTTTTTTTGAAATATTTATGTAAAGTATTTAAATGAATGAGATTCAGCCTTAATGCCCAAGTAGACGGAATTTAGAACTACTATGATATTAGTGGCATGCCATTAAGGAACTTTAGCGCGCTCTCTGATATTAGCACGTTGGTGCTCTCTAATTATTAGCACGTTGGTGCTCTCTGATTATTAGCACATTGGTGCTCTCTGTTCACTTGTGCATCATAATGCACCTCTGTATTTGTTCCGTATATCCAGTGTTGTAACACCCCAAATCCGGCCCACGAGCCTTGACCGGATCTGGTATGTCACGGAGTAAAAACTTTTTGGAAGATTCGGGTTCACAGTGGAAATCTGAAAATATTGCTGAATTTGTAAAACGGTGTTTGCTAAAAAAACTCAAGTGGGTTGATTTGGTAAATACGATTGAGTTGAAAACCCTTTTCTTTTCCTTTGTAACCACTTGATCTTTAAAATTTTTAGAAATGTCGGGGTTATTGATAACTTGGTAAAATTGGCTACCCGATGGTAACGTCTTTGAAAACGCGTACGAGTACTAATTTTGAAAATGTTGCTTTTACCGATTTGCTTAACAGTTCATAAGTTCGTTAGCAATAAGGTAAAAACTACTACTTAATCATACGAATAATAATAATGATAAGCGGCCATATTACATCCCAATCGAATTTAGCAAATAGTAAACTTTAATGGTAAGAAATAAAACTTCAAAACCGAGGAACAAGCATGGCCACCTCGAGTCCTCTCCGGCGCCGTCTCCGCGATCTACTCACCTGAAAAAGATAGGGAAGAGGGTGAGTCACCAAGACTCAGTGCATAGTTAATACACATGTCCCCACATACGGGCTTGGCCCATATCCACAGAACAAACATACACATGAATATGCAGTTATGAAGCCCAACCTAGCCATCCATACTCCTTTTTCTACCCCGTGTGGTACCAAACCACTGGTGGTGCCAAACCACTGGTGACTTAAAGTCACGGTATCCGTCAATACTTGTGGTGCCAAACCACTGGTGGTGCCAAACCACTGGTGACTTAAAGTCACAAATCAAATGATGGGGCCAACCATCGTGTGATACCAAATCACTGGCGTCGATCCCGTATCTCAAATGTGGGGCCAACCCACGGTGGAATTAATCCACAGGGACGAGACGCTATGAGGTGCCAAACCTCTGGAGGTGCCAAACCTCTGGTGGTGCCAAACCACTGGTGACCCGAAGTCACAATCAAATGATGGGGCCAACCCATCGTGTGATACCAAATCACTGGCGTCGATTCCGTATCTCAAATGTGGGGCCAACCCACGGTGGAATTAATCCACAGGGACGAGACGCTATGAGGTGCCAAACCTCTGGAGGTGCCAAACCTCTGGTGACCGTAGTCACGAAATGTGGTACCAAACCACTGGTGTCCGTCGACACGATTATTACTTCCTCTCATCAATCCCACCATCATCATGCTCACATAACAAGTATCATGATCCCATATATCATGCATTTGTATATAGCATAGCATTTAACAGCATATGATGGCATACACAACATATATCATAGATCGAGTAATAGGGGACTTACCCGAGAACCCAGCTTATGCCCACAAAGCAAGGTTACTACATGAGAGGTTATATATATCATCATAATAACAATTTATACTAATAAAGTGTGTAAGAGTTTACACACCTGATTAAACGATCACCCACCTTGGGTATCCAACATCTTAGCCCTTATTTCGGCTAACATGCACAACATATACATTTACGACTAACACATATAAACAAGCAAGAGAACAGTGCGATAACTACGCACCTGACTTTAGCGAGATCCTGATTTATCGATTCTAATATCACTAAAGTCTCGAAAGCTTCTGTTATTTCTATTGATTTGTCCCTAGAACACATAACCGAAATCGGTTACACTTAATACCAATAATATTGTCTTAGGCCGAATGCCAAGAGTCATTTACCTTGAGCACTTTAATTCCCGAATGATTCATTTGATGCACCATAATACTAGCTACACACAAACAGAGTACAGCCATGGCCTTATACACATTCGGCCACCCCTGGAATCAAGGTTAAACAGTCGGTTATCATCTAAAAACTCAGAATATAGCCTATGGCCGAGAGTCACAACAACTACCTTTGATGTTCAAAAACCCGAGAGCTTCCTTTATTCTTGTCGATATGGCCCGAAATCCCGAATTAGTCACCTGGTCCCTTTCGAAATCCCTAGTTTTTCCCAAGTCCCAAAAGATTTGCATGCCTTAGTAGTTAATTACCAATATTCCTTGAATAGCTGAAACCCACAAGGCTCCTTTAGTGTTCTCTATAGTTGGCACAAAAGAATCACATCAATATGGCCTTAAGCTTATTTGGCCATTCTTAGAAATCAAGATCTAGCCTTGATTTCGGCATACAAAAAGAAAGAGAGAAGAAACCAACTATATAATAGGAGCACTTACCAACGTTTGAAGAGATCACAAACACATAGTGATAGCACCTTCCATCAAGATTCGGCTAAGGTGTCTAATGGTAGAGTTTCAGTCAAGCTTTTGTCAAAAGAAGGGTTGGATAATCAGCTCTTACAAAGGAAGAATAAGGAGAGAAGGAGAAGCAAATTTTTGGCACAACAACAAGGGTATACCCAACCGAAAAGCTTCCCTAGCAAGAACCATATTCGGTCATGTTAAAATGGGAGGGAAAACAAGACAAAACCATGCATGTTTGGCCATGTTTTTCCAAGCTTAAGGCTGACCAAGGAGCTCCCCAAGTCCAAAGCTTATTTCGGTCAAACAAATTTGGAAATGAAAGGCTCAACAAAACAAAGTATTCGGCCATGCTTTGATAAGCAAATGGCCGGCCATGCTTCACTTCTTTTCCCATATCCATTTGAAATTTCATAACACCAAATACCAATAAAAATTATTTATTCTCTCTTCCATCACTCTTCTTAAACTAACAAAAAAATATATCCCATGCCTCACCATTTTCTATACACCATAAAATAATAACCCATCATTTAATAAAATAATAAAACACATAATTAAAAATGCTCCATGATTCCTAACGGCAATGCTCTCCTTTTTACCACAACCAAGGCCGGCCAAGCTTTCCCCAAGCATGCTTCACGATCATGCTCTCCCTCACTCTTTCTCTTTTGCTAGGTTCAACATTATTTATTATTATCACAAAGTTTATTCCTTCCTCCATTATTATCTCATTTCAAAACATAATATAATAAAAATAAAACTCCCATGCCGCACATGTTCTTCTCCCCAAAGCCATGCTTTATTCCCATTATCATAAAAATAATAGTACTTATAATTTCCCATACCTTCCAAAAGAATAAAAATAAAATAACAAGTCTCTCTTAAAACATGGCTCACGCGTGCATGCTGCATGTTGCATACAGCCACTTTCCCGTCAGCAAGAAAAAAAAAGAAACAAGGTCACGCTGCGCTCCAGGGTCTCGAACCCGAGACCTGGAGAAGACATGTCCACGCCCCAGCCATTCGGCCTCTAAGCATTTCATGCGATAATCACATCTGAATTTCTTTTAAGCTTTACTTTCGCTGACTCCGTAAGCTTTAATGCTAAAAGCAAAATAAAGCGCCTTATGCGCGATTCCCAGGACTCGAACACGAGTCCTTCTAGTCGTGGTTCTCCAGCAAGGTCCTTGGCCACTCGGCCACTTAGAATTTCATGACAATTATCGCATCGTATTTTCTTTTAAACCATCACTCGCAGGCGTCCCTTGCTGGTCCCAAAAGAACAAAACAAAACGCAATCGTTGCCTTCAGGACTCGAACTCGAGTCCTTGCGAAGGCCTCTCTCGCTGCTAGCGTCCTTGCCACCTCGCCCAGGCACCATTTTGTGACATAAATCACCTCGATTTTCTTATAAAGCCTCCTTAGCTCATCACATCATACAAAAATAAAACTATTGCGCCCAGCGTCATTCGAACTCCTGACCTTGCTTGGCGCCAACCCTTAAGTGGCACACGGAAGCCACTTTACCTGGGCATTTTATATGCCCCAAACTTACAAAATTTTTACTTAAGGCCTTCCTTGCCCAAATTTCCACTTTTAACCTTAAATTTTCAAAATTTTCAAAAGTGTCCCATTTTAATCCGGGAGTTTTAGGAACTCCAAAAACACATCAAAACCACTCTTGAGGCCTAATACACTCGAGTTATTTTCCAAACTCGTAACCCCTATTTCGGGATATTAAGGTGTGTTCTATAAAGTCTACTTTGGGCTAAGAATGTGAAATGAGAACAAAAGTGAATCACTGATGTGTTAAGGTAAGTTTAATACCTTACAAAAGATAAGTTAAATTTATTTAAAGCAATGCATAGTTGAAATGACTTATATGTGAGTAGATATGCAATAATTGATTGAGTTTAAAATATTCTGTTATGATTGCTTATTTAATTATTCTTGTAGTGCTTACTAAGCCTTCACCGGCTTAACGCGTTTATTTTTAACGCGTAGGTACAATTAGACTAGAAGAGAAGTCAAACTAGAAGATCTCTCATCTCATCACATCCTCAAGGACTACAAAAGTAGGTACTATATTTTGTGTTAAAATGGCATGTACATATGCAGTTCAAAGGTATTCCCATGTGACAGGGACTAAAATGTAGACTCTTGAAATTCTATCTATTTTGAGTTACTTGAAGTATTTTGATATATATATATATGGAATGAATTAGTAAACAATAAATATGTTTGTAAAAATGGTTGGTAAGTTAAAATATTATATACAAATGTTTTAATTAAATAGTATCTAGCCATAACCATTTTGGCACCAAATGTAATAGTCTTATACCAGGTTTGCATAATTGAACTGGGTATAGGGGTATTACAGAGGTTTTTTTCTTTCTGTTTTTATTTATTCATATTATTCTTTATTTTTATCTTCTTTTGTTCTTTTTCCTGTAAATAGTAAACAAATAAGCAATAAAGAAAGGGCGGTTTTACCTTGCGACGACGAAGCTTCAACCTCCGGCCACCATGCGCGGTGGCGCGTGAGGCGCGTGGCTATGGCCCCGAAGGCCTGAGGATCAAAGCCCAGACGAGAAGCTTTGAGAAAGTTTCTAATTTTTTTTTTTAAAACAGGTTTCTAAATGAATTTTTTGCCTAAGTTTTAGCTTATATAACATTTAGAAAACAACGTCGTTTATGCTAGTAGGATCCGCGCGTTGACCCGGTATCCAGAAGAGGATCCGCGTGTTTTGGTTAAAAGGGAAATTTTCCATTTCAGTCCCTTTGAAATTTTATTTGTTTTAATTTTACCCAATCTGATTTTTTTATTTATTTTAAATTAGCCCAAAAATTTACACTTTGTTTCAATTTGATCCTCTGGTTCCTTAAAGGCTAATAAGCAGAACGACGCCGTTTTGAAATTCAGTATTATTGACTTTTTAACCCCTGTATTTTAACGTGTGTTTTAATTTAGTTCTTTTAATATTTTTTAATTGCTGTTGTAATCCATGTTTCATTGTTTTATTTTTTATCCTTTTATTTTATATTATATTAATTATTTTACTTTATTAAATATTATATATTATTTCCTTAATTATTAATAGTACGAAATCTATATATATATATATATATATATATTTATATATATTTTTTATATAATATTATTAAATTTATATATTATTATTTTTGTATATTATATATTATTATGTTACATTATATATTATTTTTTAAAACTTTATTTTTATAAAATTTATTCATATTACCTAATCTATTTTATTGTTTATATTATGTATATAAATTTATGATTAGTGTATTATATATATTTTTCATCATTTTTTTTGTTTAATATTATTTTAATTATATAAATTAGTTATTATTATTTTATACAAAATATATTTATTTATATTATTTATATTTTATTTTATTTATTCAAAATCATTATATACTATTCTTTTTATTTATACATTGTTTGCATTATTTATATCATATATGTATGTAATATTTTTTATTTTATTTATTAGTCTTGCATGAAATATGTTCATATTTGTTTTATTATTTATTGTATTTGTTTATACTTCATCATGTATTCACAATTGCATTAGTGTAGGAATTATTACATGACATATTTTGTATTATCATTTCTTTATTGCCTATCTTAAACGTTAGTATATTGGCTTTTAATATGTAACATCCTAGATTAGGGGTTATGCGTTCGTGCATAATTCATGAGTTTTGGCAGTGTTTGGAAGTGTATTAAGGGTTTTTAAAATTCTAGGGTCGAAGAGAAAGCTTTGGAAAATAATTGGATTTTAAGTTAAAAAGAGGAGCTAGATAAGGAGGCTTTAAAAGAAATTATGGGAAGTTGATGACACAAAAGAATCAGCAGCAAGGTGGCTTGAGACGTTTGCGTCAAAGGGGCTTCAGGAGGACTCAGGTTCGTATCACTTGGGCAGCAAGGAGTGTGTTTTATTTTTGGCATGTGACGTCAAGGTGGATGTACGGGGGTTATTATTTTATTTTGAATAAGTGAGGATTTATTTTATTATTTTAAGTGGGTAGATAATTAGGTATTTTGTTTTATTTGTTTTAAATATGGAGATAGTGGATGAATGGGGTTTTGTTTTTATTTTATTTTGAATAAGTGGGGATTTATTTTATTATTTTAAGTGGTAGATATTAGGTATTTTGTTTTATTTGTTTTAAATATGGAGATAGTGATGAATGAGGTTTTGTTTTTATTTTATTTTGAATAAGTGGGGATTTATTTTATTTTAAGTGGGTAGATAATTAGGTATTTTATTTTTTTGTTTTAAATATGGAGATGTGGATGAAGGGGTTTTGTTTTTATTTTATTTTGAATAAGTGGGGATTTATTTAGTATAGATAAAAGATAATGGTGGCTTTAGTTTATTTTTAAATGGGAAGATAAGGGATGATGTGATAGATTATTATTATTCTTTTTTTTAATGTTCGGTTTATTTTTTATTTGAAGAGAGGTATGGAGAGAATATAGGAAAGAAATAAGGGGTTATAAATAGGAGGGATTATTGTTTTGGGTATTCTTTTCTTCATTCATTTTCTTTTTGCCGAAATTTGTTTCTCTCATCCCATTCCCTTTGTTTCTTCTCCAATTGACCAAACCAAAACTATTCAAGGCTCCAACCTTTTCTTCCTATTACCAATCTTTCTTCCTCTAGACGTCACAGCCAAATCTCTTTTCATTTTCTTTCCCTATTCTTTTTCTTAAACCTTATTTTCTACACATTTTCTTGTATAGCCGAAACCTCTAAAAGCCTTCTCTGCTTTTGTGTATTTTTCCCTTTACCAATAAAGTGCCGACACCACCATTGTTGAGCTCAAAAGCCGAATCTCTAAGGAAGGGTGCTGTCGACTACTAACTTTAGACTCTTCAAAGCAACGTGTAAGGCTAGCGTTAAGGATCATTAAAGGAGTCTTTCGGGATTTAGGTGTTGTCGACTTCAAGAAGGGATGCTTTCGGGATTTAAAATCCACAAGGTAAGCACATAGGTACATTCGGCCAAGACCTATTTTGATATCTAGATCTATTTCTTATTTGTTTAAAAGCCGAAAACTAACTAGTTAGGAGTTTTGGTAGCTAGCCGATTGTAAGGGTGTGCATCACTACGTTTCGGGACTTGATTCTTAAATCAATCGGCACCAAGGTAAGTTTTGGGTTACCATAATCCTATTAGGATTTGGTTTTATAGCCGAATGGCTTTTTACTAATTTGATTGGGGATGGCCAATATAGGCATTAAAGATCTAAAGCGATAGATAGGGTTTCGGGATTTCAGTGAACTTGCTAAGTATATCAGGTGTGTACCTCACACTATTTCTTGATATGTTTATGGCAATAATTAATATGTATGTGACTATAAGAATATATAAGAATATGGCTAAGGTACCATGTAATGGTACAAAAGTACTCAGGTACGTTTCCTACTCCTACTAGGAATATGAAATTATGATATATATGTAACATGTGAAAAGTGATAAGAATGTGAAATTATGTAATATGCATGATATGAATGATATGGGGCATTCGGGTTAAATGAGAAAGGGGAAGTGAATGTGGTGACCTAAGACCACGATATCTGAATGTGGTGACCTAAGACCACGATATCCGAATATGGTGTCTCATGACACAAAATATGTATCTGGTGGCGATGCCACAAATTTTATAAGGGCGATGAGCACGTCGACTGTAGCGACTGCCTTCGTTGATCTGTAGCGGATGGAGGGTTGACTTAGTAGTCCCCACGGTGTGCAGGATGGTACGGGTGATGTGTAGCGGATGGCATATAGGTTTGGGTTCGGGTTGCATCATTATTTTATATCTGTTATATGAATAAGTATGTGATATGATATTGTATGCCTGAATTGTTAAGTTTTAGTGTTGGTTACACATTGAGTCTGTTTGACTCACCCCGTTGGGGAATATTTTCTTCCAGGTGATGATCAGTAATGGACCGGGTCGGCAGGAGCTTAAAGGTGGCCATGCTCAGCAAGGAATTACTTTATTTGAACATTTTATTTTTATTTAAGTACTTTAAACTATTTGGGTTTGTTTTATTGTAATAAGGCCCATTAAAGTATTTAAGTATTTTTATTAAGTATCTTTATTATTATGTTTTATTATGGATTGACAATTGAGATACTATTTGCAAATGGCTATATTTTTCTTAGAATGTTTTAAATTACGAAAATGTTTTATTAAAGGAAACAATTTTTAACGGTTTTTACTTTTAAGTAAGAATATTTTTAAACGTTTTTCCGCAGTGACAAACCAGATCCGGTCAAGACTCGTGGGCCGGGTTTGGGGTGTTACATAATATTTGTGTTCAATAATTAATGCAATGCTGTTACATGGTTATTGTTTATTATAAAAATCCATTTTTTGCAAAACCATTATATTTTTAAAAGTTTTTAAAATAAGGCAATATTTTGGTATTTAGAAAATCGGTAAATAGTGTCCTAACGTGTTGGGTGCGATTTTCCGTTTGGCTAAATAATTAAATACCCTTTTAACAAGTTTTGTAAATCATGAGATGACTTTAATTACGAGGGTAAAAAAATGTCATGTCCTAACGTGCTGGATGTGATGTTTATATTCTCTCGGAATAAAGAAATCTCAAGTTTCAAAAAACTTATTCTTGAGAATTCAAAACGTTGTATCCTAACTTATTGGGTGTGATGTTTTGTGTCTTGAGGTAAGAATTTTCTAAAATAAAGATATACCTAGCTTCAAAGTTATAAAATGCTGTATCCTAACTTATTGGATGTGGTATTTTTATTTCTTTGAAATAGGTAAGTCTTGGTTTACTTCTAATAAGGGATCTTATTTTAAACTTTTTAAATTTCAAACATTTGAACATGATTTTATCAATTAGGTACCAATTTTTGGGCGTTATGAGGGTGCTAACCCTTCCTCATACGTAACCGACTCCTGAACCCGTTTTCTCATTTTTTGTAGACCAAAATCAAATGTTTTAAAATGAAACGTTTTACGAGGTGATCCAATCACACCTAAGTAAAAAAGGATCGGTGGCGACTCCTATTTTCATTTTTAAAAGTCGATCGCCATTTTTCAAAACCCGATTTTAAAATGGTTTCGACAATTATTTATTATTTTTATTAAATTATTTTCAATAATAATCTTATTAAAATTTAATAACAATAATAATAATAATCATCTGCTTAAAAAAAATTCTGCTAAGGGTATTCTGGTCATTTTAGTTTTTTTTCCTTATGCTATTACAACATCATTCTGTTCAACCAAACACAAGAATACTATTACAGTTCTATTCCATTCCATTCAACCAAACAATTGAATTACTGATTACAGCTCTATTCAATTATAGCTCTATTCCATTACAGTGAACCAAGCGTACCTTAGATGTTTGAACTAGAGCTATTAGGTTCTTTACATGGGGAGATAAGTTACGGACACATTGAAGTTTGAGTTTTAAGATGATTTTCGATGTTGAAGAACTTCAAGTAATAATGGCGAATAGCAGTAAAAAACATGAAGACGGTGAAGATAGAGATGATGCCTAAGTTTGAGGATACCCTAGAGGTTGTCCTAGGTCTGTCAGTGAAAGAGGATTGGCTTATTGCTAGTAAGATTGTGCATATCAATATCGACCGGTCACATATGTTAAGAGTTGAAAGAGAGCTAAAAGCTACCTTATCTTGGAATGACTTATTGCTCGTTGACTTCGATTAGTAAATTCTTTAAATTTTAAATCTTATTTATATGGATTGATTAAGCTAAGCAAAATTAACAGTGATTTGTTGAAAAATGAGTTATGAATAAAGTGTTAATAAACTTTAGCATGTATAAGGAAATTGATTAATTTTTTTTGAAATAAATAAAATAGAATTACATTAAATTAATTGTTTAAAAACACCATAAGTTTTATCTTATTCAAGAATTTCCACCACTTCGACCGGTAGTACATCAAAATTTGTAAACTAGACTTTCATGCTAATCAGAGTATAGTCAATCGATTCACAACTAGATTTTTCTTTCATTTAAACAATGTTTAAGGACCAAGGGGTCCATCAAAAATGTGATTATGTTTCCATGTTTCCTAATTATTGAAAGGTAATGATGGTCTAAATATGGATGGGCATGGCAAACATGTTTAACTAATTCGATTCCACATAATTAAGAGGATGATTAAGATGTTGTGATTTTGGGCTCCTTTTAAATGCAAAAAAAAAAAAAAAATCCCTCGACCTGTGTCGGTGTCCGATGTAAATTTTCATATAACATATTATAACTATTTATTTGAGAAAATAAAAATACTAACATCATTATATTTATTATTTATTTAAATAATATAAGAATATTGTCGTAACCATTTTTCGACAAAACGGGAATCGACTTTAAAAGGGGAGTCGCCACCGATCTTTGTTAAGTGTGATCGGATCACCTTGTTTTAATAAAACAGTTTCATTTACTAAAACAAAATTTTGTTGGTCTACGAAATGTGAGAAAACAGGTTCGGGAGTCTGTTACGTGCAAGGAAGGGTGAGCACCCTTGCGACGCCCGAAATCGGTACCAAATTGATTGATATTGTCCCAATGTTGAAAATTTGAACATATTTGGAGTTGAAAGGTTCCCGAGGAAAGGGTTATTTCAAGTAGATTCGAGTCTTAAGACTTAACTCGTTCCAAAGGGATGAAAATGTCACATCCAACACGTTAGGACATGACACATTCACACTTCGATGCCGAGACCATCTTTAGCCCCCAAGTGTATGAGAAGGATATTTGGTTATTTTAGTTGACCGAAAAAATAGACACCCAGCACGTTAGGATGTTATCTTTCGAGCTTCTAAACTCCCAAATATTGCCTTTATTTTAAAAACTTTGAATGAAGTATAATTTTGTAAAAATGCGCTTTTTGTTTTAAGCCATGATACATGCGACGATGTTGCCTTTACAACATTGAACATATGCATTCAAACGATTATAAGATGCTAACATTTAATACAAGCGCTGACCAAATAATAATGAAATGCAACAAATAATAACTTGTATGCTAGAACAATTACCAACATATGCAATAAGATGTATACAAACATAATAAACAGTGAAAAACGATGAGCTCGTTTCATGCAAGTTAAAAACGACAAGAACATTTCGATGATACAAACAAGGTGAACGATACATGTATATATATATATATAAATAAAATAACACATATGTGTTTAAATAAAATATCTAACAATATAGGTTATATAAATAACAGCAATAAATAACAATAATACTAAATGATAATAATAAAGATAGCAATAATAATGATGGTAGATCTAATAATAATAGTAGTATAGTGATAAATGGATAATAATAATAGGAAGTAAAATATGTTAATAAAGATAATAATAAAAAGCAAATAATAAAATACGGTAATAAAACTAATAATAACAACACTAGTAATGGTAATGAAATTACGAAAATAAACAAGGAAGGGTTAAATCGGAAGTCGGAATAAAATTAAGGGGCGAGAACTGCAATAAATTAAAATAATGAAAGGCGAATAGGGATTAAAATTCAATGCGCGAAACTCACGGGGGCTGCGAGTGCAATTTTCCCGAGTTATTAAACTCGACGTCCGAATGGGGATTAGAGTTAAAACTGTTTGAAATTTCTGGGCCCATGCAAAATAAAAGAAAGTTCAATTTAAACGAATTAAAGCACAGAAGGGCCAAAAGGGAGATTATCCCAACTAACAGAGAAGCGCGGATCCTCTAGACGAATCGGGTCAGGTCGGTCTCACCAAAGCCTAATACGGCACCGTTTTAATGGTCCATTCAAGACCAGATTTTTTTGAGACCCTCATTTTAGCCCTAAGCCTTGTTTTTTCGAAATAGCAGAGCAGTCACCGGCTCTCTTTTCTCTCCTTTAACCAGACGATCGGCCTCCCCGACGTTTCACTGCACCACCATCTTATCCGGTGGCCATAGTCGCACGGTGAAGGTACCTCAACCCTGTCCGTGGCCCTATCCTTTGAAACCCCGACCTCACGCCTCATCGCCATCAAATTCGACGGTCGACGAGATACGTGGACGGGCTCTTGGGTTCTGGCAAGTTTCCCCTTCCTTTTTTTGTTACTTCTTTTTAAACGAGTTTTTCTTTTGAAATAATAAAATCAAACATAAAATAAACAAGAAAAGCAGTAAATAAAAATAGAACCAACGAGATCAACCTTTGTTTTTTTATTTCTTTTCGGATTTCTTCTGATTTTCAATGTTTCGAAAAAAGGACTGAAAAAAGAAACGATTTTTGTTTCGGTTTCTATTATAACCGATTTTACCAGGATCTATTCTATCTTTTTTTGATTTCCTCTTTTCGATCTCCTCCTAAGAAAAAGATCTCCCCTTCAGAAAAAAATCCCCCCATTTCCTTTACTTCGGTTCTTTTTATCCGATTTACCAAAGATTCCTCTCCTTCTCGTTGTTGCCTCTCTTCTCTGTTATTCGTCGTCTTTCTCTCGTTCCTCGATTGTTTGCAGGGCATGGGCACAGCACATGGACGAACGTTGGCCAGTGTGTGAGGGCTGGTGGGGTGTCAGAGGCGTGCCACGAGGAACAACGCAGAGGCGTGCCACGAGGAACAACGCGCGTGGGAGTGGAAAGTCAGGAGGCACGCGTGGCGACAGAGACGCGCGTGGGCATGGGGTGACGAGCAGTGGTGGCCGAAACGAGGAAAGGCGTGCATATGCGGGGACGAGAGCGACGCGCGTGGCGCGTGGGAAGCTGGGGCGACGTGGGGGCGCGCGTGTGGAGCACTCGCGGCGGCACTGAAAAAGGGGACCTAGGGTTTCTGTTAATTTTAACCTGTGGTGGGCTATTGTAATCGGGCCTGGAATTGGGTTAATTTAATTTGGGCTAGTTGGGCTTATTTTGATTTGGTTTGGGTCTGTACTTGTTTAAACATTTTGACTGTAATTGGACTTTTAATGGACTTTCTTTCATTTTATGTTGGGTTTCAGAAATGTAAATGGACATTTGGACTACCTTATTATTATTTATTTATTTGGGCCATTTGGTTTTTTTCTTTTTCATCTGATTTTGTTTTGGCTAATGGGCCTGGGCTTGGGTTTTGGTTAAGGGCCCGGGCTTGGGTTTTGGTTAAGGGCCCGGGCAAGATTGGTGATTACAAATATTATTAATTATAGTTCCAAAAACGAAAACTTTATAAAAGAGAGTGTAAATAAAATAATATAAGAGTATTTGTATTTTAATATGTGTTGTCCGCCAATCATATCACTAATTTAATAGTAAATTTGTGTGAATTTCAAATTAACTAGTATAAATTTAAAAATCAATAATAAAGTGTTGATTAAGTGTTTTAATTCAACCGACATTGGTCATTGTTGCAAAAATAAGAAGAAGTGATTTTGACTGCTATAAATTTAAAAACCAATAATAACATTTATGAATATTGGATAGAATCATAATTGTCCCACCTTATTCTATATTTTATTAATCATTACTAATAACTTCAATGTACTGTATGAAGTGAAAGAATGATCCATAAATATCCGACTTAAATTAAATATTTTAAGATTGTTAAAAAAATATAATAAAATTAATAATAACCTGACTTGAAATTTTATAATTAACCCATGGTTTAAATAACCCAAAATGCTCCATGGGAGGGATTCAGACCTATTTTTCGATATATTTCCGGCTCTGCTTCTTCACCCTCTCTCTCCTCTTTTTATCTCTGTTGACATCGTGGATTAACAAAAATTAAATTGCAATGTGGATTAAGATTAAGTTTTACAAAAACATCAAAATTTAATTTATTCCATCATAATTATTTTCTTATTTGGTTAAGCGAATAAAAAAATACTAAAAATCTTGTACAAGATCTCTGACCGGCCGTTTTCAATTGAAAAAAACAAAACCCAATAAAATTATATAATACGACACATACCTAAGTTGCTTGCCGAAAACTTTAAGTAAATGAATTGGTTTCAAATTTTAAATTTTTTTTCTTTCTTTGATTCAACAAAAGGATCAAAGTTTTGAATTAAATAAATTATAAAATATAGATTCCATTAAAAATAAATTTGAAATAATTTTTTTAGAAATGATATTTAAATTAATATATTTAATTTTATCTAAAATTAACTAAAATAATATAAAAATTAAAATTAAGAATAAATCATTTTCAAAAATCAATATCTACATATTCAATATTTAATTATTGCGAATTTATCAAATAATTTTTAATGTACAGTTGATGAAAAAAGTCGTAACACTTAATTTTAATTTATCGTTTGCAGCAACTTAATTAATTTTTTTTTTATAAAATAACTGAATTAAAATACTTATTTAAATAACTTCTCATTATTAAAAAAGCTATCTAATCTATTATTTTTTAAAATATAAAATCTATGTGGGTGTGATAAATTGTTTATATGTCATAGCTAATTTGTTTCAACACAGTAAACACATGAAATCTTAAACCTTAAAATTTTAAATTTTAAATAATAAATCTTAAATCATAAATTTTAAATAGTAATCTTAAATTCTAAAAGATTATCTTATATTTTTTTAACAATTTTTCTCATCATATTTATTTTTTTGATAAAATACCTAAAAATATTTATAATCCCTTCTCAACCTATAAGAAAATAATATTTATACCAATACAATTAATTCACATACATTTTATATTTTATATTTTATATTTTATTTGTCAGTTTTTGAATTTTGATTAGGAAACGAAGTTGTGTGAAAAGTCAGATCAATAAAAACAACTATGATAGGAATAATAAAATCGTATTTTTGTAATTATTTTGTTCGTCAATGAGCACACATGTCCTTTTTTGCAGTGGTAGACAGTAGTTTCCCCAAATTTCCCAATCCCTAAAACAAAAAAGAAAAAGAAAGCGTTTAATTTCCCAATTCCCATCCTAATTTCACACTTTAAACAGTGTAAAAAAGAGAGAGAGAGAGAAATTGCATCAATTACCTTTTTATGTTGGGAAAATAGTTTTGATTGGATATGGCGATGTTGGGAGACATTGTTCAATCTGTGGAGATGTGGTTGAAGTTGATAAGGAGACCACAACCCTACGTTGACCCGGATCTCGACCCGGTTTTACTAGTTCCAGGTATTGCCGGCTCGATTTTGAAAGCTGTAGATCATCAGAATGGGAATGAAGAGCGGGTTTGGGTTCGGATTCTCGAGGCCGATTCTAAGTTCTGTTCCAAGCTCTGGTCTCGCTTTGATCCTTCCACTGGTAATTCTTTTCTTTTTTTTTTTTTTGGTATTCGTCTGAAAGAAATTTAGTGGAACTGTAGTGTTATGGAGAATTTAAGAAATTTTATATTCATTAGTCATTAAAATCAACTAAGCCGTTTTAATCTGTGACTAATATTTGGTAGAATTTGATGAAAGAATGAGCTCACTTGACTTAGGTGTAAACAGTTCAAAAGAGATTTTTCTTTATTATAGTGAATTTTGCTATTTTTTGTGTTTGAAATTTTGTGGAGTGATTATGATATTGTTGGTTCATTGGTTGTGGAACAGGTAAAACTGTGTCCTTAGATCCAAGCACAAGTATTACAGTTCCCGAAGAAAGATATGGATTGTACGCCATTGATGTCTTGGATCCTGACTTGGTATGCTTCTTTGTATTTCTTACTATTTAATGATTGATTAAGGAAGGTTTTTTGGATATTACCTTAACCAAAAGTTAGATTAGACTATTTTGTTTGAAGTACCTTGTTGGTAAAAGTGAGGCTTATAGATACTGAAATGCTAAGAGAACAAATATCTAAGTCTCTCCTTAAGCTTAAGAGTATGAACTAATGATTGGTTTTGGTGAAACACTTATGTTTTCTTTCAGATCATCGGACAGGAGAGCGTTTACTATTTCCATGATATGATTGTTGAAATGATAAAGTGGGGTTTTCAAGAAGGGAAAACACTTTTTGGTTTTGGTTATGATTTTCGCCAAAGTAACAGGTATAATCATATTATTGATAATTTTTTAATCATTTTCCTTCTAATTAAGGGTGGTGGCCTGTCATTCCTTGCAATTTATAGATTTTTTTATAGTGGTTGATTCTAGCTTTCTTTTAGGTTGCAAGACACATTGGATCGCCTGGCAGCAAAACTAGAGTCAGTCTATGAAGCATCAGGGGGGAAAAAGATAAATATCATAAGTCATTCTATGGGGGGTCTTCTGGTAAAATGTTTCATGGGCCTTCACAGTGATGTAAGCTATCTATTGCATCTCCTATCTCCTCCTTTTTCTGCTTTACTGTGCTCTTTATCCTCGTTTTTTCCCAGACAAGTTATAGTTTCATGCTCTATCTCTTTGTGATGCAATGCTTCTTTCCTTGTACAGGTTTTCGAGAAATATGTGAAGAACTGGATTGCAATTGCTGCACCTTTTCGGGGTAAATGGTCTTTATAACTTGAGTATTATGCAAGATGATAGTTTTCAGATAATTTGTTGCCCAAAAGGAAACTGCAAAATAGTACAACAATACCTAAATTAAACAAATTCTATTTTAAAGGTCACATAAGACATATTAGAATATTTTCTTTGAACAATACGATGTTGAATTTTTTCCATTGCATTTCTTGATCTACTAAAATCTGAAAATTGGTCAAAATATTGGATTTATAGGAGAAATTACTGTACAGACTATAGAGTAATAATGAATCCTAGGATGAGCTTTTTTCTTCTTTTTTAACAAAAAATATAAAATATATCTTTGTTCAAGCACCCGCAGCCATTTCCAAGTGAGGATTATCTCTGATATGTTTCATTAGAAGCTATCTTAAGATTAGTCACGAAAAGTCTAGGACAATGCAGTTCTATCAAACAATGGCATACAGTTCCCTTGATGTTCATCATTTTCCTTATATATGTTCCAAGGTGATTTCTTATAAGCAGGTTTTGAAATATATAAGTTTCTCCAATTAATGGTATCCTGGAACTGTCAGTTGAATCACTTCAAAAGAACTTCATATGCTCAATAGCTGGTTTTATTGAGTCAAGTTGCTTATTGAGTTGCAAGAAATGTTTCAACAGGTGCACCTGGATATATTGCTTCTACCTTCCTAAATGGAACGTCATTTGTTGAAGGGTGGGAACAGAACTTTTTCATTTCAAAGTGGAGCATGCATCAATTAGTACGTGATTATGTTCTAATTACTTTTTTCATTTTCAGCATTTCTACTTAGATGCCAATGAGGGCATGGATAGTCTGCTGACATGTCCATTATTTATGAATGTTTTTGAAAAATCAATTTCTCGTTGAACTTTTTTCTTCTTTTGGAGTGTTAAATGTCACGCTCTCGCTTCATTCTGCAACCTTAATTCCTTGTTTTGTGTTTATGTGCTTATTTAATTTTTTTTAGACTCCAGTAGCGGAAATCTGCTGCTAGCAGTTAGCGGCTTCTGACTCTAGCTCTGGACTTGAATCTAAGAGTGTTTACTTTTAGGCCAAAACTTTAAATTACTTAAGTCTAAAGACTTATGAGAGTGCTTCTTTTCCAGTTTGTTGTTCATGAATAACTTCTAATTAAGTTTGATATGCAGTTCAATGTTGGAAATCGATAGATGGAAGATTATGTTTGTCTTATGGTTCATAGTCGGTAGATGCATCTTGCAATCTTGTTGCAATGTTTATTTTGGCTTTTGTTTTGCCTCTTGTTTCTTCATTGTTATTTTTGAGGTATTTATTTCTGTGCTGCATCATTCAGCTCATTGAGTGCCCATCAATCTATGAGTTAATGGCTTGTCCATATTTCCATTGGCAACATGTGCCACTTCTTGAGATCTGGAGGGAGAAAGAAGGTTGTAATGGAATTCCTCAGACTATTCTAGAGTCCTATCGTCCTGGAGAAAGCATTGATATTTTTAAGGAGTCTCTTTCAGGCAACTTGGTAAGCTATGAACTTTGCTTATGTAAGGAAGTAGTTGATCTTAGGTTGAATCAATGGCTGAAAATAAATACATAGAAAATAGAAAGCTTCAGTGTTAAGTACAGATGTTAAGGACTTTATCTTTAATTAATGGTTCTAAGCAATTTAATTAGTAGTTTTATAAAGAAAATAGAAAGCTTCAGTGTTAAGTACAGATGTTAAGGACTTTATCTTTAATTAATGGTTTTAAGCAATTTAATTAGTAGTTTTATAAATGGTTTAAGATATTTGTTTTTACTCAACTGTGTTTCGATTTTATGCATTTCATATTCAGATCGACTATGGTGGAGAGAATATTCCACTTCCATTCAATTTGGAGATCTTGAAATGGGCTCAAGACACACACAAGGTGTTGTCTGAAGCTAAGGTTCCATCTGGAGTTAAATTCTACAATATATATGGGATCAATCTTGAGACACCACATAGCGTCTGGTAATACCTCTTTTGGTTGTTTCGTCGAAAGTACTGATTCACTTACAAGCATATCATAATATATGTATATGACTATTTTTCACAATTTTGCAGCTATGGGAGTGAGGAGACACCTATCACAGATATCCGAGACTTGCGGTTTTCTGAGGTAATTTTTGTTGTTGAAGGCTGCTCTTATTTTCTTGCTGTAGTTCTAGGGCCACTTCAAGAAAGGTCGGTAGAAGTATCATGAAGGCCCCTACATTAGGAATCTGATTGCATTTTACCCCACTACTAAAAAAATAGAGAAATTAATTATTGTACATTAGATAAAAAAGCAAACTAAATTTTTTTCCATTTCTACTGTTAAAAACTAATCTTTATACATCAACATGAGATAGACATGGCACGCCACATGTCACTATTTGATTATTATGTCAACCACGCCAGTGTTTAAAATTATAAATTGATGAAATTTTTAATAAAAAATATAATTGATTCCTAGTACAGGGATCCATGATACATTTGCCAGAAAATTCTATTGGTATGATTCATACGTTTCATGGATTTGGTTACTAATGTTGACTTTCTTCTGCATATCAGCCCACGTATGTATGTGTTGATGGTGATGGAACAGTTCCAGTAGAATCAGCTAAGGTTAGCTGACCCCCTTCCCTTACAACCTTCCATGATTTCATCATTTACTTTGTACTTCCCATAGCTCATGCTTCATCTTTTTTGAAACTTTTATAGGCATATTGTGATTTGAAACTTGTTCTAATTCCGGTTATTTTCAGGCTGATGGACTCAATGCAGAAGCAAGGGTTGGAATCCCCGGTGAGCACCGAGGAATTCTTTGTGAACCTCATTTATATCGAATTCTCAAGCATTGGTTGAAGGCAGACAATCCAGATCCTTTCTACAACCCAATAAATGATTATGTAATATTACCAACGGCATTCGAAATGGAAAGCCTCCATGAGAAAGGCATACAAATTACATCACTCAAAGAGGGATGGGAAATCATTACAGAAGATCAAGGCAATCAAGACGCCAATAAAAACTCACTTGTTAGCTCCCTATCTGTTTCACAAGGGCCAAGTAAGCAATCCTCAAGGTCTGAAGCTCATGCAACTGTCATTGTTCATCCACAAAACGAGGGTAAACAAAATGTCGAGCTAAATGCCATAAGTGTATCCATTGATGCTTAGAGTTGAATTGTTTATAAACTCAATGAAACCTAGTAAAGCACTCGTGTGTATAAAGCTGTCTGTATATTAAAAGTTCATGGCTTCGAACTCGGACAATGGGAACTAAAGTATATATGCATTTGGACATAGTAATGAAATAATAAAACTGTTGTATATTATTGAAGTTTGGTGTAATGATGTTCGAAATAGTCTTGCAATGACATGGGCAGATCAAATTGATCTTGAGTGTCCATTTCGATTCATTTCAATTTTGGTTCTGAATTCAACAAGTTTGAATTGTTGTTTTTTTCATGATCAAATTAGAAATCAGAGCAAATCATCATAAAGAAGAAGAGAACTTAATCAGATTTGATTCAGACATTTAAATTAGCAACCAAAATTCCAAAATAGAAATCCAAAAATTATAACATACTAAAACAAACAAAAATCAGAACATGACAATACGATTATTTGAAAACAACTAAAAATCCATCTTATCCCACTCAATCCCCACCAGCCTTCTGGTAGACATAAGTGAGCCCACACTTACCGCAATAATGCCTATCAAAATGGTTAGCCATGAAGGTTCCAGCACCACACTCGGCATTGGGACACTCTTTTCTCAGCCTCTGAACCTTACCCGACTCGTCCACCTTGTAAAACTGGAGCACGGCGAGCTTGACCTTCTTCTTCTTGTGCTTGATCTTCTTGGGCTTGGTGTAGGTCTTCTTCTTCCTCTTCTTGGCACCACCGCGGAGGCGGAGGACGAGGTGAAGAGTGGATTCCTTCTGGATATTGTAGTCGGCTAAGGTGCGGCCGTCTTCAAGCTGCTTCCCGGCGAAGATAAGGCGTTGTTGATCGGGAGGGATGCCTTCCTTGTCTTGGATCTTGGCTTTGACATTGTCGATGGTGTCCGAAGACTCGACCTCAAGGGTTATGGTTTTCCCCGTTAGGGTTTTGACGAAGATCTGCATCTTGACGCCGCAAGGGTTTCATAAAATGGGAGAATTTTTTGAGTGTTGTGTTTTCATATATATGAGACGGAGGGTGGAGTTTAGGGTTAACCTTCGAAGTTACATATTTGCCCTTTGATTTTTATTTTATTGAAGGTTCAAGAAAAGGTTTTGGGCTTCTGGTGAGGACTAAATTGGGTCATTGATATATAGTAAGGAGCCCAGCAGGTAAAATGAAAATTGAATCTCCCTTCTTCTGTTCAATGATTAGAAGCTTATATGAGAAGAGTTAGGGATAAATTTTAAAATTAGACATCAATTTTGATTTTAACGTGTAATTGTATATATAAATTTTAATTTAGTATAATTCAGTGTAATTTAGTATAATTTTGATTTTAATTGTGGTTCAAATATATTTTGATCAAATCAAAATTTCATATATAAATTTGCACAAAATCAAAGTTTATATATACAATTACACATTAAATCATAGTTAATGTATATTTTTGAGATTTGTTCCGAAGAATTATTTAACCGTACATATAATTAGGAAATAAGAAAGGTTGTATCTCTGGTTATATTTTGCATTTTTAGTCTTTCTATAAATTAAAAAAAAAACACACACACGCACATTACAACTTCTTAAAATTGCTTGTGAAAATGGGTGACTTTTTTTAATAAAAAAAATGTACCAAAATATGATGTGAATCAGAATTTTATTTCAATGAAAATATTTTATTGTTACGTGGTAGAGTTGATTTTAATGATTTATTTTATTGACAATGTATATAATAATTACTTTTAAAATAATATATTGATATTTTGTAAGTCACTAATATCTAATGAATTGAATGATCAAAACCTTTAAATACATTTTCAAAAATCAGTTTTGTGAACATTGTATTAAAAAAAATAGGGCACACTTTGTTTGCATAATTACATAATTCCAGCTCGAACGAAGCACAAGATTTAGTTTGTGAATTGTTATAATATCTACGATAAATTTAACGAGGATGCCTTGTCATTTGTAGCCGTCTTAGCTCAGCCGGTAGAGCGCGTGGCTTTTAACCACGTGGTCGTGGGTTCGATTCCCACAGACGGCGTTGGCTTTTGAAATTTCTGTTTTACAGTTTTGTTTAGCGAAGAGAAGAGGGAAAATACCGATGGTTCACCACTATGATTTTGTCTATCAGTGGCCGTCTTAGCTCAGCCGGTAGAGCGCGTGGCTTTTAACCACGTGGTCGTGGGTTCGATTCCCACAGGCGGCGTCGATTTTTGTAACCTCTATTTTTACTTTTTTCCTCTTTACCGAAGAGAAGATGGAGAATCTGTTGATCCACCGCTATGGTACTGTGCATCAACAGCCGTCTTAGCTCAGCCGGTAGAGCGCGTGGCTTTTAACCACGTGGTCGTGGGTTCGATTCCCACAGACGGCGTCGATTTTTGTATCCTCTATTTTTACATTTTTCCTCTTTACCGAAGAGAAGATGGAGAATTCGTTGATTCACCGCTATGCTACTGTGCATCACCAGCCGTCTTAGCTCAGCCGGTAGAGCGCGTGGCTTTTAACCACGTGGTCGTGGGTTGGATTCCGACAGACGGCGTCGATTTTTGTATTTATTTTTACATTTTTCCTCTTTACCGAAGAGACGATGGAAAATCCGCTGATCCACCGCTATGCTACTGTGCATCACCAGCCATCTTAGCTCAGCCGGCAGAGCGCGTGGCTTTTAACCACGTGGTCGTGGGTTCGATTCCCACAGACGGCGTCTATTTTTGTAACCTCTATTTTTACACTTTTGTTTACCGAAGAGAAGATGGAGAATCCGAGGATCACCGCTATGCTACTGTGCATCACCAGCCGTTTTAGCTCAGCCGGTAAAGCGCGTGGCTGTTAACCACGTGGTCGTGGGTTCGATCCCCACGGATGGCGTTGAGATTTGTTGTTTCTATTTTACATTTTTGTTTACCGAAGAGAAGAGGGAACACCGGTGATCCACCGCTATACTGCTGTGCATCATTAATCCGGCGCCATCTACCCCCAACTTAACTGCTACAGAATTTAGTTTATATCTGAATATTACCACTTCATAAAAAGGAGAGAGTCTTGGTTAAATGCATACACTAGTAGGGAAGGGAAGGGTGGCACTTTCATCATCATTCATTCATTATTATGACCTCAAAATGTCGTCTACTTTCAGCCACCTTAACCAATAACTTCTGTATTAAAGGTTAGATTGAATTTTAATCTAAGAATGTTAACATCATCGTGGGAAGTAGGTCAAGTTATGGTTATATTGGATTTATTCAGTCTATCGTAATTAAAATAAAGATAAATATGTTATAAAAAATTAAACATAAATCGATTTACAAATATCTGAAAATACTTAAATTCTTCTGAACATGAAACCAAAAAACTAAAATTGAAGAGATAGAAATCTTAATTTAGATTCGAGGAATATTTATAAGATTTAGTTTTTTAAGGGGGTTTAAATTCATTTATGGGTGATTTTTAGGAGAAAAAAAAAATTAACATAGATATTAAGCATTAATTAAAAAATAATAATATTTAGCATACTATGAGTGGAGTTTATTTTACAAATAGAATTAAAAGGTTAAAAAATATTCGATAATATAATAAAATATTAAAAATATAAACAGATGATAAAAATAAAACTGCTTATGGAATAAAAGTACACACTCTATTATAATAAAAATTAACCCAAAAAATATATATATTCCATAAAAAAAAAGTATATATAGGTTCATCTGCTTGATTAGTTAACTAGAATTTACATGACTAGCTACATGCATGCATGTATCCATGACATCCATAATGTGTTACATCTTAATTCAATAACTCCAAGTCTACAAGTTTTTCAATGTATTAACTCCTAATTATACCTGCCAAACAAATTATAGAATAATTACAGATAAGCACAAGTGCATATTATTTTCTTTGTTTTCAACCAAATACAAATATATTATATATATATATATATATATATATAAAAAAAATCAAATATTTGTGCAATTTGATCCACACAATAGGGACAATCCCAATGCCATTGGGACCCTTCACTTTCAGCTTTTTCAAAGAAAATCATCAAAGTTATCAAAATATCAATTGGATTTTCTAAGTTCAAAATTCTTGTTCTTGGACTATATTCTATTCACCTTTCCTAAATATTGCTTTTCATTTCCAATTTTAATATATAAAAATTTAAAAGAATCTTCATCATGAAGAGTGTCTTAGTGTTTATCAGCTTTTTTTTTGTTAAATAATTTAAATTTAAAAGCAAAAAAAAGAGGAAAGAAAAAGGTTTTAGCTTACCTAATTTTAAAAAATAGGTGAAATGTTGAAATCATTTACATAACACTTTTAATATATGATAATTAATGTCGATTAAGTTTTAGTTCGATCGGTATTGGTATTGTTGTTAGTGTAGGAGGGCGTGAATTTGAACTGGTTAAAGCACATTATCTTCCTATTTAAGGGTTGAGAAGAAATTATGAGTAATTTTAATGAGATCAATGCGCTCTCTCTCTACTAAAATGCCCTATTTTGATATTCATCGAATTATTAAAAGAATAATACTAAAATTAAATTTTACAAAATTGATACGTCATGATTTTTAGAGTTAAAGAAATAAGTGTTAAAAAAATTTAATTATAATTATTTATAAATTGTTGGATTATTAATTTTCAAGATATAATTTAAGGATAAATTTTGTAAAATAGAAATTTGACCATTAAAGAACAATATGAGACATAATTTAGAAAATAAAGGAAAAATGTAACGTAAACCTATTTAATCCTTGAATTATTTAAAAATATTTTGTTTTAATTATTTGTGAAACTTTAAAGTTCTCTCCAAACACACTGTTTAAGAATTTAAAAGTCCCAACTTTAAATATGAAAGGGCAGGAATTTATTTAATGCAAATCAGCAATAATCATTTTTTTTTCGGAAAAAAAATACAATTATTTACCCAAAAACCTTTCAAGTTTCAATTTTTAAACCTTGTTAACCCTTTTTCACTTTCCTTTTTTACTTCTTGTTTCTAGATATATCAAAAAAGTCCAACAAAAGAGTAATTGTGAAGAGAAACCAAGGGGAAAAAAAAGCAATAGAAAAGAGCAAGCAACCTTCAAATCCCAGATCTCTCTTTGTTTTCTCTTTGAAACCTAAATTTTCCCATATAAGAAAAGATTCTGAGAAAATGGTGCCCAAATCATTGATCTATGCATTTGTATCTCGTGGAGGAGTTATATTAGCTGAGTATACTGAATACAGTGGGAATTTCAATTCCATAGCTCTTCAATGCCTCCAAAAGCTTCCTTCTTCAAACAACAAGTTCACTTACAATTGTGATGGCCATACCTTCAATTATCTTGTTGACAATGGATACAGTTAAGTTTTTTTTTTTTGTTTTTTTACTTTTAATTTTCATGATTTTAAATTGTTGGTTCCTTGATTTTAGAAGTTTGGGTTTTTTGGGAAGTGAGTGGAAAATCAAAATGAAATAGAAGAGAATTTTGGAGTTCTTTTTTTTATTCCTTTCAGATATAATCTGATCTCTTGAACAGAAATGGGATTTGGGATCTAGAGGGAAAGTTTGGATTTTGGTTTCTCCCATAAGATTATTTATGAGAAAATTGCTTAACTTTGTGCTTTTTGCTGCCGTTTCTTCATGTTAATAGTTTATCTCTGTGTTTAATATGCATTATAGTATTTGAAACTACACAAATTGACTGCTTAGTGAATGGAGATTTATGATGAGATCCCTTTTTTTAACTTAAAATTTTGCCTGTATATAGTGTATTGAGTTCATGTAATATGCAGGTTGTTGAAGGCCATGTGCAAATGTGGTTAGTCTGAAAGATGATTGGAACATATTGTTTCAATGAATTCTAATTGAACTACTTGTTGAAAGAACCTTATTACTATGTTATTATTTGCATTCTCATTGTCAACTCTTTTGTTTATCTATATATGTTGGTAGATTGGCTGACTCTTGGATGTTGCAGCTTATTGCGTTGTTGCAGATGAGTCAGCTGGAAGGCAAGTGCCGATTGCCTTTTTGGAGCGTATCAAGGATGATTTCGTGTTGAAATATGATAACGGGAAGGCTGCTACAGCTCCTGCCAACAGCCTGAACAAGGAATTTGGGTATCTATCTCTTTAAAATCCTGAAAAAACTTAACAGGGGAGATCTTGTTGTATTACCAGAGCAAATATAACATGCTATTAAATTGCAGGCCAAAACTGAAAGAACATATGCAATACTGTATGGAGCATCCTGAAGAAATAAGCAAGCTGGCTAAGGTCAAAGCTCAGGTTTCTGAAGTCAAAGGTGTTATGATGGAGAACATCGAAAAGGTAGTATATGTGCTTTGTTAGCTTCAACTTTGGTATGCTCCTGTTGCTATGTCAGCAATTTTCTATTGAAGTTCCTTGTTTAAATCTTAAAGGTTCTTTGTGAATTTGTCTGGGATTGAATTTTTCAAGTAGTTCTAATTGTTTGCCGGGTTTTTCCAAACGTCTATACATGGAACTATCTGGTTTAGCTTCTTAAATATCACATTTTCCGGTAGGTTTAGCGTTGATGTTGCCATCCTGCAATACTTGAGGCAAATTGAATTCTCCAACATTAAACTATGATAAGATGTCAGTACCTAACCGTCATATTAGAAACATGCTTTTGGTAATTGTTACTGAATTTCCTACCTGCAGGTGTTAGATAGAGGGGAAAAGATAGAGCTGCTAGTGGATAAGACTGAGAATCTTCATAATCAGGTCAGTGACTCTCTCTGTCGCCTCTTTCATGCATAGATCTGGGTATACATAAAAATATAGACACGTCTTAACTTAAACGACTTTATACTGTTTGTATTGATGTCATGCGAGAGTTGAGTAGCGCCTTAGATGTTAGTTGAGTATGCTAGAGAGCTGCAGAACTTGATTGATAAAACATCATGCAAGGAGACATAATTTTAACTTGTTGTCACTGTTTCATTGCAGGCTCAAGACTTTCGAAGTACAGGGACAAAAATCCGAAGAAAAATGTGGCTACAAAACATGAAGATCAAGCTGATTGTTCTAGGAATACTTATTGCCTTGATCCTTATCATTGTCCTCTCTGTTTGCCATGGTTTCAACTGTGGCAAAAAATAAATGCTATTCTTAGAAGGCTTTATTAGCTTTCACCACTGCTTTTGTGATATAATATTGTGAGGGAAAGTTTAAAATACATACATATATATTATATATACTTTATATGTCATAAAAGACATAACTTTGAGCAATCACCAGGTGACTGGTGCAAGTTATTTTTTATTGTGAACAAAACCCTATAATTTTTTATTTGGTTAAATGAATATGCTGCTTGCAACCATTGAAGCTTCAGTCAGTAGGCAAAGTTTTGCACGATGTTCTTCTATCTTTTAACTCAATCTTGTTGGCTATTGATTGCCTGTTTGAAGATCCCAAAACATGTTAAAATGCTTCTTTTAGTCCCACAAAGTATTGCACCAATCAACACCAGCTAATGCACAATTCTAAACAAGGAAAACAGATTGCATGTAGTAGAATTATATAAACTTCAATAAATAATTTCTAAACATTATAGTTCAATAAATAATTTTGTTGTAGCCTAGTAGAAGCACAGCTTTCTTTTTTTCAACATGTTAGTCATTTAAAATCTACTATATGAGTTCCTGGGTTCAACTATTGAGGGGCCAACCAAAAATATTGCCATAATATATAAACCCAGGCTTTTTCCTATTAAAAAGCTTAGAAATTTCCAGCCAGTGCCAATCAAACACTTAACTTTCTGGCAGAATCCCAAATGCTCAAAATCTAAAGAAACTAACAACGCTTCTTCCTTCTCTTATACACAAGAATCTGCTTCTCTTCAGACTTAACAGATTTCTCACACACTGCTACTGGTTCTGCCTCTTCTTCATCTTTACTTTGACCAAACACATTATTGCAACTAATACCATTCAAACCCACCCTTGTCCCTCCACCATTATTAACCCTGAACTTAATCCTTGACCTCCCTTTTGGTAATTTACCAACATTGTTACTCCCACATCTTTTCTCTTCAAAACCATCAATTTGACACCCCAAAACCGAGCTGGAATTCTCCCACAATTGTTCCCCATTAACCCTTTTATCACAGTTTTCGTTAGTACCACCTACATCAGGAAACCTTGGTAACCATTCTGGGATATGACCACCTCTTTCTTGAAAACTCCCTGGAACAGCATTCACCTGTTCACTTTCCCTTTCTTTTTCTCTTTCAATGGGCTTGGCAAAAGGTATTTCATTGGTGGAGCTGACAAAATCCGACAAGCTTTCCAACACACTGGACTTCAACAAACAGTTGTTGTTGTGGTCATAGAGAGTGGATGCACCCATGAAACCCACCTGTAAGGACATGTCGTGGAGGGCATTGGTAAGGTCGAGGATGTTGGATTGGGTACGGCTGGCAGCATTGGAGAATGATGCAGCGGATTTTACCAGGGTTTCCAGGTACTTGGTGGCTACCAAGGTAAGGGTTTCAAGGGCTGAAACACGGCTGCGCCTAAACCCAACTGATTTGCAGATTTGAGACACTGCTACTTTGATGATCATGAATTGGAAATCCCTTGGATTTGTTGTTGGTTGTTGCAGGTGGATATTTGATTTTCTCTTTGATCTTGATTTTCTCATATTTTGGGCGGGTGGGGTGACTCGATTGATCTTAGACAGAGGAGGGAAATCTGGAATTATCTGCAAAAACCCTAAATATATTCTTTTTTTCGTTTTAAATTTGCTTTGTAGGGCATGACAGTAATTTTGGCTATAAATATTTATTTATTTAGTTTTTCGTGTGTTCGGCTTTGAACCCAGGTTAACAGCAAATCAATTAGGCCATGCCTATGGAATCCAAGCAGTTTTCATAAAAAAATTTGCAATAAAAAATTTAGGTTCTGATCGGCGTTTACTTTTAGTGCGGTGTGTTTAGTTTTTTTATCACACGTTATCACATTTAATCTCATTACCACTATTATTTTTACATTAATCGTAGATAAACATACCGCTAATCCAAAAGGGCCTTTAGCTAGAGGCGAATCCAGGGGCAGACCGCGGCCCTCTCTAAAATGAAAAATTATTATTTTGACCCTTTAGAAAATTTTAAAATTTTAAAGTAGTAAAAGGTAAAATTGCACTTTAACCCCTTCTAAAATTATGAAAATTTAATTTAATCCTTTAAAAATTATAAAGATATAAACTATTAAAAATTAAAATTTTATTTCGGCCCCCTTAATAAATTTTTTGGCTTTGTCCCTGCCCTTAGCCTTTTTACTTTTCGGATTTCAAAATTCAACTATAAACATTGTCAATCTTTTTAAAGTTAAATTTGTTGTTGTGACATTTTAAAAGTAAAAAAAAAATAAAATAAAAAATACTCATCGATTGTAATAGTTTTTTGTTAAATATAATGATTAATTCTAATGTATGTTTTACTTAAAATTATAATTATAATTAATAAAAATGTAACCATATTAAAATAATTATTCAAATAAACTGATTGTATTGGCAGATGTTTTATTTCAAATATGTACTTGTTTCAGCATGGTTTGGAGATGGATTTAAATGCTCTCGAGTTTTTATAAGAAGAAGGTATATTATGGGATATCGAGGTTTATATTTTGAGACACTCTTTGATGTTTAAAACAACGAGGGGTTTGGTAATAAAGAATATATAATTCATTTTGGAATTTACTTGGTTAAAGCTTAAAATTTTTCATTTTGGGATTTTTAAAAAATATACAATTTAACAATTGTATATATTTTAAAGATTTTTAATAATTGTTATAGAATTTTTAATTTTTTGGATATATATTTATAAAATTTTTGAAAAAATATCTTTATAAATATTTGAAGATTTTTTTTTTGTAATTTTTAAGAGGGACTACATTGCACATTTACAAAACTGTCAGGGGTCCAATGTGTTTTATATTAATTTGTTATTCAAGTTATTCAAATTGTAGAATTCAACTCGATTCGAACTCCAAAAACCAAATTGCTTATTCGAGTTTATTTAAAAAAACTAAATAACTCAATTCAATTAGCTCAATTTTTTTTTAAAAAATAGATATTTTCTAATCAAATCGAAATTTATTTACCCAAACTAGAACCCCAAATATTATCAACCTATAAGGATCTCAAACTTATAACAATACAAAGTCAAAATAATTAAGCCTAAAATTGACCCTAATTAAAATAATTCAAAATTTTAAAAAAATTTAAGGGTGGGTTTAGATAGGCGGTGTATTTATCTACGGTTAGTATAAAAACAGCGATGACGGTAAGATTAAATACTGTAGCGATATTATAGCGTGAGACAAAAAATAAGCTAAATGCACCGCACCGCACTCAATCGCTCATCCAAACCCATCCTAAAACTTAATCCCTCCAACGAACCGTGTGTAACTTCAATCACTACAGTGTGACCCACATTATGAGCCTGCTAGGCTGCTAATTGTTCTTATGAATGTTTTTTTAAAGCTACCTACATAGCCTTTCAGGCCCTGTTTCTGAACATGAGCTGGGTTGCATTCTGTCTTTGAATTTGGTTGTCCAAATACAATGGGTTTGGGCTTTAGTTTACCCTTTTCTTATGGTTTCATTATTTATCTTGTCAATGCCATTGCTAATTAATTTGTTCTTAAAGTTGTACTACTACACAATAATACTAAGGTCAACGTTTTATGAATCAAACTGAATCGACTAAAAAAATTTTGTATTAATCGATTTGAGGAGTCCTATTTTATCATCTTAATTCAATTTGAAATTTTCGATCTGAATCGAGTGAAATTGTTCGAGTTAAATTAAAAAATTAAACATGTCAAATTAAAATATTGTTACAATATAACTAATTTCATGTTATAGTAGATATATTTGAAAACTTTTTTCAAAGCAAAAAAAAAAAAAAAGAAAAGAAAAGAAGATACTTTAGTATGATAAACTTTAATCATTAATTAACTTATTTAGGTTCCTAAAATTATTATTCTAGAAAATTTTAAAAATTTTAATTTTCTTTATATATATATTTTAACTTTTTAAAAATATAAATTTTGGAATTTTTATAAAAAATTGAATTTTTGAAAATTATTTTGAATTTTTTATTGAGAGATCAATTTATTCATTTTCAAAATTGACAGGGACCAAAGGAGTATTTAAACAAATATGTTATTAGAATCGTAAAATTCAACTCGAAACATAAATTACTTATTCAAATTAATTTAAATAACTCCGACATTTAATTTTTTTTCCGAATCGCTAACCCCTAACATAGTAAATTCAAACCATTCACAAATTGGTTTCGCTTTACATCATTAATAGCGTGAAAAAAGGTCTATGAGAACACTTATTTACAAGTCTTCCAAGTTACAAGATAAGTCAATTTATACATTGTCCCAACCAGTTTTCTCCATCTTTGAATAAAAAGGAGAAGACTACTTCGGTTTATTTGAATGAAAATAACACAATCCAACATGATATGCAACTTGTTTTTACTAGCATTAACTTGACCCTGGTCAATGAGGATTGAATAATCCACAAACAAAAATGCAAATTTCAATGGTTGCTTATGACTTTTGACTAAAAGGGTATCTCCCAACTTGTAAGACCAGACCAAGCAATATAAGAAAGATGAATACACCCACCCACCAACCCACAATGAAGAAAGGGTTTACCAAATGAAAGGAAATTACGTTTGCATTAACAAGGTATCCACCCACCAACCAAAGGGGGGATTAATGACTTGACCTGGGATTTTTCTTGGATCCACTGCCTTGACTTGACCTCAAATCTCTCATTAATTCACAACCATGTAAAAGTGGCCATGGCTGAATCATATTAAAGTCTTATGGGCCACAGATGTTAGCTTTTGTCCCCATTATTGCCCTCTTCATTTCTTGCACCATCTCTATTTGGTCACTCATTAACACAAATCTCTCTCTCAAACTTGTCTTCCACTCCATTCCTCTTTTTCTTTTATAATTTTAGGCATCAAATTCCTCTCACAACATTCTTTCCCTATCAAGGGACCCATTCAGGAAAAAGGAAATTGTCATTGAAACCAACAATAAAACCAAAAAAACCCAACTCAATCTTTGAGTAGCTTCCTTCTCCCATTTTGCTTTATTCAACACAACTACAAAATCTAAGGAATCTTGGTGTCATTGCTATTAATAATTTTGCCCCTCAAAAAACTTCTTCATAAAAATAGAATAAAGTGATAATGCATGTGCTTTGCCTCTCTGTCCACTTCATTAAATTCTGCAAAAAAAATCAACTGCTGCTTCTGCTATTTTTCCTGTCCTGCAAAAGCTCAGATATTGGGTCAAACAGCAATCAAATAACTTGGAATATTTATATAAACATCTCTCTTCTTCAAACAGTGCATCTCTGCTGCATGTGAGATGAGTTGATTCTTTGTGTATATTTATAAAAGTATTATAAAAGACTTTATATTATTTTATCCCTTATTAAAAAATAAATAAATTAATTTTTATAGAACAAATTGGTTCATCTGTTTTTACTGTAAAAATTGATCCTTATATATTTTAATATGAGATACACATGATATATTATAAGTAAATGTTTAATTATTCTGTCAGCTACACAAATTTTTAACAGAAAATATTTATTTATTCTTTAATCTAATGTATAAAGACTAATTTACATGTATTTACATTTATCATATATATTATATTTAGCTTTTTTTTTTCTTAACTACTTTCACATGAAAGAATATACGTATATAAATATGTTGGGTGAAGATATTTAATAGTATACGATATTTTAAATTCATGAAATTCGATTCACCTGCAAGGACAGTATCTCCAATAAACTATTTCATAATTTTAATCGATTTTCTGTATTTAACATTTCCCCACAATACTAAATTTTATTTCAATTAATTTACACATTAAATTTTAATTAACTTATTTATTTTTATTCGTTTTAGTATATCTCACAAATATTCCAACACAATTATTATATTTAATTGTTTATAAATGCTCAAATTCTTTGAAAATTAAAGAAAATTACTATTTTCTTCAATTTTAGTCACTACCTAATTTTAAAATAATGGAAAAAAGAACAAGTAAATTGATTAATACCAATCAACATGCATTCGCTTCCACTTTGTCTATTCCCACTCACGTGGGTGCTTCCCCCTAAGGCGGAACGCTCCCCTATTGATGCATTTTTACTTCCCACAGCTTCGGCAAATCGTTTAGCCCTATTCATCTTGGGCATAAACGTGCTCGATCAGTGAGCTATTACGCACTCTTTCAAGGGTGGCTGCTTCTAGGCAAACCTCCTAGTTGTCTTTGCACCCCTACCTCCTTTATCACTAAGAAGTCTTTTAGGGGCCTTAGTTGGTGATTCGGGTTGTTTCCCTCTCGACGATGAAGCTTATCCCCCATCATCTCACTGGTTGACCTCGACCCTGTTATTTTGAGGTCATATCTAGTATTCAGAGTTTGCCTCAATTTGGTACCGCTCTCGTGGCCCACACTGAAACAGTGCTTACCCCTAAATGTCCGGTCAACTGTTGTGCCTCAATGCATTTCGGGGAGAACCAGCTAGCTCTGCGTTCGAATGACATTTCACCCCTAACCACAACTCATCCGCTGATTCTTCAACATCAGTAGGTTCGGACCTTCACTTAGTTTCATCCTGGTCATGGATAGATCACCCTGGTTTGGGTTCATAAACAGTGACAATTGCCCAATGAACACTTGCTTTCGCTACGGCTCCAGTGGGTTCCCTTAACCAAGCCACTGTGTAACACCCCTAACTCGTATCCGACGCCGGAACATCGTTATGGAGCATTACCGAATTTACAGATCAAACAATCAAGCATTTCATGTTCATTTCTCATTCAAATAAAAAACCATTCATATTCAATCATATAATCCCTAATACGAGCCCTCGAGGCCCAAAATAAACATTAAAAATAGTTTGGGACTAAACCGAGTACTTAAGGAATTTTTAGGAAAACAATGAAATTTTTCAAAATGCAGAGGACACACGGTCGTGTCTCAACCCGTGTCCGTACTAGTGTAACTCACTGACTTGGGTCACACTACCAGACCGCACGCCCGTGTGCCAGGCTGTGTGAAAACTGAAGAGTAAACTGATTTGTGCCACACGGCCAAGCCACATGCCCGTTTGCTAGGCCGTGTGAAGCTACTGACTTGCTTTCTTTAGAAATTATAGGGGACACACGGCCGTGTCACCTGGCCGTGTGTCACACATGCCCGTGTAGACAAAATAGGCCATTTTTCAAGCTATATTTCTCACCCAAAATTGGTATCAACCAAAACACAACAATTTGCACATAACCATGACATAAATAGGCATTCAAAGCCAACCAATATCAAGCTTGCCACATGTTATAACATCACATACAACCATGATACTTATAGACACCTCAATAGGCCATTTATAACATGCCAAATATGTCTCCAAAATCTACCTAGATGATTATACATATATATGCATCTTTGTGCCTAATACTTAGCATGTATGTCACTCATCAATCTCAACTGTTTGGTACCCAAAATACCAATTCATAAATAAGGCATTCCCATGGCAACCATTACACCACATACAATAAGGCTATTTACATATTTACATAACAAAAAGTATGTCCACAATACAAGCCAATTCAAATGGCTAAAACACAACAAAAGATATAGGCTACCATTAGCCAAAATGACCTATACATGCCATTTAACCAAAATATAAAGTAAAAAGTACCAAAATGGCATTTGATAGTGTGATAAGATCTCCGATAACTTCCAATCCGAACAAGCTTTCGAAACACTATAAAACACGAAAAAATAAACAGAGTAGGCAATTAAGCTTAGTAAGTTCGTATAACACAGAATTTAACTTACCATTTAACCATAATTCACGTAAATAACTCAAAGCATAACACAATTCAATTTGGCCAAAGCCTAACACATGATCACTAACCAAGTTAGTCATGTAATTCATATAAAAATCGAGAATTATGTATGAGTTCAACAACTATTTAAATTCCATATACATGTAACATTTATACCATGTATCCATATATCTTATATATATAAACCATTTCCATGTAATTCACGTAAATATCTGTACTAGTTCTGTAACAGCCCGATTTAGGGTTGAGTCAGAATAGTGGTTGCGAGACCACAAATCTGAAGTAGAAATATGTGTTTTATGATTTTTATGAGGTCTATGGTATGCTTGCATGACTGTGTGAAAATTTCATGAAGAAATTTTATAATTTAGTGATCAATTTGTCCATTAGGACTAAATTGTAAAGATTGAAAAATATGAGTTTCTAGAAGAATCAAGTATGAAATAGCATTAGAGAAATTATTAAAAGTCCTTATTTGGTAAGTAGACCATTATATGTCAAGATGGACAAAAATAGACATGGGAAGAAAAAATCTCAAGGAATGGGCCTTAAGGCATTTTTGTCATTTGGTTAATAAAAGAATTAAAAGGGAAAATAATCTAAAAACCTTGTCCATCTTCATCCTCCATAGCCGGAAATCACAAGGACTTGATATCTAGGGTTTCTTCACTTTTCAAGCTTAATTGTAAGTACCTCCTAGCCCCGTTTTTAATATTCTTCGTATTTTTGAGCTCCTCGTAGCTCGATTTAGCTATTTCTAGCTATATTTTGAGCTAGGGTTCATGTTCAAAAATTTACCTATGTATGACATTCATGTATTTTGATTATTTATGGAGGTATATGAAAGTTTGATGTATGGTAAACATCTTTTTCTAAGAGATTTTCATGAGAAACTCATAAAAAGGACTAATTTGTAAAAATTATGAAAATGGTCATACATGAGTGAATTAGTAGAAATTGGGGGGCTGTTTTAGTTATGAAAATGATTCGGCTAGGCTTAAAATGCAAGAAAATTTAATGAAAATCATTTTACGAGCCTAAGGGTAAAAGTGTAATTATGTGAAAATTTAGGGGCAAAATCTTAATTTTGCCAAAGTATGATTCCTAGGTTAATTTAGTCAATGTGAGTATTAAACAAGTGAAATTGTTATTATAGATCAAGAAACATAAAGCTCAGACCGAAACCGAGGCAAGGGCAAAGTCGTGGACTAAATTGAACAATTCCACATATATTTTGGTATCGAGGTAAGTTTGTGTGAAATTAAAGTTACATAATTATTTTATATTTTTAATTGCTTGGTATTATGAGAAATGAATATTACTTCTATGAAATCGATTATTGATGCATCAATGAGAGTATAATGAAATATGTTAAGTCCAAATCCTGATTGAACATTAGGAATAAGAAAGATACTATTGTAACGACATGAGACAAAGAAGGTCCCATATAAGACCATGTCTGGGACATGGCATCGGCACTAAATAAAGGAGGTCTCATATAAGATCATGCTTGGGACATGACATGGGCACCAAAATAAAGGAAGTCCCGTATAAGACCATGTTTGGGACATGGCCTTGGCACTGAAGAAAGATCTCGTATAAGACCATGTCTAGGACATGACATCGACATCGATATAATATCTCGTATAAGATCATATTTGGGATATGACATTGACATCGAAATATGAGATCCCGTGTAAGACCATATCTGGGATATGGCATCGACATTAAGATGTGATCCCATGTAAGACCAAATATGAGATATGGTATTGGCATCGTGTTACATGTATGATGAGATTGAGTATCCATCAATATTCCAAGTAGTTCAACGGGTAAAGAGTTAAGTTTATGTTAAAGATGACAAAGAGCTAAGTTTATGTTCAAGAGAATAAGAGTGCTAAAGTTACGTGATGAAGTGATACAGGTACCCGTGAGTAATCTTACGAGAAATGAATACGAAATGTGATATGTGATTTGGTAAGAGTAAGCATGAGTAAGTTATGTCGAGGTGCTTAAGAACTTATGTATTATTTAGGGTGATGAATGGATGTTATCATGAGCCTTTATGTTGCTATTTATTTCATGCAAACTTACTCAGCTCTAAGCTTACCCCTCTCATTCCCCTTTTCCTTGTAGTATCGACAAGCTAACTCAGGGATTTTGTAGGACGTCGGAGTTCGGATCACACTATCAACTATTCTTTTGGTACAATAAAGTTGATTCATTTTGGGTATGGCATGTATAGGAATTTGGTCATTTTGTTATGTCATATTTGTTAGCCAAAGTGTTGGCTATTAATGCCATTCAATTCACTTTGAAATGGCCATTGGGAATTGATCAATACTTGTTAAGTTTATATATTCAATGATGATGAAATTCATGAAGTGCAAGTTCGCGCAATTGAATGAGTAATGTGTAAAGTGTATGCATGATGAATTAGTGATTGTTCATAGTGTATTATTGCTATGTTATGTGTTACTTGTGATGGTTTAAGTGTGGTTGCTTTTCAGGGTGGCAATTGGCTTAGTAAATAGCCTTATAATTGTCCACACGGGTTGATACATGGGCGTGTTTCTAGGCCGTGTGTAACACACTGTCAGCCCCATGGGTGTATTGATAGGCCGTGTGTCCCCTGCATCTAAATTGCGAAAATTCAGTTCGTCACACGGGCAAGCACACAGGCATGTAACTAGGCCGTGTGCCTCAAGTGTCTGCTGGCGTCATAAACATAATACTAAGGTTTTCACACACGGGTGAAGACACAGGCGTGTCATGGCCATGTGGAGAACACGGGCCATAGACACGGGCGTGTGTCTAGCCGTGTGAAAACCCCTGTAGGTTCGAAATGAAAAATAAAAATCCATACGGGATAGGAACATGGGCGTGTGTGACCACAATGCTTACCCACACGGGCGTGTTCCATTCTACACGGGCGTGTGACCCTGTTTTGAGCTAAAATTTTCTAAGTGTTCGTAAGATTCTGGTTTAGTCCCGAACCATTTCGTATATATGTTTAGGGTCTCGTTGACCCATAATAGGGACGTTGTGAATAATGATGAAAAAGTTTTAAGTTGAAACGGAATTTTATGGCCCGATGTTGTATGTTTGAACAAGTTAAGTTCGTTAATGCCTCGTATCCGATTCCGATGTCGAATACGGGTAAGGGGTGTTACAAGTTCATATCAAACTCATATAAACTCGTAACAGAATTGTGCCTATTGAACCACTTAGAATATGGCTAGATACGTGGGCAGTACACACAAGGTGTACTAAACTCTAATCCATCAATTCTTGTACATGTATGCTCATATGAACTATAAACGGTAAGCTCCTCTGAGCTGAATAATGGTAAACTTATACGAGCTGAGTATTGGTAAGCTCATAAGAACTGGAATCGGTAACCCTAATGACATGTCATTTGTAACCTACGAATTCTTAAGGTTCAAACGGGGCTCGATATTCTTCGTATGTCGTCGGTTATGCGCTCGATAATTATACCTAGTAATTACACAATCCACATACATATATTTCAATTTAAAGCATATAAATACAAAATTTAATTACACGAACTTACCTCAAACTCGTGCGGAGAAAAACGATCGTTTAGTCCAAAAATTTGTCATTTCCCTGATCTAAATCCGTACGTTGCTTTTCTTGAGTTATATAATCAAATTTAACTAATTTTTACCTCATTCTATTAAATTCAATCAAAAAATTATGTTTTGGAAAATTTATTATTTTGCCCCTATACTTTTGATTTTTTACAATGTAGTCCTTAGGCTTGTAAAATGAAATTCATGCAATTTCCCTCATAACCAAGCCTAGCCGAATTTAATATATACTTATAGCAGCCCATACATTTCACAGTTTCACACATTTACCACACAATTTTCACATTTCTAAATTTAATCCCTAATTGGCAATTTCATTAAAAATCACTTAACAAAAGTTGTTTAATTCTCAACAAAGTTTCATTTTCTTCCATTAAACTTCACAAAAAACTAAAATTCTCTCATGGAAAAACCCTATACTTTCAACCATTTTGGAAATTAGTCCCCTAATTAGCTAGGTTAAGCTACAACGATCCGAAAACATAAAAATCAACAAAAACGGGACAATATATCACTTACATGCAAGGGATTTGCTTAGGCAAAATTTTCAAGCTTCCATAGATATTATTTGCTGTAAAAATCGGTTGGAGAAGAGAATGAAAGATGATAGCTTTAATTTTTTTTATTATTTTATCTTTAATTGCCTGTTTACCTAATTACCCTTACCTAACTTTAAAATTTTCACAATTACCAAGCCATGCACACCCACTAACTCATTTAATGGTCCAATTACCATATAAGAACCTCCACTTTAAAGTTCTATAACTATTTAATATCTTTAGCTAATAGAACACAATTTTTGCACTTTACGCGATTTAGTCCTTTTTCACAAATTGAACACATAAGCGATAAATTTTCTTAACGAAATTTTTATAAGATATTACTATCGTGCTGTAGGTCACAAAATAATATTAAAATATTTTTTTTGACCACGAATTTATGGTCCCAAAACCACTGTTCTAATTTCACTAAAAACGGGTTGTTATACACTGCTTATGAGTCACCGGTTCATTCTTCAACAGGCACGCGGTTAGAGCCTTGGGCTCCTCCCACTGCTTGGGAGCTTACAGTTTCATGTTCTATTTCAATCCCCGATAAGGGTTCTTTTCACCCTTCCCTCATAGTACTACTTCGCTATCGGTCACCTAGGAGTATTTAGCCTTGCAAAGTGGCCATTGCTGATTCATACAAGATTCCACGTGCCCCATGCTACTCGGGTCAGAGCGTAAGCTAGTGATGCTTTCGGCTACTTGACTATTTCCATCTAGGGTTTGGTACTTTACCGCTTTGCCTTGCAGCACAACGCTTTTATTGCTCTCCCACAACCCCGTTTTCACGATTTAGGTTGCTCCCATTTTGCTCGTCGCTACTACAGGAATCACTTTTGCTTTCTTTTCCTTTAGCTACTAAGATGTTTCAGTTCACCAAGTTGTCTCTTGTCTGCCCATGGATTCAACAGTTGTTTGAAAGGTTAACCTATTCGGGAATCTCCGGATCTACGCTTATTTTCAACTCCCTGAAGCATTTCGTTGCTTATTACGCCCTTCCTCATCTTTGGGTACCTAGGTATCCACTGTAAGCCTTTCCTCGTTTGAACCTCGCCCTTAACTTTACTTTACTTTAATTTAAGGCTGTGTCATCTTAAGGTGTTGCTAAATGAAATGGAAGGATCTTTTCAACGTCCATGAATGATAAATCATAGATTAAACTAACTACCGAATTAGAAAAATTGGGTGCTATCATATAGCTTTGTTTTGGCTAAGTTCACGAGTTGGAGATAAGCGAACTTGAACCGCTGACATTCGCCACAGGGTAAACCACTACCTCTGAGGCCCCCAACGTCTGATTCTACTATAGAGGCCAAAAATAGAAAATAACTCCCCCCCAAACAAAGCTTATAACTTTCATCTTACTGTTCTCTTCAAAGAGCAACTCTTCTCAAAATCTCAAAAGATGTTGAGTTGAGTAATTTGGAAGTAGTTTGATCTAACATATTAATTACATCTTCAAATGTATTAAAGTTTATATTGTTAAGAATATATGTAGTAATAACACAAAAATATTGTTTTTTTCGAGTGTCTCAAAAGTTTTGCATACTATCTTAATGTTATGGATCAAAAAATACAACTTGAGGCATGAAACACTTCGCTTAAAACCGTAAAGATGTAAGAGCTAATCATAGAGAACCAACTACACAAAATTATATCATATATAAACCTTTTACTTTACATATTTTTTAGCAATGTGGGATTTTTCAACATTGCAAACTATCAACAACAATAATTTAAAACGCCTCCTTAAATTTTTTTAAAAATTGAATATATAAACTTATAGACTTTTCAACAATATTAAAAAAACACAAAAGACAATATATTTGCATTAACGATATAAATATAAAACATATTAAGTTGGGAATGAATTTTTTAGATGTGTGGACATATACTTGTGTTAGTTTATTTTGTAAACATTATTGTCTGAATATTGTCGTGTTATACAGGTAACATCGCAACGAGGTTTTCGTTTCACCAAACACTGCTTTGTTTTTCTTGTCTGAATATTGTCATAAAATTTCAATTTCAAGTACAGTAATCGACTTGTCTCGTGATTTAGATAAGCTACCTAACTTGTATTTAATTTTATTTTAACTTGTATGCTTCGATTGATTGTTGTCTAAACTTGTAAGAAATGGAAGCCCCATTATTTATAAAATATCATTAAAAATTAAAAAGAAAAAGTAAAGGGCATCTGTAGATGATTCAACCCATTATTGCAATTTCAGAATTAGGATTAAAATTTTTTTTAGTTGACGGACTTTTTCAGACAACTATTTTATAATTTCTTTATTTTATACCATAAACTAATGATGGATGATGATGCTAATGTGGGGCTTTTAATGACCTAATTTTCCAAATCACCATGCTTTATGCTCTGTAATAAAATGTGGTAAATAAAAGCAAATATTAATCTACCAATTTATAATTCATTTGGTTTAATTTTAATTTCAGCCCCTTTAGTATGCTGAAATCTAAGATTTAATATTTCTATTTTAATTTGACATAAATTGGTTCCTCTACCTCTATCGTGGCAGGTGTAGCTAAGGAGGACGAAGCTGATGTGGTGGGCGTTGTGAGATGAGAAAGGAGTGGCCTGTTCATTATTTCTGGGTCGTTTGTTGCAGTTGGGACTGAAATAACAAAGGAATTCTAAACGTGGTCGTTGTGGAATTTTTTTTAATGGGTATTAATCGTTGTATTATTTAATTGGCTCGAGTTCATTTTGCACTTGTTTACTGATAAGGTGATGGATATCTCATGTCATCTGGGAGTTTTGTAATATTTTTGTTTATGAAAGAGGTTGCCATTGTCCAATGTTTTTCTATTATTAATATACTCCTATCGACTGAGCGAAAAAAGAAGAAGCATGTATTCTTTTATATAAAAGATCGACTAACAAAACATATATTTATACATAGTTCCTTAAAAAGCGGATTGAGAAAACCAGAATAACATTTTCTTCCTAATGGTTTTTAAAGACCAAAATCAAATATTCCTAGGAAATAGAAAGAAGAAGAAAAAGAGAAAATTAAAAGCAAAAATAAAAATAAAAAATCCATGTGGAGATTTTTGGGAATCATTTGGGAGATTTGAATGAAGAGATTTATTACATTGAGAAGTTATTTTCAAAGTTACACGACGGTCGGATCTTTAGATCGGGGTTAGAGAAGTTCAAAAATTTGGAGACATTTTCATGACTTTTGAAAAACTTTTTAAGAAATCTAATTTCAACAATTGAAAGAGTGAATGGAGAGCTACACTTCGGGTGCAATTTTCTGGCCGGAAAGGATGTCAATCGCTGACAGAGGCAACAACTTTGGTTGATAGTGGAAGAAAAGAAAAGGTAATTAATTATTCAGTCGGAGAAAAGTCGAAAGAAAAAATAAACCTTTCGACTTTGAGAGTTGAATTTTTTCTAACATAGTGCTAAGTAGCAACCTATTATTGGGTAACATGTCAAATTATGCCAGTAATTAACACCCTGATTGATAGACATAAATTAAAGTTGAAGTACATTTTGAAAGTAGAAGTACCACGTTAAAAGATTTGGTAAAGTACAAGGGTAATTTTTACTATTATCCCAACATTATTTATTGAAATTTTACACAGCCTCGACTATGCAACTGAAGACAACAATTAATGGTATTATCAATTTGGATATGCTAATAATATTATAAAAGTAAAAAAAAAATAAATTATATCAAATTAAAGTAAAATTAAATCCAAAAGTTTAGCATAATAGAGGGATTAAAGCCAGAATTGCACCACAATTTTTTGTTTAAAGCCAAAGAAAGGTACACGTCCTATTTTGTTGGGATGGTGATGGCATGACATAATTCTTCAATATTTTCATGTTTTATGTCAACTATGGAATGAAGAAAAGGGGGAATAGATTTGAACATTTTCAAGGCTGCTATCACCAGTAAAGGTAGAATTGTTTTTTTTTTTAAATTGAGTTATCTTTTTTTTTCCGAGTTAAAATATAATTTCATGAGTAAAAGTATTATAGAGACATCTGAGATTGTATATTGCCCCTCTATTAAAAAAATAGATAAATTAATCCTTATACATTAAATAAAAAAACACATTGACTCTTCTGTTGAAAATTTCATCCATTTCTACTGTTAAAAATGAGTGTTTGTACATCAGCATGAGATAAACGTAGCACGTCATATGTTACTATCCGATTATTTTGTCAATCATGCCAGTTTTTAACAGAACAATTAGATAAATTTTTAATAGAAAGGACCAATTTGTTCTTTGGTAAAACGACAAGGACTAATTTGCCCTTTTTTGAGTTGAGGGGGCAAAATGCAGTTTGACTCCTAGTATAGGGGGCCTCTATGGTACTTTTACCTAACTTCATTTTATTAGCTTATAGTTTTATAATTTTTAAAGGGTTAAATTAAAATTTATCATTTTAGGGGCCAAAGTGTAATTTTACTATTACCAACTTATAATTTTATAAAACATAAAAGGCCAAATATATAATTTTCCATTTTAGTGGAACCATGCCCCTGGTAGCTGTGATTGAATTTTTGTTTCTAATACAAACAAATAATTACATTACGATAAAGGAATAGTTTTATAAACATAAAAATCGAACCTTAAACTTCTTGTCAATCGATTTGAAGCTTATATAAATTTTGTCTAGTGACACCAACGTGCTATGATTGAAATTGATTGGTACTTGTTTAAAAACATAAATTACAGTTGATTGGGTCTTAATTCGATTGGTATCGACATTGTTATTAGTGCAAGAGGACGTGGATTCGAGTGCTTTGAAGCGAATTATCCTCCTATTTAAGGGTTGAGGAGGGGCTATGAGTAGTTTTAGGCATTGTATAAAAAAAACAGATATGATAAAAATCTATAATAAGATTAATGTTAAAAAAAGGATAAATTAAAATTTCTGAAATGATGTATAATATTATTGCATGCATAAAAGCTCATTTGGGTCAACTTTAGATAATTTTTCTTTACAATCCAAAAGTTGTTCAAAATTTAATTTTGTTAAATTCTAGACCATCAAACTCAATAGCGTGTCCCAACAAGGACGGCTACTTCTAATAGTACATACATATCCTGATCATGGTGCCCAAAAAACAAGTGAATTACGTGTACATATTGCTTCCAAAAGATATTCATTTGGTCACCTTCAAGAAAGAACATTCAAAACTGCCGACCTTTGCATCATTAATTAGCCTCTTAACAAATATTCAAAACTTAAGAGTTTTTTATTTTAATCACATCAATAATTATAAATACGGATAGAAAAGTCAACTCATTATGCAAACATGATTTATATGCAAGTATCATGGAGGCCCTGTATTAGGAGTCGAATTGTATTTTATCCACTTTAATGAAAATATAGGTAAATTAGTTTTTTTACGTCAGATTAAAGAGTAAATTGGTCATTCTGTGAAAATTTCTTCCATTTCGATTGTTAAATATAGGTAAGATATGCCACGTGTTACTGTTTGGTTATTCTGTTAGCTACGTCAGTTTTTTACAACACAAATGGATGAAATTTTTAATGGAAATGACCAATTTAATTTACTCTTTAATTTAACGTACAAAGACTAATTTACCCATTTTTTAGTAGAGAGAGTAAAATACAATCTTAACTTCTAATATGGGTGCTTTCATAATAGTTTTACCGTGATTTACACAAATAAAACTCAAATTTAAGGTAACAAAGTTTCTCAAACCTCAATTTTACCAATAAACCAAAATCTAGTTCGTGGAAATATGGGATTAATTAAGTAAATTACGAGTCAATCATGTGTAACTAGGGTGGGATAGTAAGATTAATAATATAAATAGACGTGTTGGGCGGATCCAGTGTGTGCAAAAGCAACTGCATTTAAATATATAGAGAGCTTAAAATTAGTCAAAGAAAATGGCCTCCCCTTTAATTTAGGTAATAATTGTGATTAAAATAAAAACCGACTACATATATTCATTACATGTACCTATAATTTTATTATAGTTGAAATTGTTTTCATCATCCTATTGAAAAAATTTATATGTTATGATTATATCTATATTTTTATAAAATATTTAGAATTATTCATAGTTCCTCCCTGACCTATAAATAGGAGGACAATTCGTTTCAGCGTACTCAAACCGATGTTCTTCTACATTAAAAATAATACTCATACTAATCGAATTAAGACTCAATCGACAAACATATTTCTTTTACAATATTGAATTACAAGTAAAGCCAAAGTAAGTAACTGCCATTAACCCAACTTTTTATTTTTTTGGATTAAGACAAAGACATATTTAGACTATATTATTATTATCAATCCACATCATTAAACGATTGGTCCAAAATGGTGTCAACGTTAATTTTGGTGAAGAACGTGGCTAATGACAACACACTCAAACAAAAGAAGAACAAACTTTCAGCAGCCTTAAAATGAAAAATATTCTATCAAGAAAATGACTTGATATCCCATCACCATCGTTAGGGTTACGACAAAGTCTCAAAGTTGTTTGTCCCTTTTTCATGGTCGGAAATCAACACATTAAGATCGACTCCAATGTACATAAATACATATATATGTGTATATATAGGTGGACAAATTTTATTGAAAAGATAGGACGGTACGCAATGCATATAACGTATAGTTTATACTTAAAAAAATTCAAATAATTTAGATTCGACTCGAAGTATAGGTTTAATAATCCAAATAAGTTACTATAGATGTGGTTGAATAATAAATACCTTAAATTTTGGCAGTTTCTTAGAAGGGAGAATCTGAAAGGGACTACTGAAAGGAAATGTTAAAAAAGATGAAAAAGTAGTGGACCGCCTGCAAAATTAATGGATTTTTTTATTATAATAATAAATGACTTTAAAGGGAATGCAACAATGGGGTTCAATTGGTTCCTTTTAATTTTTAACCCCCTTTAATTATTATTTATTCCAATTAAACCATATAGAAGCAATATTCATTTGTCAGAAAATTGCAGCAACATCCAATGAACTTTGTCCCCACATATTGGTTTCCGTTGTTTCTTGGAAACCAAAACTTTAAATATCTATCTCCTCACATTAATTTTATCAAAAGGTACGTGTGTGACAGACCAAAATAATTAACATAAAACATGCCACAATCAATTACATCAGCAGGTGGTGCATCTCTCTTTGGGGTACTTACTGACCAAATTTCATTAATTTAGGGTCAGTTTTTGAACTAATCAACCAAGTTAAAAGTGAAACCAAGAGGCCACTGGTTGGAACTTATTTAGGGTAAATTCTCCCTTATCAAATCACTTTTATTTATTTCGGATTATATTTTAGTCATTCATATTTAAAATGTTACGTTTTAGTCACTTATATTATCGTTTTGTTATAAAATGATCACTCTATCGTTAAGTTCCGTTACCTCCCTAACAACAATCCTACATAGCAATCTAAAATAAATTTATTTAATTAAAAACTCATTTTTATCCCAACAACTGGATATCCAAGTTGGCATTTAAAACATATTTGGATTGTCACGTAGAACTGCTGTTAGAGAGGTAACGGAGTTTAACGGTAGAGTGACTACTCCATAACAAAACGATAACGTAAGTGACTAAAACATAACATTTCAAACATCAGTGATTAAAATATAATCTAAGACAAAAAAAAAAAGTGACAATTTTTTATAGTTTACCCTTAAAAGAATACGACTACCTAAAACTTTTTTTCCTTTCAATTATGTGAATAATCACAGGTCAATGCACATATCCAAAAATTATGGGTTTTTTTGGAGGACCCATTTTTAGTTCATTTTCCATCTTACTAAAAAAGCATAAACACTTTATCAATGAATTTTCTTTTTCTTCCAATTTACTATCATTTAGTCACCCACTTTAAAAGGCTCTTCCCACACACTTGTGCTAAAGGGATGATCTGTTTCCATTTTTTTTTTTGGTGAAAATCTGTTTCCATTTTCATGTCTCAAAGATTACATTTGAATTAGAAAAGTAGGAGCATAAAGACCTAAAGAGAATAATAATAATTAAAAAGACTCAATATAATTCAACCAAAATGGGTGGATGAGATGAGAGAGTAGACCTTCATTATTCTTCTTATTATTTTCTTCCATATAAAAAAAACTGATGGCTTCACACACACATATTTTGAGAGCTTTTTGAATCATATGATGATTCATGGGATATCCCAGTGGTCGACATATAATGCATATAAAACCTACCTTCCAAGATATAATACAATGAAGAATAAAGTGGACAGCATAGCTTAGCTATTGTGGCTTTTGTTGCTGTAAACCCCACATGCGTGTACTTTTAAAAATGAAAAAAAAAAAAAACCTTGAAACTTCTGGGTTCATACCATATATTATATAATCTATACTCTTTTTCAAAATAAAACAATTTAATTGATTTATAATGCAGTTTAATCATAACACCATAAAAAGAATTTTGTTAAGTTGGATTATGTGACATTTTTAAAATACAAAGATTTAATCACGTGACTAATAACTAATGGAAATTATGTAAACAAAAAGAAGTATCAATTTTCATTATGCTTAAAATGAGATGATGTTGAAAAACCTTACAACCCTAGACTTTTAACATTTTTATCTGTTTATACGACTTCTCACACGTGTAACATTAGCTACGTGATCAATCTTTTTTAATGTCATATAATCTACTCTAATGAAATTCCTTTGACAGTAAATGATTAAATTTGAATTGTACGAAGAGAACAATAACTAAGAGCATAATTGTGACCGCATCGTATAGATATATAATGTTGAAAAAAGTACCATGGAAGCCTTTCTACTAGGAACTTCTCTTAAAAACTTGTCTATATATGCTAACTTGAGGAACAAGTAGCACGCCATATTTATCTGTTTAATTATTTCATCAACCACACCGATTTTTAACAATAAACATAAGTAGAATTTTTATCGGAAACAACTCCATTACACTTTTAGAAATAATCAAGCGTAAAATAAGCATTTGATGGGACCAATCATGAATATAGCCCATCATTTCATCTTTCATTCTACATTTGTGTTATTTTATTTTTGTTGTACATCTCTTCTTGGTGGATGGTTAATTTTTTATGTCATCTTTTAGAGGAGAGGGTTAAAAGTGAAAAATCCCAAACCAGACATGATGGAAGCAAATGCAATAATACAACAAACGACGAAAAAGGAAAAAAAAAAAAAAACAAACAAATAATGAAAGATGAGAAAGAGGGACGGTGGTAGTGGGATGTGGGTAACCCATCAAGCTTTATCTCTCTCTCTATATGTATCTTCGTTGGCGGTGGGTGACAATTAAGTCCCAATATTTTCTTTTTTGATGAATCAATTTTTACTCTTCTTTTGAAAGTGCGTGTGTGAGAGGGAATTCAATTAGATAGATAGAGTGGTGGCATTGTGGGGGTGACTATGACTATTCTACTTATCTATATCCCATTCCCATGCATATATACACATTGAATTGCATACATTTGGTCAACAGGCTCCCATGGTGATTATGGTTTGTATAAGATTATGTTCCCATCATTTTTTTCCCACTTTATTAATGTGGGGGGACCCTAAAGTTTGGTCGCTGCTGGGACTGGGAGAATTTTGGATTTAACGCATCATCTTGACTTGTCTGTCACCTATTTAAATAAACTTTCATTGATTTCTTCACTGCCATAACTTTCATTTATTTCATCAATCCCAATACACTGAATTGCATGTGTCGTCTTGACCTTCTTTCCATATGTTTTTGACACAGTAACTTCATGGACATGTTTTAACGTTTAACCTTGATGGGGAATTATAAGGCCTGGTATGGCACCGACAAACTTGGGGCTGTTTGGAAAGCAAGAAAAGAAAAAGGGCATTACCACCCATGCTTTTATTACGTGAATTCAGCTTCTAAAAGGCATCGCAAAACACGAAAAAAGGGAATGAAAATTAAAAACAAGTGGGAAGCATTTGTATATGTAGACTCATCTTCATTATGAAATTCATCATAATTAAATTTATATAATGTTAAGTTATAAGATTAGCCTTCCAAATTAACTAAAGACGGATAAGTTTTAGCATTGTTGGCAAATGTTGAAGCTTTACTCCTTTAAATATTATCTTTAATCTTAACATGTGCGATTATTATATAAAATTTCTTTTTAATTAAAATTTAGTCTTTTATCTATTTATAATTTGAATTAATTTCATTCGATTCTACTTTATATTTTTTGATACATATATATTTCTAATTGTAGTATACTTCAAACTATCTAAATGGTATGCTCAAAAAGAAAAGAAAAAACCTACCCAAAAGGTCAAGATCTCGTGGATGATCTTTTTTTATCCATTTTTTTGAAAGATTATCCGTTACTTTTTTAAATTAAAAAAAATCTTTTATCTATTAAAAAAAATTTCTATAAGAGAAAAGCAAAACCCTAACACGATTAGTGCAGTTTGAATTCAAAATTCCAACTATTAAACCAACACACAGATTTCTTTATCCATTAATTTAACGTTTGTAATACTCATTCATCAATTATATAAGTTTTTTTTTTTTAAAGGATGGGTTATATAAGTTAAGCTTATAGTAATTAAATTCGTATTTGATAATAAGAAATAATGGAGAAAAACATTACCTTATTGGAAAACAATAAATTAAAATTTAGGTAATTATATAATAAATATATTTATACAATTTTATACTAAAAAAAATAGTTCGACTGAATTTATAAAGTTAAGCATAGTATGTTATTTTAAATCAATTTTTATAGATTTTATATAAAAATAAAATGATAAATACACTTTCAAAATAATATTTATTACTTACTAAAACGAGAGATTTTTAACTATTTTTAATTTAATTAATGTTCAATTAATTCATAACACTAATTTAATTAAATATTTATTAAATATAATATAAATAAATATTAAGATTAGATTTTTTTTTTGAAAATTTCGTCAGAAATTAATCATATGAAATAAATAAAATTTATTTTAGTAGAGCAAACTCTTATAATTTGGACGGTAACGTTTTTTGTTATTATTATTTTTCGTCATTTATTTATTAATTGATTAATATACATCATGCGTTTGGAACTGAAATTAAACTGAAAAAAAAAATGCCGAGTAATTAAAAAATGTCACATAAAATCTCTTACGTTTCTAACTGTATCATGCCAAACCAGTTGAACTCCTAACCTGTCACACAAAATTGTCTACTTTTATATATATATATATATATATATATATATATATTTAAAAAAATAAATATTCATTTTTATAAAAATTTAAATTATCCATAAATCTCTTAATTATCTAAAATAGGAATTTTTATTGTAAAATAAAAGAAATAAAAATTGTAAGGGTCCCACAAGAGATGATTCACTCACTACAACCACTATTATTATGCCTAATTGTCCGTACACAGACACCGTCTTAAATAATTAATAAAGAAAAGAGACGCATACAAAGACAAAGGTAGCGAAACGGGAAACCGCAACTTCAGCTTGGCCCCACAAACGTAGACCAGAGGACTAACCTCTGTTTTTCTCTTAAATATATATTTTTTGAAATATTTATATTTATTTATTACTAAAACAAGGAAGATCCCACGCTTCACACATGCGGAAAGGTAGTGGGGTCCGTTGTAGGGTCACGTTGTGACAACGGATCCTTCACCTATTATTATTATTATTTTTTGATATTCTTGGACCGTAGATACAGGCTTACGTGGCAAAGACTGTTTATTGATAACACGTGGCGGATATGCCGCATGTCAGTTACTAGGATTAAAAAAAATATGACAGCCCCGTATCAGTTTTTGGCTAAAAACACTAAATCCCACGTTTGCCAGAACCGAAAAGTGAAGGTTTAAATTCCTTTAATGCCCTTATAACTTCCTTTTTACCGAGACAAACACGGGGGCAAGAAAAAACCGAGTTAATTAAATAAAGAAAAAAAAGAGAAACAATTTATTTATTTTATACAATATTATAATAATAAACCAAATCTAATCTAATCTAATCAAAACTCTTAAAAGGACAAAATCTGCCACTGCCTGCCACCCATGTTTTTTTTTCTTTTTTATTTTGTAAATTATAAAAAATAAAAAATAAAATGGAAAGTCTTTTTTGACTTTCTCTCTATTAAAACCCAAAGCAAAGGCCTGATAAATCTGTTGTTTTATTGTTGATCTCTTTTTGCTTGTTCTCTCCTTCTTCAAAGCCAAAGAACTCTCCTTATATCTCTCTTCCCTTTTTCTCTCACAAACTCTAAAACATCAAAGAGAGCTTAAAAGCAAAAGAATCAATGGCAGTCGAAGCTCGTAATATGAATCTTTTCCCTCCCCAGTTAATCCCTAATGGGTGAGTATAGTTCAAAATATCCATCTCCATCACTGTATTGATAATGGGTTTTGATTTTTTTTTTTTGACATGGGGTTTTGTTTTTTGCAGAGATTTTATGAAAGGTAATCAAGGGAGTGGAAATATACACAATACCCAGATGCAGCAAGAAGTTTCACAGATTTTTCCTGCACTTTATCAGTCGCTTGTACGTGATCCGATTTCAGCCAAAGCTGATAGTGGGGTTACTTATAATATGAATATCCCAGTCTCGGCCCCAAGGAAAAGGGCTAGGGATTCATATTCGTACACAGTTGCTCCAAAGAACGATTTTTGTGGGGTTTCTTCTGTTCTTGACGATGATGTCTTTTCCCAGATCCAACAACAACAACAAGAAGAAATCGACCGTTTCATTGCTCAACATGTAAGCCAAAGAAAAAAAAACCCTTCTTTTCTTTTTTGTTAATGCCATAATGGTCGGTTAAGATGGTAATTTATTGATGTTGATGATTTTTTTGTTGGTGCATTAATTGCAGACAGAAAAAGTGAGGTTGGAGGTTGAAGAAAGGAGGAAGAGGCAATCGAGGATGTTGATTACAGCGATCCAAGAAGGGGTTATGAAGAAACTGAAGGAAAAAGATGAAGAGATACAAAGAATTGGGAAACTGAACTGGGTTCTTCAAGAAAGAGTGAAAAGCCTGTATTTAGAGAACCAACTGTGGAGGGACTTGGCGCAAACGAACGAAGCCACCGCCAATTCCTTACGCACCAATCTAGAACAAGTCCTTGCCCACGTCGGTGAGGAACGTCACGCCAACGGCGGAGGAGCGGCCGCGTTGGCCGACGACGCGGAATCTAGCTGTGGAAGCAGCGATGAAGGGTGGCGCAAGGTGGTGGTCCCGCCTACTCAGCCACAGGATACGACGGCAGCGGTTGTTGGGAACGGTAATAATAATGGACGGAAGTGTAGAAAGTGTGGGGGGAAAGAGTCAAGTGTGCTGTTGCTGCCATGCAGGCATCTCTGTCTCTGTACAATGTGTGGGTCCACTCTGGTAGGCACTTGCCCTGTTTGTGACTCTGTCACCAATGCCAGTGTTCATGTTAACATGTCTTGAAACAATTTTTTTTTTATTTTAGATATTTTAGAGAAAACAAAACAGCAAAAAAGAAAAAAAGAAAAGCAAATGCAAATATGTTTTTAAGAAATGGATCATAGAAAATTTCTTTATTTTTTTTCCAAATGTGAATGTTTATCTTTCACCATCGGGTTTTGTTTTTCATTGAATATGGCAGAGAGAAAAAGGGTGGAATCTTCATAAATTAGGGTAAAAAGAAGGGGTTTTTTTGATAAATTAAAAGAACCCACGCGGTGAAAAAGATATGGTTTTGTGACCACTGTGATGGACTGTGTGGGGGTAGGGAATCTTGATGACCTAACTGTAGAGTAAATATTTAAAGCAATTATTTTTCATTTAGTAAATGGCAAAAAATTATAAAAAGTCATAGGAGTTTTGGATTAAATCTGAAATCTAGCTGTGTTGGGTCATTTTGAAGAGGTGGTGTTCTTGTTGGCCAAAATTTTCAATCATTTTCGCATTTCTCATAAAAGTGGCATTCTTTTTAAAAGGCTATGATTTTTAGTTTGTACTTACTCCTCAATTGAATTTAGCTTTGAAAATTAGATGAAAAGAATGGATGATATGAGTTAGTACACTCTTTTTTTTTCTTTTCAATTTCATCCTTTTTTTCACCTTTTATAATGTCTTTTGTTTTTTTAGTCCAAATTTCTTTGTTTTATAAACAGGAAACGCAGACATATTTGAATGTGAAAGATATATGTTTGTTTTCCCCTTGTGAATTGTCATGTCAATTACTATTTTCATCTCCCACCACACTGAGATTACTTTGATGTAATCTTATCATTTAGATAAGTATTTTTCAAGGTCAAATTCTGCTCCCAGTCCTTGAAATTTGAATCTCTTTCCTTTTAAGTCCAATTGATAATAAAAAAGAGTTAAATACTTTCGTTAAACTGTATTATGTGAACCAGTATTAAAGAACCCTAAAACCCCAATTTTAAAAATTAGAAATGCCTAGTTATCCAATCTAATGGAAAGAGTTTAATGACCAAAAGCAGCATAATTAGACCCTCAAAATACCAAGAAATTGAACTTACTCACATTATTTCAATTAAAATAATTATTAAATTGAATCTAAATTGCCTTTTGAAATGATCAAATTTGATATAGAAAACTGTCTCAGTTCATCCCTTTCCTTTGAATGAATGGTATTTAATGCCACATATATATATAAACCCACTAGCTAGCTAAGGTTGCTTTAGTTTTGCCTAGGTACTTTACTTAGACTTATTTGTGGGATTTATATTAATATATCTATCCAACTATCTAAGCCAGGTTTGGTTGATTAGCTTTGCTATCCTTGTCATTATTTGACTAATTACAGATACAAAATTCATTTTCTAAAAAATGTTTTTTTAACTAATAAGATAAGATTCTAAGTATTTTGTATTGTTAATTCTAATATGGGAGTAGTGCATTAAAGGACAAGCTGATACGTCAGGCCCCTCCTGTGTAAATAAATTTATACAGATACAAAAAACAACAAGAGTGTACAGCATTAATAATTGCTATATGTGATGTGGGGCGGGGAAATCTGCATGGCAAATGGCTATGTCAAGTACCATAGTAAGTTATTGCAGCGTAAAATACAAGGCAGAAACAATCAAAGCAATTAAATATGATATGGAGTTGGACTGTAATACAATGAAACCCTAAACGCTTCATAAGTAATAAAATGTCTAAAAGATTTGTTTAATTGGTTGTTGATTATTATAAATATGTGTGTCAGTCTCTTTCTCTCAGTGTCAGCAGATGTATCGTTTAACCCCACAAAGAGATCCTTTTTTTTTTCTTTATTACTTATAATATGCGTGATGCAGGTGATATCTCTTTTTCCTTTCCACATTACCTCAAAATTAGCATCATTCACTTCCAATGTCATGTTCTTTTCTCTGTCTTATATTCATCCACTTGCATTTGTTTGTATTTGTACATGTTTTCCGATACCTAAAAACCTAGATGAGTGATCAATCTCATCCACAGTATCGTTTTCCAGCTATTAATTATTATATAAGATTGTATATGGATGGATGAGTCAATATCAGTTGGCATATTTGGCACATATGTCGTGTTCATAGGACAACGTGTGGTGAGACATGGAATAAGGGCACTGTCCTAAGGGCAGGTCAGAAAAGAAAAGAAAAGAAAAGAACCCTAGAAACACGCCGAGGAATTGCAGCAAAAGGTGTGGGGGCAAAGGGGGGGGGGTTTTGCCGTGAACTGTGAGTGAGTGAGCGTGATCGAAGATGATGGGGTCCGAACATTGGCGTACGTTTTTTTTCCCTTTCTTTCTGCTGCTGCACCAGACCTGCAGTGCAGTGATGGTCATAATAATATATGATAATGGGGTTATAATAATCAATGCAATGCAGCACTCAAATTTTTTTCTTTTTATGTGTTGGGTTTTTTTGGCAGAGAGGTTTGATGCTAATCTTGGAGGGTGCAAAGCCGACAAAAATCAGAGAAAGATTGAGAGAGATGGTGCTTGTATGTGTGCGTTGTGTAATGCTAACGCACGAAAACAAAAGACCCATAAAATAATAATGAAAAAGAAGACCCATAAACCTGCTAATTTGGCACTTTTGTGTGTGTGAGTTCAATTTCAAGTGTCCCCTCTCTTTGTGGTTTGAATAATGACAAAACAACTTTCATGGGAAGGGAGGGATCCACGTGAAATGACTTTGCTACTTTTGCTTTAGTTCTTTTCCCTTTCATGTCTCTCTTACTCTGGGTTTCTGACACGTACAATCTTTGCCATCCATGTTCATTGTTTCTTCCATATGTTAATGTTATGTCATGTTTTTTTGGACCCACACCCCCCCTCTTTTGTTTTTATCAGTTTTCAGCTTGGTTACTTATTTGATTAGAATTGCTTTTCTAGTGTTAATAGTTAAAGTTCCCTTGGCTAACCAATATTTGGAATACATCCAAAAACAAAAGCAAAGTTACAATATATTAGTTAACCCAAATAAATCACCTATTACACTCTCATCTTATTATTATTTCATATCTTTCATTATAATGTCATTAATTAAGGATATTCGTCTTCATACAAGTTGTAAATATGTACATGTGATGTTATAAGATAAACCACATCTGTTTTAAAAACAATTGTCAAAGCATTAATCCAATAATTGTGGGTCACTATCGCAATGCCATGCTTAGCTAAGTTTCGATGAACTTTCAATTGATTTGTTATGACTAGAAAAAAAATTCCTAACATGTACGAAAGGGAGACAGATAAACATTATTTTAACTGGGTTTAAGGTTCAAAGTTTCGCATGTTTTGTAAGTTATTATAAAAGTAGGAAAAAAACAGATTACAAATCAAAGACTTGTCAAAGTTATTTAATTACGATTTGAAATTTTTCTATAAATATATATTATATTATGACACACTCACGAGTAATTTTTTAAAATTTTATATGAAAAGATAAAATTACTTTCAAAATTGAAATCCAATTAATAAGTGATGTTAACTCGATTAAAATTTTGAATATAGTATAGATGTGTAAAACATCGAGACTTTATTAGGTTGATGACATAAGTGATAACCACCCTATACACATTGCTGACCATGCCCCATATTACCAACTTGCTTTGCCAATTCAATTGATTACCCTTTAAAAATTTTGGGTTTATTCGATGTAATATGTATAAAAGTAAACCACTCTGTCTAAAGGGACAAAAAGTTTGAGATACCCTAAAGGGATGATTATCATATAAAATAAAGCAAAAGCATCACTAGTTTTCATCTAACCCACAAAGAGAGATCATTGTATTAATCATCATATCTATACATTCTTAATCCTTTTATACATATTAAATGTAGGTTCACTCAAGTAGGAAAAGTTTAGTGCGACCATAGCTTTGTTATAATTATTTAGTTTTGGTCATATGTGTAGTTTTCAATACTATGCACATCTAAGATTAGATACATATTGAAAAATAATGTTCAATTTTTTAATTATTTTTCAATAAAAATTGATGTTGGCTAAGGTTGAAGTTTGGGTATATTCTTATTTTTAAATCATTGTGATTTATATTGAAATAATTTTAGTTCTAATCGGGCATGTATTATTTATGATTATACATATAATTATTTGTTAATCTCTAAATTTAAAAGTAAAATTAGTCATTATTTTTGTTTAACTTTTGTTACTTTATGGCTTGCGGGGTTAAAATGTTTATATAACCTTAATCTACAAGATAAATTAAAAAAAAATAAAAAAAATAAAATTATATTGTTTGGTAATGTAAAAATGGATATTTCTTTTCTACTTCTTTTACAAGAGATTACACTACATATTTATATACAAAAAAAAAAAAAAAAAAACTTACCTTTAGAAGACTCTAGGCTGGCAGCACTACTGATTTTATGCTGGCAGCACTACTTATTTTAGGCTGGTAGCACTACTGATTTTATGCTGGCAGCACTACTTATTTTAGGCTGGTAGCACTACTGATTTTATGCTGGCAGCACTACTTATTTTAGGCTGGTAGCACTACTGATTTTAGTGCCTTACAATAAAATATACATAGGATAACATTTAACTTATTGGACAGCTGTTCTGTTCTTAATTTCTAACACTCCCCCTCAAGCTGTAGTGTAGATGTTTATCAAACCCAGCTTGCCAACAAGTTCTTCAAACATATTCCTATTCAGGCTTTTTGTTAACACATCAGCAATCTGTTGTCTGGTAGGTAGATAGGTAACACTCACTTCTCCTGAGTGTATTTTCTCTTTTATGAAATGACGATCTATTTCAACATGTTTAGTACGATCGTGATGCACAGGATTGTGAGCAATACTGACAGCAGCTTGGTTGTCACAAAATAGTTGCATAGGTCTATTATAAGGAACTTTTAGTTCCTTCATTAATCTTTGTACCCAAATTCCTTCGGAAATACCATGTGCCAGTGCTCGAAATTCTGCTTCTGCACTGCTGCGTGCTACCACGGACTGCTTTTTACTCCTCCATGTCACTAAGTTACCCCAAACATAGCTACAATAGCCACTAGTGGAGCGTCTGTCATTGATAGAACCTGCCCAGTCAGCATCCGTATAAACCTCCACATTCCTGTTGTCATTCTTCTTGAAGTATAGGCCTTTACCAGGAGTCCCTTTTAAATACCTTAGTATTCGATATGTCGCTTCCAGGTGTTTCTCCCTTGGGGCATGCATATATTGACTTATGACACTCACACTAAAGGCGATGTCGGGACGAGTGTGAGCTAGGTAGATAAGTCTACCTACCAGTCGTTGATATCTCCCCCTGTCAACTTTTTCTCCATCTTGATCAGTACCCAACTTAAGATTACACTCCATGGGAGTTTCCGCTGGTTTGCAACCCATCAATCCAACTTCAGAGAGTAAGTCAAGGACATATTTCCTTTGGGAGATGGAAATACCTCTTTTAGACTTTGCTACCTCCATGCCAAGAAAGTACCTGAGATTTCCCAAGTCTTTAAGTTCAAATTCTGTTCCGAGAAATTCTTTCAATCTGTCAATTTCTCTGGTATCATCTCCTGTCACGATAATATCGTCTACATAGACGATGAGAATGCAACATCTTCCTTCCTCAGAGTGCTTGTAGAACATGGTGTGATCTGCCTGTCCTTGAGTATACTGCCTGCTCATCATAGCCTTTGTAAAACGACTGAACCATGCCCTTGGAGACTGTTTTAGCCCGTACAATGACTTTTTCAACTTACAAACTTTGTCTCTACTTTCTTCAAACCCCGGAGGAAAATCCATGTATACTTCTTCATTTAGCTCCCCATTGAGGAAAGCGTTTTTAACATCCAGCTGAGTCAAGTGCCAATTAAGATTGACAGCAAGAGATAGGAGGACTCTAACGGTGTTAAGTTTCGCAACTGGTGCAAATGTCTCTTCATAGTCAAGTCCATAGGTTTGGGTGAAACCCTTAGCCACAAGTCTAGCCTTGTATCTGTCGATATTTCCATCAGGTTTGAATTTTGTAGTAAAAATCCATTTGCAGCCCACTGTTTTCTTTCCTTTAGGCAAATCCGAAACTTCCCAAGTTCCATTATTCTTGAGGGCCTCCATCTCTTCCATTACAGCTTGTCTCCATTCATCTGACTCAAGTGCTTCTTCTATATTTTTTGGAGTTTTTACAGAATCAACATTAGTCACAAATGCTTTATAGGACTTAGATAGATTACCATAGGATACAAACCGAGAAATAGGGTGTTGAGTGCAGCTCCTTGTGCCTTTTCTCATTGCGATTGGAAGATAGATTGATGGTGATAGAGGTGAGACTTCAGTTGTAGTATCTTCAGAACAGTCTTCGGAGAGAGATGGGATTGGCACTGCTATATCTGTTTCAGGATGCCGATTTTTTCTGGAGTAAACCTGTAGATTAGGCACCTGTTCTTGCTGTTTTTCTTGGTTAGAAGGCAGTCCCGATGTGGTATTAGGATCAGGTAGGATAGTGCTAACTGTTTGGTTTATAGGAGGAAAAACAGTATCTGTATTGAGGGTAGTGACAGGATCTTGAGGGGGTATGATAAGGAGGGTATTAAGATTTTCATCTTCATTTAAGGTCTCCCCTTGAAGATGAGAGGTTCCAAAATAGGGTTCATTTTCAAAAAAGGTCACATCCCTAGAGACAAACATTCGGCGTAAAAGTGGGGAGTAACACTTATAGCCCTTTTGGGTGGAAGAGTAACCAATGAATATGCAGGTGTGAGCTCGAGGGTCAAGTTTTGACTGGTCAGGTTGATGATTATGGACAAAGGCTTTGCAACCAAATATTCTGGCTGGAAGGTTAGTAACCTGGAATAAGGGAAAGGATTTTAGAAGGGTATTTAGAGGTGTTTGAAAGTTTAATACTTTTGAAGGCATTCGGTTAATGAGGTGGCAAGCAGTAAGGACAGCCTCTCCCCAAAGATATTTCGGGACATTCATAGTGAACATAATGGCTCGAGCCACAGCTAGAAGGTGTCGATTTTTCCTCTCGGGAATTCCATTTTGTTGAGGAGTGTTGGGACAAGAACTTCGGTGTATAATGCCATGGTCAGAAAGGTAAGAACTTAGGACAGAGTTAAAGTATTCTCTTCCATTGTCAGTGTGGAGGGTATGTATGGTGGAGTTGAATTGGGTTCGAACCATAGAGTGAAAATTTTTAAAAACATTGGGTGTTTCAGATTTGTCTTTTAATAGATATACCCAACATACCCTAGTATGATCGTCAATAAAGGTTATAAACCACTTAGCCCCAGTAATATTTGTCACTCGGCTAGCTCCCCATAAGTCACTGTGAATTAATGAAAAAGGTTTAGATTGGGTATATGGTTTCAGAGGGTATGGCACTCGAGTATGTTTGGATAACTCACAAATTTCACATTTCAAAGAATTTATTCTTTTATTTCTAAATAGCAGCGGAAGATGCCTTTTTAGATACAAGAGGTTTGGATGTCCTAACCTACGGTGCCATAGCATAATGTCATCTTCTTTTGAAGTAGATAGAGCCAATCCCCCTTTTGTACTGTTTTTATTCCAAACATATAATCCATCCTCAACTTTAGCAGTGCCAATCATCTTCCCCGATTTCTGTTCCTGCAGTACACAACCAAGATCAGAAAATTCAGCAAGCATGTTTCCAATTTTTGTGAGTTTACTTATCGAAAGTAAATTACAAGACAAGTTTGGAACATGTAGAACATTATCAAGGGAAAAATTTTCTGCTATTTTTACTTTCCCTACTCCAACCACAGGTGAGTACGAACCATCAGCTATTCGGATTCTCGACTTGTTATGACAAGTGGTGTAGGTTTGAAACAAAGAGAAGTTACCTGTCATATGGTCCGAGGCTCCCGAATCTAGTATCCAAGAGGTTTGGTTATTAGATTCAAGAGCAATATTAAGAGCAGTACCTTGAGTGGCTAGAGTCCCATGTTCGGTCGAGGTACTCAGGATCTTATGGAGATGTGCAAGTTGAGTCTTGGTGAGACGGACATCAAGTACTTCATCTGCATCAGTGGAGGATAGCATGGCAGTTTTCTTTTCTCTCTGTTTTTTATCCGGATAACCATGCAGCTTAAAACACCTTTCTTTAGTGTGACCAACACGGTGGCAGTGGCTACATACTGGTCTGTTTAATCCAGGGTCACTTCCAGCACGTGACTTTTGTGTTGGTGGACCTTTGGAGACGAGAGCAGAAACTTCAGTAGGCTGTTTTTCAGAAGGGATCGTTGGTTTAGGTTCTCCCATCATGACAAGACGACGTTTTTCTTCTCGTCTTACTTCAGCAAACGCTTCACCAATGGTTGGAAGGGGTGATCTACCCAGAATTCTGCCTCGAACTTCATCTAATTCATTTCTTAGTCCAGCTAGAAATTCATAGAGTCGTTCTTTGTTAAGATGAGTCATGAACTTAGACTGTTCTAAGCCTTCACCCCAATCTGCCTCGTAGTATATGTCTAACTCCTGCCACAATATTTTCAGATTATTGTAGTAGTGAGTTACCTCTCGAGTCCCTTGTCGAATATCCTTCAGCTTGAGTTTTATCTCAAAAACTTGAGAAGCATTTCCAAGGTCAGAATAATTTTCAGTAACTGCATCCCACATGTCTTTTGCAGTTTTGAAGAGAAGGTAGGTTCGACTTATGTGGCTTTCCATCGAGTTAATCAACCACGCCATAACGATAGAGTTGTTGAGTTCCCAAGTGGCGTAAGTCGGGTCAGCAGCATGTGGTCGTGGGAGGTCTCCATTAATATACCCTAGCTTGCCACGACCGCGAATCACCATGAGGACAGATTGAGACCATTGCAGGAAGTTTTTTCCATCTAGACGATGACTAGTGATCATTAGAGAAGAATTGAGGTCACTTTGATTGATCCCTCGATTACCATTCTGAGATATTTGTGAGATCTCAGTTTCAGACATGGCGTCATTGAGGTCAGCCATGGAAAAGAAAAGAAAAAGAAACGGAGGAAAGTTTAGGAAGGGATTTTTCGAAACAGAAGAAGGATCGAATGATTCCTAAGGCTCCGATACCATGTAAAAATGGATATTTCTTTTCTACTTCTTTTACAAGAGATTACACTACATATTTATATACAAAAAAAAAAAAAACTTACCTTTAGAAGACTCTAGGCTGGCAGCACTACTGATTTTATGCTGGCAGCACTACTTATTTTAGGCTGGTAGCACTACTGATTTTATGCTGGCAGCACTACTTATTTTAGGCTGGTAGCACTACTGATTTTATGCTGGCAGCACTACTTATTTTAGGCTGGTAGCACTACTGATTTTAGTGCCTTACAATAAAATATACATAGGATAACATTTAACTTATTGGACAGCTGTTCTGTTCTTAATTTCTAACAGGTAAAAATAATTGTTTTAAAATTATTAAGTTTATTTAGATTTTACTCAATTCAATAAGTATTTTACTAGTTTAACGATTTTATGTCGATTTAATCTTTTTCTCATTTTTCAATATCGATTCAACAAGACCATACATGATATAAAAATTAGCGAATATTTTAAAGTATACAACATAAAAGGGGATAATAATAATAATAATAATAATAATAATAATAATAATAATAATAATAATAATAATAATAAGATTTGGACTTTGATTCTTAGGGGTGGCAAAGGACTTAACCACTTCCTATGATATCTATATATCTTATTTTATGCTGTTGGCCTATCTATTTTATTATATTATGTAGAATCATTAGTGTCAATAATAATACTTATATAAAATAATCAATGAATTGATCAGTGAGAGCATCACTTTTTGATAAAGATAAGAAATTAAAAAATTAACTTATCCAATTAACAAATTACTACATACTTATGGTTGAGAAAAAAAAAAGTAAGTACATACTTCGGGTCAATATATATGTATTGGCAGATTCAAAAATAGGGGGCAGAAATTAAATTAATTTTTTTTGGGTCAGAATTAAATTATATATTATTATAATAGTAAAAATGTAATTTCTCCATTTTAATAGTTTATATCTTTTAAAAATTTTATCATTTTTTAGGATCAAAGTATAATTTTACTATTTTAAAAAGGACTAAATAAAAAATTATACATATGGAGATTAAATTAATTAATGATAATATTATAGCTTAAATCACGTTTAAGATTTTTATAATGATTTGTTCCATCCATTAACGATCACTTTGATAGTGATCAATAATATTTAATTTATGCTTTGTTAATTAAATAATTAAAAGTAGTAATTCTTTCCCTGGAATGGAAATAAATATTTTATTACTCTTAACAACCTAAAAAGAAGAAGTGCCCACAAATTTCATTTATTAATTTTTCCTAGAAAGTGGGTTATATTATATAGGTCCCTCACCTAATTTTTATTTTACCAAAAAAGATTACATGCTCTACACGTAAATTATGGTTTAATTTAAATTATCAAAAACAAATTAAGGTGTAATTTATGAATCTCCAAGGAATTATTAATTAAAGAGAAAGTTGACCTAATTTTTTATGACGATCGACTTATTCAATTTCTTTTATAATTAGTACATACAATTTTTTATTTTTATTTTTTTGCAATTTTCTCCACAGAGTTCGATACTACATATGCTTGGTAATAGTAAAAATACTAGAAACAAAGTTTGAGGGTGTTTTTGGGAAAAAAAATATTAAAATTATTTTGTAATAATTAATATGATGACAATGAACCTCATGTGATGATCTGATGTTCAGGGTGTTTACCGTCCCAGATGTTATATGGGTTTGAGTCGCGCTAGTCGTGTTTATTGTTCGAACTTTACCATGTTGTTGTAATTCACCGATATATATATATATATATATATGATGACATTGCATCCTATAGGAGAAAAGGTTCATTTTATACTCATTTTGTATTTTTTTAAATATTCTTGTACAATATTTTGGCCTTCTTATAATATAGTTTTTAATAGGTATAATGTCAAATTTGGATCTCAACGTTTATATCTTTTGTTAATTTGGTCATTATTCTTTTTTTTAGTTTAATTTGGTCATTAACTTTTTAAAAAGAATCAAATTGTTATTTTTAATTAAAATACCGACTAAAACATTAATTTTTTTAATGATGATAACGCGACAACCGCGTGATAGTCCATGTATACTTCATACTAACATGAAATTATTTACCTTATATGTCACATCAGCAAAGTTCAAAAAAATTAGTATAGAGTACACGTGGATTGCCATCTTTTAAAATTTAATATTTTAGTAAGCATTCCTGCCCCCCAAAAAACAAAACACAATTTGACTCTTTTCAAAAAATTGAGGATCAATTAACTAAAAAATAAAATCTAAATTAATAAAAATATAAATGTGAAGGACTAAATTTAGTATTATACTTTTTAATATAACTTTATGAATAATGAATAGAAGCTAATTAATTTAATAATCCTAGTTGTTGGTTTTAGGGATAAGCCGAAATAGCTATAGTTTCCCAACATTGACAACAATATATAAGTGTCCCTATTGATTTAATTATTTTTAATGAGGGTATTAAGTTAATGCATCAAAAAGTAATTATCATCAAATTAAATATACTTTAATGAGGTATTAATTGGTTAGTTATATGGTGCACCAACTTGCCGCCCATGACGAGTCCCCCTGCACGATCTATCATCCATATCTTTTCTTGACAATTTCTTTTATGTTATAATATATATTCACACCCCCCCCCCTAATATTTATTTCTCCTGTCATTGTGTATGCAAAGTTTTGTCCATATGACGAAAAATTACCAGGGGCTTTTTTGAAAAGGGTGTTTCAGCAATTTTTAAAGTAATTGCGTGCTTCTCAATGGACTGTTTTGCTTGTTTTTTGATATATATATATATTATATCATCTTTGATTGGAATAATTAGGTTTTCGATTTAAAGGGTTGAAAGAAGTTTTGAGAAATAGTAAGTTGTATTATACATATATATTTAAGTTGTAGATTTAATCATTGTAATCTAATTTAGTCACGTTTAAGTCTTTGTACGTTTAAATTAATCAATTTTAGTCAATGTTCTTTTTGAGTTTTAAGTTTTCAATCTTGAATCAAACCATAACAGTTTAATCCGTTATGTTAAATTTCACTGTTGGTCTTGCGAGTTGTGGACAAATTCCATGGTCTCCAATTTGCAAGCACATAGGAAAGGATTTTGTCAGTTTCTTTTTCTCTACTTAATCTTTTTTATACAATATTATCTAAAATTATCTATAGCCCCTTCCCAAACCCTTAAATAGGAAAATAATGCGCTTCAAAGAACTCGAACTCATGTCATCCTGTATTGGTAATAATACCAATACCAATTGAACTAAGACTCAATCGATTGTTGTACTTTAATCTTTAATTACAGTGTTTTTGGAGGTAAATGGAGGGCTAAGACATGTATGTATGTATTGTTACTTTCAGAAAAGCTGGTAGAGGCATTGCTTTAAATTTGAGATCTTTGTCACAAAGAGGAGGCTTATGCTTTTCTTTTTTCTTTTGGACAATAACATGGGCAATAGTATTTGAAGAAGAAATAAATTATATAAGATGGTATTAAGACAACCTAGCTACTACTTCATCCCACATGTTTTGCCAACTCTCATGTCACCAAACAAGTAATGAAATTGACATTAATCCCACCCTGTGTGTTTGTTTATTTATTAATTTTGGTGGTGTTTTTTTAAGTGTTTGGGACACAATATCTGACACAACTTGGATAGAGGATCTCATCAACTAGCTAGACCCATGCATGTCTTTGTCCCTAATCTTTTCATCTTTGATTAGGAGCACTGTCCATGAAAATGAAAATTTTGGTTTTTTTTGTCAACTCTTTAACCTTAAGGTTACTCCATAAAATTGTTTTTATAGTAATTATACTATCTAATTATTAATTAAAATTTGAGTTAATATATAACTCTAATATAATTTTATTGGTTGAATAATATTGGGTGTTTAAGTTTTTTTAATAAAGATATTTTTGATGATCAAATAAAAGGTTATAAATATAGAATAATTTTAAGATATAAAATTATGAAAGAGATGTAACCGTTATAGGAGCTTTATACGAGAGATAAGTTTTATAAGATTGTAAGGAGCTTGACGACACATCATGTTAAACACGAAAAAAAAAACAGAAGCAGCTCAAGTTTAATGTTTGATTGTTGGGTTTTTTTTTTTTTTAACTTTTTGAAATTTCTATATTTATAGTGATTTTTTTTATTCGCGAGCGTAGATTTTCGAAACTGGACCACATTAAATATTTTTTAAAAAAATAATAATCATAAAAAAAATATAAGGAGAATAAGTTACATTTGGGTAAAAAGAAATGGAAAAGGGTGTCATAACATTCCATAGGGTTGGGTGGGGGATTTTGAAGGGGATGGAGTGCAAAAAACGAACATGAAATATGGACCCTAATTAAGAGCTACATAGAGACCCTAGATGTGAACCTTAACATTAAATTTACATTTTATTTATTGTTTGGGTTAATTGTGGAATAGGGGGTACACTCCATCACATTAAAAGTGATGTTTGCTTCTTTTGTTCCCTCCACAACACATTTCCTCTTTATGACATCCCACTCACAAAGCAAGCTGAAAAGAGAAGGAAAATTAGATATATTGATAAAAAAGAAAGGTTCCCTTCCACAATGCATATCCCTTTATTTAGGATTTTTAAAGCTTGCCATGTGTTTACTTTTAAGGCATATTATGTATGGTTTTGGTAATGTTGTAGAAATAAAGCTAAGATATCATCATTATTCCATGGTTGAATCAATCAAAAACCCAATAAAGATGAATCAATAAAAAATGGAGAAGCAATGAAAAAAATGAGATTTCTTTTTTCTAGGGTGTATAATGAAAGAATACAGAGTGAACACTTCACATCCTCTCCCATTAAGAATATAGTAATGGTAAAAGTATCAAGGCAGTCCTAATATTAGGAATTAGATTACATTTCGTTCATTCTATTCAAAAAATTGACAAATTAGTCTCCATGCATTAGATTCAAGAACAAATCGATCATTTCTATTAAAAATTTTATCCATTTGTACTATTAAAAACTGACATAACTGATGGAAAAATAATATAGTGACACATAATATGCTATGTATATCGCATATTGACGTATAGAAAATAGTAAAATACAATCTGACTTATAATATAAAGACCACAATGATATTTTTAGCTTTTTTTTACCTTTGTGCTAAGCCTACACATTAACCTTTTAAGTCCTTTTCAATTCAATTAATTTGGGGGGGGGGGGTATTTGAAGATTTTGCAGCATCTCAAAGCCGTTCATGAGTGCAAAGCAACCCAACACCCATATTGGGTATAGAATGATTATGTACTTCCTTTTTCTAGTTTTTTAAAAACCTTAAAAAAAAAAAGGGCCCTAGTGAGTAGTGACCAACAAAACTCAACTACCCAACCTTCATTGTTTTATAGTGGATGGCTTTTTCGTGTGGAGATATAATAATTTGAAACTTAGGATATATATATAGGTAAAGTATCAAGATTACTAGGCAAAGGCAACTATATGTGCACTTTTTTTTCTTTTTTTCCTAGTTGAAGTTTCACCTTTCTTCCATTTGATGAATGCATTATTGTTGTTGGTATATGGTGAGATGAGAAAAAAAAAAAGTTGACCATTGGTATTGACTTGCTTTTTTGGATCCAATGGCTTCAAACTAAGAAACTAATCCATCAACTTTTAAAGATTCTTTGAAGTCACAATGATAACGCATTTGCCACATGGAGAGAGAGAGAAAGAGGAGAAAGAGGAAATCATTTTTGGCCCATCATTATGACAACTGGGTATTATCGAGTGGGGGTGACTAGTTCCAAAGGAAAATGTGGTTGGTTGGATGGACCACAATGAACTGGTCTCAAACTCGAATCTCAATGTGAGGTCAAGTTTGTGTGCTGTTAAGTCCAAAACCTTTGATGAAGTCAGAAATGAAGGTCTTTATTAAATACATTGTCCTTTGGGATAAGCATGCATGTAGATGTAGTAAAATCCAAGATGGAAAAAAAAAAAAAACCGTGTTATAGTTCATGCAAGTGGGAAGGGAAGTAGCTTGCATGTGTTCATAGACAAATTCAACTGTGAACTATAACTAATTGTGTCAAGGTTTACTAGTCTTTTTGGTACTGACTAATGACCTTAGCTTTTGTTTATCAAGAGAAATGAAGAATAGAGAAGTGGTCATAACAAGTCTATAGGGTGCTGGGTAAGGTTTATTCTTTGCACTTGCTTTTCAATTTTAATCCTTAAATTTGATTTCATCTACTGAATCTAAATCTAAATTGACTTGAAACTAAATTAATTTTAATTTAAAACCGACCCAAACATGAAATAATCTGAACTAAAATTCTTTGAACAAGTCATTCAAAAAGACTTAAACTTCCAAAAAATCTTAACCTCAAATTTAAATAATTTAAATAAAAAATAATCCGAACCCAAGATTCACCTAAATTTGAGATAGATTCAAAACTGAAATCACCCAAAATCTTTACAACCCAACTTAATTCCTTCTAAATTGACTTAATCGGAGATCAAATCCAACCGTCCAATTGAGAGGTATGTTTTGCAGACTAAACATAGAACTGCTCGATTCTTAATTTGTGTATTGAACGGTTTTCAGTGGGTTCATTGGCCCAAACAAAAAATGATTGAATATTGTGTATTTATATAGGAATTATAACCCAAATGTTTGCGGATGCACATCTCCATGGCTCACCTTGGGCTCTCAAAGCCTTGAATAAGATGGGATGCAGCAGGAGATGGGAATTGGGAGTCCAAGTCAATTGAGTTGGTTGAACTTGGCCCAAACTCAATGTGTATATCAAAATTACCAAGCTGCACACATTGAGTTCATTAAACTTCTCAAATAATCATTTTCATTGCTTCATCTATGCTTTAAATATCAATGGGATATAACCGATTCAGTTTTAATTTGATTGACAATGATATTATTATTAGTGTAGAAGGATAGAGTTTAAACGCGCTAAGATGTATCTATTCTCCTATTCAAGGAACAAAGAAGAGTAACGGGTAGTTTTGGGTATTACATCTCAACTGCAAACATTGTTCCACGAACGATGTTATTAAGAGAGACTTCACTTGCCACAATTTAATTATAAATAAGATATGTAAAATTAAATTAAATTTGAATTAATTAATTGAATCGAATTAATAAAGTTAATCAACCTATTACTTAAAATTAATTCGTTCGAAAATCAATTAATTTTTTTAAAATTTCAATTAGTTTGACAAATTAATAATAATACATATTTATATATAAGCCTAATGCACCCAAGAAGCTTGAATCCAAATTATATATAATAATACATCAAAGAAAAAAATATTAATTTTTGAAATATAATACATAAAATATCTAATAATTAACAAAATAAAATTCAAAGCTCAAAAACCTTAACACTATCATTGAAAATTGACTAAATTAATCAAAATTAGTTGAATTCAGTTAATTATTTTCATTAAAACTTTAATTTGGTTAACAGTTAAAGCATTTTTAAAATTTGACTAGCTCAATTATTGATAGTTTGGTTTAATTAATAACTGAATTTACCATTCCAATACTAAATAAGATTAAATACAATTTTAACGATGCTTGTTAGACCGTTTAAAGTTTGGTTTGGTTGATTTTTATGTCGTGAATCCTTATTTTCATTTTTTTTATTAAAATATAAAAACATCAGTAATAAATATATATTTCAACATCTATTTAAATATCAATTAAATTTAAAATCGAGTGGAATTAAATTTTTAAATGAAACATAAAACTCATTCAATTTTATTCTTCATCCCATAAAATTTAAATCTAAATTTTACTTTAAATGAAACATAAAAAAGAAAATGTTAATCTCTCCTTTCTTTTACATTTTTAGTGAGCAAGGTTTGTTAAAGGAAAAAGATGTGGAACTAACAATAACAACCATTGATTTCTTAGGAAAATAGTGTACAAACTGCATATTCCTCTTCTTTTGCTTAATATGTCATATTTCTAGTTGAATTTCAATTTCAATGTATTTAAATATACCCTTCCATTTCTACTAAATTTTCACTTTTCTTGCTAATCATGATCACTTTTTTTTTCTTTTCTAAAGATTGGTTTGGATGGACGATACGTATTTCTGCAGTTAGTGTAAAAATAATGGTAATAGTGAGATTAGATATTTGTAACGATACTGTAGCGTAAAAAAAAAAGTTAAACACACCATACCGCACAGCCAAACCCACCCTAAATCTTTCTTTTAAATTTGTCTGCACATTTTCGATTATAGATTAGATTTGGAAATGTTTTTCGGGAAGACGAAATGGCCTCAGTCCTCAGATGCTTTAGGGTTTTTGCAAGATGTGTTGGAGCTTATGCTTCCATGGTTAAATTAATATGTGTTTGATCATGGAGAAAAAGTAAGTGAAATAAGCTTAATAAAACTTTCATTAAAAAAAAAAAAAGGAAATCTCTTGAGAGGGATATATATATATATAATCTCGATTTTAAACAAGTCTTGAGCTTTTAGCAACATGACAATACATCTCTCAATACGTTAGTTTAAAGTTTAAATATGTCAAAAATCTTTGTAATATTTTAAAATTTAAAATTTAATTCTATATTTTAATTTTGAGACATTAAGTCTCAATACTTTTTTGTTTTTAAAAATTTCACTCCCTCCGTTTAATTTTGCGTTAAAGTTAATAATCTCAAAGGTAATACAACTTTTTTAGCTCTCAATATTTATAGTTTTTTTTTCTTTTTGTTAATTTAGACCTTACCCTGTAAATTTACATAAAAATTTAAATGTTATTTTTTCATATTTTAAACAAAAACATAATTTTTTTAAAAAAATTATATTTTTAAAAAGTAAACTCTTTAAAATTTAAAAAATATTTTTAAAATATAAAAAGATTCTAAAAATTAATTTATCTAAATTAGGCCGAACTAGTTGGACCAGGAACTGATTGGGGTATCAATTCAGGTAAAAAATAGTAAAGGAGGGTTTAACTGAGCTAAAAAACTAGTTGAATTGATAGTTGAATCGATTTTTATAATTTTTAATAATTTATTTGCTTTGAACCGGTCGAATTAGTAGTGTTATAGGAACCAATTAGTCAGACCAATTTGAAATTGATTCAACCGTTTTTCATCTCTCACCTGACCGATACCCTAACCAGTTCCCGATCAAATCAATCTGGTTTAGATAGCATTGAATTTTGCATTTCTTATATTTTTAAAATATTTTATTTTTAATTTTTTGAATTTTAAACTGATTTTATTTTTTAAAATATATAACTTTTAAAATTTATAATCCATTTAACGGTTTTTATTTAATAAATATTATGCATATGCCACAATTATATTCGTCAGAATCGACAATATAGAAATTGGACTAAGATGCTACATTATTTGAGTGGTTAGGTATAAATTGTACATTTCTTTTTCAGGCATCAAGTTGAATCATTTCCCAAAATTTAAGTACCAAAAGTATAATTAACCTTTTTTTTATAGATAAATTAAAAATTTTCACATCTTATTTTGGATATTATTTTTAATACGTTGACCGACGATTATTTTTAAAGTATAATTTATTAATTAACAATATATTAAACATAAAACCCTTTTATTTTATAACTATTGTAAAATGATCCATAAACCTAAACTTACAGTACACAATCATTGTCTGAATTTGTGTACAGCATGTACTCGAGGGATCAAAGTTAATCCGTACTTAATTAAGTACTTGTACATGCCCTCATTCAAATTAATCAAGATTAGTAAACCCAACATCATCATTCCTACTGTTATCCTTTCAAATGATCATCATATATATAAATATTAAATTTCCCCCTATGATTATCATGTAATCAGATAATTACAAGTTGCGGCAATTTTCATGCCACATCAGTTTAATTAATGCGTCGAATCATTATTTTTTATTTGCTTTGAATCGAAAAATACAAAAATTAATTTCTGTGTTTTTAAAATTTTCGAATTCATCTAATCCGATAGATTTAACATTTATTAGGTATTTATGGATATTTTAAATAAATGTTGTTGGTCCGTAATGTTAGTTCACAAATTTTAAGCAGGCCTAAAATTATCTAATTAATTTAATTACACCTTTTTAGTATAGTAAAAGTATAGGACATCCTATGTAGTTTGATCCACTAGATAGGTAATGTAATTCAAATTGTTTAATTAATGTTATTAGACATTAGTGTTGAAAAGATAATACACATGTATCATCTCTAAATCTCTAAATGCATCAATAATTTCAACTTTAATTTAATAACTTACCACTTACAATTAAATCAACCATATTTTAGGCCCTCAACCCATAACTTCATAATTCGCCTCAAACTTACTAGGGAATACTTATAACATATAATATAAGCCAACGAAACCCATAAAATAAGGGATTAACTCTAGAATAGAAGATGATAAATGTCATGAAGAAGAGATATGGCAGATCACACGATCAAAAATGTTCTTAACAATCCCCATATAAAAGACTGAGACATATTAGGGTAAAAACTAATTATTTTCTCTACCTTCTTCGGGGCGAGGTTAGGAAATTGTTTTAAGTAAAAAATGAATCATTTTTTTTTTCGAGAGGATCAAAATATATTTTTTTTCATTTTTTAGGTCTAAACTCTCTCATTGCAAAACTATTCAGAATAACTTCACACTATATTATTTTCATCGTGTTAATAGTTCGAAAAATCTAAAATTTAACCAGCATAGAATAATATCACTTCAATACATAAATTTAGTTTCAATTAATATATGAATAGTGATAATTTGATTTTTCGTCGCCAGAGTAAATATAATATATATAAATATACTTTTCACTTTTCATTTTATATCGTGTCCAGTTAATATACGACACCAATGCTTACAAATACGTACTCGTATTACACACTGGATTTTTATTCCATTTATCATAATTGTCGGCATATGCCGAACACAAAGCAACCACGAGCCGAACATGCTTATTGTGTGGCAAGCAACCCGAGATTTTTATAATTTTGAGACTTCTATATATTTAAACAAAAGTCAATGAATTAGTATTGTAATATGTTAGAAAATTAATCAATTTATTTTGGCTGTAGTTTCCTTTCTCTATGCTTACGCCCACAATTATTGAGAATGGCATGAAATTTGATGCCTACCAATTTTCAGATTTCTCTCTTAATGGCATGCTTCAAGCCTTGGAATTAAAGAATCACATGCTTTGTTTTCATTTTAGAGAAGGTTCAATTGTCGTTTGCAATAGAATTCCAATAGATTTAATATACTATTTAGTACCTATATTTAAAGTTAATGATCAATCTGATATCTGAGTTTAGTTTTAATGTTCAGTTTAGTGCATGAATTTTTTTAAATTGGTACTTGAGTTTTTCTTTGTCTCATACAAGTACTTACGTTTGACTTCAATGTTCAATTTGGTACTCAGAAATTTTTTTTATCCCAATTAAATACTTATGTTTCTTTTTACCAGAAAAGTACCGAATGTTATATTAATCCATTAAAATACAAACCCGGAATTTAACACGTTTTAAGTAATTCAATGAGTAAAATTAAAGCTCGAAATTATTCATTTACAAACTTTTCTGTGTGCAAGAAAGGAAATTAAAATCTGTTACAAGTTTCAATCAAGTGAATAAATAATCTAAACCAGAAAGAATGAGTTTGTCCTATTGTTCTTCTGAAAATTTTAATTTTCTTTCAACTTTATTGCAATCGGAGAATATATATATATATAATATATATATATATACGTGCTATTTAAATAACATGATATTGTCACATCATCTCTATATATAGAACCACAGTTATGCACCATCCCCATAACTCAAAGTCCTAAACATCAATTAATCTTTCAGGTGAGGTGACCAAGAAAGGTGTCAATGGCTTCTTTACTTGTCAAGATTTTTTCTATCTTCTTGATCATCATCTGCATCTTCACACCACAAGCACTTTCAGTAGTACCCGAGGAATGTAAAACCGAAACCGATGGCTGCACCAACAAGGAAAAGGCCTTACCCCTTAAGATCATAGCCATTTTCTCCATATTGATCGCTAGTATTATCGGTGTATGTTCGCCTTTATTCACACGTTCGGTCCCAGCTCTTAATCCCGAAAGAAGTTTATTTGTGATCGTCAAGTGCTTCGCATCAGGGATTATTCTGGCTACTGGTTTCATGCACGTTTTGCCGGACTCTTTTGACATGTTAACATCTAAGTGCTTGAAAGAGAATCCATGGCACAAGTTTCCCTTCACAGGGTTCGTCGCCATGTTATCCGCAATCGTGACTTTAATAGTGGATTCCATGGCTACATCGATATACAGCAAGAAAACCAACAATGAGGTTATCCCAGATGTTGCATCACCTGTTGGGGGTAGACAACAGGACATGGCTGTGGTGAATGTTGGACACTTTCATGGTCATCATCATGGTTTAAAGCCCGCACAAGGAGCTGTAGATCAACAATTGTTGCGGAACCGTGTGATCGCCATGGTTAGAAATTTTCAGCTTTAAATATTATCTGAAAGTAGACATGTTTAATTACATCACCTCATTTGGCTTGACATGTTGTATGCAGGTGTTAGAATTGGGGATTGTAGTTCACTCAGTGGTGATAGGGCTATCACTAGGAGCTTCAAACAATACTTGCACCATTAAAGGTCTAGTTGCAGCCCTTTGCTTCCATCAAATGTTTGAAGGGATGGGTCTTGGAGGTTGCATTCTTCAGGTATTTCTTATACTTATTCTTTTTGTTCTTCAGGGTCGGATCATTCATCGAAATGCATCTAACACATTGAAAAATTATAGGCCGAGTACAAAGCTATGAAGAAGTTTACCATGGCGTTCTTCTTCTCCGTAACGACCCCATTCGGAACAGCACTGGGAATTGCTTTATCCAATGCATACAAAGACAACAGCCCAACAGCCTTGATCACAGAAGGGTTGCTAAATGCATCGTCGGCCGGGCTTTTGATTTACATGGCTTTGGTTGATCTTCTTTCAGCAGAGTTCATGGGACAAAAGTTGCAGGGTAGTATTAAGCTCCAAATAAAGTGCTATGCTGCAGTTCTTCTGGGTGCTGGTTTTATGTCCCTCATGGCCAAATGGGCTTGATCATTTTCAAAACTATATGGCGAGTGAATTTGATGTAATAATATTAGGAGACAGAAAGAAAAACAAGTGCAAAATAATTATCTATGTTTACCATATGTTTTGTTGAAAACATGTTTTTGTATGTTGACCTTTACATTGCTACAATCACCAATCCAATAAAAATCATTTCAGTTTTTTCAGTATTCAACTGTTCCATTGTTATCCTCTCCTTTTTGCTTTACTTAATCAAGAAATGGCATTAGATTCATAACTGATTGCTTTGAGACTTGAAGCAGACATATTAGTCATCCATTTCTAAGGACCATTTGTTTCCCTTGCTGCTATATTGTATTGATCTCGTTCTCGTTCTCGTACGAGCTTGTAATCCCGAGTCTCATCATCTTTTGTGTTCTCTCAAGAACTATAAGGCTTGAAAAAGTCGAAAAATTGTTGCTGACGAATATATCAGCCTTCGAGCATACCTCGTAACCAATTGCAGACTGAATCAGATATGGATGTTTCTTGTAAATTCCATCAACTCCTATTTTCTTCTTTTCATAAGGAACCAACCCTTTGTTCCAACCACTCAATATTGAAGAATCATTAAGGAGATTATCAGCAACAGCAAGATCAACAACAATGGGAGCTTCAAAGTTGATGATTTCCCCCCTTCTTTCCATAATTTCTTGCTTGCTGCTACATATTTGGCTAACACCTGATCTTTGCTCTAACTTGTTACAACGAATCATCCAGTCGATTTCGACCTTCATATGGACTGTTACATAAGGAGTTAGTTGCAACGAAGAACCCTCACCGGGTTCGCTTCTAAGCTTCCTTCCTATCCGCCTAATCTTGGAAACAACTTTATCAGCTTCTTTTGATATCTGATCAACCAACACTAAGCATTCAAAGACCCTTGCATAGTCCTATTCAAAGACCCTTGCATAGTCCTTAACAGGCCAATGATCATGCCAAAGAAATGGATTCTTTCCAACCATTCGAGTCACATCATGCATTTCAATAGGACCATTTATGATGCTTTGCTTCAACTGCTCAAGGTCTCTCTCAACAGTCAATTTTCTTCTACTTCCCTTACGGAGATTGTATACTCTGGTTCGATTCTTAAGATCAGAGTAACGAGCTAACCGAATGAACCCTTCACGAAGTGAATTAAACCTTTCGAACCGGAAGACATTATTGAACAAAACTGGATGCAAACTGTCGGTTTCCTTGTAGAAAAGTGAAGCACTTAAGCTTGGCATCAAAAGAGTTCGGTTCAGCATTTTAGCAGTTAAGCTATTGCAAATGCTATCTTTTGATTATTTAGTCCCCAAACAAGTTGACGGACTTCCAAAAACTTATCTCCATGAATCCCTTCATCGGATTGCAACAACATAAAGCGGCCTAGAATCATGTCCAGGTCGTCCCATTCAAGCACAACATCTCCAGATAATAAATGGTGCAAAATAACTCTGAAGAACAGAGCAGTGGTGACCAAAGCTAGACATTTGCATGTTATGGAAGTCAAATTGCAGGAGAATAACCTCGAAAGCTCACAGTTGGACGACGAATCCATTTGAAATTCACACACTTAATCAACCTCGTTGAAGAAAGAACATAAGAAACAAACACCAACAAAATGTAGCTTTGATATCAGAATCTGCAAAGTTCAGAAAAGAAATTATCACGAGAAATCATTTTAAGCATAGGAAAGTAACATAGGTGTAAACCAGGCTCAATTCAATTGTAAGAAACCAAGAGATAATCCAAAGGAAAATAAACGTAATGCAAATTGCAAAAACCAATAATGTAATGTCGAGAGAGACAGAAGACGATGAAATTGGCTAAAGATGTTACCTCGCTTTGAATTTTTCATTTTCACTCACAATCTGCACAGTGTCATGGATAGACTGTTGGAGGCGGGGCAGGGAAGATGTTATTGTGTAAATTCCTTGTGGGTTCTGAGTCGGAAACTAGAATGGATTGCCAATGCTAACCTTTTGTTTCCAGCATCAATACGTAAACATAATAGTGGAGTTTGAACAAACTATAATGTTAAGTGTTAATCTCGCCATCATGCAGTCCTCTGCAACCAAGTTAATCTCAGTCACAACTTAACTCACATTTTTTCAATAAATTAGCTTCCAATATTAGATTGATTTTACGAATTTAATATTTAATTAATAAAATTAGTATAACTTTTGTTTACGTAATAATTTTATTTTTAAATTAGCACAATTATAAATTAAATTCTAATTATTTTTAAATGTGTTATTATCACAATTTCTATTAAATCATAACTATTTTTAAATGTGAATTTAGTAACATAATGGAAAATAAATGGTGTTATACATCAGTAATAGCCAACCCGAGCCCTAGATAAGACCCAAGTCTGCCACCCACGACCCGGACAGGTCCCGCCGAACGATAGAGTGCGAGGTGAACCATGAGAGGACAGCATGGGAGTTCGCTGATCTAGCTCGCAGGTCCAACTCGCACAAACCGAGTGAGGATTGCGGCCCAAGTCCGCATATACTCAAGGTGCTCGCTAAAGGCCCAAGGTGCTCACAAAAGAGAGATCTCGTGTTCTGTAGGTGACCTAGAATGAAACATGTGTCCAGTGGGCCTAAAGCCCGCTCAGAATGTCAGTCCTAGGAATAGAGAGGACTGCGCACACTGCAGGCAACTTAAGGAGAAACACGTGTCCAATAGGCATGAAGCCCGCACGGAATGTCAGTCTTAAAAACGATAAAGTCAAGATAAAACAGTGAGGTCAAGTTGTGAGCTACAACAGTAGAAATACCTGAAGGCTCCTGTTGACAAGATACGATACAAAATTACTCAACAAAGGGTATTCTTATTAGTTCAAATTTTTTTCAAACCTGTGATTATATATATATATATATATATATATATAATGCACAAATTGATCTTGTGTATTTAATAAAATGTGTTATATTAAATTATTAAATTATTTTTTAGTATTTACCACTGATAAGCAATTTGTAAAAACAATTATTACAATAAATATATTCATTTTTATAGTGAGAAAATTATTGCCAACATATTTTTTTTTTTTGTTTATGAGCAATATAAATTATGAATTAAAAAAGAATAGGATATTGTTGTTCTCAATGTCTCAAGGAGGTTTTCAGGCTCCAAAGAAGATCAAACGACGTGAGGAAGAGCCATCGAATGAGGAAGGAACTGCCTTTATTAGGGAAAAGATGCTAGCCGTGAGACTCGCTTGTCGTTTAACACTCTTGGGTAATGTTCCTAGTGGTACTTCTGCAGACCAAGAAGATTTTATTGAAGAAGACAAAGTTACGGGATGATGATGTGGAAATCAGTGTTGTTGATGTCTTGCTGTCGCCTATCGGTAGTCCTTTCCGAAAGAGTTTGTTCCTTTGTTGAGAAAAGCATGGAGAATTCTGTGGTGGTGAAACTCCTTGGTAGATGAATTGATTCCAACGCCTTGTTGAATAAAATCTCTGGGATGTGAAAACCCATGAAATTGATGAAGCTTGTGGATATTGAGAATGATTATTTTTGGTAAAATTCTGAGTAAGGGATGATATCCTGAATGTTAGCAGAGTAACTATAGTGTAGCTTACTTTAGTTAGAATTTGATTTTCATTTATGAAAATAAAACATATTTTACCTTTTTAAAAAATACTTATAATAAAAAAAAATAATTATTAATGCGAAAAAATTAATCATTATTGTCACTATACCAATAATAAACATAATAGAATGGTTGTGTGTTGAAGTTAAAAGTTGAGGATTTAGATGCTAATAATAGAAAGGAAAAGGCGGCCGAACAAGTCTTCACCATCAGCTGTGTTGTTGTTATACTGTATTCTTCACCATTACTATTATACAAAATGAAAGTGATGTATACGGTGAATCACCATTAAAATATTTTAAATATTGATGAAAAAATTACAAAAATTTTATTTTCAATAATCAAAATAAAAAATATCCTAAAAATTGGGTGAAGCTGATAATTTAAAAAAAGCAATTGTAGTTTCATAAAATGATATTTAAACCTGAACTTGCAGTGCTGGGGCAATCATATCTTGAATGTGATCAGCATGACTTGGCATTTAATCGATCAAGATTAAATAATTAATCCGTACTTAATTAAGTACTCATGGTCTTTTTTTAATAAAAAAACGTAGTCATTGTCCTTGGAAATGGAACCCCCTCATTTAAATGATTTTTTTTTCCTTGAAAATAAAAAAGCATCATCATATGTTATCCTTTCACATATCATAACATTAAGAAGTAAGAAAATTTCGAAGATTGATTCTTGTATTATAAGGATGATTGGGTTAAGATGGTTACATTATTTGCATGGTTAGCTTTGATTTTTTATATAATATTTATGATAAATTATATTTATTCTTAATCTATTTTGTAGACATTTTAAGAATTTAAAATACTCAAAATGATTTAACATATTTTAAAAGTCTTGAATCAATTCAATGATTTCAAGGTGTTTTTAATTACAAGATTGATCCCCCTAAATCAAGAGCCATAAGTTTATCCATCAGCTTAACGGCTAAACTGCAAGAACAAAGTATGAGTAGAAGTGGATACTTTGATTAAACTGCGACAACCACAATACAAATAGGGGATAGCAAAATTGTTTACGCAGTTTGATTTTCTTATGTCTGCGGAACCTAATTCAATGAAAACAATTTACTATCTTTGAAACATACAGCCAGTGAACCAAGTTCTAACACACCCCAATGAAGATTTATCACTTTTGTACTCAAATATTAGACTTTACATCACTAAATTCTCCCTCTGAGAACTTAGCTTTTAAATGTTGGAAAAATCAGTTAAGAAAACGGTTTTACATTTACAACTGTAGTTTTAAAATTTTTCAAAACTGAACCCCCTTATAATATTGATGATAACAAACTCTAACCGGAATAAAGGCTTAAAATATATAAACTATGAGTACTTATCAAGAGCTTTAATTCTTTATATTATTTCTTGTACATAGACATGAGCGTTTTATTGTTTATCCTTGTACATGTTCTATTCTATCTTTTAGAGAGCTTTATTACAAATCCTTATAAGAGTTCTTAAACCTTGTAAACAATTATGTTTTCTTTGTTTACTCATTTCATTCCTTTGTAGAAGGAGATGTTCTAGTTTAACCTTGAAAACTAGGAGAAAGATGTTTTTATCTTAGCCAAAATAAAGTATTACGATCGTAAATTTGTCCTTGAAAGACATCAATTCAAAGTTAATAAATCGAGAAAATCTTTGGCAAGTGGAACCAAGGTAGAGAATGTAGGCAATTGATACTGAACCTTTTTAAATCATTGTATCAAAATTTGTATCCTTTCAACATTGGCCAAATTCATGCTCTTTTTAGTAAAATTTGATTCACCAAAGCTTTTCATAAACTTTATGTTTGTTTTTCAGGCATCAATTTATATAGTTTCTAAAAATTCAAGTACCAAAAGAGTAATTAGCCCTTTTAAATATATATTCAGTATACCATCAAAATATAAGTCATTAACAGTTAACTGTCTAATGACATTTGTTATAGGTTTAATTGTTTATATTTTATGGCTTAATTCACGATTGGGGCCTAAAAGCATATTCATTTTCTCACTTTGATCTTTAAACTTTGTTTTGGCCTAATTTAATACTTAAAGTATGCATTTGTTATATTTTTAATCTATTTATAACAATGTTAAAGAAAACATTTGACAGCTTTGGCCAATAAAAAAGCTCCACTTAACATGTTTTGGTTAATGAAGAAGGCATCCTTTTATAAAATATTATAAAAATAAAAATAAATATTTATAAATTCAAAAAAATATGTATGAATTATATTTTTTATAATTTTTTAAATTTATATATACTTTTCTAAATTTTTTATATATTTATTTATCTTTTATAATGTTTCAACGTTCATATATTTGATAAAAGAAAATGGATAACTTTTATTAAAAAAAAAACCCCTGGTGGCACTATTTGATTCGCTACCAATTTTTTCAACAGCATGTTAAAATATGGACTAAAAGTTTTAACGGAGAAATAAGGTATACTTTAAGTATCAAACTGAACTAAAAAAAGTTTAGATACCAAAATGAAAAAATAAATATATTTCATGAGTCAAATTGTAAAATAAACCATATTTTATTTTTAATTTTTTTAATAAATTAAATGAATTTTTAATAAGGTTGCATTGTGTGTTTTTTGAAAGATAAATTACTGTTCATGAAATGTACTCCATTTCTATGGACAAGGATTGAACATCTAATCTAATTATTAAGGAATGAGATGAATAATCACTATAAGATAATTATATTTTGAATTTGTGTACAGCATGACATATCAACTTGACATTTAATTAATCAAGATTAGATAAAATCTAATCCGTACTTAATTAATTACTCATTGTCCTTAAAAATGGATTCCATCATTCAAATGATTAAAAAAGAATATCATCACATATTATAAAAGTCAAAGAACAAAAATAGTATTTTATTAAGGTAGAAAAGCAATCAATTCTCTTCTCATTTTTTTTTTCTGTTACTGTAATATTTAATTTGAGATTTTTGTAAATTTAAACAAAAGTCAAAAAAACAAAAATAGTATTTTATTAAAGTAGAAAACATTGAATTCTCTCTTTTTTTCTCTTTTTCTTTATCCAACTTGTTAGGGCTAGTTTAAAAATATTTTTCAAAAATATTTTTCAGGAAAATTACTTATTTCTGCCAAAAATGCTTTTGAGCACATTTTTAATTTGAGAGAAATACTTTTGAGACAATGCCGAAGTGAAGTCGTCATGAATAAGCAAATAGAATACAAACAAATAATTAAATAGAAAACTAATCAATAAGATAAAAGACTTTAATATCAAGCCACAATCTTTCTTTTTCTTTTTTCTTTTTTGGAAAAGAGTTATAAGCAAAATGAAATTCAAAGATACAGTGAAATTTAATGATTATTTGAATTTTGTACTAACGGAAATAGTTTACTGAGCATTGATTAAATTATAACAAAAATATCATTTTCTATAAATATTTTATGCAATAATTATTTATATAGAATAATGTAAGTATGATAAAAGATGGAGGAGGAATAGAAAGAACTTGAAGATGAGTTGATTGGGTCTCTTTAAACATTTAAGATGAATCTTGAAGAAATTAGAAGGGACTGATCAGTAAAATAAAAAATAATATTTCTCTGCAAGTTACTTCTTTGGTTGCAATTGATGAAGAAACTACTGATGAGAACTTGCAGGAATAGTTGCCAACGATGGAGATGGAGCTTGAACAAGACAAGTGAATGGCTATTATCAACGAACAAAGGCAAAAGACAAGAAGAAAGACATTCAATGTCACGAACGCTAGAGATATGGCCATATACAGGCTGTATGTGTCAATACACTAAAAAAGAAAAAGAAATGAATCTGGGTAACATCAAAAAGAATGATCTCGTCCATGTTTGTGTTGTATAAAGTGATTTCTTCTGGATAACATCAAAAAGAATGATCTCGTCCATGTTTGTGTTGTATAAAGTGATTTCTTCTTCTTCTTTTCAGCGTATTGATTTTAGGGTAAAGGGTTTTCTATTTGTTTGGTATAGTGCATATAGAAATTGTATTTAGGGGTGAGTATTCTATCGAGTCGAGTCGAATCGAGTCAAAAAATTTCGAGTTAGTCGAGTTGAAGAATCCTATTTTAGCAACCGAACTCAATTTGAATTTTTTCCGAATCGGATCGAATCGAGTCAAAAAATTTCGAGTCAAGTCCAGTCGAGTTAACGAATCCTATTATTTATACTTAATGTTGCATTTACATGAACCAATTATTTAACTAGTAAACGAAGTATAAAATTATTTAATTACATAAACAATATAATGATTTTGCCTTTTAACTTAATGAGTAAACATTTATCAAAACAACGTAGTTTTGACTTTTAACTTTAGAAAAGGTAAACATTTATCAAATTGGCATAGTTTTGCCTTTTCTTATTCGGATTTTCGGATAACTCGAATTGTGTAATTCACATTTGAGTTAAACTGAAAAACTTAATTTTTATTCGAGTTGATCCAAAAAACTTGATTAACTCAAATAACTCGAACTATTTAATTCAAAATTTGAAAATTTTATCGAGTTTTTCGAATCGAATCAGATTTTGCTCACCCCTGTTTGTATCCAATGTTTTATTATTGGTATCTTCTATTAATAAAAAAGAGAATTTGTACTCTGCTACGATTATAATAATTTATTATACAAAATTTCCATTTTAATTATATTAAATAATTAGTAAGTTAATATTTTAAGTAATTAAATTAGAAATAAAATTAAATAATTGTATATATAAATATGTTTCGTAATTTTTTTAGGATTATGGTACTTGAGTTTGACATTTTTCTCTAATGTGATATCTGTATTTTTTTTAATCCAGTGTAATGTATTTTTTTAATAAAATTCATATATTTGACATCTCGAGTTGGCAGTGTTAATTTTTTACCGTTTAGTTTAGGTTTTAGAATTGATGCAATGAAAATTCATATTTAACTAAAAATATTAATAATTAATTTAATCTTAAAACTTCAATTAAACCACATCCATCAGTCTATATTTAACAAGTTAAATATAAAATTAATCAAATTTATATTTTCTGAATTAAATGTTAACATTATAAAAAAATGTTAAATTTAACAACCAAATTTTTATAAAAATGAATGCAGACTTAAACCAATTTATTTTAATCTTTTATCAATACGATGTTGACTTAGCAATATATTTATATTTATACTAGTTAAATAACAGGATATCACTTCGTCTCTATATATAGAACCACACTCATTCATCATCCCCATAACTGAAAGGCCCCCAAAAAACACTTTCTATCTTTACATGTCAATGGCTTCGTTATATGTCAGACTTTTTTCTATCTTCTTGCTTATCATCTGCATCTTCCCACCACAAGCACTTTCAGTAGTACCAGAGGAATGTCAAACCAAAACTGATGGCTGCAACAACAAAGAAAAGGCCTTACCCCTTAAGGTCATAGCCATTTTCTCCATATTAATCACTAGTGTTATCGGGGTAGGTTCACCTTTATTTACACGTTCGATCCCGGCTCTTAACCCCGACAGAAATTTATTTGTGATCGTTAAGTGCTTTGCAGCCGGGATTATTCTGGCGACCGGTTTCGTGCACGTGTTGCCGGACTCTTTTGACATGTTATCGTCTAGGTGCTTGAAAGAGAATCCATGGCATAAGTTTCCCTTCACGGGGTTCGTCGCCATGTTATCCGCAATAGTGACCTTAATGGTGGATTCCATGGCTACATCAATATACACCAAGAAATGCAACAACGGGGTTATCCCGGAAGTTGCATCACCTTTTGGGGGAGGACAACAGGAAATGGTTGTGGTGAATGTTGGACAATTTCACGGTCACCATCATGGTTTAAAGCCTGCACCAGGAACTGGAGATCAACAGTTGTTGCGATACCGTGTGGTTGCCATGGTAAGAAATTTTCAGATGTTAACAAGGATACTAACATATTCAATTACATCACCTCATTTGGCTTGACATGTTGTATGCAGGTGTTAGAACTGGGGATTGTAGTTCATTCTGTGGTGATAGGGCTTTCACTAGGAGCCTCAAATAATACTTGCTCCATTAAAGGTCTAGTGGCAGCCCTTTGCTTCCATCAAATGTTTGAAGGGATGGGTCTTGGTGGTTGCATTCTTCAGGTACATCATCCACTTATATTTTTATTCTTCATGTTTAAGCACTCATCAAAAGGCATCTAACTCAAATGAAATTTATAGGCCGAGTACAAAACAATGAAGAAGTTTATCATGGTGTTCTTCTTCTCCGTAACGACCCCATTTGGGATAGCACTGGGAATTGCTTTAGCCAACACATACAAAGAGAACAGCCCAACAGCCTTGATCACTGTCGGACTGCTAAATGCATCTTCGGCTGGGCTTTTGATTTATATGGCTTTGGTTGATCTTCTTGCAGCAGATTTCATGGGATCAAAGTTGCAGGCTAGCGTTAAGCTCCAAATTAAGTCTTATGTTGCAGTTCTTCTCGGTGCTGGTGGCATGTCCGTCATGGCCAAATGGGCTTGATCATCTTCAAAACTAAAATCTAGTTGGGGAGAACTTTGAGATGTAATAATATTGGGAGGAAAAGAAACGTAAAATAATTATATATCTATGTTTACCATGTGTTGTTGAAAACATGTTTTTTGTAAGTTGACCTTTTCACTGTAACAATCACCAATCCAAGGAAACCATTCTGGCTTCAGTATGTCTCTACATATACAGATATCCTTTAGGCCATTCAACCAGGAGGATGAATTGGGTTCAAACTTAAACAAGAAATGGCATAGAGCCATAACTAATTACTTTGAGACTTGAATCAGACATATTAGTCATACATTTCTGAGGACCATTTGATTCCCCTGCTGCTATATTGTATGCATAAGACGGCCACTGAACATCGACCTCGTTCTCGTTCTTGCATGAGCTTGTAATCCCCATTCTCATCATCTTTTGTGTTCTCTCAAAAACTATGAGGCTTGAAAAAGTCGAAAAACTGTTGCCTACGAATATATCAGCCTTCGAGCATACCTCATAATCAATTGCAGACTGAATCAGATATGGATGTTTCTTGTAAATTCCATCAGCCCCTAAGTTCTTCTTTTCATAAGGAACCAACCCTTTGTTCCAACCACTCAATAATGTATCATTAAGGAGGTTATCAGCAACAGCAAGATAAACAACAATGGGAGCTTCAAGGTTGATGATTTTCCCCACTCTTTCTATAATTTCTTGCTTGCTGCTACATATTTGGCTAACACCTGATCTTTGTTCTAACTTCTTACAATGAATCATCCAATCGATTTCGACCCTCATATGGACGGCTACAAAAGTAGCCGGTCGCAACGAAGAACCCATGCCGGGTTCGCTTCTAAGCTTCCTCCTATCTGCCTAATCTTGTAAACAACTTTATTTGCTTCTTTTGATATGTCATCAACCAACACTAAGCACTCAAAGACCCTTGCATAGTCCTTGACAGGCCAATGATCATGCCAAAGAAATGGATTCTTTCCAACCATTCTAATCACTTCATGCATATCAATAGGACCATTGATGATGCTTTGCTTCAACAGTTGGAAAATTTGGACATCACATATATAATAAGGATAATTACATGTTATTATTTACTATCATGATAGGTTAGCCCAAATTAAAAATGATCTAATTTGGTTAGAATTTTATTGGGCTTTTAATTATTAAATAAAGTATGGGTAAAATATGTGTAGATACTCTTCTAATCAAATTCTAATTAATGATGGGCTAATTAGAATTTGATTAGAACTAATATGCTAAGGTTATAAATATTAGGGTTATGGTCCCCAAATTATACACAAGATATCTTTTCTAATATCCCATCATTAGGAAAGAGAGAGAGCAAATATTCTTTAAATTTCTTGTGTGCTAATTTAGAAGATCAAATCCCCAAAATCCGGTAAAACTACAAGGAATTCATGGATTCAGGTACGCTTCCGCATCTAGTTTTATTCTTCATTTATTCTTGATGATTTGACATGATAGATCCTGGTTTATTAAGTTTTATTTTAAATTTATTTTACAAATCTAACATCAACTGCTCAACGTCTCTCTCAACAGTCCATTTTCTTTCACTTCCCTTTCAGAGATCGTATACTCCGGTTCGATTCTTAAGATCCGAGTAACGAGCTAACTGGACAAACCCTTCACAAAGGATATTAAACCTTTCGAATTTGAAGACTTTATCAAACGAAATCGGCTGCAAGCGGTTGATTTCCTTATAGAAAAGTGAAGCACTTAAGCTTGGCATCAAAAGAGTTCGGTTCAGCATTCTAGCAGTTAAACAAGCTCTTACAAATGCTATCTTTTGATTATTTAGTCCCCAAACTAGTTGAGGGACTTCCAAAAACTTATGTCTACGAATCCCTTCATCGGATTGCGACAACATAGAGCGGCCTAGAATCAAGTCGAGGTCGTCCCGTTCAAGCACAACATCTCCAGATGATAAATGGTACAAAATAGCTCTGAAGAACAGAGCAATGGTGACCAAAGCTAGACATTTGCATATTATGGAAGTCAAATTGCAGGCGAATAACCTCGAAAGCTTACATTTAGACGACAAATCCATTTGAAGTTCACACACTTAATCAACCTTGTTGAAGAAAGAACATAGGAGACTGTGAGAAAACTTGCTGTAAAAAAAAAACAAAAATAAATTAGAAATATGTTTTTATGGAAAGTGTATGCTTATTATAATGCTTATATAAGGAAAAAAATTCAACAATCAATCACAAAAATAAACAATTAAAAATTTTATAATCAATAAATCTCTAAATATTAACAATAAATTGAAAAGAGCTAAATTATTTATCATGAGAAATGATTTTAAGCATAGGAAAGTAACATATGTTAGTACAAATCTTCGGTGAGGAAAATCTCAAACACATGAACGAAACTCGAACAGAAGAAGAAATAGGACAAGGCTCCAAGGCGTGTATCAAACCACTATCTTTAAGGTTATATTCGCCCCCACTTATCTTCGGTGTGCAAACGAGTTCCAAGCAAATTAACCTCGAAGATAAAATGAAGCCAATGGCTATTTGCGTTTTGCACTGACGAGAATAGCCCACTACACACTGAGCAATGTATGACAAGAAAACCAATTTCTATAAAGGATTTCTGCAGTAATGCTTTATAGAACAATCTAACAATATTAGAAAATGAAGGAAGAAAGAAAGAATATTAGAATTGTTGGTATATCTCTAAATAAAATTTGATTCCTATTTATAGGAATTTTCATATCTCTTCATAGAGACATCTTTAATCAATAGGTGTCTTTCTGAATAATAATGTTTTTAAAATAAAAACATAATTATTCATTTAATTATAACTATTCAAATAATATTATTTAAATAGTTATAATTCTTTTTCAAAAAATCAAAAAATATAATCTTTTGATTAATTACACCTATTCATTTATAGTTATTGGAACACTATAAATACTTGAAAATGTTCCAACAATCTCCCCCCATTTTCAAAATATTTTAGATTTTGATATTCTTGTAAATCAATTTGCATAAATGAAGGTATCTTACGATTGAACCTTCACTTAGTGAAAACATGTTAAAGTTAATCAAAATTGCATGGTAGACTAAGCTTTGAACCAACTATTTCATTTGATTAACCGAACGCATCTCACACAATTATTTTAACACCGGTCAATGCATAGTATCTAGGGACACTATTATGGCCATGTGTCTGTGTCATCTTTTCATGAGTGCTGTCAGAGCCAAGCCCTTGAGCTCCTAGAAGCGGCCACACTTCCACTCACATAGGTAGATCCCATCAAGAGTGTTCCCGTAATTATAACACTCTAACATATTTATGTTATGGGTCCATTAAGAGTACATTACTCATCCTTCCCTTATCATTACGGGTACCTAGCACTTTAATCTTAGGATGGATTTATTTATAGTGCTATCAGTCACATACTAATGATGTACTTTGTCTCATTAAACTCAAGACTTGACGTTATACCAAGCGTTGAGTCGAGTTTCCATCATGGATGACTCTAGTTAATGGGCTTGAGTCCTATCCCTTTTGAGGTCCTTTTTATTGCATCTCTAGCAAGACTTTTTGTCAAAGGATCCGCCAAATTTTCACTTGACCTCACATAATTAATAGTGATCACTCAATCAGAGATTAATTGTTGGACATAACTATGTCTTAATCCAATGTGTCTAGACTTTCCATTATATACTTGGCTATATTCCTTTGCTAGAGTAGCCTCACTATCACAACGGATAGAAATAGGTGAAATTGGCTTAGGCCATAAAGGTACATCATAAAGAAAATTTCTTAACCATTCTGCTTCTTTAGATGCAGTGACTAATGCAATAACAACTGCTACCATGGTGGAATCAGTAATACATGTTTGTTTCTTGGAACCCCAAAAAATGACTCCTCCACCAAGAATGAAGATCCATCCACTAGTAGATGCATGATCTTCTAAACTTGTAATCCAACTAGAATCCGAATACCCTTCTAAAACTGGAGGATATCCATTATAACACAATCCATAGTTAATAGTTTTCTTTAAGTACCTAAGTACTCTATTCAATGCTTGCCAATGCAAACTACTTGGATTACTCGTGTACCTACTCAATTTCCCAACATCATATGCAATATCTGGTCTTATACAAGTCATTATGTACATAAGACAACCAATTAGACTTGCATATTTCAATTGATCAATTTTCCTACCAGCATTAGATACTAATTTTATTTGAGGATCAATGGGTGTAGATGCTGGTATACAGTTGAAAAGATCAAACATTTTAAGCACCTTTCCGATGTAATGTGATTGTGATAAAGCTATAGTGCTTTCATCTCGGGTTATTTTAATTCCAAGAACAACATCTGCTACACCCATATCCTTCATAGCAAAGTTGTTTGACAAGAATTTCTTTGTGTTTTCTATTTGTTCCAAATCTGTGCCAAAAATGAGCATGTCATCTACATATAAGCAAATTATGACACCTTTTCCATTTTCAAATTTGCTATATATGCACTTATCGGATTCATTTATTTTATAGCCATTAGCTAAAACAACATTGTCAAACTTTTGGTGCCATTGTTTTGGTGCTTGTTTAAGTCCATATAAAGATTTAACAAGCTTACATACCTTATGCTCTTGTCCTAGAACAACAAATCCTTCTGGTTGTTCCATGTACACTTCCTCTTCCAATTCACCATTTAAAAATGCAGTTTTAACATCCATTTGGTGAACAACCAGATTATACATAGAGGTAAGTGATATTAAGAGTCTAATTGTAGCAATTCTTGCTACTGGAGCATAGGTATCAAAGTAATCAATACCTTGTTTTTGTGTAAAACCTTTGGCTACCAACCTTGCTTTAAACTTATCAATGGTTCCATCAACCTTCATTTTCTTTTTGAAGATCCATTTACAACCTATTGGTTTGGAACCTGGTGGAAGATCAATTAAGATCCAAGTTTGATTTCCCATTATTGAATCCATCTCATCATTTATTGCTTCTTTCCAAAAAGCAGAGTCTTGAGATTTCATTGCCTCTTCAAATGTAATAGGATCAGATTCTGTATTATAACAATAAGGTATCTTATTGCATATACTTTCACCTTTTCCTTCTACAAGAAACATAATGAAATCTGGTCCAAAATATTTGACCTTTTTAATCCTCTTACTTCTTCTTAGTTCTTGACAAGATTCATCATTCTTATCAATTTTTTCCAATGGAATCTCATTCTTATTTGAAGAATGAATCAATTGTTTTGGTTGTAATTGTCTTAATATAGAATTAAATCTATTTTCATCAAAAATAAAATCTCTTGATTCAATAACAGTATTAATTGAAATTGAATCATTTGGTTCAATAACCATGAACCTATATGCCTTGCTATTATGTGCATATCCTATTAATATGCATTCAATTCATCTTTCACCTAACTTTTTACGTTTAGGTGTTGGAACTTTGACAATAGCTCTACAACCCCAAACCTTCAAATAATTAAGGTTTGGTTTCCTTTTCTTCCATTGTTCATAAGGGGTTATTTTAGTTTCCTTATTAGGAACTCTATTCACTATATGACAAGCTGTTAGAACAGCTTCTCCCCAAAAACCTTGTCCAATACCTGAATATGATAACATTGAATTTACCATTTCAGTCAATACTCTATTTTTCCTTTCAGCTACACCATTTTGTTGTGGTGTGTAAGGGGCTGAAACTTGATGGACAATCCCAGTGGATTCAAAATCACTTGGATTATAGTATTCTCCACCTCTATCTGATCTTAAGCACTTGATAAATGATTCACACTGAAGTTCAACTTCAGATTTATAAACTTTAAATTTATCAAGCGTTTCATCTTTTAAATGCAATAAATACATGACAAACCATAATTATAACATATTTTAATCCCACATTTAGCTTGTTTTTGGATGATTTATCCCTCAATTTATGTAAAAAGGTACTCTTAATCCATTCTTTTCATGTCTTATATCCAGGAAAGCACCCGAGGATGAAAATGACATAAAATGGGCCCAAAACGGAGTAAATGGGCCATATCACGAAATCGACACGGCCTGGCCCAAAGTCCACACGGCCGTGCCTCAAATTAGAAATCTAAACACGGTCTGAAGTCGAGCTACACGGGCGTGTGACATGGCCGTGCTCCTGTCGTGGACTTAGACAATTTCAGTCGGAAAAGGATACTTAGGGAGAAAGAATCGCATTCCAAGAGCCTATAAATACCCCCTAAGTACCACCATTGAGGGGGCGTCGAGCTAGGCCAAAGAGCCAAGCCGGAAAGATTAGAATTGAGGGAATTACTCGAAGTTAGCCAATTGTTCCATCCCAAGAAGCCGGAATTCTACTCAAGACGGCGAATTTTTCCTTCAATTCCTTCAGGGAGTTTTAGGGATTTCTTATGTTTTGTTTTATCTTTTCTCTTGAGATATTTTCTTTATTTGTTATGAACTAAACCCCTCAGATACCTGAAGGGGATGAAACCTAGATAAATCTTGTTATTGTTTCCTAAATTATATGATAAATACTTAGTTTGTTCTTAATTATGCATGCTTAATCCAAATCTGATGTGCTTAGGCGGAGGAGGAATAGACCCTGCTTAAGAGTAGATCTAGCATAATTAAGCGGAGTTAATCGAACGCCTAGAGATAGGGTTACGAGATTTTGCCGGGTTAGGGTGAAACCTAATATGGGATATCCATAGATCGATTTACTGCTATTATAGGGGGTTGTTTGTAACAGCCCAATTTTGACCCTAATCGGAATAGTGGTTTCAGGACTACAAATCCGAGTCAATAAAATATTTTAATATTATTTTCTGTGTCCATGATATGTGATTAAGCATGTGTGAAATTTCTGTGAATTAATTTGTCTGTTAGTATGCTTAATTTGAGTGAAGGACTAAATCGCGTAAATCTTAAAAGTGGCTTTCTATTTTATTAATGGCTAAATTGAGATGTCTTCTTATTGGGAAGACCTTATGTGACAATTTAGCCACTATTTTAGATAGTGGACGACAATAGGTAATGGATATGTATATATATGCTTTATATATATATATTTTATAAGTTAAAAGTTTATATATTATATCATTTCAATAGTTTAATAAAACAAAACCATAACATTTTTAAAAAGTCTTTTTTCTTTCTTCTTGCCCTAAACAAAGAAAAGAGAAAGAACATAGGAAAGCTTAGGGTATTCGGCACCAAGTGAGCTTGATTAAGGTATGTTTAGGTTTTGGTTTTTGATAATTTTTACGTTTTTGAGATCGTTGTTAAGAGATGCACAAAGCCCATGTTTTAATTTTTGATTTTGATGAATATTTTGAGTTGAGCTATTGAAGATAGATTGTTGTTTATGTTGTTTGATGATGAAATATGATATATATGTGTTAGATTAACAAGTTTTGTCTTTGAATTTTTGATAAAATTGAGTATATTGGACTAAATTGCAAAAATAAATTTTTGAGGGACTAAAATGCAAAAAAATGAAATGTATGAGCTTGTATTAGGACTATGAAAATTTGGCCCTAAAGAGGTGTAGCCAAATTTTGAGTATTTTGTGTTTTGGTGCAATAGGGACTAAACTGTAAAAATTTTAAATGTCAGGGGTAAAATTGTAATTTTCCCGATTATGTGTTTTTGGACTAAATTGAATGAAAATATGTTGAATAAGCTTAATTTGAAATTATTTAGATCAAGAACAAAAAGAATCGGGATTGGATCAGGGAAAGGAGAAGTTAATTGAATAGTCGGGAAACGAAGTCTGTCGATATTCGAGGTAAGCTTGCAATCATATTGCATGGAATTCATATATATTGATGTATATAATTTTAATGGAAATATATGTACCATTATGTTGATAAGCCGAATGTGAGGTATGCTTATTTGATAATGGTATATCCAATTATGATATTGATTGGAAAATGAGTAGAACCGAATGTAAGGTATAAATATATGTAAATGATACACTCGACTATGTTATAAATCATGTAATGAACATTGTACTATATATGTACCTATGTGGTTGAGGTTTAAGCTTTATGAATGTATATATGAATGTGAATAAGTAGCAAGCTTGAGATATGCACTAAATGTGCAAATTTTTAACACCAAGCACTAAGTGTGCGAAATCGGTCATTTGGCACTAAGTGTGCGAATTTTATTATACCGAGCACTAAGTGTGCGAAATTGGTCATTTGGCACTAAGTGTGCGAATTTTATTATACTGAGCACCAAGTGTGCGAAATCGGTTGTTATACACTAAGTGTGCGAATTAAATGTCCGAGTACTATATGTGCGAAATCGGCTAAAGAGCACTAAGTGTGCGATCAATTGTAATCTCAAAGATTGAATTCAGTAAGTTGATACTATGAGATCTTATCATTCGAAATCAAGTATATATGTTAAAGGGTGGCTTAGATGGATTGTTATTTTAAAGGTATAATTTAATATGATTAAGTTTAGTTCGATTGAGATGTGATGTTTGAAAAATTCGTACAAAGATTATGAAGTGTATAAAAGTTTCGATATATGAATTGGTTGCGAAACAGCTTTATAAATATGATATCCAGGCTTTGATCCTAGCAAGCCTCGTGCTGGTGAAAGTATTCGGGCTTTAAGCCTAGCAGGCTTTGTGTCGGTGAAAGATATCGGGCTTTATGCCTAGCATGCTTTATGCCGGTGAATTATTATAAGTATATGCTTAAATAGATTTTTGATGATGTGGAACTTAAATTTGGTAAATGAGCTCGATGTTCAGGTATGTGTAAGTCTATTGGTTATTGGAGATAAGGTAAATTAGTAAATTGATATTTGTTACTAGTTATATGTGATACAATTGGAGAATGTATGTGTAACACCCCAAACCCGGCCCAAACACCACGACCGGATCTGGTATGTCACTAAGAAAATTTTGGAAAACATGTCGTATTTTCAGAAAATATTTTTCTAAAGTTTATCCTTTTATTCGAAAAAATAAATAGTTGATAGTTTAAATAAAATATGCCTTTATGAATTAAAAACCCAAATTTAAATACATGCATTAGTTCAATAAGAATTTAAATAACTAAAAGTAATTAAAGCCCAAAATAAAACAAAATATAAACTAGTGGCCCATGGCCTTATTACAACGAGATTTAAAATCCATTAATTAAAAATATAAAATAATAACTTGAGTCTTTTTGCTAGATCCAGATGTTCTTTTGCATGGCCACCTTGCGCTCTTCTCCAGCCCGGTCCAATGCACTAAGTGCTACCTGAAATATTAATTAATTGGTTGAGTCGCGAGACTCAGTGTGCAACCCTCATGCAACATTAGATGTGGGCCTTAGCCCCATAAAACAAAATAAACAGTTTAATATACATAATAAAAATTAATATGCAAGCCCAACCCAAATCCTAGGTTTCCATCCGCTACACGCCCCCGTACCAGCCATTCACACCATTGGGGATTTCTACAATCAACCCACACCGCTACACGCCTTGATGGTAGTCTTGCTGCTCATCATCAGATCATGGCCGTAGCCACTACAACAGATCACGGCAAAAGCTGCTACAACAGATCACGGTAAAAACCGCTACAACAGATCACGGTAAAAATCGCTACAACAGATCACAGTAAAAATTGCTACAACGTATAACTTCCTCCTTTCATCAACCCAACCCATGCAATCACAAAAAATCAATATACTTATATCATTTAATCAGAACATTCACTAACCTGGTGATTTGCTTTTACCCTCTTTGGGTTTCCATCATTAAGTCAGAATTTCGGCATTTATCAAGACATATAAAACTTATAATCATATATTTATCAAACAGATCTAGATGGTGTGGAGAATTACACACCTGATTAATGTAGATACCCTTGCTAGACCGATCTACAACTTTGCTCAAAAAGCCGGAAAGATGTGAAAATAGGCCTCTCCTATATTCGGCCATAGTTAGTATTCTACCCGATTTTATATATATGAATAAACAAATCCTCTTACCTTGAAATCCCGAATGTAACACTATTCTATAACTTAGAGATCTATGAGTTTCAGCTTCTAGGAAAAATCCGGAAAGATGATCTATCGCGCTTTCGGCTTTTGAAAGAACTAAAAATTGAAAAGATGGCTAAGGGAGATTCAGCCAATGAATATTAAGGAGAAGAATAGGTGTAGTTTCGGCTTTTGAATCAAAGTGAAGATGAGGGAATAGGCTTAGAGATTTCGGCTTTTGCAGAGAATGAAGAAAAAGATGGAACTTTAGGAGTTTTCGGCTTTTACTCAGAGAAGAAGAGAAAAGAATGAGAGAAAAACCCCAAATGCCGAAATTGAAGAGATATTCCCCCTATTTATAGATATTTCGGCACTTACCTAACCTTGCAGATAAATCCTATCTTTTCTCCTTTATCTTAATCTACTGGCTCATCTAAAAGAGACTTAATTATCTCTAACTCCTCCCTCCTTTATCAGCATATTATCCACATATTTTAAACATTAAAATTCCTAAATTTTAGCCTTTATCTGCTTATTTTCCTCATAAAATAAATTCCTAAATAATAGCCTTTATCTGCTTATTATCCACATATTTTAAACATTAAAACCCCTAAATTTTAGCCTTGTTGCCATCCATTCCACCTAATCCTAATGCCCAAAATTTAGCTAACTTAAATTAAAAGAATTGGGCTCCACGAAACTTAAATTTGGGCCCCTTACTCCCTTGTGTGGCGTCACCTCCTAAGATTGGGCCACAAGCCCACTTTGGTATTTTAAACATAGATACTACCTTTTAAACCCTATAATGCCCAAACAAATAATTTTAATCAAGGCCTCTGCCTAAGCCTGAGCCCAATTTGGACCCCTAACACTTAAATTAACACATTAAACATATCCACCCATTAAACGCATAGGCCCACAAATTCAGGATGTTTCAGTTCTACCCCCTTAAAGAAATTTCGTCCTCGAGATTTCCAACTAACTATTAACCGTACTACTTAAGTCCCACTACCATGCTTTCGCTGCGCACTCCAATTCTAAACCCAAAATAAACACTTAGTATTCTATGGTAGAGTACGCACCGGTATTCACATCTAGAGCGTCCTCGCCCCCTTGTACTCATGCTGTCGGTTCGCGTTTATCTGATTAAAATTTTTATGAATTATTGGTTTTCTTCCACTGATTATCCACGAATAGTCTTATGATTAGTAGTTTTAAGAGTAGTTCTTTCGAATTTGCAATTCAGTCTCAAGTTCACCTTTCTTAGTTCTAAGAACTACATACATTCAACTGACAACATCCATACACCCACATTCAATACATAGGGGTATTTTCGTTATTCCACTACCCAGGGGTATTTTCGTAATTTTATCCTACAGGGGTATTTTCGTAATTTTCAAAATAGGGTTCCTTGGTGGTTTTGTGAAATAAAGATGTTTTGGTAATTTTGCAATCTGGGGGTATTTCGGTAATTTTAAAGTCCGGGGGTATTCCGGTAATTTTAAAATCCGAGGGTATTTCGGTAATTTTAAAATCTGGGGGTATTTCAGTAATTTTGAAATCCAGAGGTATTTCGGTAATTTTACAAATCAGGGGTATTTTGGTCATTTTGTAAAAATAATGTGGCTGGTCCCTTTCGAGTTTTAATTATAGATTTTGGCCCGTCAACAAATCCTCGTGGCTAAGGAGAACAGTCACTACGCACCAGGTAGGATTCCAGCGAAGAGGAGGTGAGTCACTAGGACTGCTTAAGTACCAAGCTCTTCCGGATCCAATCCTAGACATGCGCATGCCTGTTGCCACACCCTAGTCTTGCGACTCGTTTATGGGTTTGTTTAGTGAAATTAAATCTTATGAGATTTAAGGAGTTGTTTCAGCTAAGCCGAGAGTCCATCAAGTTCTAATCTAACTAATCTACGTCCCATAAAGCCCATCAAGCCCACATATTTATATCACACAATGGTTCAGAATACTTACCTGGCGGACTTGGGCCGGAGACGCAGGTGCCATGCCGAGAAAACCATCCTGTATCACTTATAAATATACATGTTTCAAAAACCTATTTTTAGAAAACGTTTTGAGCCCAAGAACCCCAAAGCCAAGTTTTGAACCGGGCTCTGATACCAATTTGTAACACCCTAAACTCGGCCCAAACATTACGACTGGATCTGGTATGTCACTAAGAAAATTTTGGAAAACATGTCGTATTTTCAGAAAATATTTTTCTAAAGTTTATCCTTTTATTCGAAAAATAAATAGTTGATAGTTTAAATAAAATATGCCTTTATGAATTAAAAACCCAAATTTAAATACATGCATTAGTTCAATAAGAATTTAAATAACTAAAAGTAATTAAAGCCCAAAATAAAACAAAATATAAACTAGTGGCCCATGGCCTTTGTCGAAACCATTTTTAAAAGGGGTTTTTAAAAAACGGGAATCGACTTTTAAAATATGGAGTCGCCACCGATCCTTTTCATTTAAGTGTGATCCGGTCACCTATAAAGATATTTTGGTCTGCGAAATTCGAGAAAACGGATTCGGGAGTCGGTTACGTGCAAGGAAGGGTTAGCACCCTTGCAACGCCCAAAGTTGGTACCAAATTGATTAATGTTGTCCTAATGTCGAAAACTTGAAAATGTTTAGGGTAAAACTTTCGAAGAAAAAAACGGCTAATTGAATTAGGATTGAATCTCAAGATTAACTCGCTTCAAAGGAATAAAAGTATCATACCCAACACGTTAGGATATAACACCCTTATATTTCGACACCGAGATCATCTTTGATCTTCAAAGCATGTAAAAGAAAAGGATATTTGAGTATTTAGTCGAACGAAAAGATCGACACCCAACACGTTAGGATGTAATTTTCCGGCCTTCTAAACACACAAATATTACCTCTTTTTGTATGAATTAAAAATGTCGAGTTGCGATTTAAAACCGTTGATCCACATGAAATGACGAAAATACGAAATCAACAATACTGGTAATAAAAGATATAATAATATAAAAAATATAAAAAGGTAAAAGACGGCATTGAAATAATGATAAAAAAAGGGCTAGAAGGTGTTAGTAAGGATCAAGATAATAAAAGAGTATATGATAGCATAAATATAATAATAATAATAATAATAATAATAATAATAATCTAATAATAATGATGATAAATATAATAATAATAGTAATATTAAGATAACAATAGTACGAACACAAAATATGTATAACACACAAATATAAATATAATAATGATATAATAATTATTAATAATAATAATAGTATAGAAATAATACTAAGATAATAATAATGATACGAAGTATGTACAATATAATAATATAAATATAATAAATATAATAATAATAGTAATAGTAGATAACAATAGTGTGGACGCAAATATGTACAGCATACCAACACAAATATAATAATGATAATAATAATAATAATAAGTAATAGTAATAATACCATAATAAAATAATAATAATAATATGTACAACATAATATATGATAATAATAATAATCAATAATAATAATAATAGTAGTAGGTATACAAGTGATAGTACAATAATAGTAATATAGAAAAAATAGTATAGCAATATAATATAATAATAATAATAATAATAATAATATATAATAATAATATAATAATAATAATAATAATAACAATAACATCAAAGTATAATTACAAAAATGGTCGAGGAAGGGCTAAATCGAAACCAGAATAAAGATAGAGGGATTAAAATAGCAATAAACTAAAATGGAATGAGTATTTGGGACTAAAATGTAACACACGCGTAACCTAGAGGGACCAAAATGGCAATAAATCCCGCACCCCGAAACGCAGCGTTGGTCTGAGGACTAAATTGAGCTATGGAACAAAATTTGGGGACGAAATTAGAGATGAGGAAAGCTTGATTGCAAAAACCAAAAGAGGCGGAGGGACGAAAAGGGAAATTATCCCAATTAACGAAAACGCGCGGATCCTCTAGCTGGGTCGGGTCGAGTACGCGGGTTGGCCCCCAAAACGACGCCGTTTTGAGCGTCTGGGGGCCGAATGAAACGACGTTGTTTCTAACGGCTTTATAAACCCCATTTTTTGCAAAAAATTCATTTCTTCACTTTTCTTTCAAAAAAAATAACCTCCTTTCTTCATTTTCTCTCTGCAGGTCTGGGGATCGGGCCGAGGAACTGCCAGGGGTCTCCGTCGCCGGCGACCGCCGCCGGCCACCGTGCACGGTGGCCGAAATCCGCCAAAGTAAGTTTTTTTTATATAATCTTTATATGTATATATATTTGAGGATAAAAAGATTCAAAATAAAAAAAGAAAAAGAAAAAAAAAATACCTTCGAATATTACAAATCTGATTCGCGTTTTGGATTTTTTCTTGTGTTTGATATCTTTCTATTATTGTTTGTGTTGATTTTTTTTGTAACTGTATTGAGATATATTTTGTTATTGCTTGTGATTGAGGAAAAAAAAGGCCCTTTACAATGTTTTTCCTTTGGTTTTTATAACCGAAATTCTCGAAATAAAATAAAATCCCTTTGTGTTGTCGTCTGCCTTTTGCAGGAGTTAGTGGAGGCAGACCATAGTGGAGGAGAGGCGCCAAATGGCTAGTGGGCGTGGTGCTGCGGTAGTGGAGGCCAGTGGTGCGCACAAGGGGGCCGCGGTGCTTGGAGAACGTGGAGGCTCTTAGGGTTTTCTAAAACACTAAATATTTTGGGCCACCTAGGCTGATTGGGCCACTGTAATTAGGCTCGGGTTTATTTTAATGGGCCCGGGCAAGATTTGGGTATTACAGCCTTATTACAACGAGATTTAAAATCCATTAATTAAAAATATAAAATAATAACTTGAGTCTTTTTGCTGGATCCAGATGTTCTTTTGCATGGCCACCTTGCGCTCTTCTCCAACCCGGTCCAATGCACTAAGTGCTACCTGAAATATTAATTAATTGGTTGAGTCGCGAGACTCAGTGTGCAACCCTCATGCACCATTAGATGTGGGCCTTAGCCCCATAAAACAAAATAAACAGTTTAATATACATAATAAAAATTAATATGCAAGCCCAACCCAAATCCTAGGTTTCCATCCGCTACACGCCCCCGTACCAGCCATTCACACCACTGGGGATTTCTACAATCAACCCACACCGCTACACGCCTTGATGGCAGTCTTGCTGCTCATCATCAGATCATGGCCATAGCCACTACAACAGATCACGGCAAAAGCCGCTACAACAGATCACAGTAAAAACCGCTACAACAGATCACGGTAAAAACCGCTACAACGTATAACTTCCTCCTTTCATCAACCCAACCCATGCAATCACAAAAAATCAATATACTTATATCATTTAATCAGAACATTCACTAACCTGGTGATTTGCTTTTACCCTCTTTGGGTTTCCATCATTAAGCCGGAATTTCGGCATTTATCAAGACATATAAAACTTATAATCATATATTTATCAAACAGATCTAGATGGTGTGGAGAATTACACACCTGATTAATGTAGATACCCTTGCTAGACCGATCTACAACTTTGCTCAAAAAGCCGGAAAGATGTGAAAATAGGCCTCTCCTATATTCGGCCATAGTTAGTATTCTACCCGATTTTATATATATGAATAAACAAATCCTCTTACCTTGAAATCCCGAATGTAACACGATTCTATAACTTAGAGATCTATGAGTTTCGGCTTCTAGGAAAAATCCCAGAAAGATGATCTATCGCGCTTTCGGCTTTTGAAAGAACTAAAAATTGAAAAGATGGCTAAGGGAGATCCAGCCAATGAATATTAAGGAGAAGAATAGGTGTAGTTTTGGCTTTTGAATCAAAGTAAAGATGAGGGAATAGGCTTAGAGATTTCGGCTTTTGCAGAGAATGAAGAAAAAGATGGAACTTTAGGAGTTTTCGGCTTTTACTCAGAGAAGAAGAGAAAAGAATGAGAGAAAAACCCCAAATGCCGAAATTGAAGAGATATTCCCCCTATTTATAGAAATTTCGGCACTTACCTAACCTTGCAAATAAATCCTATCTTTTCTCCTTTATCTTAATCTATTGGCTCATCTAAAAGAGACTTAATTATCTCTAACTCTTCCCTCCTTTATCAGCATATTATCCATATATTTTAAACATTAAAATCCCTAAATTTTAGCATTTATCTGCTTATTGTCCTCATAAAATAAATTCCTAAATAATAGCCTTTATCTGCTTATTATCCACATATTTTAAACATTAAAACCCCTAAATTTTAGCCTTGTTGCCATCCACTCCACCTAATCCTAATGCCCAAAATTTAGCTAACTTAAATTAAAAGAATTGGGCTCCATGAAACTTAAATTTGGGCCCCTTACTCCCTTGTGTGGCGTCACCTCCTAATATTGGGCCACAAGCCCACTTTGGTATTTTAAATATAGATACTACCTTTTAAACCCTATAATGCCCAAACAGATAATTTTAATCAAGGCCTCTGCCTAAGCCTGAGCCCAATTTGGACCCCTAACACTTAAATTAACACATTAAACATATCCACTCATTAAACGCATAGGCCCAAAAATTCAGGATGTTACAGTATGTGAATTATATGGATTGAAAGGTAAGAAAGAAAATTTAGTAGTTAATATGTATATACTTGAACAAATGTATATGTATTGGTTTTGAGATGAGAAAGTGATTTATAGATCGATGTGAAATCTATTATTAAATGTGTGAGTGTTTGGCCTTAAGGCTATGAAAGGTGAAAGTTTATGAATGATGATAAATTATGAGTAAGTGAATTATGAGTAAGTGAATTAGATATAAATTATGAGATGGAATATATGCATGATTATGATATTTCCATGAATGAATTGGTGACTGACTGTGTATTTGAGTTAAATGATTCAGGTACGTATGAGGTTTAATTGTTAAATGAAAAATAAGGTAAGTGAAGTTACTTAACGAGGAACATGGATTATATGAGAAAAGTGATTGTATATGTGTATGTGATTAACTAAATTTGGCCTATTTGAATTGAATTATATATGTTTCTATGGTGAATTATTTGCTTATGGCTTACTAAGCTTTCAAAGCTTACTTTGTTAATTTTCCTATGTTTATAGAGTTTCGAATACTTGCTCGGGTTGGAAGTCGAAGGAGATCTCATCACACTATCCAATTTTTGTTTCGGTAAATAAATGCTTGGAGATTTAGTTACGTGGCATGTATAGACTAGTTTTGATATTGCTGGTTTTGAAGTTGTATATATTTGTATAAGCCATGCGAAAATGGCTTGTCCATCTTGTTAAATCTTGGAATTTATATTTTGGCTTGATGATCATGTTTGGTTGTGGTTTTGGTTGATTTGGTTTTGGGTATATACAAGTATGGTTATTGTATAGAGTTTAAATGAAATGGAGTAAAGATGTTATAAACTAGTTAACCATAATTTGCAATGAAATAGTTTTTGGTTAATAGCAGTGACGTGATTTTTAAAAATCACAAAAAATAGGAGAAATGGAACTAGAAAGTGAATAAGATATATAATTAAATCTTATTGTGTCTATTTTTATATGAAAGAAACAGAGTAGGCAAAGAAATTTTATATTATGAGATATTTAAATTTTAGTGAGACTGGTTCTGAATGACATCGTGATCCCCTATTTTGTCTTGGAAAAATTATTAAAAATTATATAAAAATAATCATGGAACATAGTTTATATGTTTAGAAGCCTTAATGAGTCTATTTTTGATTGGAATAAACGAGAACATTATTTGAATTCTGTACAATGAGATAACTGATTTTTTGTAAAGATAGGTCAGAACCATCAAATAGTGAAACATGGTAAACTTTAATGAATAAAATATACTAATTGGCCACACGAAAAATTCTAGAAAAATTATAGTAAGAAGATATATGAGTCTAGTTTCAAGGAAAATTTACAGATCTAAATTTCATGTTTCGTAACTCGAGTTATAGTCAATTTAGTCAACATGATGCAAATAGACAGCTTCAATTTTTATGCCTCGAATTAGTAGTTAAGTTTAGTAATACCTCGTGCTCGACTCCGGCAACGGTCTCGGGTAAGGGGTGTTACATTATTATAAGAGAACAAGAGTTCCACTAATTAACCTAGGGTTAGACGTTATTCGCCTCGAGAGAGGGTTTAATATACGTTAGGGTGTCCTACGGATCAAACTAAGTGAATAAATCGTATGGTTCAGTGTTAAATAACAAGTGGAGTCTAGGTGGATTCTTCCTGAAGGTATCGTCGTGATCAACTGAGTTTTTATTCAAGTTATTTCCTAATTCGTTCTTTTTGTCTTTGCATCTTTAGCTTAGTAGTCGTTAATTTAGATTAAAGCAACTTCACTTTATTTTAGGCTAAATAATAAAAGAAAGTTAGTATTAGTACTTTTAGTTCCTTTGGGTTCGACAATCCGGTCTTGCCTAAGCTATACTACTGTTCGATAGGTACACTTGTCTTTAATCATTGTCAGAGTTAGTTTCCAGGTTTGATCATTCGTTTTATAAATTTTAAAGCTCTGATTTCAGCGATCAAGTTTTTGGCACCGTTGCCGAGGAACTAAAATATTAAGAACGCTCTATTTTTATTACTTTAGCCATTATTTTTTATTTTTCGCAATTTATTTTTTTTAGGTTAAATTTTAATTTTTGCTAAATTTTCTTTCTTTTTCTTTTCTCGGCAGGTACATCTAGTTTATGACTAGAAGGAACCCGACAGGACCTTTGTTATACGATAGTGAAATAGAAGCAACCGTTCGTATGACTCGCAGAGAAATCAGGCGAGCCCTAAATTACACAGAGGAAGATCAAGAAGACAGATCCAATCCCACTGAAGGGATGAACGAGAATAATCCACCACCACATGATGTGGGGGAAAACAATGCTCCACGTACAATGTTTGATTATGTTAAACCGCATTTAACATTTGCAGAATCTAGTATTGTTAGGCCTGCTATAGCTGCTAACAATTTTGAATTAAAGCCTAACACAATACAAATGATTCAACAGTTTGTTCAATTTGATGGTTTGCAGGACAAAGATCCAACGCTCATATAGCCAGTTTTTTAGAGTTCTGTGATACCTTCAAAATAAATGGCGTTTCTGATGATGCCATACGTCTTCGGTTATTCCCTTTTTCATTAAGGAATAAAGCCAAACAGTGGTTAAACTCGTTACCACGAGGATCAATCACCACATGGGAATAATTGACCGAAAAGTTTTTATTTAAATATTTCCCACTGGCCAAAACGACCAAATTACGAAATGATATCTCTTCTTTTGTGCAGATGGATTTAGAGACATTATACGACGCATGAGAGAGATACAAAGATCTCTTGAGAAGGTGTCCACACCATGGTCTACTGATAAACCGTAAAAGTAACATATTTTAATCCCACATTTAACATACTTTTGGATGATTTATCCTTCAATTTATATAAAAAGGTGCTTTTAATCCTTTCTTTTCATGTCTTATACCCAAGAAAGCACCCAAGGATGAAAAGAACACAAAATAGGCCAAAAACGGAGTAAATGGGCCTTAGCACGAAATTGACACGGCCTGGCCCAAATCACACACGGCCGTGCCTCACCGATCACCTAGAGCACGGCCTCAACCCCGCCTCACACAGCCATGCCTCAAGTTAAAAATCCGAACACGGTCTAAAGTCGATCCACACGAGCGTGTGCCATGGCCGTGCCTCTATCGCTGGAAAGAGCAATTTCAGTCGAAAAAGGATACTTAGGGAGAAAGAATCGCATTCCAAGAGCCTATATATATATCCCCTAAGTGCCACCATTAAAGAGGCGTCAAAGCTAGGCTAAAGAGCCAAGCCGAGAAGGTCAGAGTTAAGGGAATCACTCGAAGATAGCCAGTTGATCCATCTCAAGAAGCCGGAGTTATACTCAAGACGGCAGATTTCTCCTTCACTTCCCTCAGGGAGTTTTAGGGATTTCTTATGTTTTGTTTTATCTTTTCTCTTGAGATGTTTCCTTTATTTGTCATGAACTAAACCCTTCAGATACCTGAAGGGGATGAAACCTAGATGAATCTTATTATTTGATTTCTAATTTTATGATAATTACTTAGTTTGTTCTTAATTATGTTGCTTAATCCAAATCTGATGTGCTTAGGTGAAGGAGGAATAGACCCTGCCTAAGAGTAGATCTAGCATAATTAAGCGGAGTTGATCGAACGCCTAGAGATAGAGTTACGAGATTTTGCCGGATTAGGGTGAAACCTAATATGGGAATCCACAGATCGATTTACTGCTATTCTAGGGGGTTATTATAAGCGAACGAGAGTTTCACTAATTAACCTAGGGTTAGACGTTATTCACCTCGAGAGAGGGTTTAATATAGGTTAGGGAATCCTACGGATCAAGCTAAGTAAAGAAATCATATGGTTTAGTGTTAGATAACAAGTGAAGTCTAGGTGGATTCTTCCTGAGGGTATCCTCGCAATCAACTGAGTTTTCCTCCAGTTTATTTCCCAATTCGTTCTTTTTGTCTTATGTCTTTAGCTTAGTAGTCGTTAATTTAGATTAAAGCAACTTCACTATATTTTTAAGGCTAAATAATAAAAAGAAAGTTAGTATTAGTACTTTTAGTTCCTTTGGGTTTGACAATCCGGTCTTGCCTAAGCTATACTACTGTTCGATAGGTATACTTGTCTTTAATCGTTGTCAGAGTTAGTTTCCAGGTTTGATCATTCGTTTTATAAATTTTAAAGCTCTGATTTCAGCGATCATCTACCATTGTGGCTACAAGTCCAAACTTTCTACAATGGTGTAAACCCTTCCACGAGGCAACTAATTGATTCAGCTGCCGGTGAAACTCTGAACAACAGAACTCCTGAAGTAGCCTACGAGTTCATTGAGGAGATGTCACTGAATAATTATCAGTGGCAAGTTACAAGGACAAAACCGAAAAAATCAGCTGGAGTTTACAATCTCAAGGCGATAACCATGCTATCAACACAGGTAGAGATGATGAATAAAAAGATTGATAGTTTGTGTTCTTCGCAGGCACAACTGGTCATGCAGTGCAACGCAAGTGGAACTGTGGCGAATCCTAAGTACCCACCCTACCAACCGGATGTAGAGAGCGAACAGATGAACTATAGGTAATAATATCAGATCCAATAATAATCCTTATAGTAATACTTACAATCCAGGTTGGAGGAACCACCCAAATTTTTCATGGGGAGGTCAAGGAAGTCAAGGAAATCAAAGGCAACAACCTCCTCAAAACTTCCAAAATCAGCCCTATCCATAAGAGAAGAAGCCAAACCTTGAAGAGATGCTGACAAAATTTATGACAAACACGGAAAATCGTTTCCACGAGACTGAGAGAACAATTAAAGACAACGAGAAACAAGTAGGGGAACTTACTAAGTCAGTCAAGGAAGTCACTAATGCAGTCGAACAACTCGCGAAGCTAATGTCTGAACGACCGCAAGGACGTCTACCAAGTAACACCGAGATTAACCCTAAAGAGCAAATTCAAGCCATCACAGATCATGATAGCAAAGGGTTAGACGAACCAAACAAAGAGGTAGACGAAGGTAAAATAGAGGTAACACAAGAAAAGCCAAAACCGATAATCAAAGAATACCAACCTCGCATACCTTATCCCGAAGCGATGAAAAGAGACGATCCAGAAGAACAGTTCGGTAAGTTTCTTAAACTTTTAAAGAAATTACATATTAACGTACCTCTTCTTGAAGCTCTTTCTCAGATGCCAGATTCGAGGAAATTTCTAAGACAGCTCTTGACAAACAAACGCCAATAAGACGAAGAGCACCACGTGGAATTAAACGCAGCATGCTCAGCTATGTTACAGAATAAACTACCACGAAAGCTAAAAGATCCAGGGAGCTTTACAATTCCATGTTTCATTGGTAGTTTAACTATTGATAATGCGTTAGCTGATTTAGGGGCAAGTATAAATGTTATGCCTTATACATTGTTTAAACAACTTGGTCTAGGAAAACCGAAACAAACTAGGATGAGCATTCAATTAGCTGATAAAACTGTTAGAATTCCTAGGGGCATTATCGAAGATGTTTTGGTCAAAATCGATAAATTCGTTTTCCCAGTAGATTTTGTTGTTTTAGACATGGATGAGGATAATTCAATACCCTTAATTTTAGGAAGACCCTTCCTAGCAACTGCCAAGACTAAAATTGATGTTGCCACAGGCGAACTCATACTTTGTGTAGGTGACGAATCAATCAGTCTTCAAGCCCTTGATTCGACCAGGACAACAATCGATGAAGGTAAGAAAGAAAATTCATTTGAAAATCAATTTGTGCAACTTTCATCGTAGGAAACACCACAAGGATATAATCCTGAGCCAAAACCCCAATTTGACAAAGAGGAATTACATAAGGAACAAAGCCTTAGGGTTGACAAATTAGAAGAGCATAAAACACACGTCAAAGAAGAACCAGTACCACACGAAGTAAAACCAGAGGAACCACCAGAAAAGCTCTTAGGAACATCAAATCACTTCAAAATAGGAGATCAGGTACTGTTAGACTACACAGATCCTCACATCATCATAGCAGACCCGAAAACAAAGGAAGAAACTCCTCTTAAGGTACACGATATCTTCCCCCACGGAATAGTCAATGTGAGTAATCCAACATTCGGCACTTTTAAGGTAAACGCTTCTCAGCTTAAACTTTACCAAGAAGACAGAACTGTAAGCATGAGAGAAGATATTCAAACCATTTAACCGCCCTGATTTTTACAATTACGGGGAAAAGTCTAGCTTAAGACTATAAACGAGCGCTTCTCGAGAGGCAACCCGAGCACTAACATTATTTTCTTTCAATTTTATTTTCAGTTTCTTTATTTCCCCTCTTTCTTTTCTCTTAAAACTAACCAAAAGTGCAGAATTTCAAGGACACACAGTCTTACACATGGCTGTGTCCGTGACCGTGTTGACCACCAGAATCTCCGTACTAACTTATCAGAGGCTGTGCAAACCAGTCCCAACCACTTTTCGACGTCACGGATCCAACTACTACCCCACGGGCTCCGTAAAAGTGGCACGCCCGTGCCTCTCAACCGTGTGAAGCTACTGACTTACACACCATGGGCAGAACACGCTCGTGTCTTCCAACCGTGCGAGGTTACTGACTTGTCGACCACGGGCAGAACACGCCCGTGCAGCCCAACCGTACTAACATACTGACTTCACATACACGGGCGTGGTTAGCAGAAGAACGGCCAGGAAGATTCAACACGCACAGACACACAGCCATGCGAGATGGCCGTGTAAATTGACACGCCCCTGGTCCACGGGCGTGGGGACGTGCCAGATTTGAAATCCTATTTAAACCCCATAGCCCTTCCCATCTGATTTCTGTTTTCTTTTCTTTTCTCCCTTCTCCCTCTCAGACTTTTTTTCCTCTTTATAATAAATCTCTAGATCCTTGAGCCATCCAACATCATGTCGAAGAAGCGAAAAAGGCCAACCATAGTCTTCTCAAAGAAGAACGATCAACATGAGTTCATGCCGGCAGCTTCATCTACTCACCAAGCCAAGGGTCTTTGAGACCAATTAGTTTTTATTTTTCTTTTCTCTTTTGCTTCAATTTCCTTCTCTTTGACAATCTTATGCTTAGTTTAGTTTAACTTATTTTAGTTTCTTAGTGTCAGGTTCGCCAGGCTGCTTGGGAATCACGCCGACCACCACGATAACCACGTCACTTCCGCCACCGCTAGCACCTCCGCAGCCCTAGAAGTCACACCCACCTCGCGAACCATCTATCAATAAGGACTCTTCGGTCCATTTTTCTTTTCTTTTACATTTATTTTCCTTCTTAGTCTCCTTTCCTTTAGCTTGCTTTTCTTTACTTATATAATTAGTTTATTTTAATTGTGTTTCAATAAACCCTGGCTAATAAGGTACGAGCTTCCCAATTTCTTCATTTAGCACAGGCTCGTCATCCAGACCGACCTCTTTACACGACGACCTCTACCATCCTCCAAAGACACCATCCAAAATTCAGGGAGTATTCTTTCCCCTTCTCTTTTGATTTATCCCATAAATGTTATATCTATCTTTGTACATTGAGGGCAATGTACATCTTAAGTGTGGAGGGGTGAATATTTATCTAAAGAAGGACCTAACTTTCTGCATTATTCCCAAATCCGACCAAACTTTTTTCATTATTCTCAAAACCCTAAATTTAACCTTGTTTTTAAGTAAATTTCTCATATTACTAATTAGGATGAAATTTCTAATGATTTATGGTTTTTATTTACATGTTTCTGAGTAAGTCATTGATAATTGTGCAGTGATGATTGAATTTTAAGATACTAGAGGATCAAGCATGATAAGTCTATTTTTCAGAATCAAAATTTTTGCTAGGTTGTTAACCTAAATTTGAATATTGCTTTGAAATTTGAAATTTATGAGATTGATGTCAAAACACCCATAATTTTTGTGAGATTTTGAGCCTTATAGAGCATATATTCTTTTTCGTGCTCACGTTTTTATTATGAATGTGTCAACTTTGAACTGTTATTCTAGAACTTGCCTCGGTTATACATGTTGAGACCACATTCATGATTTGATATACAGAGATGATAAAGGCACCTAGGTTTTAACCCACTCACTCCACTAAAAAGTCTACCTTCATAAATTAACCCCTAGTGAACCCCATTGATCTTAACAACCCTTTTTATTGACTCACCTATTAATAACCAAAAAACCCCCTTTGTATTTGTTATCACCCTTTCTTTTGACTACCCTTAATCGAGATATGACTTGATTAGCTACCGAATTATATTATGCTATGAGTTAAATTCATCCTTTATTATTAGTTTGTTCTTAAAAAAAATATTCAGTATTAATAGTGAGCTTATATAGTTAAAGTTTATTTTCCGAAAGAAAAGCTCGTATTGTTAGGATTATTATTATCAATTGATGTAAATATTATTTCAGTATTCATTCGGTAGGTACTTGTCAATTCAATCTCGATTCTAACCTTCTTATTTCAGCCTTTATCCACACATTAACCCTAACCCCGTTACAACCCTAACAAAAACCTTTTGATCTATTTATCATCTCGTTTTATAGTGGTGGAAATCTGATTTTCAGGCAAGCCTATGGGATTAACTTTTCGGGTTCGACGTATGAGTGCTTCTTTTTATAAACCTTAAACACTTTGAGTGATTTGAGTGAATCTATAGTAAGGATGTCAACTCTTGTCAATTTCGAATTAAAGGTAATTATTCAAATAAAGGGAGACACCTACATTTTCGAATCACAAATGAATGACTTATCATTGTTTGAATCTCTAGGACTCTTTGAATTGAATTATCCATGTATAAATTATCTATGAATTATGATAAGGCATTGTCAGTAGGAACTGTGAATTATGGAAAGTTTGTTTTAATTGTAAGTTGAGAATTTTGCTTGAGGACAAGCAAAAGCTTAAGTGTGGGGGTATTTGATAAACCGTAATTATAACATATTTTAATCCTACATTTAGCTTGTTTTTGGATGATTTATCCCTCAATTTATGTCAAAGGTGCTCTTAATCCTTTCTTTTCATGTCTTATATCCAGGAAAGCACCCGAGGATGAAAAGGACATAAAACGGGCCCAAAACGGAGTAAATGAGCCATATCATGAAATTGACATGGCCTGGCCCAAAGTCCACACGGTCGTGCCTTGATGAACAGCTGGAACACGTCCTCTCCCCCGATCTACACAGCCGTGCCTCAAATTAGAAATCCGAACACGGTCTGAAGTCGAGCTACACAGGTGTGTGACATGACCGTGCCCCTGTCGTGGACTTAGACAATTTCAGTTGGAAAAGGATACTTAGGGAGAAAGAATTGCATTCCAAGTAGGGGTGAGAATTCGATCGAATCGAATCGAAAATTTTCGAGTTAATCGAGTTTTCGAATCGTATTTTATCATCCTAACCTAATTTGAAATTTTTTTCGAATCGAGTCGAGTGAGACAAAATTCGAATAGAATCGAATCGAATATATTTGTTCGAGTTAAGTTTAAAAAAATGACTTTAGTGTTTTTTATTTTTATGTAATTTTTCAAAAAAAATTCTTTAAAGTTTTTAAACATGATCATACAACAAAAAATTGAAGTAAACAAGTGAATAAACAAAAGCAACACAACATCAACCTAAAATTAAATTAACCAACAACAATAACAAACCAAACCAAACTAATAATAATAACACATCAGTTCAAAAACCATTATAGAATAGTTTAAGTTTCTTCTTGTGCTTCAAACACCGTTGGCATTGATAATCTTGAAACATCTAGTAAAAGTATTGAATGAGTTAGTTAAATGATAAAAATGTTTGCAAAAAAAAATTAAATAAACATTTAACTTTATAAACTAATGCTAAGTATATTACCTTCTTGATCTTCAGGTATTTTTGACAAGTCTAGCAAATTTAAAAACAAAAGTGTTAGTTAAATTATGCTTACTAATATAAATAACACAAAAGCTTATTTTATAAATTAAAATTTATATATTACCATCTTCCATGGTTTGAAGTTCATCAATATAATCTTCAAGATTGATGGCATCATTAGATTTCCGAAGCCAATCTTGTGTGCAAACCAAAGCCTCGACCATGAGAGGAGTTAGAGAACTTCTAAAACTATCGAGAACACGTCCACCCGTGCTAAATGCACTTTCCGAGGCAACTGTTGAAATAGGAGTAGCAAGAATATCTCGAGCCATTTGTGAAAGAATAGGGAATCTAGGACTGTTCATTTTCCACCACAACAGTAAATCAAATGAACTTGAATTGTTTACTTCTTCATCCTCACCCAAATATCTATCCAACTCAGATTTGCTTTCTAATCCAACCTGTTTCTTGTTCTGAAGGTATTTTTGTTTGGCCAAGCCCGTTTTCATTTCTGAATGATCTATTTCCATTAAACTACAAAGATTTGTCGAAGAACTAGATCTACCTTCAAACTGTTGAATTCTCCCGGCATTAGAAGAACACTCGTTGAACAAGCAATGCAATTCTTTATCAATCATTTTCATAATGTCATTAGCAACATTAGGAAAAAGCAAGTTGACCTCAAAGTTCAAAAAACTCATTTTACATCGTGGATCAAAGATGACCGCCAAGTAAACTAGCATGTTGATCTTGTTTCCTTCACCCCAATACTTATTATATTTATCTCTCATTTTGGAAGTCATAGAAACTATGTCTAGATCTCCACTGTAACGACCCAAAATCCGTGGGCACCGAAAAAGTATGTTATCGGGCCTCCGTCTTAGTAAATCGAGTTAGTAAATAGTTATTAGGAGTAATTATGAGTCTAATAGTGTGTTTAATTAGATTTTTATTTAGTGAACTTAGCTTAATTTAAAGTAATTAGGAAAAAGGATCAAATTGAATAAGGAGTAAAAGTCTAATTGTAGATTAAAAGAAAATAAAAAGGATCAAAATGGCAAATATGCCATTTAGCATAAGTTGAGGCGGCATACATGTATAAAAATCTGAGATTTTTATGTATTAAAATATATTATTATTAATATTAGATAACTATAATAATATAATATTATATTATAAAATAAAGTAAATGAAATAATAAAAAGAAATAAAGAAGAACAGAAAAGAACAGAGAAGGTTTCGAAACAGGGGAAAGGAAAGAAAGAAAGAAAAAGAAAAGGGAAAATTGAGGTTTTAAAGCTTGGAGTTTAATTAGGTAAGTCAATCAAGTTCTATTCTCTTAATTTTGATGTTTTAGAAGCTTTAAAGCAAGATTTTGATGAAACTAAGTTGATATTTTGAGAGTTTATTGGTTTTCAAGTATAGTTGATGTTGAAGAAAAAGATGAATTAGAGACTAAATTGAATGAAATTTAAGTTAGAATTAGTAGAAGGATTAAATTATAAAGTAAGCTATAAGTTTTGTGTTATAGGGATTAATTTGGAAGAAATTATGAATTAGGGTTTTATTATGAAAATTATATAATCAAGTTGAATATTGAAGGAATTTAAGTAGAATCAAAGTATGAATTAAGTTAAGAAAATAAGTAAACTTAATTAGGATTAAATTGTAAAATGAGTTACACTGAAATAGTTTTGGACAGCAGCAGTAGAGCAACTTTGAAAATTCACCAAAAATCGTAGAAGTGGAATTAGAAGTTGAGTGAGATATGAAATTAAAGCTTATTGAGTCTATTTTCATATGAAAGAAATAGAGAAAGCAAATAAGTTCTGTATTATGAGATATTTAAATTTTAGTGAAACTGGTTCAGGGTGATTTCGGGTTCCCCTGTTCTGACTTGGAAAAATCATTAAAAATTGTATAAAAATAATTTGGGAACATAATTTATATGGTTAGATTTATTGATGAGTCTATTTTTATAAGAAACAAACTAGAACATCATTTTAATTCTGCATAAAAAGATAATTAAATTTTAGTAAAGAGTGGTCGGAACTGTCAGACAACAGAATAGGGGTGATTTCAAAGAATAAACTGTACTTATTGGATAAACCAAAAATTCTGAAAATTTTATGGAAAGAATATATGCGAGTATAGTTTCATATAAAATTTACAGATCTTAATTCGGAATTCTGTAACTCAAGATATAGATAATTTAGTGACAATGACTCAGGTAGACAGCTTTAAAAGAACTTATAAGTAAATAATAGAATTGTGTATAAAGAATGTAGAATGAAGAGGAAGAGTAGAAATTGAATAAAATTCATTATTTATTGAAATTTAGTGCTGTAATTAATAATGTAAATTATTATTATTTTTGTAGCTAATAAGGAAAAAGAGGCATCGGCATCCAAAGGAAAAGAAAAGATCACTGAGGAGTAAACGTGTATTTCGGGTTTGTATTACTATAACTCAAACTATTTATTAAATGTATATTGTATTTATAATATATGTTATGGGGTAATTAAGACAAGGTAAGTAATAATATTTGAAATTTAGTAAGAATATGTGTGAATATTGAATTATATGTGAACCAATATAATAGATTTTTGAATTGATCAAGTTTTTGAAATTGTTGTGGAAATGAATTCGAAATTGGAAAAGTAAAATAACGCCCTATTAACTTGTCGGACTAGATTTGATACAAATGGCATGCCATTGGATTTGTGATGTGATGAGGAGATTTGTAGCTCAGTGGAGAAGATAATTCTGTTATATACTTCGGTTTATCCGAAGAGGCATTCAATGCCTTACTGGTGTGTTTGGGAGGTTATATTATACTGGTGTGTTATGGAGGATTTATATTACTTTGGTGTGATAGGGTTGGATATTCTGGTGTGATTGGGTTGGATACTCTGGTGTGTTTGGGTGGAATTCGCGTATCTATCAGAGCCCGAGTATTGTTAATAGGGTAAATAATTGAAATGAAATTTTGGAAATGAGATTGATTGATTTGGCTCTATTGAAAGATATGAGAAAGAATGGATGAGTTAAATTATGGATTGAATTAGTATATGAAAATGAAATGTGAATTTAAGATTTATGAAGTGATATATAATTATGTATAATTAGTTTTAATGATTTATAAAGCTTATGGTTGATGTTTGTAATTTATTAATGTTAAATAGTTTGCTTTATGGTAATATCACTGAGTGTATGTATACTCAGCGTACGGTTGTTTCCGTGCGCAGGTTGTAGAAGTCAAATACTGAACCAGCATCCGAAGCCAGACCCGACTTCAGCAAACTTTTGGTGATGTATATTTCCTTTTGATAATGTGGCATGTACGTAGGTTGTGTAAATGGTTAAAAATGTTAGTATTATCAGTTTAAGAATTATAATGAAAGAAGTATATTTATTTTAATCTAACCAATAATTTTGATAAATTTAAATTGATATTATATTGATTGAGTTTGATTAGAAGGTATTTAGAATAGAAAATGAATATATGAAATGAATTGGTTATAATTGAAATGAATACGGTTTAATTTACAGGGGGTTTTATATAATAATAAGCAGAAATGCTGCCGAAATTTATAGTAAACAAAATTTATATTTGCAAATTGTCTGATATGTCCGGTAATGCCTCGTAACCCTGTTTCGGCGATGGTTCGGGGTTAGGGGTGTTACATCCACAATTTTGCCACCCATCAAAAAGACAATGCACATCCGTCAATACTTCAAAAAGTGGATGAGAGGTAACATGCAAAGATCCAGACATCTTCAGTGTAAGATGATAGAAAGGCTCTAATACTTTTATAACTCTTCGAACAATTTTCCAATCATCAAATGTAGGAACTCCATCTCCAGCAGTAAGGTCAAGAAAAAAATTATGGTCATCACGTACATATGATTCAAATGCACGCTCATATTTTTCGGCCACCTTTAACATCATATATGTTGAGTTCCATCTAGTAGGCACATCTAAACACAATTGAGCCTTACTATCCATCATTTCTTCTTTTACCCGTTGGTTGAATTTTATCAACCTCAATGGTGATGCTCTTATATACCTCACAGCACCTCTAACTCGATCCACAGACAGAGAAACGTCCTTAATACCGTATTGCACAATAAGATCAAGAATGTGTGCAACACATCTCATATGAATAAATTTTCCATTTGCAACAGAAGCATTTCGATGATTCAATTTCTTTCTCAAATATTCAATGGCAACACAATTGGCGGATGCATTATCAACAGTAATAGTGAAGACCCTCTCAATCCCCCAAGCTCGAAGACATTTTTCAATAGCTTGACCTATGCTTTCACCTCTATGAGCGGATATTGGGCAAAAATTTATAATTCTTTTTTGCAACCTTCACTCATCATCCACCCAATGTGCTGTTAAAACCATGTAAGATATCCTCTGTAATGAAGTCCAAGTGTCTGTCGTCAAACAAACTCTACTTATATCTTTTTCAAAACAACTCTTCATCACACTCTTCATGGAGTTAAATAAATTAAGACAATCCCTTCTAATTGTCCAACGAGATGGAAGACTAAAACGTGGGCATGCTATAGAAAGAAAGTATTTAAAACCCTCTCCCTCCACAATTTTAAAAGGTAGTTCATCCACAATTATCATACGAACCAATGCTTTTCTAATAGCATCTTTATCAAACACCCAAGTTGATAAATCCGTTGTTTCTTGCCTAACATTCACAAATGTTAATTCTGATTGCTTCGGATCAGAAGTATTACCTCGAGGTCTTTTTAGGCATGTTTTCAAGTGGTTATTCAAATTTTTTGTAGAACCCATAGTTGTTTCCATGGTGTAAGTAACATCACATGCATTGCACCTTGCTCTCTTCTCCCCCTCTTTAGTCACATACTTGGTGAAATGGTTCCAACAAGCTGCCCTTGGAGTAATCTTTTTTCGAACATTTTCCTTGGTTACTGTTTGATCATCTCTACTTGGGGAAGAATTTTGTGAACTTTGAGTTGAACCATCTCGCTTTGGATCACTCATCTACAAGTAAACATTTGTTGCAATCACTAATGATGACCAATAATTGATTTAATTCATTTTCTGAACCAAAGTTATCATTCAACTAATTCACAAGAAATGAAAACCATGTCAATTCCAACCATTAAAAAATAAACAAATGAAAAGCAGTTTAATTTATTCTACAAAATTTAATCTGTAGTATTTAATAAAAATATTTGTTTATTTTTTAATGGTTGGAGTTGACTTGGTTTTCATTTCTTGTGAATTAGTTGAATGATAACTTTTTCATCTGTAGTATTTAATAAAGTAAATATTTAGAATGTTTCATAAATTAGGAAGTAAAGTAAAAGAAATCGTTCTCAAAAAGGGGAGGTCAAAGAAACCGTTTGATTTCAATGGATAAGAGGGATACAATTCCATTAAAACATTGAAAAAACCACCCAAAATTTGACCTTTTGACCGTTTGACCACCCAAACAGTGGTCTTAAACCTTTTGACCTTTTTGAACTGAGGATACAATCATACAAAGATAAATATATTATTTAATTGATACTAAAATTTCTAATGGAGCACCAATATTTTTAATTGATACTAAAATTTCTAAGGGTATCTTGTTAGATATTTTAGTATACCAGAAAATTTAACTAAATATTGAAATATATAAAATGATACTAATGTTCCCGATTGGTATTACTTAAAAATTTTGGTACACCTTAAAGAAACTTTGGCACCCTTCAAAGATTTCAGATATTGTAGTTTCCTTTCAGATTTTTGTATCCCTTAAAAAATATTGATATCCTTTAGAAGTCCTGGTATAGGATATATGAACCAAAATTTGATCCATACTAACAAATTCTGGTGTTATAATTTCATAATTTCATTGAAAATAAATTGTGATATATGTAAAAAAAATTGTTACACATTAAAAAAAATAATTTTTGGTGTATCAAAAAATTTTAATACGTAAAAGAATAAATTTTGGTTTGTTGGTAAACAAAAATTTTTAATCATATACCAAAATTCTATCGTGAACCAATATTTTTAAAGTAATATTAAAATTTTAACATTAGAAGTATTAAAATTTTTAAGAGATACCAAACTTTCTATTATAGTAATAATTTTTAAAACAATACCAATATTTCTAACGCAGTATACGGTACCAAACTTCTAAATTAGAATACCCAATAGTTCTAATACGATACCAATATTTCAAAAGAATACCCAAAAGAATACCAATATTTCAAATTAGAGTCCCGATCAGAATTTTTAAGATAAGGGTTTCCTATCTAATGACTGCCCAGCATTACAAGTAATAAATCTATCATCTATGGACAACAATAAACTATTTTAGCTTGCATGAATCACACCGAAAGTAAAGCAGGAAGAACTGAAGAAGAGAAACTCAAGAACAAGAAATATGGAATTGAAGAGTAGAAAAAGAGATTAGACAACTTAGTGACTTACCAGGGAAAGGTGCAGCTGAGAGCCTGAGAGTCAGAACAAAGAAGAAGAAAATTAATTTGGGGTTTGGAGTTGGAGTGGTGGAGGAGACGATGGAATGGCTGCTGTTGTTGGCTGCTGCTGCTGGCTGTTGGTGCTTGGGGTTGGAGGTTTGATTTGGGGGAAAATTGGGTTATGGAAAATAAATTTTTGGGCTGATCACTAATGGGCTTGGGAAATTGGATAAAAATAAATTATTTGGGCTTGAAGGAAATTGGGTTAAAATAATTAAGTAAAAACTTAAAATTTAAAAAATATATATATTATATTCGGTTTATTCGAATTATTCGAGTTATTCGAATTCGAAAATGCAACTCGATTCGAACTCGAAATTCGAAACTCAAAATTCGAGTTGACTCGATTAACTCGATTCGAATAATTCGAAATTTGAATTTTTTCGATTTTTTCGAATCGAATCGAGTTTTGCTCACCCCTAATTCCAAGAGCCTATAAATACCCCCTAAGTACCACCATTGAGGGGGCGTCGAGCTAGGTCAAGGAGCCAATCTGGAAAGATCAGAATTGAGGGAATTACTCGAAGTTAACCAGTTGATCCATCCTAAGAAGCCAGAGTTCTACACAAGACGGTGGATTTTTCCTTCAATTCCTTCATGGAGTTTTAGGGATTTCTTATGTTTTGTTTTATCTTTTCTCTTGAGATATTTTCTTTATTTGTTATGAACTAAACCCCTCAGATACCTGAAGGGGATAAACCTAGATGAATCTTGTTATTGTTTCCTAAATTATATGATAAATACTTAGTTTGTTCTTAATTATGCATGCTTAATCCAAATCTGATGTGCTTAGGTGGAGGAGGAATAAACCCTGCTTAAGAGTAGATCTAGCATAATTAAGCGGAGTTGATCGAACGCCTAGAGATAAGGTTACGAGATTTTGCCTGATTAGGGTGAAACCTAATATGGGATATCCATAGATCGATTTACTGCTATTTTAGGGGGTTATTATAAGAGAACGAGAGTTCCACTAATTAACCTAGGGTTAGACGTTATTCGCCTCGAGAGAGGGTTTAATATACGTTAGGGAGTCCTACGGATCAAACTAAGTGAATAAATCGTATGGTTCAATGTTAAATAACAAGTGAAGTCTAGGTGGATTCTTCCTGAGGGTATCGTCGTGATCAACTGAGTTTTTCTTCAAGTTATTTCCCAATTCGTTCTTTTTGTCTTTGCGTCTTTAGCTTAGTATTCGTTAATTTAGATTAAAGCAACTTCACTTTATTTTAGGCTAAATAATAAAAAGAAAGTTAGTATTAGTACTTTTAGTTCCTTTGGGTTCGACAATCCGGTCTTGCCTAAGCTATACTACTGTTCGATAGGTACACTTGCCTCTGATCGTTGTCAGATTTAGTTTCCAGGTTTGATCATTCGTTTTATAAATTTTAAAGCTCTGATTTCAGCGATCAATATACATAACAATATCTAGAACAATTATCAATAAAAGTAACAAAATATTTCTTTCCACCTAATGTAGGAGTATTATGCATGTCACATAAATCACTATGTATCAAATCAAGCAATTTTGTTTTTCTTTTAACCTTAAGGAAAGGGTTTCTTGTAGTTTTAGTCAACATACATGTATTGCATTTTTCAATATTATTATTAAAAACAGGAATTAAATCTAACTTATACATGTCATTCAATTTTCTATAATTCAAATGACCTAATCTATAATGCCATAAACAAAAAGATTCAACCATATAAGCAGAAATAGTATTTTCATTCTTATTAATAATATTCAGTTTGAACATACTCTCATACATATACCTTTTCCCTACAAAAATTCCTCCCTTAGACAAAATAAACTTATCTGCCTCAAAAACAAGTTTGAAACCAAACTTATTTAACAGACTTCCAGACACTAAATTCTTTCTAACTTCTGGTACATAATATACATCATTTAAGGTTAAAACCTTTCCAAAAGTGAATTGTAGTTCAACAGACCCTTTGCCTCTGATTACTGCGGTGGAAGAATTTCCCATGTACAAGACATTGTCATTTTCACATTGTGTGAACTTTGTGAACATGCTTTTGTCTTTGCACACATGTTTGGTTGCTCCGGTATCAATCCACCATGTATTATCATCTTGTGCCATATTAATTTCAGATATCATTGCAATGAACTTTTCGTTATTATCAGCCTTAGAAGATGATTTCTTCTTTAAAAATCGACATTCATTCTTGAAATGTCCCGGCTTACCACAATGATAACATGAGCCCTTTTGTTTCTTTTTAAACTTAGGTGCTCTGTCAGTCTGTTTGAACTTTCTCTTGAATGGTTTAGTAGTCTGTACTTCCTCCGTAACATGCACTTTGGCATTTTCAGAATTTAGATTCTGATCTTGCTTTCGATATTCTTCTTCAATACGAAGATGATTTGCCAAAGCCTCAAGAGATATTTCCTCTTTCTTATGTTTTAGACTTCTTTTAAAGTCTTTCCAAGATGGAGGAAGTTTGTCTATTATGGAGGATACAACAATCATTTCATCCATTTTCATATCATATTGTTTGAATTGATTCAGCATCTTTTCAATATCACGAAATTGTTCCATAACAGAACGACCATCAATCATTTGATAATTATTGAAACGACTGACAAGAAATTTCTTACTTGTAACATCTTCGGTCATGTATCTTGTCTCCAATTTATCCCATAATTCTTTAGCGGTGACCTCGTTTTGGTAGGTGTCGAACAAACCATCAGATAAACCATTGAATATGTGGCCCATGCACATATAATCAGCATTGTCTCATTTTTGTCTTTCTCGGGTTGCAGCAACAGATTTGTTTTCAGTCTCCTCAGGTTTTGGAGTATCCAAAACATAAGCAATCTTCAAAGTTGATAATAAGAAGTGCATCTTTTTCTACCATCGTCGAAAATTGCCACCATCAAACCGATCAAGTTTGACAAAATTGGAAGCCAACTCCCTTAGTGTTCCACTTTCATGAGTTGTTGTAGTCATCATGAAATATAACCTTAAAATTGTTAGTACAAATCTCCGATAAGGAAAATCTCGAACACACGAACGAAACTCGAACAAAAGAAGAAATAGGACAAGGCTCCAAGGCGTGTATCAAACCACTATCTTTAAGGTTATATTCGCCCCCACCTATCTTCGGTGTGCAAACGAGTTCCAAGCAAATTAACCTCAAGGATACAATGAAGCCAATGGCTATTTGCATTTTGCACTGACAAGAATAGCCCACTACACACTGAGCAATGCATGACAAGAAAACCAATTTCTATAAAGGATTTCTGCAGTAATACTTTATAGAACAATCTAACACTATTAGAAAATGAAGGAAGAAAGAAAGAATATTAGAATTGTTGGTATATCTCCAAATAAAATATGATTCCTATTTATAAGAATTTTCATGTCTCTTCATAGAGACATAGGTGTCTTTCTGAATAATAATGTTTTTAAAATAAAAACATAATTATTCATTTAATTATAACTATTCAAATAATATTATTTAAATAGTTATAATTCTTTTTCAAAAAATCAAAAAATATAATCTTTTGATTAATTACACCTATTCATTTATAGTTATTGGAACACTATAAATATTTGAAAATGTTCCAACATAGGTGTAATTGTAATCCAGGCTGAATTCAAGTGTAATACAATAAGAGTGCAAACAAGATAAAAGGACAAACCAATAAAGGTTATCTGTTTATGGGGCTAGCAAATTGAACAAAGGAAACCAAGAGATAATCCAAAGGAAAGTAAACGTAAATGCAAAAGCCAATGTAATGTTGAGAGAGACATTCGCATTTCACTTACAATCTATAGTGTCATGGGTCGACAGTTGGAGGCAGGGTAGGGTAGGTGCTTCTGTTTAAATTCCTCGTGAGTTTTTGAGTTGGAAATTGGAATGGTGAACCTTAAAAGAGTTAAAAAAACCTTTGTTAGATAATCATGAAATTTGGTGGGGGCATTATCTTTTAATCATTTGGTGGAAAGTTAATCTTAATTTATAAGAGTGGAACATATTTTAAAACATCCATAATAATAAAAAAATTAGTATTGCTATCAAAACGTGGTTAGTTTAAGAAATTTTGAAGACTACTTTAGATTAATTATATATATAATCTACTATCTATCAACATTTTGAATTTTCAACCCGTAAAGGGAAAATTTCATGTTGATCATGGAGAAATTGATTTTTTAAAGTAGTAATCGACTTCATAACCTAAGTACAAAGGTGAACACTTTTATCAATCGACCAAATATTTGGGTTCTAAAATATTGTTGTTATTAAGATACCAATTACAATCTCTTGCCAATACAAAAATTCTGATTTTTTACACACATTTTACTATCAAAATATAATTACATGTTAATTTACTATATCATGTTTGGTATTCTTTTTTCTTTTCCAATTAATAACTAATAAAAGAAATTTAAAAATCTTCTAGATAATTACTTGCGGAAATTGCCCAATTAATCTCTCTCCTAAGAATTGAAGAATCATTTACACATAATTCAGCTAGACCTATTTTCTATAATTGTTACCTAAGGAATCGTATGTGTAATTGCATATAATTATATCTAAATTTAATTATTGAATGTTTTTTCGAACACATTTTAGATGAAAAAAATTATTGTAATGATAGTTTTATAAAATAAAATCAATTTCTATAAGAAAAAAAATTTACAGTAACTCTTTATAAAACAATATAATAATATTAGAAGATAGAGGAAAGATAGAATTTTAGAACTTATTGGTATATCCTACAAATGAAATTCCTCCCCTTTCGGATTTCTCATGTCTCATGACTACCTAAATGGATAATCGTATCTTCAGACATAAATATAATTATTCAATAGGTATCTACTTGAATAATTATGACCCTTTGTTGTCAATTAAGTGACATAACTTTTGGTGACAAGAGACATAATTAATCACTATAAATAATGACAACTCTTGCTTAATAACCTAGTAACATTATTTTTTAGATCATCATTTGTAACTATTGGAACAGTATATATATATATATATATATATATATATATATATATATATATATATAAGATTGAGGTCGGCTTTAGCAGCAGGTATTGAACCGACAGTCTCAAGCATCATCAAGATCCTCCTCTTCTTCTTCGGCACCGCCATCACAACCATCAGCTGCTGCATTTGACAAGAGCTCTTATAGGGTCCATTCTCACCTGCAACATTCAATGTTTTTCATCTGAAAAGGCCCACTTAGAACGTCGGAACGATAGTCCCGTTTGTCTATATCAGCCTAGTAAAGGAGTTCATGCGTGAATCTAATTGCACTTCACGTTTAGCGTATCCTCCAAGTTGATGTGGTTTATGAAGACCATGGAGTTTAGAGGATTGCCACTGTTGTTATAATGCAATTTTATGTCTGTTTATTCTACAAAAGTGTGTCTGAACCTAGTTGTTTGTTTGAAGTCTCATGCAAGTATGAATTGCCGTGTTCCTATTCTCCAGTTAGCTTAGCATTGGCCTGGGGATTGAGTTTGATCACTTTATACAACAGCAACTTGTATTGGCAGCCGTTTTCATAAGTGAAGCTTTTTCAATAATATCAGACAAGAAAGGAATTCAAATATTGAATATTACTGGTGTAAAACACCCTTATCTAAAACATCCTTAAAAAGTTTAACCTTTGAGGTGCCAACCATAGCTAACCAGCATAATTCAAGAGCAATAATAAGAGTTTAAAAACTTTCATAGAAGGATCCAAGAAAACTAATACAGCAAGGTACTGTTAAGTGGAGTCAGGCATGTGAAGGTGGGGCAATTAGAAAGCCAGACAGGGTAGCTGAAAACATGAAATATGTTATTTCAGAACTAGAAATTGGAATGAGACAGATTTCCTTTTTAATTGCTTCTGTTTTTGTATTATTCAGTGGAAAGAGCTGCCCCTTATGTTTTTTTTCCACTATAGAATATATCCACCACAAACTCTTTTTTTGTTGGATTTTTGAGATATCAATTGAATCTAAACATGCACTGCTCGGTAGTCATGTGCCATGTGCCATGAGCCATGACTGAGGAAGAGATTTTTTATAAATAAGATTTTTGAGATAAAAACAGATTGGTCATTGAAATCATTTGTCATTCTAGCGGATCTGACAAAACTGTGATATTCCATGGAGATAGGATGATAACTTATGTTATCAAGATTCAGGGTGAGTACAAGGTGAAAATAACCAAACCAAACACTGTTAAAACAAAAGAGAAAACATTAGCCATCAAGCTCTTGCATGTTATAGTAGTTTTAAGTTGTTCTTGTCATTTTAAATCTGTATGTTATTGGTCATCATCATGTTTTCCAGGAAGAAAACAGATTATGCATTCCAATCTTTATTTGGGGAAATCATGTGTATATATACATTCATATTTACTTACACTCTCAAAAGATGTAAAGAATTTGGAAGAAGTAGCAACTTTTCTATCATCCTCTCTAATGAATTAGGCCAGGGTGATTGGATAATCACTTTTTTGAAATCCAAGACTTGGATGATTTCTTGCATTTCTTTAACAAGCCAGACCGTCCAGGCCTCAAGCTCAGGCTACCGGTGCCTCGCAGTGCTTGTGAGATGGTTGAATAAGCTCATCAGGCTATGTATTCTATCAAAGATGAACATATTGATCTGTCAAGGATGGAGCAAAAGATAGCAACATATAGGAGAAGTATTGAAATTTCATATACTAAAGAAAATAAATGATTGAATGGCCTAGGCTAGCTTTGAAAATGTCACCTGAGCTTTTTCTGATTTGCTGCAATGAGAAAGTAGCAAGCACCCTTTCTTCAAGTACTCGATTGGGATTCGAGGATTCTAGTAACTGGGGCGTGAGTATTGAGCTTGCCATGGCCTGGAAATCTTTATCTCCAGCCAAATGCAAAAAACAGCTAATCCAGGCAATGGTTACCAGGCTCGCTCGTGCTAAACTAGGAATGTCCTTTGCCATGGAATTTGAAAGAGCAGCCAAGAATCTCTTGTTACCACTATTTAGCAATGCAATTGCTGCTTTCTTTTGCCAATTTTCTATTTCTTCCTCCCCTTCATCCTAGCAAAAAATAAAAAAAAACCAACAGACATTAGAAAAGAATAGGTATCTGCAGCAGTTTTAGCAGTAAGTGTAGCTTGAAATCTTGCAACTATAATTAACAACCATACATAGACAAATCATATTAGTAGCTTACCAAGAAATTATCACCTATTTCCTTCTTTTGAAATGAATCCTCTAAGTTTTCACGAAAACCTGCTTGTTTCAAAAGCCAACTTTCAGTTGTTGCCTCTCCCATGTAAGAAAACCGACCTCCCAACATCGTAAGAGCTTTGGCGGATTGTTGTTGAATCTTCTCATTACATTTTTCACAATCTAAAGTTTCTATAATTACCTCAACTGCTTCTTCTCTGTAGACACTGCATCTAAAAGGATCTCCCTGTAAAATGACTGCAATCCGTGATTTCTGAATCGAATTATTGTAGAATTGGTGGTATATAATGCTGTTAATGGCAATGAAATTAATTACCAGAAGATCAAGCTGTAACAAGAGGGCTGCAACCAGGGGGCGTTCTTCGGGTAGAGCTTTGTGCAAGCATGCTAATAAGATGTGCATGGTATTCAAGCCTCCCCATCCTCTCAGCAGTTCATTTACGAATTTCATCATCTGTGTTCTTCTGTTAACATTCACTTGGTAATAAGGATATGCATTTGAAGTTCGAGAACAAATCAGAAAATCACGGTAAATAGTAAACGGATTGGTACCTGTTTAGGCAGAGTAGCTCAGTTAGTAAAGCTATAACAGTTCCATTAGAATCCTTACAGTTCCCAACCATAAGTTCAATCAGAGCTGCCTTGTTCAATTTATCAGCTACATAGTGTCGACAACTTCCATCAGCTCGAATGCAGCAGGATATGATCAAGGCAGCCTTATTCCGCTCGAGAACACCACCGAACTCTACATTTCTCATCAGAAGGTTCAATCCCCCAAGAGAAACCACTTGGCAAGCATTCTCTAAGTTTCTATCTTCATTAAAACCAGTTAAAAGTTGGTCTAGGAAGTATAATGCTGCCACTTGAGGACTACATCTTATTGTATAAAGAGTCTGCAAATGCTCTCCAAATTCTAAAACTCTAAGGCTTAGGGGTATCCACTCAGTTGATATCATTTGCTTTGCCTTTGGCCTCAACAAGTAAAGCAGCACTGCAGCTTTTAAAAATAGACCACTATTTTTCAACAGTTTCAAGAAGATCTCAAGCTGTGGATCTGAGTTGAGTATTATCTGCCTATTCACTTTACTCCTAGTTATAAATTCTGCTAAAATCAATATTGCTAATTCCATAACTTCATCGTCGTTGGAAGCAAACAAAACCTCAAGGACTCCTTCGATAATAGGCGCCTTTGTTAAAGCAGCTTCAATGGTAGAACCACCATGTGAGTCCAACCATGCTTTGGTCATTACCCGGATTGCGATTTCACAGTCACTTAGAACATCTGAGGAGCAAATAGTAGCTATGGCTTTACTTAAATCACTCAAAGGAAGATCAAGATGTTCCAACTTTCTCATTGAATTATTTCTGACATCAATTTTCCCGTTTACCAAGCATCCTTTTGGCCTACTTTGGCAGCTAAAAAACCGGAAATGGCCTGATTTTTGTGTCTCGGGCAATAATTCGGTTCTCGGAGTGCTATAAATATGGCTTGATGATGACCTCCTATGTGTCTTCTTCTTGTTCTGCCAAGTTTCAGAACCATGAATGATATACTCTCCAATACAACAGTATGATAAACTAATCGCAGCCAGATAGAATTACCTGGTTGTAGTTTTCATATTTGAACTCATTTTCTTCTGCCTCGAGGCGACATATATCGATCGATGTCCTGATTCGGCGATCAAGCTCCATGGATTGCCACTCGGTTGTGGCACCAAACACAGTCTGATACCTTTAGAAACATTCAAGACAATCGAGAAAAACAAGTCAAAACTTCTTGAATGCTTAACATAAAATGACTTAAAACTTATCTAAATTATTAACTTACAAGTTTCTATTAATGGAAGAAACTGAAGCATGAGACTCAGATGATCTCCTTCTTGATGATCCATAACTGGAACTTGATGGCAAAGGCACTGTAGGCACTGGTGGGACTTTAGCCCCAATTTTAAGCCACTCTTTATAGTACATAGCGAACACAGCTGTTCCCATATCCATTTGGTCATTATAGAGCTTACTTAAAGCTTTCATTTTGTCCTCTTTCAAAGCATTGCCCAAGTTGGAGAGATGTTCAAGTTCTTTGTGGTACCAAACCTTAAGATGAAGCAAATGGGGAAGGAAAAAATGGTCCCATAAATCAGGAAGCAAATGGGTTCTGGCTAGAAAAGCCGAATCACAAAAAACTTGAAGCAAATGCCTAGCTGATAACCTATGATTCTTCTCCAGCTTGTAAACTATAGATAAGTATAGCTGAGCACAAGCTGAAAGATGAGAATGGGGTACTCCACAAGTTGAACCATTCCTCGATTTTTCACAATTCAATGAAGCAACAATACTCAAAAGCCGAATCGAATTCCTTAACAATTTCATCCTCGATTCCTTTTTGTTCCCTCGATCTTCCACTAACTTGTCAATGCTCTCAATACCAAGTTCCATGTTCATAAAAATCCCACCATCCGAGCCAGCTTTTCGCCGCGATAATAAGCAAGAGGTACACTTATCTTTCATCATTGCACGGTAACTCTCATCTTTAAGGTACCTACCAGTGTATCCACCGAGTATAGATATCACAGCTTTAATGGCGGCTTCATCGATTACAGGCTCATCTGATTTTGGTTTAAATGTTGAAAACACTGAGGACCCATTTCGGATAACAGTTTTTTCATCCTTGTGCTCGGTTATCTCCGAGCTTTTTCGGCCACGGCAGATGTAAATAGGTAATGCAGTGGAGTCATCTGGTTGGTTCTTCAATGACTTGCCTTTTTCGAACCCTTCTTCCTTGAGCAATTGATGTAAAGAAGAAGCCATTATTGGGGTTGAAGAAGGAAAGAGGAATGGAGAAGAGTCTATAAAGCTTCACTGACATTCTTCCGAAAAACCCACAAAAACTAGAAGATAACGAAACGACAGCTATGGAAGGAAAGAGAGTTCAAAAAATGGGGTTGTAGGCAAAACAAAAGGAAACTAGGACAACAAGCCTTTGTGGGCGGTGGTTTTGTTTGTCCCTTTTTGGCCGTTAAGAAAAGTACCTTTTTTTTTAATTATGGCTAGGCCTCGACCAGCCGGTTTAATCCAGTTAAAAGCAGTTAACTTCCCCGTAAAAGGGGGGTCCATATTTGTGAACCGGGATTTTGAGGGATCGTCAAATTATGCTATTAGTCCTTGTACATTTCCCGATGTAGAGATGTAGTCCTCTTGCAACTTTAAATTTTAAAAATTAAATACTCTTATTTTTTTTCAAGTTAAAAATCCTGCAATTAGTTTAGCATGTTTTTTTACATCAATCATATACCAACAACGTAATCAATGTATTAATAAATTTTAACGTAAAATACTAACAATATTGATAATTAAACTAATTTTTTTAAATAAAAAAAAAGAACACTTAATTTTACCTCTAGAAATACATAAATTCACTAATATATTGCTAATTAAATTTAAGGATTATATGATCAAATATAGTATTTCTTTTTTTTTCGTTCTCAATTCTAGTATTTCGGGCATTGGATAAATTTTAGGTACGATGATACTTGTGATTTTAAAAAATTATCAAAACTACCTAGAAAACATAATGATTTATTTGACCTTTCAATTAAATATTAATTAATTAATTAATGTTTTAAATATATAAAAAAATCAAAAAATTATTAAAATTTAATTAATTGCTAACGTTCAACAAAGTTAACAGGCAATAATTTTTTATCTATTTTGGAGTGATTTGATAAATAATATAAGTTTAATAATTAAAAGAGACGAAAAATTAAATGAAATGTTAAAATGACCTTTTTTATAAAGTTGAAGGGTCAAATAAGTCATTATACCTTAATACATTTACAAATTTAGGATGGGTTTGAATGGGCGGTGCGTTTACCTACGGTTAGTGTACAAAAACAACAGTGACAGTAATATTAGATACTATAACGTGAGACAAAAAATAAATTAAACGTACCGCACCGCACCCCACCACCCATCCAAACTAATTCTTAATTGAAAACCGTCTAAATGGGACATAGACCATTAAAATCAAACCAAACAAGCGAGTTAAAAATATGACAAAGCACATGTAGTCTTTAAAGAAAATTTATTTTGCTGATTTTAGTTCTATGATCAAGTCATGCACTACCAAATTCAAATATTGAAAATAACATTGTTAAAAGAAATAATCACGAACCCTAAAACATATTAAATTTCATAAACCGTAAAACAAGCATAGAGAATATCTTAAATATATTAAAAATATGCCCAGGTCTCTGTAATTTTAAATTTTAAAATTGAAATTATGTTGTTACATATAAATGGTTAAATTTGGTGGGCATGTTGGTTTGATAGTGGGAAGGACCAATGGAGCACATTGAAAAGATTAACTTTTTTTGCCCTGATTGTGATTTATGAGGTAGGAAAACCAACTCATAGTCCAAACCTTATGTGGGGAAAATGGTAACGAAAGAAGTAAAACTAGGAACGTAAGATGGTGACCTATCAACTTTATGATTCACGAGACAACGGATATTTTCAAGGATTATTTTGTCTCTCTTGTTTACAAAGCATCATATGCTGTCCTATGCGACTTTTTTTAACTATATTGTAAATTATTTTAAATATTAAAAACAATAATTAATAACATAATTTGGACCGTCAAATGAAATAAGATAATTTCGAAGAATCTTTTCTAACGTTTTGTGGTCTTTCTTTCTCCCTCCCTCATTTTACTTCTTCTTTTCTCTTTGCAACTTTGGTTTTATCTAAGTTTGGTACTATCTTCACTTAATTATAATCACAATATGTTTATTAAGTGTGTTTAGGACAAACTTATTGTTACAACAATTTTAACTGGTAAACTATTAAAATAGTTGTTTTTGTTTTTCTAATTGGGTTATATTTGAATCACTTGTGTTTGAAATGTTACGTTTTAGTCATTGTGCGTTAATTATTGTTAACGGTAAGTTGACGTGACACGTTAAATCATCATTTTAAACGAAAATTTTAGGTTAAATTATACAATTAGTCCCCATATTTTTTCTTTTTGAGCAATTTTTTCTTTTAATTTACGTTAAAAGAAATGGAGAAGAGAGAAAAATAGGGAAGAAGCAGAATAGAAAGGAAAGTTAAAAGAACATAAAAGAAAAAGATAAATTGTTCAAAATGAAAAAAAATATGGGGACCAATTGTATAATTTAACTTAAAATTTTTGTTTGAAATGATTATTTAACATGACACGTCAACTTACCATTAATGGCAACTAATAGCTCAATGACTAAAATGTCACAATACGTTAACGTAAGTGACTAGAACATCACATTTCAAACACAAGTTACTAAATTGTAATCTAAGGAAAATAAAAGGTGACTATTTGGTAATTTACCCGAATTTCAATAATAAGAAATATTACGAGTGTTATATCTACGTTGACAATTTTGTGGTTTTTGGTGAAATTTTGCTCCATTTATGCATTGTTCTAAAAAACTGTAACAAATTAAAATGAAGAAATCTAATAAAAAAAATAATTGTACGTAGTACAAACTTTTTGGAATTATTTTGCTACTTTGAGTACTATATATTAAACAAAATGCCAGCTAGAATTTAGTCCTTAGCTACAAATTACATATTTCATCGGGGCAGCATTGGCCTTATTATTCACAATAATTTTCATGTTTGTTCGTTTGCAAATGCAAATGCAATTACAATCAAGGCAGCCTGTATTTTTGGTGGGGATATCGTTATTGGTATTTACTCGTATTAATATGTTTTAGATTTATTAATATTTTTAATAATTTTTACATATATATTTATAATTTTATATACAAATATATTTTAATTAAATTTATATAACTATATTTATATGTGAATATAAATTTTAAATTTATTTCTTAGATTTCATTAACTTAATTTAATAGTTATGTTTTAATTTTAGATGTGATTATAGATTAATTAAAATGGTAAAGAACAAAATTTTAAAAATTAAATTTTATATCAACTTGTTTAGGTTTATATGCATCGATGTAAGTTGGTATTGATCGAAACTAGATGTGTTCATGGGTTAGGCCTGGTCCGATCCAAAAAATGGGTTTAAAATTTTACTCCAACCTGATTTAAATAAAAATAGTAAATTTTGGGCCCAGCCCGACCCACCCATATAATTTAAAAAATATAATGCATCAAAAATACTAAAATATTAAAATAAATGTCGCCCAACAAATTAAAAATAAATTTTAAAATATCTTTATACTTAAATAACATTAAGATAAATGCAACTTAACAAGTAAATGCCTCTAAAATAGTAGCAAAATTAACACTAAAACAAGGGTTATACAATATTCAAATAATAACAACAAAATAGTGAAATGACAGTAAAACAGTGAGAAAACAACAGCTTTTTTTTTTACAAATTCGGGTCGGATCGGGTCCAGGCCAAAAAACCTTACCCGAGGCCTGCCTAAACCCTTTTTTGGGCCTATATTTTTATCCAGATTCTCTCACTTTTCTAACGAACTTTCGGATCAAACCGAATGATCCAATCCATGAACAGATTTAGTTAAAACCAACCAAAACAAATCGGAATCATAAAAACATACTAAATTTTTAATCATACTACTTAAGTTTAAAACCGGAATACAATTAGGGTGAGTTTGGATGAGCGGTGCATTACCTGCGGTTAGTGTCAAAACAACGGTGGCTGTAAAATTAGATACTGTAACAATACTATAACGTGAGACAAAAAGTAAGCTAAACGCATCGCATCGCATCGCACCGCACTTAATCGCCCATCCAAACCCACCCGTAGTGACAGTAGGATACCGATAACATGCTTATAATCTATGTTTTACGTTGGTATAATAAATTCTTTAATAAAATAAAAGTCAAATTTTATTCTATTTGAATGGCCTTTTCCTTACGGCTGCTAAATCAAACTTTCCTAGAAAAAAAATTAAAAATACACTCTTTAAATCAAATATAAGTTAAAATACGTAATTGGGTTATGTAGTTTTTATAAATTTAGAATTTAATCTTTGTATTTTTATTTTTAAAAATTCATCCTTTTTATTTTTTAGATTTTTAAATTTAAATTCAACTATTAATACTGGTAAGATTATTGTGTTAAATTAAAGTTTATTATAATATCAATTTTTTACTTATACTGTTACCAAGTAAGTTTTTTTTTTATTTCAAAATGTCACGCTAAAAATTTCTAAAAAAATTAACTGTGTTAACAATTAAACCTAAATTTTGAAATCTAGAAAGTTGAGAGGCTAAATTTCTAAAAATAAAAGTACAGACTAATTTTTCAAATTTATGAAAAGTACGAGGATGAATAACATATTTTAACTCGAATATATGTAAATTATTAAAAATGCCTCAATCTCTTGATTTTTGTTCGGGGCGAATCTAGGGGGCTGGCAGGCCCGACCCTCCTAAAATGAAAAATTTTTCACTTTGGCTATTTAAAATTTTTAGAATTTTAAATTAGTAAAAATAAAATTACACTTTAATCCCTTAAAAATGATAAAATTTTAATTTAATCATTTAAAAATTATATTTTTACTATAATAAAAAATACAATTTAATTTAGACCCCTAAACAACTTTTCTGACTTCCCCCTCATTTTATCATCTGTTTTCTTTTGAATTTGGGGTAGCTATGATTGCAAAATGCTAACCCAGTAATGGCCAGTTTTTCTTTCTTATTCATTTTAAAGGAAAATGTAAAACAAGATTGAGACGGAAGAATCTAACACATTAAAAGGGTTTATTTCAATTAAGGTCTTTTTCCTTTTCATTTTTTGGTAAATCATGAAATCATATGATTGCAACCCCACATTTCCAAAGAGGGAAAACAGAGAGCTAAAATAAGTAATTTCATCTCCATTTTGATCAATACATGGAATCTGTCCATGGCTTACATAGATAGATAGATAGATAGATATATTTTTAAAGAATAATAATAATTTCACATGTTATACTTTTCGGGTATGTTTGGACTGTACAAAGTGATTGAATGTAAATGTAATTATTAGAGTAGTAATTACATTCTCTTGTAATTACTTATATCGTGTTTGGTAGTATACATTATAATTACAAAGTTACATAATTTATAATTTTAAAAAAATAGTGAGTACTATAAAAAATTATTAATATGATAAAAATAATTTCTAAACAAGTAAAAAAATCTAAAATCAAATCATCATATATATCGTGTTAGACTAAACATCATATGCAATTTTTATCTAATTCTTCTAATGCATATTTGTTGGGTTATTTCCTTTTTAATATTTAACATATTCATTATCATCTTCTGTTGGGATTTAATTAAATTTATCGTCATCTAAATTTAAATTTACATAATTAAGATTATCAATATCTCTTTCTTTTATTTGCTCTTCGAAGTATAGATCATCTCATTTCCACCTATCATGGAAGTTATGAAATATGCAACATGCTAGTGTGATCCAACCTTATTTTTTTTATGCTGTACTGAGATAATGTTGTTAATATAGCAAATATTTTTTAGAACAACAAATGTTTTCTCAACTACATTTCGAAGTCTTGAATGTATCAAATTAAAAAGTTCACAAATTGTCTATTGTGCTTGTGTCTAGCACTATTTCCTCAAATGGTATCATGCCCAAAAATATGGTGTAAGAAACCATTTTTATTTGCATAATTAGCATAAACATCATCATATTTGGGTTCATAGCCTAAATAGTCTATAGTTTTAATTATAAAAACTTAATTTGAAGAAAGACTTATGCTAAGATATAACACCTTTTATAATACGTAAATTAAGGGCGGGTTTGGATGGACAATTTTTGTCTCATGTTATATTATCTAATCTCATCACCATCGCTGTTTTTACACTAACCACAGGTAAACACACCGCCTATTCAAACTCACCCTAAGTAAAAAATAATATGAAAATTATTATACATAACTTTTATAAAAAAAATTAAAGGGTTTTATAAATTATCCAAAATTTATATAACAATTCTTATAAATAATATTTTTTCATTAACTTTAGAAAGTTTTTTTCTAAACAATTTATGGTTAAAAAGACAAACTATAACAAATTTTTATAAATAAGTATATTTTTTTTTCATAACTTTAGAATTTTTAAGATTTAAATAATGTTTTTTTGTTATAATTTTATAAGATACACAAATTATTTTTATAATATAATTTTTAGGGTTTATAATATAATATTTTTTTTACCATAATCATCTCAAATACTTATATATGTTCATACTTATAATATAACTTTTATAACTTATATAAAAATAACTTTTTTAAAATTAGATTTGAGTGTAACTACTTGCATTTAATAAATTAAAAGGTTTTGTCGATTGAGTCTTAACTCGATTGGTATGGATGTTGTTACCAATGCAGGAGAACATGAGTTCAAATGCGCTGAAGCGTATTATCCTCCTATTTATGGATTGGGGTGGGATTATGGGTAATTATAGGCATTACGTAAAAAAAATAGATGTGATCAAAACTTTTTTAAATATTTATTAAGTATTTATTATACTCTTATAGGATATTTGTCAACCCTAATCTTATTTGTGAAGTTTAAAAACTCCACTGATAGTGAATCAAATATTTTCCCTTAAACATGAGAGAACTGTCAATGGAGTTTTTAGACTCCACAAGAAAAGTTAAAGGATTAACAAGTGCTCTATAAGAGACACATAACAATTTTTTTAAGACTTGTTGTGGAATAAAAAAAGCGCATTGCCAGTATGCCAAATATTAATACTTTTAGAATCCAAAATTTTGAACCCAAATATTAAAAAGAAAAACTTCAACTCTATTCCTAACGAAGTATCAATATTGTTGGCAAATGTTGACACCCTGAGTCTTTGAATATCTAAATTCAAGTCTTGCAATCATCCTTTATTAGTTTTGTCGAAATATACTTCAATTATTCATTCGATTATGCTTTGTATTGGTTTAATTCTACCTTGTAATGGTCTATTAAAGGATTTCTAGTTCCACCATACACAATTTTATATGTGAATTTTGTTTATACTTTATATTGATTTAATCCTTGTTAGATTTGTAAAATAAATCTGAAATAAAATTTAATAAATCAGGATCTATCATGTCAATTCATGAAGAATAAATCAAGAACAAAATTAGATGCGGAAGCGTACCTGAATCCATGAATGCCTTGAATTTTTACCGAATCTTAGGAAAGAAATTCAAAGAATATTTGCTCTCTCTTTTCTAATGATGGGATATTAGAAAAGATATCTTGTGTATAATTTGGGGACCATAACTCTAATATTTATAACCTTGGCATATTAGTTCTAATCAATTTCTAATTAGCCCATCATATATTAGAATTTGATTAGATCTCAATTACTAGAGTATCTACACATATTTGCCCCATACTTTATTTAATAATTAAAGTCCAATAAAATTATAACCAAATTAGATCACTTTTAATTTGGGCTAACATATCATGATAGTAAATAATAACATGTAATTTCCTTTATTATATATGTGATGTCCATATTTTCCAACAATCTCCCACTTGGACCACATATTTATACTAATTACTCTATAATTACATGTCATTATATAACCTTATGAGCTCAAAATTTTACTATCATATCCAAAAGGTATCCCGAACAATCTCGTCCACTAATTATGTTAACATAGAACCAAGGTGACTTTCATTACATATATCGTAACTAAATACATCCATGATCACGTATATTAACACAACCAAATGATATAGATCAAGTATGGATGTGTAGCATGGAAATTTCATGCAATATGATCTAAACATGTCTATTTCCAACTGGTCCTCCTTAGTGAGATCAAATCTTACCAAAATCAAAGTGTGAATAAACCAAATAATCTTTATTTCTGCAGAAAATAAACTTAATATCTTTAAATTGAAATAACTGAAAATGTGTCTATAACATAAAAGTATTTAATAATACAAACTCCCACTAATACCAAATATTCTTTAAATGACATTACACCCATATGAGCAGTGTACTCTTATAAAACCTTAGGTGTAGTTCCTTAGTAAGCGGATCCGCAATTATGGAGTTTGTCCTAATATGCTTTATAAACACCTAACCACTCTGAACTTTTACTTTAACAACCAGGAACTTAAAGTCTATGTGTTTTTACTTTGATGTGCTCTTGTTGCTATTAGAATAAAAGACTGTAATTTATTTTTACAATTTGCACCTTAGTGACAAAATCTTGTATCCATATTCCATCAAAATCGGAGTCTATATACCTGATAATCTCTAACTGATTAGACCTCCGATATGTGAGCATGTAATGTTTTTTGAAAATACCTTATAACCCCTCTTGGATACTATCCAATGGTTTAAACCAGGGTTGCTTAAAATATCTGCCTAACATCCCAATAGTGTACACAATATTCCAATGTATACAAACTTGAACATACATTAGACTTTCTACTGTTAAAATGTAAAAAATCTAATGCATTTTTTTGTAATCTCAAAATCATTCTTAGGGTATTGATTGAGGCTATACTTATTATTGACAAGTAGTATGTCATTAATATATAAAACTAAATATAGAACATTATTCCCACTAAACTTATGGTATATACGATTATTAATAAAATTCATCTCTAAACCGAATGAGATAATCATTCGGTTAAATTTGCAATATTATTGACGAGAAGTTTGTTTAAACCCATAGATGAAGTTCTTTGCAAATCATTAACTTTGCATCATTAGACACAAAGCTTTCTAATTGCTCCATATAAATGTATGATCCATTGAGAAACCATTAACATAATATTCATCTGATGCAGCTTAATGTCAAAATATTCCACTAAAGCCATTATAACCATTTCTCTAGTGGACCTTTTTAATGACATTCATTCTTGAGGTTGTTGAGTTTGTTCTTCTTTTACCTCATCTTAAATAGGGAGTTGTTTAATATTGTTTTATTGAGGTTCTAGATTCACTTCTTAATCAATAATAGGTATGAGAATCTAAATATCATCAAAAGTGATAGTAGGAACTGAGTTAGAATCGAATTCCTCCTCAAAAGCAATGTCTCTAACATTATTTCTCCCTCCAAACTCAACATCCTAAAAGTATGTTGCAATTCTCATCTAAAAAATATTCCTAATTGTGGGATCATAAAACTCATAACCCTTAGATCGCACATAATTTCTTTGATCCTTATGCTTTATAGACATCAAAGAAGTCAGAAGTGATGTCATTTCAACATTATCGTTTTTAGCAAAACGTTTCTCAATTTCGCCAAGAAAACTTTGGCTTGAGTAATCTTTTTAGATTCTTGCCCCTAAAGGCTTCTGAAATGTTGTGCTTCATGATCATTAGACTCTTGCAATTTGAACGATTCCACCTCTCAAAATCCCTTTTAACATCGGGGGTGCTTTTCGCAGTGAGAGGTGCGAGTTGTTCTTTCCTTAGTGCAAGGTCTATGTTCATACAGCGAAGCACTATAGGTAAGTGCATTTTCCATTCATTGAAATTAGTCCCATTAAGCATGGGTATAGGATTTATATTAGCAGATATTGTGGCAATAGAAGATGAATTAGATGAATATAGAACAAAAAATAAATAAATAAAAGCTCACATCAATATTCATAAGTAAACAATAAATTCAAGATAATGGTTAATCTCATCTCAAGATACCAAACACAATATTAATATCAAGTCTTTGGACAATAATATTAACAGTAAGCAGTACTCTTATTGTAGCAATCAAACATTGACAATAAATTATGTCAAACAATTAATTATTCTTTGGACTAACTTATTGCTCACATAAAATACCTTATAATTGTCACACATTTATCACCACAGATGTCGTTGAAATTCTGTCAAATATTAACTTACCTTTGGGTCAATTAATAAACGCATGAATCACAAAAACATATAATCATCTTGATATTTCAAATAAACTAATCTACACAAAAGAGGTCACTTTGGCGGCATTTTGTTTCGACTAATCTATTTAAAATATTAGACATCCTTAATTAAAACCCAAAGCCAAAATTTGAATTTATTTGTTTCAAAATATTTCTTTTAATTTCATCTTTCAATCAAATTAAAAGATACTAGTATATATATGTATATATAGTTATCCCAAAACAACATACAGTGATGTTGGCAAATATAATAATAGTTGAATAAATCATAAACCATAAACAAATTCACATAAGACTTCAAATTTAAACCAAAATAATTTGAATAAAGGTAAACCTTGTATTAAGATATCGGACACTCCATTAATGTTTCATCTTTGGACAAAATATTAACTTGTAAGTGGTATCTTGATGTAATAATCAAACATTGACAATAAGAACATGTCGAACAATAAATCTTCCTTTGGGCCGATTTATTACTCACATGTAAAACCGAATAATCGTCACATGTTTATCACCATAGTTGCACATGTAATATTATTAACCTTCATTTGGGCCGATCAATATCAACATAACTTAAGTTACATGCACACAAACTTTTATATTTTAAAAACAAAATAATTTATACAAAAAAAAAATCACTTTGGTGACTTATTGCTTCAATTAAGTTATTTTAAAATATATATAATATACTAATATTCAAAATTAAAATTTCCCCAATAGTCAAATGCCAAACCTATGTTTTTTTATTGCTTTATAAACTCCGAAATAACCCAAAATAAAGTTGTCTTAATAATGCAATAAAAAACCGAAAACCTTAATTTTTGACTCTTTTTTTTTTTTTGTTCCAAAACCATATATATCAAAACCAAGCAGAAATAATGTAGTGGTTCAAAGCCAAATAATTAAAAAGCACTTGTATTCATAATTTTGGCATGGATAAAAACACCAAAACAATTCACGCATATACATGTATTCATAATCAAATAGAAAAACTTACCCTGAATTTACCATGTAAATTCAAAGTTGTATTTATAATTAAACAGATATTCACATGAATACTTGAAAAATAAAACTTCAAGTCAATATATCTCAGAAATAAAATTATAATAGTTGACATATCCCATAATTCATACCATAGACCATATCATCATAATTTAACCAAATATTTGGAACCATAAGATGCTAAAATCGAAGACTATAGAGTCAAACTTAAAACCAAAATATTTAAATATGTATATAGTTGGAATGAATTTACACCAAAACACCCATAAAATTGAATATATAACCATAACAAATAAAAAAATAAAAAAAAATTAACAACTTCAACGATATCCATCAAAGCTTAATTTCACCAATTAAACTATAAAAAGATAATCTTATTTAATAATGGTTATAAACACCTATTCATACAAACTATAATCATGCATTAATCCTCAAAATCATTGGTATGCATATAATCTGTATACACATAATATATACACACAATTATAATAATATACAAATAATATTGGATTGCTTTACATATTTCACGTAAACTCAAATTTATATTCATGACTAAAGACATTATTATAAAACTTCTTTATACGCACAAATACTTAAAAAAAAGTCCATAACCACTAAATATAAAAAGAATCTCAAATTATACAAAAGTCTTTATATGCACAACTACTTACGAAAATTCATAGCCACCGTATTTAAAAAAAATCTCAAATATTTTAATTTTAGTCGAGTTCCATAAGGACTAAAACTTATATAAAATAATTATAGCAGAAAACAAAAGTAATCATTCATATCTATGAATTGAATTCAATGGTGAATATAATTCATCATGAATAAAAATAAAAGATGATAATTCCATATACATTCAACCATAAACAAAACATTTAAAACAAATAGTGCGAAAAAAAAAAACATCTTAACAACATTCATTTATTCGATTATCAAGTGAATTAACTTTCAAAACCAATTATACAACCTAATTGAAATTCTTCAATTGCAAAAAGTTGTAAGTCTGTAACTTTAATTTAATAATGACTTTAACCAAAATTTATAAAATAATTGTGTGAAAAGAAGATAAAGAAATCTCACAAATCAATTTTTATCAATTGATTATATAAATAAATAAATAAACATTCATCTTTCGAATAAGATATGTAAATATTAAATTAGATTATATTTATAAAACCTTAAAACTTTATTTAAAGAATCAAAACCCAAAAATTTATCAAGAATCTCAAAGATTCAACATAATATATAATTAAAATATCAAATCCATAAAGAATCAATTCATTCTCAATTATTCAACATGACAAAGCTCGGATGCTACTTGTTTGATTTGTAAAATAAATCTGAAATAAACTTAAAAAATCAGGATCTATCATGTCAAACCATCAAGAATAAATTAAGAACAAAACTAGATGCGGAAGCGTACTTGAATCCATGAATTCCTTGAAGTCTTATCGAATCTTAGGGATTCGATCTTCCAAAGAATATGTACTCTCTCTTTCCTAATGATGGAATATTAGAAAAGATATATTGTATATAATTTGGGGACCATAACCCTAATATTTATAACATCGGCATATTAGTTCTAATCAATTTCTAATTAGCCCATCATTAATTAGCATTTGATTAGAATTCAATTACTAGAGTATCTACATATATTTGCCCTCACTAACCTATCATGATAGTAAATAATAACATATAATTACATTTATTATATATGTGATGTCTATATTTTCTAACAGTACTAACTTAAATGTATATTGATAATTATATTATATTTGTAGCGTTGAACTCTAAAATTCATCAGCCCTACTTCAGCCTCCATTTTTCTTTACATTTTATTTGGAATATGCTAGGCCCATGTCTATATACATATATATATATATATAGTGGACCAGGAAGCCCTTTGAATATTAGACCCTACGTTACAAAAGTTCATACTTCAGGCCTTAATATTATTGCCAAGAGAAAGAAAAACCAAATTTTAACTATATTTTGTGAAAACTACAGCTTCTTTATTCAATTAAAGAAGTTGTGTAGGTTGAGTCCCATTCAAGTGTCAACTTTGGGTATTATTGGGATCAAGTTCAAGGGATCAGATTAAAGGTTTGTAGGATGTTATGGATTCATTGGTTTTATAAGTACTTTCCAATATATCTTTTGTAGATTATATGAACCCACTAAATATAATGGACATAAAGTTAATTTTTTTTTGACAAAGTACTGGTGAAACTGTGTTGTCAAGTCATGGGATAACAAATTGTTCTCGCGATTGTGCCTAAAATAATAAATGAAATAATTTTAAAAGATATTTTTTTATAAAATATAATTAATTAAAATATTTAAAATAATTAAAGTTAAAAAAATTTTTAAAAAAAAAAGGACTAAAGAAGTTCAAATGTGACATTTTAGTTAAACAGAGGAAATAAAATATTTTCAAAACATTTAGTGTATAATCGATTAAATACATTGCATTAGTCAATTAATTAATAAAACTCGTGTTTATAAAGTTTTATAAAAGCTCTATAATATATATTTTTATGAAACTTGAATAAATTATTTTTTATTTGGATTAAATTAAATTAAATAATAAAAAATAAATATTTTAAATTCTACGAGTAGGGTTAGGGAGTTGACAAGTATCTTATAAAAATATAATAAAATATTAAAAAACAATACATGTTAATTTTTTAAAATTGCATGTGGAATAAAAATACATTACCGGCAAACCAAATACTTGTCTTATATATAGATAGTGAAAATGAATAAGAGATCGGATTCAACCCAATTCGAACCACAACTTTCTTTTAACCCTTGAAAATAAAAATTCAAACAAAAATCAACTGAAATAATTAGCTCAAACAATATTGATATATAAAAAGAAAGAAAGTGACTAAAATAAATCTAAGAACTTCAAAATTTTAATACAAAAGTAATGTAGATTTTAATTTTAGGGGTGTGAAAGGAATATATTTGAGTGTAATGACTCATTTTCTTTTTCCAATCACAATTTGGGGCTTTTAGCCACGCACATATGTATTTTTATTTGGTTATGTTAATTTTTAAATTTATCAAACAATAATTATCTTTTAAGATGTTTTTAAATTTATTAAAATTTGATGTTTTTATATTACGGCATCATAAATCTATTATCGTATCAACTCTACCAAAGTGAAGCCGAACCCAAAACTATGCAACAAGCGGAGTTGGTAAGCCATCTTTGTTCAAGATAAACACCAATGAAGATGGTGGATGATTTATTCAACCAAATTGATTTAATTGGTACTGTTTGGATCAATACTAAAATTTTAAATTTCGAAAAAATATAAAAAATTAAAATTAACATAGAATAAAGAGACTAAAAACAAAATTTTACGTAACATTGAATAGAAAGGTCATATGTAGATAATGCTGTTATTTTATTATGTCAAGTTTATGTTTTTTTTGAATATGTAATTATAAGTTCTGATCATATTTATTCTTTTTTAACACAATACTTAAAATTACTCATAGTCCCTCCTCAACCCATAAATACGTGTCAGCGCATTCGAACTCACTACTACAACTCAATTGACTCATGTCATGTCAGATTTGATTTATTTTCCTTTAATTTTTATAAATTTATAAATGAAAAGGTAAAGGTGGAACCAATTCCACCTCATCCAATCCTTACGTGTCATATCTCAAATGTGAATGCAAATTCAACAAATTGATTGGACTAACCGACAGAGAGAATAAAAGAAGGTTTTAGTTTGTCAATGCTACTGCGAAAGGAAGGGTCTTGGAAATTAAAGTAAGTATTTTTATTCTCTCTCTCCCTGCCGACTGACCAATTGCATGCACATTATTCACGTTTATTAATAATTACTTATAAAAATATGTTGGTATACTTATGCAAATACCTTATTAGTGGTACACATTTTTAAAATGTGACGATGTTTTTTTTTTTGCATAATTAGATTAAATTATTTTAGAATAAAATAATAATTCTATAACTCAACTTTAATACCCTTCAAATTTATTTAATGAAAAATACGGCCTAAAGTTGATCGTTAAATTATCCATGCAATGAATATATTAGTTTTAATTATTTAATATATGAATGAATTAAAATAAATACGAAAACCATATTTTTCTTATATTTTGAATTATTGTAAAAAATTTAATATAACAAAAAGTATTATGATGTTATATATTACATAATAATTCAAATCTGAATATTGTAAAATATTTAAAATATTAACTAATATTTAAAATTAAAATTTTAAATGAAAAATATATATTTATTTTAGAAAACTTTAATAATTTGTATATAATATAAAACCAGCTTTATTTGGGAGCCATTGAAATTAGTAGGAGTACTTTGGTTATTTTAAAATGTTAATAGGAGAAATTTAGGTGTTTTGAAAAAAAATTAATTAAAATTTTAATTCAGTAAATGCTTTTATTGAGATTAAATATAGGTAATTTTATTTTAATTAATTATTAGGTGTTTTTTAATTAGATTTTCAATTCAATAAATAATTTTATTGAGATTTGTTTTTCAATAACTTTTATTGAGACTAAATATTGGCAGTTTGGGTAAAATAAAAATATAATTAATTATGTTTTCTTAATTTTATTATTCATTTATTATTTTTAATCTATTTTCTATCTATGTAAGGTATAAAATCGGTTCCTAAAAGTTCAAAAAAAAAATGTAATTAAGCCCCTATTTTTTCTTTTGTACTTAATTAGGTATTTGAACTTTCAAAATACATAAAAAAAAGTTCTCAAACTTTTCAAAAAAAAGCAATTAAGCTCCTGTATTTTTTTTTACTCAATTGGGTACTTGAACTATCTTTAATTTTTTTCAGTTAAAGTCACCACATGTCACAACCATAGCGTAACATGTGACAAAAAATAATAAAAAATAAAAATCAATAAAAGTTATAAAAATGATTATATTTTAATAAAAAATATTTAAAAATTAGAAAACAAATTATAAAAATCCTAAAAAATTGTAAACTTTTATAGAAATAATAAAAAAATTATAAACTATATAGAAATATAGAAAAAAATATAAAATTTTATAAAGTCATAAGAAAATTATAAAAAATGTAAAGAAATATAAAATTCGTAAAAAAATTATAAAATTAATCGTACTAAAAAAAGCATTTTGTATTTTTTCTATAATTTTTATTGATTTTTATTTTTATCATTTTTCGCCACATGTCACACTGTGTTGTAACACATGATGACTTTAACTGAAAAATAACTAAGGGTTGTTAACTTTAATAGTCAGCAGTTAAAGTTAATCGTTCAATGATTTTTTTATGTATTTTATATTTTTTATGATTTTTATAAAATTTTACAATATTTTATAATTTTTTCTTCTAATTTTTAATAAAATTTTAATATTTTTTATCTTTTTTATTAAAATTTAATAATTTCTATAAATTTTATTGATTTTTATTTTTTAAAATATTTTTGTCACATGTCACGCCGTGGTTGTGACACGGGATGACTTTAACTAAAAAAAATTAGAGGCAGTTAACTTTAATAGTCAACTGTTAAAGTTAATGGTCAAATAGCATTTTTGATACATTTTACAGTTCAATTACCTAATTGAGTGCAAAAAAAAAAAACCAAGGACTTAATTGCTTCTTTTGAAAAAAAAATTTTGAGGGCCTTTTTAATACATTTTGAAAGTTTGAGTACCCAATTGAGTGCAAAAAAAAAAGTAAGGGCTTAATTGCTTTTTTTGAAAAAGTTTGACAACTTTTTTTTATGTATTTTGAAAATTCAAATACCTAATTGAGTGAAAAAAAAGAAAAGAAGTAAGACTTAATTACTTTTTTTGAAAAAGTTTAAAGACTTTTTACACCTTTAAACCATAAACTATCTAAGTTTAGATAATTTATACTTAATATATCTTATAACTTCTTTCCATACAACCAATTTTTTTTTTTATGATTAAGAATAAAAAATAACTTCGAATTGTCTTCTTCACCTTATAATTAAACAACTTAAATGTAAGAATTACAATTATTTTTCAACAATCTCATTATAGGTTTAAATCACATCTGCTTTTTGTAAGACAACGCCTAGAACTACTCATAGCTATAAATAGGAGAATAATGCGTTTCAATGCACTCGAACCCACGTTCTCTTACATTGGTAATAATATCCATACTAATTGAGCTAAGACTCAATCGAAACATGTTACAATTTTTTATTTATTGATTACATCTAAGAAATCTTCATGACTATTGAGTTTATATTACAAATCATTTTGTTGGAAGTTTCCACTTGCAAAGTGCATAATATGGTGATTGATGGATCCATTTTACTTCCTCCCTTACATTCAAGATTTTTATGGTTTTTAATTTTTGTGAAGATGCAACCTCCTTGGACTGTATGTAAGCATAGATGTAAAAATTATGGTATACCTCTATCTTTCATTTAAAGTATTTTTAAATTTGTATAAATTTCATAATTTGTATTATTATTTTTAATATCTTATAATTAAATAAGTTATATATATTTTTTAAATAATTTGTTATGCAATTTTTTATCCTATTGTTTCTCTTCAAAATTTATAAATCATTAGAAAACAACACCAAGTATTTCATGTGGTATGCGGTTTTTAAAGTTGATTCATTCGTCTTGCATCATAAATATATATGTGCGCATTCACGTATGTATTTTAATTAGACTTGTCCGTGGATTAGGTTATTCGTCTAGATTTGAAGGTCCGTCTGAAATTTGGGAGAGTTTGGACAAAAATATGAGGCCCAGAAATGAGTTTTGGAGAGTTTAAACATTTAAGGTTCGAACTCAACCTGTTTTAAGTTTATAATACTTTATATTATGTAAATTAGAACACATTCAAAAAAATAAACTTATACTAAATATATAATACTATTCTAATGTGAACATTAAAATAATGTTAAGATGACTATATAAAAAATTTCAATAAATAAAGAATGTATAAAATTATTAAATATTAACATAATATAATATAAATATTTTTTTAAAAAATTAAAAAATAATATAGGCGAGACTAAAATGAGCTTTGATTAATCTTTTGCAAATATGGGTGAGTTTAGACAAAATTTTAGACCTAAATTTCGGGCCAAGCTTAGATAAACATAAAATATGTTAATGTCGTGCTTAAACCTCGGCTCAACCCAATCCATGAGTACTTCTAATTCTGATCTATCTATACAAAAAAACTATTTATAGATTCTCTCCTTTCAAAACTTTTTCTAGAACAAATCCAAAGTTTTAATTGGCTTTTAAGTAATTTATTAAAAAATTAAGTAAAATAGAAAAGCTTAAAACTATTTTCCAATACATAAAAGTAATAGTTTAAGTTATTAAATTAATTTCAATATTCAAGAGCTTAAAGCTAAACCTTGCTATCACACTCAAAATATCATTTATAAACTTATTTACTTTTTAAATTTAAAAATTGTTTTATTTTATTTATTTAATTTAATTCTAAGTTCTCTACATTATGATTTAAAAAAAAAAAATCCAAGACTCGAATCGTATGAACCGGGCTGTCCGGTCCGCCAGTTGACAGTTGGCAAGTAACAGCCAATAAGGAGCCCACAAAACTAATGTCATGGATGACGTCATCGGAACCTAGCCACAATTTACCACGTCACCTTTAGCGTCATCTGAACGACTTCATTTCACCCTCTCAATTCCACAATAACAAGCCAAAAAATATGAAATTTCCTGATAATCGTCATTTTCCGGACGGACGTGGGGACAATTTTTTTTTTTAATTATTTTCTGCATTTTTCTTAATTATTTTTTTTTACCCTTCTCTTTCAAGTTTTTTATTTTCTTCATCAAAAAAAGGGAGAATCAATTAAGCTTTGATCTTTTTGACAAGTTCATTTTTTTTTCTGCATCTTTTATAGAGCTAATTAGGTGAATATTTATGGGTTTTCTTTCTTTTAGGATCTGATTCCTGATCTTCTTTTATAAACTTTTCCTTTCTTCTGGTTTTTTTTTTCTTTTTTTTTTCCCACTTATCATGTCAATTGAAAGGTTTGGAAATTCAAGCAAGTTTGTATTTTTATGCTTTCATTATAATTGTTTTCCGCCATGTATTTAATAAAATTAAGTCTCTAAAAAAGTTACAATTTGGGATTTTCTGTTTCATCTCTTTGTTGCATAAAATTATTGTGATGATATCAGTCTAGATTTTTTTTTTCTCTTCAAATGATTCGGTTTTGAGTATTATTTGTCTGAATACTTATTTTCTGAAAAGGAAAAAAAAAACCAAAACTATCTAGGAATAATTGCTAGTTTTGATACTTTTGTTTAACAATACTATTTCGGATTTGTACACAGTTTTCTTTTACATTTAGCTTCGAGATTTAGTTTTCCTTTATGTTTTTTTTCTGTTGGCTCAATAGCAATAAAAGGTTGGATTTTCGGGACCAGAGTTTGGATCTTTCTTGTTCATGAATTAAGCTTTTGTTCAAGATTTTAATGGCTTATTTGTCTGAGCCATCATCTTCTTTGAGTTTCAGTTCATCTTCTCACCTATCAAATGGCTCAATCACTCACAATATACCCCCTTTTTCTGTTCCTGAAACTGGGGCTAACCTTGAAGCTTTAAGTTTGACCAAGCTCAGCTCTAGTTTGGAGCAACTAATTGTTGACAATTGTCCTGCTTTTAGTGATGCTGATATAGTTGTTGAAGGTGTTGCTGTTGGCGTTCATAGATGTATTTTAGCTGTTAGGAGTAAGTTTTTCAATGAGGTTTTTAAGGAAGGATCTGGGTCTTCTGAGAAAGATGGAAAGCCAAGTTATAACATGTCTGAGTTGTTGCCTTATGGCAAGATTGGACTTGAAGCTTTTCAGGTGTTCTTGAGTTATTTGTATACTGGAAAGCTCAAGCCTTCTCCTATGGAGGTTTCAACTTGTGTTGATAATGTTTGTGCTCATGATGCTTGTCGACCCGCCATAAGTTTCGCCGTGGAGTTGATGTATGCATCATCCATATTTCAAATACCGGAGCTTGTTCCACTTTTTCAGGTAGAAAATCATGCTGATTTGATTTTTTAGCAACTTTGTTTACTTGTCAAGGGCATCAATTTTAAGTGTTGACTTGTGATTATCATAGTAATAGTTTATATATATATATATATATATATATATGTAAATGCATTGAATGTGTACTCAGTGTAAGCTTACATGGATACCTTTGATATGTAATAGAAACCATTATGTTGATATGGTAATTAAACAACATTGTTGGCATGACTAGAACAAGAGAATGCCTACTGATTTCATTTTTGTATATATTTGCAGAGGCGGCTTCTTAACTTCGTTGAGAAGGCTCTCCTAGAGGATATCATCCCAATCCTTGTGGTTGCTTTCCACTGTCAATGCAGTCAACTAGTTTCTCAATGTGTTGATAGAGTAGCAAGGTCGGATCTTGATAGCATATGTATCGAGAAAGAGCTTCCTTATGAAGTTACGGAAAGTATTCGGTTGCTTCGCCGCAAGTCTCACTCTGATGGTGAAGGCAATGAGGAAGTGGTTGATCCGTTGCGAGAGAAAAGAATTCGGAGAATACATAAAGCATTGGATTCTGATGATGTCGAACTTGTTAAATTACTTTTAACTGAGTCTGACATAACTTTGGATGATGCTACTGCACTCCATTATGCTGCAGCATATTGTGACCCCAAAGTTGTCTCTGAGGTTCTTGGCCTGCGTCTGGCTGATGTCAATCTGCGGAATTCTCGTGGTTACACAGTTCTTCACATAGCTGCAATGCGAAAAGAACCATCGGTGATAATGGCACTTCTAGCAAAAGGGGCATCTGCTTCAACACTGACATTGGATGGACAAAGTGCTGTTAACATCTGCCGGAGGTTGACAAGACCAAAGGATTATCATGCCAAGACGGAGCAAGGGAAGGAAACGAATAAAGATCGGATATGCATTGATATTTTAGAGAGGGAAATGAGGAGAAATCCAATGGCTGGAGATGTTTCTGTTGCTTCTCATGCATTGTCTGATGATCTGCATATGAGACTTCTGTACCTAGAGAATCGAGGTATTACTTTATTCGGGGATTTCATGTGGCTCTCTCTAATTGGTTTGTCGTATTGCATTTCCCAGCATTTCATTTATGCTGTAGAACTAGCTGAGATATAAGTCTTAGGTCTTGTACTTTGGTCATCCATTTATGATGCCCCAATAAAAGGCTATGTTTCAATCGAAAAAGTATGAATATGATCAAATTCTTGGTAAGCTTCTTTCAGTCGTTTTTTAGATAGACTCAAGCATGTAAATTTTCTCTTTATAATGGTTTAAGATGTGGTTTTGTTCCTTCAGATTTAACTACTTGCACTTAAAATTGCATTCATTCTGCAAGTGCTCCTATTACGAGTTTGTATTCTGTAGAAGATTAATTATTAGTGATGTTGTCTATTGCAGTGGCATTGGCAAGGTTGCTTTTCCCTAGTGAAGCAAAACTTGCCATTGACATAGCACATGCCGAAACAACCTCCGAGTTAGCTACTGGCTTTCCATCAAAAGGTTCAAATGGAAACTTAAGGCAGGTTGATTTGAATGAGACACCCATTATGCAGAAGCAAAGACTTCTTGCTAGGATGCAAGCCCTTATGAAAACAGGTGAGGGATTGCGCTTTAAATATCTTTATATTCAGGTCCATTCATCTCTTCCATGTCATCCTTTCTATTTTTGCATTAGGAGATTCATTTTTTGTCTATGTCCTGTTCAAACAAGTACTTTTTAGTGGCTATTCTCCATTGGAAATTGATACAAACGAAATTTGCTCACAACTTCTTAAATCTATTATGTTGGTTTGTTTCATAGTGGAGATGGGTCGGCGCTATTTCCCTCATTGCTCGGAAGTGCTCGATAAGTTCATGGAGGATGACCTTCCTGATTTGTCTTACCTTGAGACAGGCACCCCGGAAGAGCAAAAGATAGAGAGATCACGCTTCAGGGAGCTTAAGGAGGACGTTCAAAGGGCATTTAAGAAGGACAAGGCCGAGTTTAACCGCAACGGTTTGTCTTCATCATCATCGTCATCTTCTTTGAGAGATGGTGGCCCCTACAAGTATAGGAAATTGTGATTATATCGGTAAGGATTTCTTGAGTAAAACTTATAACTCTTCCCTGCTTCTGTCTACTATGACCTATCGCCAGGGATAACTTGTTTGATAACCTATCCTCTGGTGATAAAGGTAACGAAACTTATACATACACCATTAAAGATCTATAGGAAGTTTATGTTCTTTAGTGACTTAGAGAACTATTATAATAGAAATTTTCAACTGATTCATCTCTTTTAACCTTTGTTTATTTTCTGAACAAGTGGAGCAATATGCACGGTGGAAAACGTTTTTTGACGATCTTATCATTCTAACCAAAAACCAGCGGCCGAAACCATCAACTTTAATGAAAATTCTTGGCATCGTACTTTCATGTGTTTTTATAGCATTAATCATACTGCAAATATACGGTTCCAGAACTTTTAATAGATACCATAAAAAAGAAGAAAGAAAATGTAGAAGTTATGTCTTTGGTTGAAGGTATCAGATACCTGTAAAACAAGTAGAAAATGTTTCAAAGAAGAAACGTCATGTGGCTTTAAAGGAAGAATTCTTAGCTTAGCATAGCAGGCGAAGCAAAGAGGGAATCCACATTTTAGGTAGTAATTTTAGCCGTTCACTAGGTAATGGGGGTGCCTTTATTCTTCACTTTGATTATGGCCAACTTTTACCATTAACATCATAAGGTCATCCCATTCATCCTCTTAAGTGGCATTTTTTTTAAAGATGAATATAGAACAATTCTGGTATTCACCAGTTTCGCTATTTAAAGTTTGAAAGAACAAAAATATAATTGAGTTTCACAAACTTTTAGAGTTTTAAGTTATTTTCACTATTTTTTATATAAAATATTATTTATATATAATTAAAATTAATTATAAATTAAACAAAAATAGAATTTGATTTAATTTCAAGTAACTAAGATTCTTTAACATACATTTCATAACTCGTTCAAACATTTCGATATTTCAATTTTTTACTTAAACTCGACTTAAACTCAAGCCATAGCGGCCATTGAGCCAATTTATAGAAAATCCCACCATATCTACATGTACCAATCTGGCAATCTCCAAGCCCCTTTCAGTCAGGCTTTTGAGCAATCCTTTTGATCTTGGGAATTTTTAGTACAATGCTGCTGCTACTTTAGCAGATATTTAGTAGGAAGCTTGGGCCTATGTTTATGTTAGTTGTCAGTCCAAAGACCAAATTGTCACAAATCCTTGATTAAATGTCTATGCTCTCAAGTAGTCAAGTTTCAACCTAAGCGCCAACCAGGTATTTTTTTAACTAACCCAAAGTTAATTATTTCGGTAATAAAATTTTAACACCGTTGACAAAGGTTAAGGTGGAATCCCATTTTATGTAAAAGATTATGTGGATAATTTTGATCTAAGTAAATTATGTCTAATTTGTGAATTCAAATGTAATACATTTGTACTCATCTCAAGCTTTGAGATGAATTCTTCTAAAATTATAATGTTGGTTCAATTTTTTTTTTTTTAATTATAAGAGGAGAACAAAGTCCTAGTAGCAATATGATTAGCGCGATTTGAACCTAATCCACATCTGGGGTGGTGAATACTCTGACCACCAGGTTTGAACCTTGGAGACGACATTGTTGGAAGAGGCAGCTACGAACCCCAAACATGACCCATAAAACAGAAATGATGTGTTATTTTAAAATAAAAATAATTACTTGATAGTTATGTAATAAAAACAACTATGTTGTAGTCAATAATCTCTTTGTCTAATGGCAAGAATATTATGTTATAGGTACGAGAGTTTGAGTTTGATCTCAAATAATTATTCTATAGATTTTACAAAAAAATTCTCACAATGTTAAATTAAATCTATATTTTTAAATCCGAAAATAAAAGCAGATAAATTAAAATTTTAAATAGTATCTTAGAATATGTTTTAATCTAAAAAGTACAGTTTAAATTTTGCACTACAAAATCAAATCAAATAATTAAATGATAACTTTGTTAAAGGAATTTTTTTTATTTACTTCTTTTTTATACGAGTATAGCATCTTGATTTTTAGTTTTTGTTTTTTGATACAATACTTAGAAGTATCAATAGTCTCTCCCTAACCCTTAAATAAGATAATAATGTACTTCAGCGTACTCAAACCATGTTCACTTACACTAGCAACAATGTCGATGCCAACTGAACCAAGACTCAATCAGCTAATATAAGATTTAAAAAATTTCAGATTTTTTTTCCTGCTGTTACCATTTTTAGTTGTGTAAACCAATAATAATTAAATATATTCCATCGAATTAACTAGAAAATGGAAGAATGGAAAAGAGTAGTTGAATACAACAACTTCATTTAATTTTATTTAATTCTTTGATTAACATATTTATTAATTATCTCTATCTAGCATACACTACACTAGAAGTCTAGAACCCACCAAACCCATCCATCTCATTTACTCAAATCAATTGCTATCACGTTATTTTGATATTTTATTAAAGTGTAAGGATTCAATTCATAATTTTTACTAAATATAGGAATTAATATTAGAATTTAATTATTAATCAATTATAAAAATTTAAGGGTAAATTATACAAATAGTCACCTAATTATTCTCGCGTTCCTGTTTTAGCAATTCAACTTTAAATTTTTTTTTAATTTAAGCATTAATGTTTGAATTTGTTTATGTTTTGGACACCTACGGTTAAATTGATAACGAAAGCTTTTTTCTAATTAGTATAATAACACATTTAGTCATCAATACTTACTTATTCTATTAATTTGATCCTAATTCTAAATAACTCAATAAATCTAACTATTCACATTTACAAATTCTATCTATTTGGTCATCAAATTTCCCAATCAAAGCTTTCGGCTTTTAAAACTCCCTAATAGTTCAATAGATGTGGGATGCCTCTGTTTTAAAAGCTAAAAGCATTGGTTAGGAAGTTTGGTGACCAAATTGATAGAATTTGAAAATATGAAGGGTTAAATTTATTGAATTATTTAGAATCAGGATATGTAAATATCGAAAACTAAATATGTCATTATATTTAGAAAAAGACTTTCCGTTGTCAAATTAACGGCAAGTGACCAGAATAGAAACAGATTCAAACATTAGTACTTATGTAACACCCCAAACCCGGCCCACGAGCCTTGACCGGATCTGGTATGTCACGGAGTAAAAACGTTTTGAATGATTTGGATTAACAGTGGAAATCTGAAAATATTGTTGAGGTTATAAAACGGTGTTTGCTAAAACTCAGATGGATTGATTTGATAAACACGGTTGAGTTGAAACCTTTTTCCTTTGAAACCGTTTGATCATTTAAATTTTTAGAAACATCGGAGTTATCGTTAACTTGGTAAATTTTGCTACTCGATGGTAACATCTTTGAAAACGCGTACGAGTACTTATTTTGAAAACGTTACTTTTCACCGATCGATTTAACAGTTTATAAGTTCATTAGCAATATAATAGAAATAAAGTAAAAGCAACTACTTAAACACCCAAATAATAATTAGCGGCCATATTACAAACCAAATCAAAATTTAGCAAATAGTAAACTTTAACGGTACGAAATAAAATTTCAAGTCCAAGGAACAAGCATGGCCGCCTCGAGTCCTCTCTGGCTCCATCTCCGCGATCTACTCACCTGCAAAATGATATGGGAAGGGGTGAGTCACCAAGACTCAGTGTATAAATCCCCAACCCGAAAATGCACCTCATACACAAGATATTAGTAAGACATGCAATTATGCAACCCAAGCTAGCCATCCATACTCCTTTTTCTACCCCGTGTGGTACCAAACCACTGGTGGTGCCAAACCACTGGTGACCGAAGTCACAAATATCAAATGATGGGGCCAACCCATCGTGTGGTCAAAACCACTGATGACCATAGGTCACAATATCAACATGTGGTCAAAACCACTGATGGTGCCAAACCACTGGTGACCGAAGTCACAAATATCAATATGTGGTACCAAACCACTGGTGGTGCCAAACCACTGGGACTTAGTCACAAATTATATCAACGGTGTGGTCAAAACCACTGGTGACAGTCTATAGAGATCATCTCCCTCCTCTCATCAATCCCACCATCATCATGCTCACATAACAAGTATCATGATCCCATATATCATGCATTTGTATATAGCATAGCATTTAAAAGCATATGATGGCATACACAACATACATCATAGATCAAGTAATAGGGGACTTACCCGAAATCCAAGCTTATGCCCACAAGGCAAGGTTACTACATGAGAGGTTATATATATATCATCATAGTAACAGTCTATACTAATAAAGTGTGTAAGAGTTTACACACCTATTTAATCGAAGATCTAAAGAGAAATCCAGAATCTATGCGATATCACAAAAGTCCCGCAACGTATTCCCGTATTGCTCCAAAACAAACGAAATCCCGGAAGCCACACACCACTTGTAATCGGTTATACCTTGAGATCACATAATAGTTAGCCTTCGGCTTTTCAATTATCTACTGGAAAGACTAAAGAGGATTCCTTACCAATAACTTACCAAATCGATTAATAGAGAATGGAGGGCTCAGATCTGCTACTTCAAATCCCAGAGGCTATCTGCGTTAAGTTGTACTCTCCTCCCCCCTATAATCGGTTCCATCAATCCATCAGAGTCTAAAGGCCAATCGGTCATAATCATAAACCTAAGAGAAGTTGTCGCCCCTTACCTTGACGACTATATCGGCCTTTAAACACCACAAGTCGGCACCACTTGGTGATGTTAGGGGTTTCGGCTACCTTTAAGGAATAAGAGTAGGTTTAGCATATAGATCCATAATAGAAAGAAAGATGGAAAAGACCTACTTACCAAATGATTTGACTAACCCGAATGGAGAGTTAGATTTCGGCTCTTGATGTGATGATGAGAAAACACAAAAAGAAAAGAGAGGGTATTTGGCCAAGAAGAGAACAACAAGGGAAAGAGATGAAAATAACATGAGCTAGCCGAAACACTCCCTAAACTCCTTCAAAACCGAAGCTCAAACCCCCAAAGTCCCTATTTCGGCCATGCACAATATGGGAAGAAAAGAAAAACAGCCTAAGGAATTTCGGCCATGCTTCCCTTGCCATACCCAAAGCCGACCATGGTAGTCCCTAGAGAACCCTCCATTCGGCCATGAACAATGTAAAGAAAAGAAAAACAATTTCATGCATTTCGGCCATGCTTCTATGTGATGATTTCCATCACCAAAATAAAACAACATTAATTCCCATCACTTAACCCTTGCTTCAATAAATAAAATAAAAGGATTAATACCCATACTTCCAATAAAAATAACCTTACCCATACTTCATGCAGCTTTTGAAAACAAAAAAAAAAAAGAAACAACTTGTTTTTATCTAATTGAAAGCCCATGCAGGCCACCATCCCACGCCGGCATAAAATAATATAAACCCCCAAATGCTGCCCCTAGGTCTCGAACCCGAGACCTGCAGAAGGCACCCCAAGGCTTCAGCCACTCGGCCACTGCTCATTTCGTGACATAATCTCATCAAAATTTTCTTTTAAGCTTTCATCCCTTGGCTCCTTCATGCATTAACGCCAAGGCAAAAATAAAACGCCCAACTGTTGCTCCCACTCCTCGAACGCGAGACCTCATGCCGCAACCTCCTGCCACGCCCTACACCACTTTACCACCTTGACTTTCATGTCCACCTACGCTCACAATTTCCTTTTAAAGCCTCCTTAGCCCCTTCCTTTCTAACGCCAAAATAAAAACGCCCTTTGCTCCCAGCGTGACTCGAACTTGAGTCCAAGCGCCCCCAGGCCCTTAAGTGGCGCTCCCAAGCCACTTTGCCAGGCCGACTTTCATGCCCATAAACCGCACCATTTATTGATAAGGCCTTCCTAGCCCAAATCCCTTTTTAACGTAAAAATTAAAACACTCCCATGCTATCACCCAGACTCGAACCCCTTACCTCCTGGAGCCCCCTTGCACCCTAGCGCCCCAAGCCATTCTACCAGCTGCTTCCTTATGGCATGTTTCGCACCAAAATTTATTTAAAGCCTCCTCACTTGGCTTTTTCCTCTTAAGTGCTAAAAAGAAGTTTTTAATCCTAAGTACGACCTAACCCGGGGTTATGACTAGACCCTAAAACAAGTCAAATGAGCATAGCATTCCATCATTCCTAGCATGTGAAAATAATAAAAATAATAAAATTGCAAACAACCCCTAATTCGGGATGTTACAGTTCTACCCCCCTGAAAATAATTTTGTCCTCGAAATTACCTGGATCAGAAGAGTTGGGGGTATTGCTGCCGCATCACATCCTCGGGTCCCCATGTGCCTCTTCCGTACCATGGTTTCGCCATAACACCTTTACCAACGGTACCGACTTCCTCCTCAGAACTTTGACATCTCGATCTAAAATCTGTACCGGCTCCTCCTCAAAAGACAAGTCCGCGTTCACCTCAATATCCGCAATCGGTACGATGTGTGATGGATCTGATCGATAGCGCCTAAGCATTGACACATGGAAGACGTCATGAATCTGACTTAATTCTGCCGGCAATTCAAGCTGGTAAGCTACTGGTCCCACACGTTTCAACACTGTGTACGGCCCGATGAACCTAGGGCTTAGCTTGCCCTTCCGGCTAAACCTCAGTATCTTCTTCCAAGGTGATACCTTCAAGAAGACTTTATCACCCACTGCATACTCAATATCCCGGCGCTTAAGATCAGCGTATGATTTCTGCCTGTCCGATGCCTCCTTAAGACGAGCCCGAATTACCCTCACCTTATCTTCCGTCTCTGCCACCAACTCTGGACCCAACCTCTGACGTTCACCCAGTTCTGTCCAATAGGTAGGAGTACGGCATTTCCGACCATACAGCGCCTCATATGGTGCCATTTGAATACTCGCTTGATAACTGTTGTTATAAACGAATTCTGCCAAAGGTAGGTACTCCTCCCAACTACCACGGAAGTCCAAAACACAGCCCCTTAACATATCTTCCAACACCTGGATTACTCTCTCAGATTGTCCATCAGAATGCGGATGAAAGGCCGTGCTGAAATTTAACTTCATACCCAATGCCTGATGTAAGGTCTTCCAGAATCTCGACGTGAACCGGGGATCTCTATCTGAGATAATGGACACAGGTACTCCATGCAACCGCACTATCTCAGCTATATACAGCTTGGCTAGCCTTTGAAGCGAGTAGTCAACCCTTACTGGTATGAAATGGGCCGATTTAGTTACCCGGTCTACTATCACCCATATTGAGTCTTTCTTACTGGGCGTAAGGGGAAGCCCACTTACAAAATCCATCGTAATCCCCTCCCACTTCTACTGTGGGATCTTTACCGGCTGTAACAGCCCTGATGGCAACTGATGCTCAGCCTTAACTTGCTGGCATGTCAAACACTTGCCCACTAACTCGGTTACTTCCCACTTAAGACCCGGCCACCAAAACTGCTCCCTTAAATCCCGATACATCTTGCTGCCTCCAGGATGCATAGTGTACGGGCTGCTATGCGCTTCTTTAAGTATCCGCTGCCTCAAATCATCATCCTTAGGCATACATACTCTCCCCTGAAAATACAACACTCCATCACTACTCAAGCTGAAACCTTCAGCCTCACCATTGTGTACTTGCAACCTCCGAGTACTCAAAACTTCATCGGTCAACTGCCTCTCTTTAACCTCATCGATCCAAGACGGTTTCATCCGCAATTCTGCCAGAAGACTACCATCCTCATAGAGACTTAGGTGAGCAAACATTGCTCGCAATTCTGCCACCACTTTACGACTCAAAGCATCAGCGACTACGTTAGCCTTGCCCGGATGGTATTCGATAGAGCAGTCGTAGTCCTTCAGCAACTCAATCCATCTCTGCTGCCTCGGATTTAAATCTTTTTGGGTCAAGAGGTACTTCAGGCTCTTGTGATCCGAGTACACCACCGACTTCTCCCCATACAAATAGTGCCTCCAAATCTTCAAGGCAAAAACCACAGCAGCTAATTCCAAATAATGTGTCGGATAGTTACCTTTGTGAGGCCTCAACTGCCGTGACGCATAAGCGACCACCTTTCCTTCTTGCATCAACACACACCCTAAACCAGTATGCGATGCATCACAATATACAGTGAATTCCTTTCCTGACTCAGGCTGAATCAAGACTAGTGCTTCTGTCAAAAACTTCTTGAGTTTGTCGAAGCTCTCTTACTGCTTCTCAGACCACACAAACGGAACTCCTTTTCTCAGTAACTTGGTCAACGGTGCTGCTATTAAGGAGAAATTTTCCACGAATCTTCTGTAATATCCTGCCAACCCCAGAAAACTTTGGATTTTCGTAACCGACTTTGGTGGTTTCCATTCCAATACTGCCTCAATCTTACTAGAATCCACCCTGATTCCCTCAGCTGAAACAACATGCCCTAAGAAAGTTACCTCCTTAAGCCAGAACTCACACTTGCTGAATTTGGCGTACAACTATTTCTCCTTTAGCACTTACAGAACCACAAGAAGGTGTGCGCCATGCTCCTCTTCAGACTTCAAGTACACCAAAATAGGGTTGGAAAACCCGGTTCATCAGGTCCATAAACGCGGCTGGTGCATTCGTCAAACTAAAAGGCATTACCAGAAACTCGTAGTGCCCATACCGAGTACGGAATGCCGTCTTATGGATATCAGCTTCCTTCACCTTCAGCTGATGATACCCCGACCTAAGGTCGATCTTAGAGAAAACCGATGCACCCTTAAGTTGATCAAACAAATCATCAATCCTGGGCAAAGGATACCGGTTCTTTATTGTCAGTTTGTTCAGCTGTCGATAGTCTATGCACATTCTCATTGTTCCATCCTTCTTCTTGACAAAAAGCACTGGAGCTCCCCAAGGCGATACACTCGGTCGGATGAAACCTCTATCCAACAACTCCTGGATCTGTGCCTTCAACTCCACTAATTCTTTTGGTGCCATCCGATACGGAGCTATAGATACTGGCGCGGTTCCGGGTAACAAATCTATACCAAACTCAACCTCACAATCAGGAGGTAGACCCGGGAGTTCTTCTGGAAACACATCAACATACTCCCTTACAGTCTGGACATCCTTAATAGCTGCATCCTTAGCTTTCAAAGCACGAACATGCACCACATATGCCCCACAACCCTTCTTAACCATCTTTTCCGCCTTCAATGCAGAAATCTGATTAGATAGGTAATCTCTCCTCTTACCTATCATCACCACCTCATCTCCTTTCACGGTCTTTAACACCATGCGCTTAGCTGCGCAATCCAGGCTAGCTTGATACTTTACTAGCCAATCCATTCCGAGAATCAGATCGAACTCTCTAAACGGTAGTTCCATCAAGTCAGCCAAGAACACGACCCCTTGGAGTTCTAGGGGTACATCCCTATAGAGTTTACTTACTTCTACAGAGTGACCTAGAGGGCTTAACACAGTCATCTTCTTAGAAGTAAGCTCAAAGTCTAAGTTCAGAGTTTCCACAACGCTACTAGCAATGTATGAGTGAGTCGAGCCAACATCAATCAAGGTGCTATAGGGTACTCCAAAGATCAAAAACATACCAGTTATGACGTCCGGTGCGTCGCCCTCCTCTTGACGTCTCGCGGCATAGACCAAACCAGGTTGCCTAGCCTCAGAACCATCGGTACCTCCACTCGATGCCCCACGACCTCTGCCAGCACCATTACCTCCCCTTCCTGCACCACGACCTCTCGGTGGCTGCTGGTTATCCCTTCTATTCAGTGGACGTTCCTGACCCTCAGACCTTAGCCTAGCTGCCTTTTTCGGACAATCCCTAACTCGATGTGTCACGGATCCACATTCGAAGCATCCCCGATTACCATTCCGACACTCCCCCGTGTGAGACTTTCCACACTGAGCACACCGTGGCGGCCATTGAGTATTAGCAGTAGCAGCAGGCCTAGCAGCTTGATCTGACCCACCATACCTTGTTCTCTTCTGCTGGTTTCCAGAAAACCTCGAAGATCCGGAGCTCCTCTTATTCCAGCTCCTATCCTGATTTCGTCTAAAAGACTGTCTTACCCCTTCAGCAACTTTAGCCTTCTCTACTAGAACAGCGAACTCCCATTCCTGTTGCGGAGCTATCATCATCCTCAGCTCATCCCGCAGCCCATCCTCGAATCTGACACAGCGTTTATACTCAGTACTCACAATACCACGAGCATACCTACTCAATCGGAGAAATTCAGCCTCATACTCTGCCACCGTCTTATTACCCTGAACCAGGTTCAAGAAAGCCTTTCGTTGCGCATCCACGTAGCTAGCTCCTATATATTTTCTTTGGTAGGCTGCCGTCAAGAATTCCCATGTGAGATCCTCCGCTATCGCTCCATCCCTTACGGTGAGCCACCACTGGTATGACTCATCCCGAAGTAAAGAGATTATACCCTTCAGTTTTTCCTCAGCTGTAAAATCCAGGTCATCCATGATCCTCTCAGTTGATTCCAGCCAATACTCCTCCGTACTGGGGGCCACACCTGACACACCCCAGAATATCTCCGCCACATTCACTCGGAGCCGCTCAGGCATAGATTTTCGAGCTCCTGTACCTACCTGCCCCAGCCATCATCTCTAGAACTCGCAGCATAGCCTGCGATACTGACTCGCCCCCTGTCTGGTCCTGTTGTCCAACACCAAAAGTTGGGGGTGGTGGTGGAGGTAGTATCTCATTATCCGATCCCTGGCCCGACCTAACGGGTTCTGACACAGCCATCCTGCCTCTACCACGTCCCCGACGGCCGCGTGCTCTAGAACTCATCTCTTATCGCGCGATCTGTCTAAAAAGTTTTATGAGTTAATCAATGTTTCACTGATTATTAGCGAAGAAATTTTATGAACGGAGTTTTAAAGTTGTTCTTTCGATCCATCAAGTTTCAAGTCTTCTTCCTAATTCAAGATACACATTCATTTATTCCATCACCTTTTTATCCTATTCCTATCCCGAGGGTATTTTGGTAATAAACCAGGGTAAATTTGTAAAACTTGGGGGTTCTTTTTGGAGAATTTGTTTTCCAAATTGGTAGTGTTGCAAAAATTTTGAAAACCAGGGTTATTTTGGTTAATTTTGTAAGTTAGGGGCAATTTTGTAAATTTCCAAAATTATGGCATTTTTGATATTTTGCAAATTAGGGGTTTTGGGTATGCTTGTAAAATAAGAAAAATTTGTTGAATTTGGGCGTAGCTTAGTAATTTTAGAAACCAGGGGCATTTTTGTAATTTTACCACTAGAGGTATTTTTGTAATTTCCATAAATCAAAATTTTTCCGAAAATTTTTGTAAAATAGTTTTCACAAGTTAAAGGGTAACTTTTAAGAGTTTTAAAACTAGAGTTTTTATAAAAATACGGCTAGTTCCCTTTCGGGTTTTAGTTATTGGGTTTAGCCTATGAACAAATCCTCACGGTTAGGGTGAACCGAAGCTACGCACCAGGTAGGATTCCTGCGAAGAGAAGGTGAGCCACTAGGACTGCTTAAGTACCAGGCTCTTCCAGATCCAATCCTAGACATGCGCACAAGGGTTACCACATCCTAACTCGGCGACTTAGTCATAGGTTTGTTTAATTAGACAATTAAAAATCTTATGCGATTGTTGGGGTAAACTAGTCCTAGGGTTCACATACTTTCATACTATCTACGTTCCATTTCTACCCCTTTACAGATAATAATTCACACAGAGGTTAGAAATACTTACCCGAGTGGATTGGTGCCGGAGACTCGATACCATGATGTTCAAAACAAAACCATTTTCATAATATTTCACAGAAGCCCATCAAGAAAACATTTTTGGGCCTTGGGCCCCCACAGCCGAGTTTTGAACCGGGCTCTGATACCAAATATGTAACACCCCAAACCCGGCCCACGAGCCTTGACCGGATCTGGTATGTCACGGAGTAAAAACGTTTTGAATGATTTGGATTAACAGTGGAAATCTGAAAATATTGTTGAGGTTATAAAACGGTGTTTGCTAAAACTCAGATGGATTGATTTGATAAACACGGTTGAGTTGAAACCTTTTTCCTTTGAAACCATTTGATCATTTAAATTTTTAGAAACATCGGAGTTATCGTTAACTTGGTAAATTTTGCTACTCGATGGTAACATCTTTGAAAACGCGTACGAGTACTTATTTTGAAAACGTTACTTTTCACCGATCGATTTAACAGTTTATAAGTTCATTAGCAATATAATAGAAATAAAGTAAAAGCAACTACTTAAACACCCAAATAATAATTAGCGGCCATATTACAAACCAAATCAAAATTTAGCAAATAGTAAACTTTAACGGTACGAAATAAAATTTCAAGTCCAAGGAAAAGGCATGGCCGCCTCGAGTCCTCTCCGGCTCCATCTCCGCGATCTACTCACCTGCAAAATGATATGGGAAGGGGTGAGTCACCAAGACTCAGTGTATAAATCCCCAACCCGAAAATGCACCTCATACACAAGATATTAGTAAGACATGCAATTATGCAATCCAAGCTAGCCATCCATACTCCTTTTTCTACCCCGTGTGGTACCAAACCACTGGTGGTGCCAAACCACTGGTGACCGAAGTCACAAATATCAAATGATGGGGCCAACCCATCGTGTGGTCAAAACCACTGATGACCATAGGTCACAATATCAACATGTGGTCAAAACCACTGGTGGTGCCAAACCACTGGTGACCGAAGTCACAAATATCAATATGTGGTACCAAACCACTGGTGGTGCCAAACCACTGGGACTTAGTCACAAATTATATCAACGGTGTGGTCAAAACCACTGGTGACAGTCCATAGAGATCATCTCCCTCCTCTCATCAATCCCACCATCATCATGCTCACATAACAAGTATCATGATCCCATATATCATGCATTTGTATATAGCATAGCATTTAATAGCATATGATGGCATACACAACATACATCATAGATCAAGTAATAGGGGACTTACCCGAAATCCAAGCTTATGCCCACAAGGCAAGGTTACTACATGAGAGGTTATATATATATCATCATAGTAACAGTCTATACTAATAAAGTGTGTAAGAGTTTACACACCTATTTAATCGAAGATCTAAAGAGAAATCCCGAATCTATGCGATATCACAAAAGTCCCGCAACGTATTCCCGTATTGCTCCAAAACAAACGAAATCCCGGAAGCCACACACCACTTGTAATCGGCTATACCTTGAGATCACATAATAGTTAGCCTTCGGCTTTTCAATTATCTACTGGAAAGATTAAAGAGGATTCCTTACCAATAACTTACCAAATCGATTAATAGAGAATGGAGGGCTCAGATCTGCTACTTCAAATCCCAGAGGCTATCTGCGTTAAGTTGTACTCTCCCCCCTATAATCGGTTCCATCAATCCATTAGAGTATAAAGGCCAATCGGCCATAATCATAAACCTAAAAGAAGTTGTCGCCCCTTACCTTGATGACTATATCGGCCTTTAAACACCACAAGTCGGCACCACTTGGTGATGTTAGGGGTTTCGGCTACCTTTAAGGAATAAGAGTAGGTTTAGCATATAGATCCATAATAGAAAGAAAGATGGAAAAGACCTACTTACCAAATGATTTGACTAACCCGAATGGAGAGTTAGATTTCGGCTCTTGATGTGATGATGAGAAAACACAAAAAGAAAAGAGAGGGTATTCGGCCAAGAAGAGAACAACAAGGGAAAGAAATGAAAATAACATGAGCTAGCCGAAACACTCCCTAAACTCCTTCAAAACCGAAGCTCAAACCCCCAAAGTCCTTATTTCGGCCATGCACAATATGGGAAGAAAAGAAAAACAGCCTAAGGAATTTCGGCCATGCTTCCCTTGCCATACCCAAAGCCGACCATGGTAGTCCCTAGAGAACCCTCCATTCGGCCATGAACAATGTAAAGAAAAGAAAAACAATTTCATGCATTTCGGCCATGCTTCCATGTGATGATTTCCATCACCAAAATAAAACAACATTAATTCCCATCACTTAATCCCTTGCTTCAATAAATAAAATACAAGGATTAATACCCATACTTCCAATAAAAATAACCTTACCCATACTTCATGCAGCTTTTGAAAACAAAAAAAAAAAAAGAAACAACTTGTTTTTATCTAATTGAAAGCCCATGCAGGCCACCATCCCACGCCGGCATAAAATAATATAAACCCCCAAATGCTGCCCGTAGGTCTCGAACCCGAGACCTGCAGAAGGCACCCCAAGGCTCCAGCCACTCGGCCACTGCTCATTTCGTGACATAATCTCATCAAAATTTTCTTTTAAGCTTTCATCCCTTGGCTCCTTCATGCATTAACGCCAAGGCAAAAATAAAACGCCCAACTGTTGCTCCCACTCCTCGAACGCGAGACCTCATGCCGCAACCTCCTGCCATGCCCCACACCACTTTACCACCTTGACTTTCATGTCCACCTACGCTCACAATTTCCTTTTAAAGCCTCCTTAGCCCCTTCCTTTCTAACGCCAAAATAAAAACGCCCTTTGCTCCCAACGTGACTCGAACTTGAGTCCAAGCGCCCCCAGGCCCTTAAGTGGCGCTCCCAAGCCACTTTGCCAGGCCGACTTTCATGCCCATAAACCGCACCATTTATTTATAAGGCCTTCCTAGCCCAAATCCCTTTTTAACGCAAAAATTAAAACACTCCCATGCTATCACCCAAACTCGAACCCCTTACCTCCTGGAGCCCCCTTGCACCCTAGCGCCCCAAGCCATTCTACCAGCTGCTTCCTTATGGCATGTTTCGCACCAAAATTTATTTAAAGCCTCCTCACTTGGCTTTTTCCTCTTAAGTGCTAAAAAGAAGTTTTTAATCCTAAGTCCGACCTAACCCGGGGTTATGACTAGACCCTAAAACAAGTCAAATGAGCATATCATTCCATCATTCCGAGCATGTGAAAATAATAAAAATAATAAAAATAATAAAATTGCAAACAACCCCTAATTTGGGATGTTACAACTTAAATTGAAAAATTTTAAAGTTGAGTGAGCAAAACAGGACCACGGCATAATTGGGTGACCTTTTGTATAGTTTACCCAAATTTTAATTGGGTGAAATTTGGTTATCATAGTTTCTTTTTGTAATTGTATAATCCTTGAAAGCATAAAAGGATTGGATTGAAATAAGCTAATTAAAACAGGTAGTAGTTTAAAAAAGTAAAAAAAAAAAAAATGAAGAACATGGTGGTGTTGGTTGAAATTTCATGCACGTCTTGTTTTTATTTATTATTAAAATTTATCGAATCACATAACACTATTTTATTAAAAGCAGATCATATTCACTTATTATTTTATTGCACATTTAACACTATTTTATTAAAAGTTAATTGTAGTAAAATCTCGATATTTAGTTTATTGGTCATGAGTATTTATCTCATAATTTAATTTATGAGTTCAAGTAATAGAGACTGTTTGTTTGTAGTGTCTGCCGTAATAATCCACTTCCGTAAAAAATATATGAATTGTAAAAAAGAAAAAACCCTACTCTTAATGTCACTAAACTATTAGGAAGTTTATATTTTGATCATTCAACTTCAAAATATTGCAAAATGATCAATTAACTATTCGAAAGTTTTCATTTAAGTTATTAGGCTGTTAAAAAGCGATGTTGTATGATCTTTTCTGTTTACACCGGTTGCACTGATAGGAAGCTCTTATTCTCCTTTTCTTTTATAGTTTAATTTTTTTCATGAAACATCTTTGCGTCGTGATTCTATGAACAAAAATTCAAATAACTTTCTTATTTGATCTCGAACACCGACCGTCAAATCGACTTTAATTTAAGGTATATTCTTATATTCGTCGATGAGTACTAATCCATTATACCATTCGTCAAATCGTCGCTTGGAGTTTACTAACCAGACTTTAAAAAGAAAAAAAAAATTAACAATTCAATGACTCAAATAAAAATTTTCGAATAGTTCAGTAACTATTTTTTAAATTTTTTAAGTGACTAAAACATAAATTTACTGATAATTTAATGATCTTACGTGTAGTTTAATCTAAAAAAACCTATACTGATTTAATTTTAACAAATGACATAATTTTCAAATAAATTTTGTTAAATATATTATAACATAATATTAAATATAAATAAATCCTTGCATTTTCGAGGAAAGAATTGCTAAAATATAAAACGATGTTCATTCATGCCAAAAGCACAATGAAAGCCAAGGCTAGGGGAATGCTAATAGGGCGGATAAGGGGAAGGCCAGTGCCAGATAGCCAAATTAATGTCTTTGGACTTTTTAAAACCTTTCATCAATACTTTTATTTAAGGTTGGATTTTAATTTAATTGTAAAATTATTGAAAATTATTATTTTATAAATATTTTTTAATATAAAATTCAAAAAGATATATATTTGAATCCAAAATATTATAAAATTTAATATTTTAATTTAACATTTTTATATCAATTTTATATAAATTTATTATATAAAATTTTCAACTACATTATAATTATATCATAATTTCGTTTTATTTTGATTTCTAACAAAAAAAAAATCATGGTTAAACTCTAGTGCTAATAAGGATTGTCATCAACTCAGGGATGATGGAACTTCTAGTGCTAATAAGGATTGTCATTATCTCATGCATACCCTTTTTTTTTTTTATATTTTGGGCATTAGGTAAAATAATAAAATGGGATTTTAAGTTTCTTAAAAGTTGTCGATAAAAAAAATTTGGACCTTTAAAAGTTGATAAATCTTTTTTCTGGCTTTTAAAAGTTAAATTATTTTGAGTCCCTTAAAAACTGAAAAACAATATTTTGAATCCTTTTTAGCCTTGGGCAACCGCACCTCTAGACAATTCCCAAGGCCAGGCTTGAGCTCAGGGATGATGGAACCATTCCCACCTCACAACCCCATACTCAAAAGACTTCACTTCAAATTCCATGCTTCTTAAACAACTTACACACACATATATATACACTTACTCTCACACCAAGCAATGGAAAAATTTGGGATTATAGAAAGAGTAACAAGAATAATAAAAGACAACACAATTTGAATAGATATAATCGGAATTTATAATTAGATTGTTAAAAAAAAATAATATGAATTTATATCATTTGAGCAACATATGAAAATATATAACCATTAATGTAAATAAGTCTTCTCAGGACAGAAAAAAAAAAGGTTACTAGATAACAAACAAGTCACATGTTTCCCATTTCAAGAGTTTTAAATCACTTTGAGCTTTGGAATTGATTCAAGCAAACAAAAACAAAAAAAGTAAAATCCAAAATTTCTACATATAAAACATAACATAACCCATAAAACAAGTGTCACACATTTCTCATTTTTGGTCTTAATATTATCTTCCTCTCAATCTTGCAAGGATAAGATTGCAATGGGCCAAACTCCACACTCTCCACTCTGTAAAGTGCCCCAAATCAACCAAATAAGCTGAACACCCCAAACGTCTCTCATTAGCCAATCTCATTACATGACCCATCACCATTCACCCCCAACACCTATATTCACCAATCCACACTACTGCTTCTTTCCTTCTTCTGCTGCTGCTCCTTTTTGCTTGACTTTTTTTATACCTTTCAATTATTTTGGTTATTATTGAGTTGGTTGAAGATTCCAAAATACTCTTCCCACACTGATTAAACCTTACGGTTGGTGCCACTCTCTCATTTTCTTTTTGGTACCCAAATGATAAAATAGGATTTGATTTCACTTCTTTCTAGTTTCGTGTACCTTATGTTTTGGTTTTGAGTCTTCTTCTTCTTTCATGGGTTGTTGTTCATTTTTGCATTGCTATTTTTGCCATTTGTACTCTTTAGTTATGGGTCTTTAAAGGTTTGTTTTTTCTGGGTTTCAGGCATTGATTAGCCTTGGAGAAAAAACCCTTTTTTTTTCTGGTCTCTGGTTTAAGGTTTCTCTTTCAAAGATTTGATTTTTTTTCCTTTCCTCCTTTAAATACCAACTTGCATTTTGCTTACATTTCATGGTTGTTTCTTCAAGCTTGTAACAGATGCTTATGGTAAGTCGATTTATCGGATTTGTTAGCTGTTTTGCGTCTATCGTTATAACTTTTGATTGCTTGATCCAATGCCATCTAAGTGTTCTTCAAATGGATTACTTCAAATTTCAATGTTTTTTCATTGCATATTTGCATTTGCATTTGCTTACCTGAAATGGGAATACTTGCTTGATCTGAATCTTACCATTAGTATTTGCTTTCTTCATTTTGATTAAACTTTAAGAATTTTAGTTGTTTCGTGTGTGCTTTAACTTGACTGAATTGAAGTTATCGTTAAATGGAGGAGATCTTATATCTTGGAATAGGATGGAAATTGTTGGTATCTGTGTTGATTATTTATCTCCTTCAAGCCTTTGCTTGTAGACTATATGGTTTGTGGTAGTATCCAATGTAGAAACCTCCTTAATTTTCTTCTTTAGAACCATTATTCTAAAACCTACATGATTGAATGCTTTCTTTCTTTTCTCTGATACCAATTTGTTTTTGTTTATGGCATTGATGAATGAAGGAGGGAGGAGACTAAGAGGAGACACCCATGTTGCTAAGGTGATCTTGAGATTCCAATATGAGAGAAGTGCCTAAACAGACAGTGATGGCTATAAAGTCTTACCAAAACCAGGCTCAGTTGTTGGTTAAGAACTACTTATTTGCAGATCCCTTCATTCCATACACTTCCATCCTTGGTGGCATTCTTGCTTGCAAAGTGGTAAATTGAGTTTTTCCTATGCTAAATATGTTTCAACTTTTGAATTCAGGATCATTGAATCTTAAGGCAGGATGTTCCCTTGTACCGTTTTATCATGAAACTTGGATGAATGGATTTTTCCTTTAATGATGTTCATTTTACATGTTTCTCTTCATCACTCAGGCATATGATCTTACCCAGTTAATCAGCAATTTTTACAGCAAGACTTACCCTGGTCTTACTAAAATTCAACGAGTAGAGTGGAACAATCGGTTAGTGTCGTGCATGATCTAGTTTCTCCTTATTTTTCTTCTTCTGTTATCATGTTCATTCCCTAACTGCTTGTTAACGTATTTTGGCAGTGGCATCTCTACTGTTCATGCCATTTTCATTTCTGCTTTGTCATTGTACTTGGTTTTCTGGTCGAATCTCTTTTCTGATGAACTTGCTGGTCTTCTTGTCTTCCGAAGCTCACCACTTTCTACTTTTGGATTAGGGGTAAGTTTTAACCTTCTTATGTGATCTTTAAGATGTTCAACCGGGCATCCATCTTAAATGTTTATTAAACATGGCATCACTATGTCTCATATAAACGCTGCTTCTAAGATCACTTTCCTGGATAAAATTCAAGTGCCAACTTTTGGTACAATTCCTAGGCCTTTTTAAAATACTTATTACTTACCATATTTTACAGGTTTCTGTTGGATACTTCGTTTCGGATCTTGCAATGATTTTATGGCTATATCCCTCTTTAGGTGGAATAGAATATGTAAGTGTATACTCTATGTGGATAGCACTCTGGCTTTCATTTTTACTATTTGTTTGTTGTGTTACTGCTATAAAGAATGACGGCACCCATTCTGTCACCACAGTCGAAGTTTCCATAAAAAATCTCAGCTGTTTTCCTCACACCTTTCAACTTAAGACAAACCCATTCGACTCATTAATTGAATAGAGTTGAGTATTTATACAACCGTAATGATTTAAAGCAAAGCAGGCAACAAATTATCAAGTGTCTCATGCCTGAACTGCTTATGTTCATGTAGTATATCGATGCTAAGGGATGACTAATAAGATACTAGCATCTGATTGCAGGTTATCCATCACAGTCTTTCAGGAATTGCAGTGGCATATTCAATGTTTACTGGCGAAGCACAGCTTTATACATACATGGTTCTTATATCTGAGGTGACAACTCCGGAGATTAACATAAGATGGTAGGTTCTAACTAGTGAGATTTTATTTATTGAAATTCTGATATAAATTAAACCATCTCCTGTTTCGGTGATGAAGGTATCTTGATACAGCTGGTATGAAGAGGTCCACTGCTTATCTCATTAATGGAATTGTCATCTTTTTGGCTTGGCTGGTGAGCTAAACTGTTCTATATTCATCATAAAACCGACATGAGTAGTTATATCACAGAAAAAAATAGGAAAAAGAAGGGAAAAGTTGAACAAGTAATTAGATCCGGGTGGCCGTCAAAACAAGCTTTTGTTTGTATTGGGTAGCCGAAATTCCTTTATTTAAAGTTCCTTTGCCCTTGTCTTTAAGCATGTCAGATGAACTGAGGTAAATTATAAATTGCAGGTTGCAAGAGTTCTGCTATTTGGCTACATGTTCTACCATGTGTACTTGCATTATACACAGGTAATTTCACCTCCATGATCTTTGTATTTTAAGGCATGGTTAATCTCTGTTTCATCCCGATATTCACCCTCCTCCGAACAAATTGTCTAAAGTTTGTACGCCCACCAATAACCATCTCTTCACAATTTCCATGCCCAAACTGTAAACCATTTGAACAATCCTGGTATCATTGACTCGTTTTGCTATAATTATCTGCTAAAATTCTGTTCTGACTGACTTGATTGATTCAATAGGTGATCAAGATGCATATCTTTGGCTATATCTTGGTTTTCGGTGTGCCGGCAGTATTAGCCACCATGAACTTGATGTGGTTTGGGAAGATTATTAAAGGTGTGCTGAAGACTTTAGCAAAGAGGCAGTGATGAAATATCGCCAGTGAATGCCTAATAAATCTTCAGGTATCGTTCTGCCCGAGACTTGTACATTTTTCTACTACTGCTGCCATGTAAAAAATCATAGAGAAAAAAAGTCAAAATCCAAGTACTAAAGAAAAAGAAAATCGAGTCTGATCCGGTTTTTCCAGTTGATGGAGATAGAATCGTCGTTGTAAATCGTTTCGATCTAATATATATTTTTGGTAATCATTTCTCTTGTACTGATATGTATACCTACACCATATCTTTCATTTACTTCTTTCATGAGCACATTTTACTGTCAAAATTTGAATCAAAGATTGTTATATTTGAACATTTCTTGATTATTTGAACATTTTCTTTGCCTACTTACATTACATTACCTAATTAGCATATTGAAGATTTTCTTATTGGCACAACCACATGGTTCTGAATTGGCAAACTTGATATGTTATTCTGACTCTTCATTTTCTTTAACACAACTGTGTTCAATTACTTCAAACATGAACGCGAGAGTATAATTTTACAATAAAATAAAAACACTTTTTTTGAAAAATTAAGCATATCCATATTTGACACTTTAAATCTGGATAATATAAACTTTATGAGCAATAATCTCCATGGAACAGCAGTAATCCATATCGACATAATCTGACAGGATCAGCACAGCAACCTAAAGACAATAAAAAAAAAAGTATGGTTTTAAAGCTCTTTTTAATTCATTACTTTGTTGTAAGAATCCCATTAACGTTGAATAAAAGGAAATCTAAAACAAATGTAAGCAGTAAAGAGACTGGCAATGTTATTAAAAAATTTCAAGCTTTTTGCATTTGCTGTCCTGCAGATGCATTGCTTTTAAGTTTTAGCATCTGAAAACAAGCTAAACTTATCTGGAAAGTAGATTTTAGGAGTTGTAAATCTAAATATACCTAATAATGTTCTTGAAAGTGGTCTTATACTGTCATATAATGTTTGGACTTGGTAAATCCAATTTTTAGAATATGGCCTCTTTGCTTTATAATGTGTGGTAATTTGAAGGACCTTAAATAAGCCATGGAATGGGGGATGGGGCGTTTGAATTTTGAGCCCCTAAGACTATCCCTACTACTAACAACACCCGCTTTATTAGATTTGATCATGGGTTAAATTATCTGTCCAAGCAAAATAGGTTCAGAAAATAGATTTGGACAAAAAATAAGACTTATTTTCTAAATGGGTTAGACCTCAGGTAACGATTTTTTGGCCTGGGGTCAAATCTGCCTAGAAATTTTTTCTGCTGCTATTTTGTTATTGTTTTGTTGTCATTTTGTTATTATACTGCTACTATTTCAATGTTATTATTTAGATATTATATAACTCTTGTCTTATTATTAATTTTGTTACTATTTTAGAGGCATTTACATGTTACGTTGCAACTATTTTAGTTTTATTTAAGTATACAGACTTTTTTAATATACTTTTAATTTGTTGAGTAATATTTATTTTAATATTTTTAGTGTATTTGATCTATTAATTTTTTAAATTTATTTATATATAAATATTATAAAAAATTTAATTCGAACAGGCCGGATCAAACTTGAATTTAAATTTTTTATTTGAACTAATCTAAAATTTAACATCAATTCGTTCCGATCCATGATTAATTTTAATCCGAAATCGAAATCTATTATTTTTATAGAGTTTTAATGTTGCAGGCACAGAACCGTCAAATTATGGTCTAAAAATATAATGTGAATCTTCTATGAAGTATTCCCAGAGATCGCCTCCCTAGAGAAGAGCAAAGTCGAATAGAAATTTATAAACTTACATTGAATGCTTCGACACACTAATTCAATTAGAACCCAAATTATTACACAACCAATTTTCATTTTTAAATTGAATTAATCTAATTAACCAATAAGACATTGAAAACTACAAATCCCACTTTAACCCAACTTTTAATGAATCAACAGACTTCTAATTGAATTGATTATGTCATTACTAATTTTAAGCTTATTAACTCTTATCTCCCCCTACTTGAGTTAACTAACAATGTGTCTTTTAACTTAACATCTCTGGTAAGTTCGAGTATTAATTGTGGATTGGGTCTTAACTTGATTGATATCGACATTGTTGTCGGTGCAGAAGGATGTGGGTTTGAGTACGTTGAAGCGCATTATGCTCCTATTTTAAGGGTTAGGGAGAGGTTATTGATAGTTCTAAATATTATATCAGAAAAAACAGATATGATAAGAGCTTATAATGAGATTAATGTTCAAAAATAATTTAAGTACAAATTTGTCCAACTAATATTTCTCCCGATACCTTTGATTCATGCAAAACCCAATTTAACCCAAGATTCGCTTAAGTTCAAGATGACAGCTAACTAAAATTTATTTAGAAATTGCAAGGACTAAAATGCAAGATTATAAAAAAAAACATTTAAGTTCCGAGAATGAAAAATTTTAAAAATTTGAGGTTTGTAAAATGTTAGTATTTTAGAAGTCATCAATTCATAACATTAGTATTTGTAATTATTTTATTTGGACAAATAATTGATTTTGGAAATTTTGAGTTTTTAAAATTTTACAAATTAAAAATAAATATTTAATATGAATATATATTTTTTAAAAATATATATTAAAAATGATTTTAAAATTTAAGTTTTTGATGTTATAATGGCTTGCCCCGCTTCCTTCTTTGCTCATCATTGTGGCGGTGAGACGTCATTGCATTCGAAGTTTGCTGCTGTAATAGTAAAAAATATAGCCACGTGGCGACATTGACTTCGAAGTTGTCAAATCTTCCTGTATTCTCAAATTATTTTACCTACAAATCAAAATCAAAGCGTTGGCAATTTCATTAAAGAAATTATTTAACACTAAAATTAACCCTACATGTAAATTAATTCTACAACTTAACCTAATTAGCTAAGACACTAAATTAAGCCTTAAAGCTCATGATTTTACAAACCAAAGTGTAAAAAAATTAAAAATATAAAACAAATAGGTTAAATTCTAAAATTAGTCTATGTACTTTACAAATGTTATGTATTTGGTCCCTATAATTTAATTTGATCAATTTTAGTTCATCTACTTTTCAAATGGATCAATTTTAGTCTTGTACTTTTTGAAATTTGAAATTTTAGTTTTGACTCAAATAGTAACAGTTAAATTTGTTTGTTTAAATTCAATTGGTTAAAATATGTCATAGGTCCTTGCACTTTTCATAAATTTGAAATTTAATCTTTTTACTTTTTAGATTTCAAAATTCAAGTCCAATTGTTAACACTATTTTTTTATTGAATTGTTGGTGTGTCATTTTAAAATTTAAAAAAAAAAAACTCACTTTGTAGCAATGTAACTAAAAATAACATTGTAATGAACCTTAATCTAACAAAATAATTTTAAACGTGTTAATAGTTGAAATTGAATTTTGAAATCTAAAAAGTAGATTTAGTTTATATTCTCCAATCGAATCATTCTAAGTCCTTATACTTTTTGAAATTTAAAGTTCCAATCTTGACGCAAATAACAATTATTAATCCATTAACTGAAATTTTAGTGAGTAATATGTAGAAATAACAAGCTAGCGTGGCATTACAGATTATATGCTTTGACACCTCAGATTTTGAAAATAGTAAAACTTGATTTAATGAAGTTAACCATCGTCGTTTGGTGAGAATTGAAATTTTATAATTTGAAAAATAAAAAGACTAAAATATCAAATTAAAGTATTGGGACTAAATCTACAACTTCATAAAGTGCAAGGACTAATAGCAAAATTTAACCAAACAAAAAGCACGCATCAACTATTAATAGAAAAAACAAGAAAAAAACATGAATAAATAAGACAGTCCATGGCATGGTATGGCCATGGGACCTCAATTGCTTTAAAAGAAAGGCCTTTATAATAAAATGTGCAGAAAAATGGAGCTCCGAACTCAACCATTCATGAATTTCCCAAACATGTTTCCCCAATAATACAACAAATCTTAGCAGGAAACTGTGCAAAACTTCCCACTACAGAGTTTATATATATATTTACCGAAGAAATCAAAGTTTTGAGCTCCAAAAATGGAGGAGAGGTCCTGATGATTTTATTTTTTTTATAAAATTGATCTTTAAGTGTTCCAAAGTTAAGCAACAAAGCTTCTCAATTCACGTCCATTTTGCACATTAAAAAAGTATAAACCTTTATATCCCATATTAAGCTACTTTGGAATAGAATGCAAACACTGTTTAACCTACTGCTAGTATGTCTAATCTCTGGACTCTGTGGTCTAAAAATTCTTTCTCTATATCAAACATTCTCTAATCTGCGGATACTGTAAAGCTAATGAGAGCTATGGTAGGCACACACACACCATGGCTACAATTTTTCGTGTTCTCGTGGATTCTTATTCTTCTTTTTTTCTTGGTATATGCTGATGCTCTGTCAGATCATAACAAAATCATTTTTTGAAGCAAGCAAGAAGCAAAAGCAGATTTTCCCATTTTTTACCTTGAGTTTCTTTGTATTTATGGTTTTTTTTTTATTGACGATAAGGGCATCTTTGCAAGGTCATGTTCCTCCATTTCAAGTTCATGTTGGGAACCAATTGGGGCCCCTCCTCCTTGTCCTGCCAATCAGTTGCATTTAAATTTTCAAGTACAAAAAACCCTTTAATTATATGTATGTAACATTTTGAAGATTTAACTACAAACAATGTCTAATGTAATCCAACTTGATGGGGTTTAGCTAAGTCAGCAAGTAAACTTAATGGTACTATAAATTGAGTAGTAAATGGCCAAAATAGGGGAGGAGGTAGATAGTAACTGGTGAGAAAAGGTGGGGGGAGAGAAAAGCTGAAAATGGCAATTATATCCAGCCTCTCTAACATAATAATAGCATTCTATAAAAGCTGCATATATATAAACCCTTTTGTCAGAAAATTACAACCCAAAGCTACCAAATTAGCCAATAATTGCCTCTTCCTCATCTTTTTTCTTTTTTTTTTCCCTCTTTCTCAATCTGAATTCACAGTGGAAACTAAAGAGAAAAAAATGGCCCAACTTCTGTCACAGGCAAACAGTGACTCCAATACAAGAAGAAGAAAAGAAAACTACTACCTCCTCCAATAATATAACCCAGAATGGCATTTCTGTAAATTTATGGAACCAGACATCCCTCGGGGCCTCAGGGTTCAGAGATGCATTGACTGGTCGCCTTTTGACCAGTACCAGAGAAGTACTGGTCACTGCATGTTCAGTAGCCTGCAACAATATTTTCTCTCACATTTCTACCTCATAAATGATAAGATGAGCCCCTCACATTTCCACTTCCCCTACTATGGCATGTGTAGTTCACACTCCAAAGGACCAACCATGTATTATGAACACTGTTTAAAAGGGTTGTTTTGGGGTTCTTTAAACAAAGGAGAGTAGTAGGGTTATACTGCCAAGTTTGTAACATATTAAGGCAAACTTAAATAGAAAAAAGTTGCAGACTTTGCATGACAATCTTTAAACAAAGCACTTATGGCCTGACCTACCACTTTTAATCCATGTGATTCAATCAATTGAAGGAGATACACAACAATTTGCTTATACTTCACTTTTGAAAGCATTACAACCAAGCCTTAGTTTGTGTTTAAACACAAAATATGAGTTTAAACACTAGAGATAAAAGATTAAAGATTAGAATGATCAATGGAAGTGAGTAGAGTACAAACATGAAACATAGAGGATCACCCAATTACTATATACAACTACCAATGTGATTAATTAATATTAAAAGAGAATCACTTGGGAGCTGATGACTGGTTCTTGTGGGAAGCTAAAGCAAAGATGGAATTAGCAAGCTTGTTAATGGCATCAACCAGGCCATCCATTCCTTTTTTATTGATCTCAGTCTTGGATTCTTCAATCTTTAGTCTTCTTTCATGGAAGCTTAAGAGATCTCTATGTCGTCTCTCTTCTCTTTCTTCACTAGCTTGGATGGCTTCTGCTATAATGGAAGCACTTCTGGAGATTGCAGTGCTTACTTCATTTGTGTTGTTAGCAGTCCCACTGGTGCCTTCACCATTGCCACCACCTCTTCTCCTCCTCTTTGCTGGTGAGTCTGAATGCTCACTTGTATCAGAATCTGAGCTATCATCACACATCTCCACAACATAAAAATATGGAACCAATGAAATTAATCAATACTAACTGAAGATTTTATGACACACAGAACTTATCAATTATTAGTGATGGAAATCCTGCCAACCCTTTCAAGCACGCGTACACACAAAAAAAAATGAATGCTATTAAAAGGCACATTAAATCTATGTGAGCAAGGCAAGGGAAAGAGAGAGTACCTACCTATGGTGGGCAGTGGCTGAGCATATGAAAGAGGTGGTGGTTGTATTATTGGTGCTGGTGGCGGCAGCAGCTGTGGTGATGCTTGTGGTAGAGGTAATGGAATTGCAGCAGATATAGGAGCTGAAAGTTGATGTTGTAAAAGAGGAGGTAATGAAGGTTGAAAAGTACTAACCATTGGTCTATCCATAACATAAGATATGTTGGGAATATTGGGAGCTGACCCTCCACCACCACCAGCCGTAGCGGCCACCGTTTGAGCTCCTTTCTTCTCCACCACCTCCTCCAAACGGTCATATATCTGGCGCAACATATTACTAGGCAAGTTCTTTTCTTTTCTCTCATTCTTCTCCATCTCCCAATATGATCTTTCCTTACTATCATTCCCTTCTCTCTCAGCTACTTTCCTTCGGTACTCCCTCACTTTCTTGTAGTCCCTCATGAGATTATCCCACTTGTCATTGCACTGGTTTTGGCTCCTCAAACACCCTTTTCCCCAACAATAATCTTCCACCCATTTCCATCTCAACTCCGTCGGTTTGTTCCTTCCTTCACTGTGATCACCACTTCTCTTCATCCTTCTCTCATAATCCATCTCTTTTGCCTCAATCAACACCATTGTTTCATTAACAGTCCAGTTCCCTTTCCTGTATTCCCTAGTTACAGCATTGTTACCGCCTTGGTCATCCATCATCAAGTGCATGCGAATACACCCTAAAACAACATAAGCTAAAATGGCTCAACCAAAAAAGAAGAAGCAAAATGAAGTTTTTTTTACAAGAGAAAGAGAAATGAAAGTGGAGGGACCTGATTTGATGTCTAGGTAACAAAGTAGTCAAATATCACAAAGATTTCTAAATGTGGCAATGGAAATATTATATGTTTTATTATATGCGTGATCATGTTTTTGCTGCACTTAATAGAACTTGATCATGCTATTTTTCAGTGTGATTGTGTTCTTGGTTTGCACTAGCCCCTTAAAATCATAAAAAAGAAATCTTGAGAGGTTAAAAAGTTTAAATCTCAAACTACTTATTGAAACCAGTGGTGTGTCTCTCCCCACAAAGTGAGGGAAAGCTTAGCAAACTATGAGAGAGACAAAGAGAAAAAGAGTGGGAGAGAGGAAGTGTTCTTAAATGTACCATTATACGAAAAATGCCAACCAAATCCATTCAAACTGACATTTCAACAAACCCCAAAAATTTTCAATGAGAATGGTGAGAGAAAAGAAAGTGAAACTGTTTTTTTTTTTTTTTTTACTTTATAATATTTATATTATATATTATATTTTATTAACTTTTTAAATCCTGTTCAGTATGATCTAGCAAGATCTTGGCTAAGCCACCAATGTTATCTTCCTCACTCCTCTTTTCAACTACATCTATAGTTGTGAAAAATAAATAAATAAAACATGAATAATGAAGAAAAAAAAACACACTTTCACAACTGTATAACATTAACTTCCTTAATAAAGTAAAATTAACTCACTTTTATGTTTTTTTTTACAACCATTTGACTTTTTAAAGTAGTGCATTTAAAAAAAGTTTCTACTTTAATCAAATACTAAACAAATTTTATTATGCCAATAGCTTGCAATGCTAATTAATACTCATAGTGGTAAGTAATATCATTCGGGTGGGTTTGAACGGTGGTTAAGTGGGGTGTGGTGTGTTTAGTTTATTTTTGTTTCATGTTACAATATTTAATTTTATCATAATATTTATTTTTATACTAGTCGCAGTTAAACGTACTATCTATCCAAACTCACATTAAATCTTAATATCTAAAATATTTTAAAGTTGGGTTTTGTTTTGGTGTATGAAAAGATGATAATATGTACGCTAAATTTTGCTTTAAATCTTTATACTTTTCATACATTTAGAATTTAGTCTTTCATATTTAGATTTTAAATTTTAAATTCAATTGTTAATGTGATTAAAAAATTTCTCTTAAATTTATTAGTGTGACATTTTAAAAATGTAAAAGAAAATGTTATAATGAAATGAAATTAAATAAAAAAATTTAATTATGTTAATAATTGGATTTATTTTTTTAAATCTAAAAATTAAAAAGACTAAATTATAAATATATGAAAAGTACAGGACTTAGTGTAATTTTAACCTAAAATATATAATTATGAAGGGTAAAGTTGAGGATAATTACAAAAAGGACCGAACTCAAGGAGTTGGTTTGGAAATAATGGGAGGAAGAGGACAGCTTTGTCCTTTGGGGAGACAAAACACAGATGTGAATTTCGTCTTTTAGGACAGGCATTTAAAGCCCTTCAGTGCCACGTCATCAATTTTTTTTTCATTAGCTTTTATCTACCTGCCAACCAGGGACCAGGGTTAGGGTACCAAAAATGGTTGCCAGTAGTGGTCTCACATTGACTAGGGTTTTGACCATATAGACGACGAGCCCTGGCCCATAGGGTCTTCGAAGCTCCCTTGACTGGTCTTTTTCGTTCTAAGTTTTTGGACTCTAGCCTGTACTTTGAATTTTCATTTTAGCTGAAACAATTTTTTTTTCAACTTTTATTTTTTATTTTTAATATTTTCTCCTATTATACATTTAGATCAATCAAGTCCTTTTGTTAATTCTTCATGGGTAAAATTATTGGAAAGTCCTTATACTTAGAGACGGATTATATTTTAGTCTTTCTACGAAAAAAATAAACACATTAATCCTTATATCTTTTAAAACGTACAAATAACCCGTCTGTTAAATTTTATTTGATATTACTAATTTGATCTTTGACTTATACTTAGAATATCATTTTAATATTTATTAACAATAATTTTTAAAAAATCTTTAAAATAAATATAAAATATTAAAATTTTACAAAAAAAAATTAAAATATTTTGATTTGTCGGTTCCTCGACCGCCTGGATTATCCATCGTTATCGGCAAAGAAGAAAAACCCAAGATTGGAATTGATTCATCATCTGTTGTTCTGAAAGACGAGCTTCAAGGATGAGGCTTCCATTTCCACGATTACTGATAAAAAAAATTAAAAAACCAAAATGATATTTTAGCTATAGTTCAGGGAGCAAATTAATAATTAACCAATTAGATTCACATTCCATATCATCATTTAACGAATGGGCTAATTTACACGTTTCGAAATGTACAAGAATTAATTTATTTATTTTTTTAATAAAATAGTCAAAATACAATCCACCCTTTTAAGTATAGGGGCTTTCCTGATACATTTACATTCTCCATGCCATAATTATATATATTTACATATATGTTTGTTTTTATTATCACTGTTTTCCTTAATATATTATATTCAAATTGTACCTGCGGTAAATACATATATATTTACAGTTTGGTACGCTTGAACAGAATAGGTTACTTAATTGATATGATAGTTTGAGAAATTAAGAACATTTTAAAATTTAAAACACTTTGAAAAATTTAGATACACATGAATTAACTCATTTTTAATAAAATTAAATTATTTTTTATATCTATTTTACCATCTATTACTATATAAATACCTTTCCCGAATAGTTGTGTATTCATTTTATACAATGCAACCATGCGGTAAGAAATGAAGCAAGAGACAAACAACAAAGCTCAAAATATCTTTGGGCTTACCATAAATACTTTTTTGAAGTACTCTTTTAGTTTTCGAATAAGAATTGTATTTTTTAAAAAGGAAATGTCGATTTCAACCTTAAAAATATTATTATTAAAGTGAATAATCACGTATTTCAAATATAAATCATAAAAAAATGAAAAAAAAAACCCATAATTTTTTGCTCGAAATTATTGTCCATGCATAAATCATGCAACACAAAAAATAATATAATGTAAATTATTAAAGTATGTTTAAATATATAATACTTGGTTATAATAAAAATCACAAGAACAAATACATTGTGAATTTGTGGATATTCGGTTCCTTTAAAATGGAAATTTAATAGTTAGACATTTTATAATTTATAATATTTTAAATTAGTAATGGTAAAACTGTAACTTAACTTCTTAAAATAATAAAAATTTGATTTAATTTTCTAAAAACTATAAATATATAAACTATTAAAATAACGAAATTATATTTTTACTATTTAATTCCGGTTCCAAAAAAAGTTCCGACCTCGCTGTTATCCCTTAAATCGTATTTATAGATTCGTCGTTGGATAACACAAATGCTTATAGTAAAACCTAAAATAAATTTGATGGCAGTGATGTAATAGAAAAAATAAATAAATTTATAGTAGGAAGAAAAGCAACCACGAGAGCAATATGTGTTGAATAATAAGGAAGTTAGGCCATCAAAGTTGTTGTGGGATTTGGGAAATGTGATGAAAAATCATATTAATTAAGGAGATAATGAAATAATATCCGCAACAGTTCCATAACAACAACAACAAAAGAAAACAGCAATTATTACGTGTAAAATATAGGAATAGGGAGCCACGAGTACGGATAATGAATCGCATAATGATTTTTTTGGTTTTTTAATTTTATAAAATTTATTTTAGTTATTTATTTAATTTATTATTGTTTTTAGTTATTAAATTTATATTTTTTGTTAAATTACTTCAAAATAAATGAAAAAAATTAACGTTTGTTAATATGGTATACACGTGGATTGTCGAGTGGATGATATGACAACATTTAATTAATTTTTTAAAATTTAAAAAGTATTTAAAAATATTTTTTTATACATTTACATAGGACTGTAAAAAAACCGAGCTTGAACGAACAAACATTTGTACATGTTCGTTTGTTTATTTTTAAGCTTGGTCGTGTTCAATTTGTGTTCATTAAGAATTTTAAATTTTTTTGTTCATGTTCGTTTATTTAAAATTATGTGTGTTCATGTTCGTTTGTTTAATGTTTACAAACATGTTCATTTAACTTAATTGAACATGTTCACAAACATTAAACGAATATGTTCATGAACATATAATTGAATATGTTCACGAACAATGTTAATGAATAATAAACAAACAAATAATAAATAAATACATACACACATATATTATTTTAATATTTTTATAAAAAAATATCATTAATAAATAAACGAGTTATAAATGAGTCAACAAACAAGCTTTTAAACGAGCTTGTTTGTGAACATTAAACGAACCAAACACATCTCTGTTCGTGCTCGTTAATTTGTTTATTAAATGAATATAAAAATTTTGCCCATACTTGTTTATTTAGCTTAGTAAACAAACGTTATACGAACGTTCTCTTCATTTACACCCTTACATTTATACTTTTTAAATATTTTTTTAAATTTTAAAAATATTTTTATATATTTTTTTAAATTTTTAAAAATTAAAAAAATCAATTAAATTTTGCTATGTCACCCACGTGGCAATTTACGTGTACACCGCATCAATAAAGTTAAAAAAACATTAACTTTTCCATCTACTTTGGGGTGATTTGATAAAAAAATACAAGTTTAATAAAAAACGAAAAAATTAAATAAAAAACTAAAATAACTTTTTTTATATAAATTTGAAGGGCAAAATAAATTATTTGGTCTAGTTAAAATTATAGAGCAAACTTTTTGTTAAAGTTTAAATTTAATTTAAAATATAAAATTATTATTAGAAGGATTTTACTTAAATATTTAAAAAAATACTGGGGCACTGTCTTGAGAGACAGTAAAATGGTGGCGACAGAGCTTGGTTAATTTGTGAATGAGGGGAGATACTTGTATAATTGTTAAAGTCGGTGACTTGAATTTGAATCAGCATTGAGGAAGTACATACAAATGACTTCAACCGTCGAGTTTCCCCTTTGTATGGTTGAGTTGTTTGATCGATTATTAATAAAATAAAATATTTAAGGCCTTCGAGTTTTTGCCTTTGTTTTTACATTATTTAAATTTCAGTTTTTGATAAAATTTAATTTTTATATTTTAAATTTTTATATAATTTAATTTTTATTTTCATAATATCCTTAGTTAATTTGAATAATTAATATTGTTAACTATTTTTATTAAAATATTAATGTCGATTTTTAGAAAAAAGATCTAAATCAATATTTTAATCAAAATAGTTAAAGGTGTTAATTATTTAAATTAGCTAATGTCATTATAATATCATGGAGTTTAAAATTTATCTCGAAAAATTTAGAAATTAAATCTCAAATTTAAATATAGTAAAGGGACCAAAACTATAATATGACCATAGATAATCTACGCTTAACACAATTTATATCAAACAAAAGTAAAAAGACTAAGTCTCAAATTTAAACATGATAAAGGGATCAGAAACAACTATAAATAATCTATACCTAGCATAATTATCCCTATTGTCCTTTTTTGTGTGTTTTTATTGTTACCATATAATTGCTCTTGATTTAAAGAAGAAACAATTTAAAATAACAATATTTTGCTTATTCATAAATTTAATAAAAGTATTATAAATGCTTATATATAATTTTCTTTTATAAAAACTCGTATCTATACTACCATATATAAAAAGAAGGCTCTAAGAGCTTCCAGCTTCGACACATGGGTTAGCCGACGAGTTATAAAAGACTAAAATGATTTTTTAAAAATAATTTTTAATTTTTATAGTTAGGACTAAATTGACAAATTTTTTAAATGTCAAGAGACGATTTTATTGAATTTTTTAGAATTATAACTAAAATGACAGATTTTGTAAATATTGCAGGCTAAATTTGTTGATTTTTTTATATTTAGGATTAAATTGACAAAATGTATAAACATTAGAGGGCCAATTTTGTTGCTAGACAAATAAAAAGAAGCCCACTTCAGCTCAGAGTGGCTAAAATATTTAATTTCGAAAAGTTTGGTGATTAAATCAAAAATAATTAATAGTTGGGTGACCAAAATAGACTGAAAGGCATAAATTGGGACCGTTTTTATAGTTTACTCATAAAAAGTAATTTTCAGCATAGATTTAACATTTCAGGTAATCGTTTAACAGAAAAAATTTAACGGAGAGACTAATTTATAAGTTTTAAAATATATAAAAATTAATTTGTCAAATTTTTCAATAAAAAAACTGAAATACAATCCACTCCTAAATATAGGGACTTCCTTAATACTTTTTACTTCCTTAAACGCATTTAATTATATCAATAATGTATTTTCATTACTACATTCCCAAATTTACTTTAGCATATTGCAGAAAATACTTGAATTAGATTTGGGCCCAAGTTCACGTTAGAGGTAATCAATTACACTTGTTGCATAAAAATTGACATTTTATCCTATATTCAAACGGGAAGAACAAGTGCTACTTTTGGAGGCAAGAAGCAAAGTAGTGATTAAAGAGGTTGTCAAGAAAATTTATTACTAAATTATTCAAAAATTTTCATTTAAATCACTAGATTATTAAAATTTTTATTGTATAACATTCTCTACTAGCACCACTTGCACAAATTAAAAGCTTTTCTTCCCCTTCTATTCTATAACTTAATTTTATTTTCATGAAATGACTTTGAACGTCACAAATATGTGCACCAAAATTCAAACAACTTTCTTCTTCGATCTTCGATATTGATTGTCAAATCAACTTAGATTTAAAGTATATTATTCTATTTGTCAATGGGTATTGATCTACTGTATCGATTGTTGAATCGTTGCTTGGAGATCACTAGTTGAACTTTACAAAAAACTTAACAACCTAGTGACTGAAATAAAAACTTTCGAATAATTCGATAATTTAAATGAGAACTTTCGAATACTTCAGATCCTATCCGAAATTCATGCCAACCCAAGGTTGCATTAACAATCTGCAATAAACATTTTACAAATCTATGGGATTAGCTTTGGTGATAAATTAATCCCTGAAACTATTTAGTAATAAATTTGGTGTCTGCAGGAAAGATTTATTTGTCGTTTCCCTGTAATGTTATGGCTTGGATTTGGATGGTGTTTTTTTTTTCATCCTTATTCTCTACTTTTATTAATAATAATAATTTTAATTTTGTTGAGAAAAAAATTGTGTTTGTGTCGGTAATCAAGTCATCACATTTTAAAAAAAAATTATTTAATTAAAAAAAACTTTTCATCTTTTTAATATAAATTCATATAAAATTTTTACACATTAATAATTTATTTTATACAAATTTTGTCACATTTGTGTATTCATATACTCGTACTCATGTTTTTTTTAATTTTGTATCTTAGTTAATTTACAATAGTTTAATTTTAATTTTATTATAATAAATCAATTAATTTATCCAAATTTCCAATTAAAAATTATTTTATGAAATAAATTTATTAATAATTATTTCGCATGCTCATCATGCGAAAATAATACTCAGGTACTAAATGTTTGGTTTAATTTCAAAAAATTTTATATACATTAAATTCACCAAAAGAAACATAGCATATCCATAATTTTTAATTACTAAAACCCTTTTCTCTTGAAATTAGAAGTCAAGCAAAGGCGGTAAATAAAGAATTACTTGGGCAAGAGGATTTCAAAATTATTTCTTTATATAAACTCAAATATGTTTTCAAGTTAGAGTTGAGATTCACCTGCAAGAAATAACCTTTTGTTGTTTTCTTTTTTATAAATTTCCATTCAACAAGGCTTTTAGCGGTAACCGGGAACAAAAACAAACGAGTCTGTGCTTCAACCATGATAGATGACAAGCCTGGTATTCTTTTGAATTCCATGGATGTCCCCGATCGTGAAGAGAGCAATGTTTCGTTGGAGTTGTCTCTTTCGTCGTGGTCGTCTGTAACATTGGGAAAACAAGAAATTCATTACAATAAATTACAAAGTAGGATAGAGAAGAGCAGTGGAGTTTTTCTGTCGGAACCGAGCTATACCACTTCCAAGATTTCGTTAGAGCTGTCTATTTCCGTTGATAATATGTCCACTAAAACTGATGAGAGAAAACAAGCGATTTGCTACAAAGAAAGCAATGATCAGTATACAAGAAAATTAGACGCTACCGATGCTGATATCTCGTTAGAATTGTCTCTTTCAATGAATAAAACCCCGAGGGTTGACGTCGGTGAACGTAACAATCATTATAAACTGAATATCAATGAAGCCCTTATTTTGGCAACTACGAGTGATAATTTTACATCCAATGCCGATAGCTCGTTAGAATGGCCTCTTTCAATGAATACACCCCCAGGGGTTGAAGTTGGTGAACGTAACAATCATCATAAACCGAAGATCAGCGAAGCCCTTACTTTAGCAACTACGAGTGATAAGTTTACATCGAAGAAAAGACAAACAATGGGGAAACTGACGAATAGAAATAAAAGAAATAAAGTTGAAATACCGACTGAAGTGAGGCATCATGATGATCCATGGTGCATCAAAAAGAAGCTTTACACAAGTGATCTCGGAAACATGTCAAGGCTGATATTGCCATCAAAGTTGGTAGAGTCTCATATTTTATCGCACTGGAACACCGACCAGCTAGCCCAAATTGAAGAAGGTTTACCCGTATTAATTTGGGATTGCGATACCCACACCGAACATGAGATGAAGTTCAAAAGATGGAAAAACGGGGCAAACGTGCTTATCAAGAATTGGATAACACAGTTTGTGAAGAGGAGAGAGCTAAAACAAGGGGATGAAATTGGTATTTGCTGGGACATCGCTAACTCAAGGTTCAAAATTTCCGTTCTTAACCGAGCTCCAATGCTTTACCAGTAATTTTTACTTTTTTCTGTTTAGAAGAGAAGTACGATAGATTTGCGTTTCCAATACTGGAATAAGAGGCAAAGAGAACAGTGGAATATGAGTGGAGGAGTACCTGTATTCGCAGATGAGGAAGTCGAGAGGGACCGATTACGTAACTTGCCTGTCTGATGGGCGAGTATTCTATCATGCAAATCGGAGAGATGAGGGATCTGGAGCGAAGGAGGAAGCAGATGAACAGTTTTGGAGCTTTGGAAAGAAAAGCAATTAAAGTTGGAAGCTGTTTCTGTTTTGTTTTTTCAGGAGCATCTCCTGTCTTTTAGCTGGGTTGGGTCATATATTTGGGCCTATTTCTTTGTCTTTGTTGGGCTGTTTTGCGACTTGGTTTTTTAATAGTAATACCCAGCTGATTATTCTTCAAAAAAAAAAAAAAAAATAAAAAATCTGGGACAAGACAAGAGGCTAAGGGGCTAAGGGGCTACGGGCTAAATTTGATGGATATAATACCCAGCTGTTACTAAGTTTTTCTATTTTTAATGAATAAATATATTAATTTCAATTTTTTATTTTAAATCATCTTTTTAATTAAAAAATCTTTTATTCATATAACAACTAAAGTTGACATGTGTATTAACCCCTCTTTCCTTTCCCTCTCATTTTTAGTCAAATTTCAATTTTAGTTGTTATGCTACAATCAAATTTAAGAGGATTTAATAATGGTCAAATTTCAATTTTAATCTTTATTCTACACTTAAATTTAAGATTCAATCTTTATATTTTTAACTTTTTGACATAATTTGGTACCTCAATCTTTTATAATGTTATTGATTAACCCAAATACTTTATTTTGATAAAAAATTGATGTAATTTCTAGATTTGTTAACACTATTAAAATTATTTATTAAATTTAAGTCAATTGCAATGCTATTTTTTTTGTTACATGACTATAAAATGAGTATTTTTTTAATTTTAAAATGTTATATTAATGGATTTAACAAAAAAAATTTAATAATATTATGTTAACAATTAGATTTAAAATTTTAAATTAGAGAAAAAGCTAAATATTTAAAGTTAAAAGTAAAAAAATATAAAAAATTTGAAAGTATATTTTAATATTCGCATAATTACTCTATAATTTATTTAAAAATAATTAATAATTAACCTAAGGAAAACGTGATAGGATAAAGAAGAAGTGTTAAAACCATACCAGTTATGGTTTTAAAAGATGGAGTTAAAATATTCATTAACAAATACACGTGGCAAGTAAATTTCATCATTACCATTATCATTTACCACGTCAATTTGATTTTCATCATTGCCAAAAAAGAAATAAAAAAGAAGAAGAAGAAAATTCTGGCAACCCCGAGAGACAAGCTATCCCGAAACTCTGGTCGTAAGCCAAAAGACTGCTTCCTTCTAATTGGATTCTTCTTCTCCACTCTTCGCATTTTCTCTTGCTTTCCTTCTTATACCTCATCCCAAAATACAAACAAGCCTTAACCATCAAGAAAACTAGAAGAAAATTTTAAAATAAAGTATCTGTCTGCAGTACCTGATTCTTCACCAGAACCAAGAACAACCAAAACCTAATTCCATACTGCTTATTCGGTGTTTACAGATCCACGTTTGATTCCTCGGATATATATATATTTTCAATCCTTGATCCGGTTTTGTGGAGATGGCGGACACAGACCATTGTTGCTCGACACAATTGATCGATGGAGATGGAGAGTTCAATGTGGTTGGACTTGACAACTTCATGCGGACTACTAAATTCTCTAAGTGTGGCCTCTCTTATGCTGTCGTCGCCATCATGGGCCCTCAAAGTAGCGGTGCGTTGCGTTTTGATTCGTTTCGAGCTTTGCTTCCTTTTTCTATCACTTCGTTTTTTGTTTGTTTGTCGTCTGCATGTTTACTTTTGGCTCATTGAAATTTCTTGGATTAGATATTGTTGAATTTTTGTAAAAATCGGATTTTTTTTTTTGTTTCAAAACTTACTTCAATTTTGATAGACTCTATTACTTTATTTCTTCGAGCAAATCTAGTTTCTTTAATGTATTGCTTTTGTTAATACTAAAATGAGATTGAATCTCGAGTGAAGTTGATTGGTTGTGTTTAGTTGAATTTGGCTTTTGTGGATAATTGTCTCTGTAAGTGAATATTTGCATTCGAAATTCTTTTTTCTCTAAATGTCTAATGTAAATACTGAACTTGTCTGTAAAGTTTAGTGGATTCTGGAAGAGAATTTATGTCCTATTGTTTTTATCAGAAAATTTGTTTTGAAAGTTGATGCTTGCATGCTAATACAATAATTACCATTTTTCTTTCTATTATACTTTTTTTTTACACATAACTATTGGATCATTTAAATTTTTTCTCCGAATTTAGTTCGTTGGTAAATCTCGTTAGGTTGATTACGACTGTTGTAATATTTTCCGTGGCAACCTGATGGTTTATAGGGATGGCTGCACTTATCTTTAGCTTTTATAATGTATTGCTTGTAATGGTGTTTGCCTTGTGGACTAAAAGGTCTCCTATTCTGTTGATAGGGAAGAGCACCCTGTTAAATCATCTTTTCCAAACAAATTTCAGGGAGATGGATGCATATAGAGGAAGGTTAGTTCTTGCAATTCTCAGATTCTATTGTTTCAGAAGGAATAAGTATTCGCCCTTATCTTATTACTGTGTAATATACTCTTTCTGCTTTTATTTCTCTATTATATGATAGATTTCTAAACTAATCTAATTTCATTGCAGAAGTCAAACTACCAAGGGTATTTGGATTGCACATTGTGTTGGTATAGAGCCTTTCACAATTGCTATGGATTTGGAAGGTACTGATGGAAGAGAAAGAGGCGAGGTAACTAGCTTTTTATAAAAATATTTGATGTTAAAGATAAAAGCATTTGCATCGACAAAGCAATTTATAAGTTGGTTCATTTGGAGAGGAAGGGCTTTTAATCAGTGAGAGGCTTTTCAGGTTAAATGGATGGGGTGGAATACTACAATTTCCTCGATTTTGTTTTATTTTGGCAAGATATGGTCATAGAGATATTTACTCGGTTGGGACTTTAACAGGATGCATACATATATATATATATATATATATATCACATCCTATTTACTGGGCTTCCTTTTGGTGTCCACTGTCCATCCTCACCAACAAACACAAAGAGACCAACATGGAGGCATATAAGGCTTCTGATTTTGTAGTGGGCACCTCAATGTTTATATTGCTAGATATAAAATGTGTATTGATTGATTATTCCAGTCATTTTCATTTGTTTGGTTAGTTGCATTTCTTTGTCGCTACATTACATTGGTTTTTTCTTATTTTCTTATTTTCAGGATGACACCACATTTGAGAAACAAAGTGCCCTCTTTGCTCTGGCAATTGCTGATATTGTGCTCATAAACATGTACGTATCTAAATACATGCTTTTGATGTATAGATTTAATGGTTGTTGCAGTAGGCTGGAGCATACAGGGCTCATGCTGTATGATCTGTAGAAAATTTGGCAAATAACAGGCGCTGGACTTTTAGAGAGTGACAGGGTAAAAATATTAAAGGTTTCTTTTCTTGAAAGCAACATTGTCAGCATTACTGCTAGGATCTGTTAAATCACTGTAAATCCCTATCATTATATCATTGCTTTGCATTTAAATTTGGATATATGGACATTTATATGGCCTATACCAGATGACCATCATGATCACATCTACAAAAATTTCAACCAAGAGCCTCCCAACCTTACATGTATTCGAACTTCAATTGATAGACTCACTGCCTTTTCCAAAGGCTAGCAGTGGATGAAGGCCTGTCTGTGTGGAACCTCCATTGCTTACTCATGGCTCTTGTGCTGCTGTTCTTTCTCCTTGTTCACTGACATATCCTGAATTAGAAATGAGTAATGTTATAATAAGTTATGCAGCTTTAGGACTATCTTGAATATAACTATAAATCTTAATTTTGATCCATTGAAATAAGTCATCGTGCCATTTCTCATCATTGTTTTTTTAGTTATCTTTTATTGGTTTCTTTTTTATATTGCATGGTGCTTTATTGGTGATGTGTGTGTTTGGCTTTTATGGAGTTTGATGTTGTTCTTATATTTCAGCCTATGATTTCAAATAGGATGCTAGAAATAAATTTAGGCGTTAATCAGACAGTTGATATTGATATAGGTGGTGTCATGATATTGGTCGGGAGCAGGCTGCCAACAAACCGCTTCTGAAAACAGTTTTTCAGGTACTCCGTGTGTACCTAATCCTTTTCTCCTTTGTATATCTGCTTTATTTATTGTGTGTAAGAGTCTTGTTTCTAATTTTAATCAAGGTTATGATGCGATTATTCAGCCCCCGGAAAACAACACTTCTATTTGTTATACGTGATAAAACAAAGGTCTGGATTAATTCTTTTCATTTTCTTCTGAACTTATTTTGACATTTTCTGGCTCGAGCTGAAACCTTTAAAATATACACCTTTTTTCCTACTCTTTTTTGTTATTGGTTTTTGTAGACCCCCCTTGAATATTTGGAGCCTATACTAAGGGAAGATATTCAAAAGGTAATGTTGCGAATTCTGTATTTCTACTCTCCCTCTCCCTCTCTATTTTTTCCCCTATCATTTTAATTGGTTAAGTTCACTGCAGATATGGAATGTAGTTAGTAAACCTGCGGCCCATAAAGATACACCCCTCAGTGAATTCTTTAATGTAAGAAGATTAAGAATGTTATTTTTGCTGATCACTTGTGTGCATTTACTACATACTACAACATGGTTATAAGCATTGTTTCACTGTTCAACTTTGGCATGAAGGTGGAGGTCACTGCTTTATCAAGCTATGAAGAAAAAGAGGAGTTATTCAAAGAGCAGGTAGCGTCTCACTTTCTAGTTGTCAAGTTTCATCATATTTTAAAAGTACTTGCTATAACTAACTTTTAGTGACTGTTGTTAAGCCTTTCCATGTTACTTGTTTAACCTAATAATTGTACTTTGGTTATAATTATCCTTTGTTTTTTTTGATACATGAGAGAAGGCTTGAAGCGAATGATTTTTTTTTTTTTTTGGGGGGGGGGGGGGTGGGGAATGAGTATAATCCTGAAGCTTGAAGCTAAACTAACAATTTTAATTTGTGTTAAGAAAAAAAGAGTGCAGCTTCAGAGCCTTACTTCCTTACCTGATATCTTATGCAGGTTGCTCAACTAAGGCAGCGTTTTTTCAATTCTATTTCTCCAGGAGGACTTGCTGGTGACAGACGGGGTGTTGTCCCTGCCTCTGGATTCTCTTTTAGCGCACAACAGATATGGAGAGTTATAAAAGAGAACAAGGATCTGGATCTTCCTGCTCACAAGGTTTCTATTCATCCAATGTTCCTATCCAGATGGCGTTTCTTTGTTTCCCATTTAAGCAAATGATTTATCATCATGTTCATAGGTAATGGTTGCCACAGTTCGTTGTGAAGAGATTGCAAATGAGAAGTTCTGTCGCTTATCATCTGATGAGGTACTTTTTGCAGTTATCTTCCACTTAGTTGTTACTTTTGACTAATCGAATACTTTGTTTTAGTAACAGAAATAGTAAATGTCATGTAGGATTGGTTAGCATTGGAAGAAGCTGTTCAATCTGGGTCAGTATCTGGTTTTGGGAGAAGGCTGAGCTCTATCCTAGAAACCTACTTTTCAGAGTAAGTTTATCTCTATGGTTAGCATGTTAAGTAACGTATTATTGTTTGATGCACTATTTCAATTTTAGATTTATGTAGAAGAATGGTCTGCTAATTTAAAAAAAAATATCTGTAGTGAAGACTCTAAGCTATGCATTATGTTACCTGCCTTTGTGAGTTAAAAGTTTTCTTCACTCAACTTTCATGGGTTGTTCCAAATTGTTTATTGTGTAAATGATTCGATAAATTTATTATTCATGTTGAATCACTGTTCTTTTCCCTGCACACCAATATCCTGTTTGTACATTTCAAATTTCTTTTGCTATAGATATGACTCGGAGGCAACCTACTTCGATGAAGATGTAAGAAATGCAAAAAGGAAACATCTTGAGTCAAAAGCTTTGGATGTAAGTTCCATTTGCCTCTACCACTATGTTACTTATTTTATTTCAAAAGGTAGATTGTTTGTCTAGTTAACATTCAAGCTTTCTGTGTTTAATTCTAAGAGGTTTGTAGCATTTACCAAGGATTTTTTTATCGTCTGCTTGAAATTATCTTCATACATGCAACTGCAGCTAGATTTCCTAATATCTATTGTCATGAATGATGAAGTGACAGCATTTAGTGGTGGTGTAATAATCTCCATCTTCTGTAACCAGTAAACATGGTGGTGTGATTTGATTAATATCTATCAATTTTATTTGTCCCTTCTCTTTGGTTCTATTAATTCTGCTTGTGGCTTCATTTAGAGCTTTCTATGATATTTTTTTTGTTGTAGAGCGAATTTCCGACTCCCTTGATGATAAATTAAATAACCTGGCAGCTACACAACTGATGTATTCAACTGTTACACTTAATATGTAATCTGTTAAAAGCCATGTGAGTGGATTTTCAGATTGTTCTTAATTAGCTCTAGTATTGTTTGCATGTGCGTACTGTTCAAGAGTCAGTGAGGCTGGTATGGTTTTCAAATGGTTCACAGTATGTGTCGTAATGAGTAAGCTTGTTGAAAATTTTGATATTGCGCAAAAAACTTCCTCTGATTGAGGTATTCTCTTGAATTGAGCAGCTTGTGCATCCTGCTTATCTCAACCTGTTGGGACATTTACGCTTTAAAGCACTTGAAAATTTTAAGTCTAGACTAGAACAGATGCTGAAGGAAGGAGAAGGATTTGCAGCTTCTGCTCGTGCATGTACTGAGTCTTGTATGCATGAGTTTGACCAAGGATGTGCAGGTAATGTAATAACTTCTCATCTTGTGCTTGTGCTGTAATGAACTATGCCAAGCAATCCTAAATTATCATAATAATAATATGATCTTAGAAGTACTGAGTTTAGCATGTTCAACTTGTTATATCTGCTTCATTGGTCTATTTTCTTCTCTTCCAGATGCTGCTATCAAACAGGCTAATTGGGATGCTTCTAAAGTTAGGGAAAAACTGCGACGCGATATTGATGCTCACATATTATCTGTTCGTGATGCGAAATTGTCAGAATTGGTTGCCAGATATGAAGTAATTTTATTTATTAATTCAACATTGTAGGACTGTTATATCTATAGATATTTATTAAAACATTTCACCATTGTTTTATCAATCGGCCAAGTGTTGACATTTTAGTTTTACTCAGGAAAAACTTAGACAGTTATTATGTGAACCAGTGGAGTCTCTATTTGATGCTGCTGGAAGAGACACCTGGGCTTCAATAAGAAAACTTCTTAGACGTGAGACTGAGACTGCTGCGTTAGAGTTTTCAACTGCCATTTCTAGTTTTGAGTTAGACCAACCTACAATTGAGAGCATGCTGCAAGGTTTGAGGGATTATGCAAGAAATTTGGTGGTGAAGAAAGCAAGAGAGGAAGCCGGAAAAGTTCTGATCCTCATGAAGGATAGGTAGAGAACCTTAATTTTTAAGTATTATTATTGCTGTTTGATTTGAATAGTCTGCTGTCTTTAATGCTTGATTTACTGTATCAGGTTCTCAACTGTCTTCAGTCATGACAACGAATTAATGCCAAGAGTTTGGACTGGAAAAGAAGACATTAAGACAATTACTAAGGATGCTCGTACTGCGGTAATCTTTTTGGATATTTCAAGTGTGTGCTTCAGCAATCTGCAAAACTTCTAACTATTGTTCTGTTTGCAGTCTCTGAGGCTGTTAGCTGTTATGGCTGCCATCCGGTTGGACGAGAAACCAGATAAAATCGAAAACATACTACTTTCTTCCCTAATGGGAGGAACCGTGACTTCTCCAGACCCTCTTGCCTCTAGCACATGGGAGGAGGTAATATGGGTTTGTTAGTTTTGAAATATACATCGTACTTTTTCAAACTAAAGTTTCTTATCTAAAAGTCACACATGTATTAGGTTCCTCCTGAGAATACCCTGATTACACCAGTGCAATGTAAGTCACTATGGAGACAGTTCAAATCAGAGACTGAATATACAGTTACTCAAGCTATTTCAGCACAGGTATGTCATCTAATGCTCCAGTTGGTTGCTACTCTTGCTACTTGTGGGGGATGGCATATCAATGAGGAAATAGTTTAGGCTATCTTTCTAATGATTTCATTTCTTATTTTAGGAGGCATACAAGCGAAGTAACAACTGGTTACCACCTCCATGGGCAATTGTGGCAATGGTTGTCCTTGGATTTAATGAATTTATGCTTCTTCTAAGGTAAATTTCATCTAATCTAACTTGTATCGTGCAGTTATTCATCTCTTCTTTTTATTTGTTTTGTTCCTGTGCAATGCTCTTTAGCATGAATATTGATATAAAGACTGATTCTTATCTCAGTTCTTAATACTAGTATGGATCTTCCTTGTTTACATTCTACCTTGATAGCTATTGTGCTCATAATAATTCTTTGCTGATGTAACAGGAATCCTCTCTATCTCATGTTTCTATTTGTTGCATTTTTACTCTCAAAAGCCATGTGGGTACAGATGGATGTCCCAGGGCAGTTTCAACATGGCACTGTGAGTATGAAAGACAATGCACTCTATTTTTGTTAATTCTTCTTGGTAGTTGTGGCCAGTTGTTTACTGTTTCACGTGAAGTTGCCCATAGCATATGTTCCTTCAAATTTCTGCTTTTGGTGCTGAAACGTTTTACCGTGGATTTATGTGCTTATGTTTTCCTTTGTTCTTTGAAATGTTACCAACTGATTCAATTTCTTTCCAGCTGGCTGGGCTAATCTCTATTTCATCAAGGTTTATTCCTACTGTCATGAATCTTCTAAAGCGGCTTGCTGAAGAGGCCCAAGGCCATCGAACCCCCGAGTCCCCCAGGCAACAGCAATCATCAGTAGCTTTTCAGAGCTTCAGGAATCAAAGTCAGCTAAATCCAACAAGCTCGATTGCACAGTCATCTGTATCATCCAACGTTTCTGTGTCTGATAGTAGTGTCGAGTACTCCAGCCCTAACTTAATGCAGAGAAGAAGTACAAAAGTTCAAGAAGCAGAGCTTTCTCAATAAAAGCTAGTCTTCCGGTGTAGAATGTATACCAAGTTAGTTCAAGTACTACCTTATGCAACTTAAAATCTTCTTTGGGATGAAAAATGGGGATATAATATATGGAGAGAGTCTTTTACATATGTAACAAAGGATGCAGGATTTGGATGTACTCTATATGTTAACTGAGTTGGCCAAGGTTACCAGGGAGATTTGTTTTGTACGCACTTTTGAATAAATTTAATTAATGATATCTTCCTTTTCCTCAAAGTGACAGTAGGGGATATTCTAGCCCAAAATATCATTTGATGCTACAAGTTGGTTTAATTTTGCTGTACTTGCCTTTGCTTCTTCCATTCCCGTGTTCCTCTCCTTGGAGCTAAAGGATAATATCGATTTCTCCGCCTGTGCATTATACGGTTAACATGAAGTTCATTCCTCGGTGCTTTCTTTATTCTCTCAGGTTAGTGGATAAATGTAACTATACTACACTTTTTTTTCCCATTGAACTTCAATTGCAGCATTAGTTAGTACTCCTTTTTTCCGATTTAAGTGGATATGATGTCGTAGCTCCAGGCCAACGGGAATTTCAACTTGAAAAGTTGCAAGCTAAATGTGTGTTGAAATCATGAAAAAGCAAGAGCTAATGTTGCTGTGAAGAAGGTAAGACAATCTTGAACAAAAATCATATTACAAGTTTTAAGCCTGTATCTGCTTGACCAATGATCATTAAAGTTTCCGAATGGATTGCATGAAATGGCGAGCAATCAGCTCAGGCACCTTGATTAAGAACATTTCAAGGGTCAAGACCATCGCTTTTGGCATAGTTTAGAGATTGTTAGATCAGCACCTCCAAAGCCATCCATTATCGCATTGGCTGTAGGGAACTCTGCTCTTGATGTGAAACTACAAAAGAGTACGACAAGCACTGATTCACATCATACGAAACGAGGATTGAATAACATTACATGATTGACAATGTTGAAGAGTAAGCCTTTTTACCTGCTCCGCAGCGCGACACGGGGCATGCCTATCTGCTCAGCTGCAGCAAGTCCAGATTTGCTTCCTGCCACGAGGATGCAATTGTAGACAGGAACCTCAGCAATCTCTGCCCCTGCACGTAGTGAGGCTACAATCTTCTCCAACCTAGATAGCATTCACAACATCAGATGGAAGTTGGTAATGCTACAGCCAAATGAGCACATCATGTATAAACAGAATATAATACACAAGTCCATGCATTTTCATTTCTATTTTCCCTATCTCGAAAAATCATGGAAATTTTAGTATATTTATATAATTCTCAACAATCAGCATTGACTAGAAATACTATTGACAATTGCTAAAGATGTTTGAAAACGGTGGTGCTGCAATGCTAGGCGTCTTAAGTATTGCAATTCCGGTTTTTAAGTCATAATATCTCCCGTTGAATCATTATTTTACAGTGGGTGCATTCCAGGAAAAAAACAAGATAACTAAGAAATAAACCAGAAGTGAAGCTATAATCAAGGATCCATGTGGAGCACAGAATTAACAGCTTTCCAGACAGGTAAAGCAAAAGGTTACATGAATTTCAAGTTACTAATTTCCTTTCTTTGTCAGCCTCAGTTAGAAAAAGGAAATCTAAAGAACAAAAAGAGGAAGTAGAGGTCTGACCTTTCAGATGAGCTGGTATCAATGTTAACACTCACTTTCAGCAAGGACGCAACCTCCTCCGCTATTCTTTGTTTCTCAGCAGAAGCTGGCAACGAAGCAAGAGCAAAACCTTTTAATACCAACAGACCGAACCGAAAGAATACATACCATTTTCTCACCAAATATAAGGACCGAGAATATATACCTGCTTTTCTAGCTTCCTTTGCTAGTTGTTCATCCAAAGAAGAAGACGTTCCTTTGCCGAACACAAGTTGACCATATAAACTCTTTTCTACTTCCTCATTCCCAACAACTTTTATTTTCGAGAGTCGTTCATCACCGAGTTTCTCAACTATAAAACTTTTGTTTTTTTGACAGCAAAGGGAAAACATTAGCAAGCTTGCAAGCAGTCAACAAAGCATCTTGAACTCTAGCAAACTGGTAAGTGTTCGAAGTTAAATACATTAGCTTAAGCCGTCAATATTTCTGAGGTATTGAGAAGGATGTCTCAAAAGGACTCCATAGTAGAGATGAACTATGTCATTGAGATTTGCTTTTACAAGGTGCTGTACGGAACATGCTTATACAAAAAAAATATAGATGGAAAAGAGGGAGAGAAAAGCTAGCAGCATACTCGAATCATAGTGGAATTTCATCTTTTATAGTCCAGAAATGATGCATAGCATAATATTGGATATCACTAGGACATACCGAGCAGTTTTCTCTCCACTTCTACTGTAGGCTGTTAAGATGATCACGGGTATTCCTTTGTTACATGCATCATCAATAAAACTGCATAAACACAACAGTAAAACCAGATTTGAAGGACTGGTGCTGAGGACAAGTAGGTTTCAGAAATGAAAACACGAAGAACGACAACATACTCCTCAACTCCTGGTCGTAAAGGTAAACTTTTCAGCATCAGTTCCTCCAGTGCATTTTTCTGCCAATAGTATGATGATCATCCATTGGCTTAACATGTTTTAGATTATAACCACAAGCAAACATGATGACAAGCAAAGCTTACATAATTACAAGAAAGACTGTACGGTGAAGAAAGAACTCAAAGGTTTCAAGGAAAGGATAAGGAGAGCACTACATCCATGAAAAAGTTAATATCATTTCTTTATCACAATTCAACTGTGTGTTGTTCGGACTCTTCAAGGATCCTCCAAATACAGTTAAAAATTTCAAACATATCCGCATAGGACACATAAAAGTATCTAAAATTTTCACCTAAGTACGAGTAATGTAGATTCAGGTTACCTTCTCTCGCAGTACACTTTTCACAAATGGCTCCTTCTCACTTGTAGGCAATGAAGTAGGCCAACCAATCTGCCAAAGTATACCAGACTTTAAGCCACAAGATTGATATAATATCATGCAAACATACAATGCAAACCTCTAAAGCGATTTAATGCTTTCAACGACGAGAAATGTACTCGATTAAAATATAGAACCAGCATCTTTTCTTCATTACCAGCACTTCTCCTGGAAAGTAATCACAAAATGCATTTCAACACGATTCATAGTTTCAATCATATATATACATATACATGGAAAGACGACCTTAGCCAAGATTTCACCTTACAAGATCCGAATACACCGGTTCAGTCCAGTTTGCGCAGTCAAGCCCAAGCTTTTGAAATGCTGGAAATGTTAGAACAATAAACAGTAAATGAAGTAATAAACATATGATTAGCAAATGATCATGAAGCTTAATCATTGAAGTATTAACTTAGATCCTTTTGCGGAATAGACATATGATCACTTCATTTGGCCGCACCTAAATTGAAGGCTTGGCGATTACCCAAACGATATGCATCCATAATGACCCTGAAACAATTAAGAATAATATATAAAAGAAGCATCCAATTAGGAAATGAAACATTATTTCTCAAGCATAGTCATTAAAATTTACAGTATATATTAAACAAAATAAAATAAATAATACCTATTTGCTCTATTGAACAACTGAATTGAAAAAAAAGAAGTAAAAAGGGCAAATCCCAAAGCAGGAAATGTAACCAAAATGAGGAAAAGAAAGGGAAAACCATATTAACACCAAAAAGTTAGCCTTATAAAGCATTACCCATCAACTTCGAGAAGAACAGCTAGTTCCTGAGGTGGGTTTTGGCTCTGGGCACTAGAAGGTGAGCTGAAAGCAGCGAAGCCATTGAATTGCAGGGGTTTTCCAAGGAAGTTGAAGTTCCTCGGGAAAGTAGAGCAAAATGAAGGATTGGTTTTAGGAGGCAGAAAAAGATGGTGGTTATTGTTAATAGTCGCAGTTGCGGTGTTATTGGAAAAGGCGAGAGTGCGAAGGATTGAACAGGAAGCGGTTTCCATGTCGGAATTTTATTTTGCTAAGATTTTTCAAAAAGAGATAGTGGCTGACTGGCTGCCAAAGAACTCGTTTCTGGCTTACTGATTTCGTTGGTCGGTCTTTTCTCTCATCAATGTTCAGTTTCTCGATTTAATTTACCATTACACCCTTCTCTTCTTCTTTTTTTCCCCGACCCGTGAAGCTTCATTATGCAAGAGTTATAGGTTACTAGTTTGTTATAAATTAATCGAATTTGTTATATTATATTAAAATAAACCGTAATCAATTTTAACTTACTAGTTTTGCCAATATTTACCCATAAAATAAACCATAATAAAAAAGAAAATGCTTTCATGAATAAATAAATTTTATATTTTAATTAAGTTTAAAAATATTTTATAATCGTTTTTTAAACATAAGTTGTATAATAATTTTAAAATAAACATATTTTATAAAATTTATTTATGTTTTAAAATTTTAACAATATAGCATACCTTTTTTATATTCAAAACATCATTATATTTCAAATAGTTTTATACATAGCTCATGCATTGCACGAAAAAAAAAGTTTATATTAAAATGCGCTTTGGTATATTTATAAAATGGGAAAATATTTAGTATCCTATCAATGGAATTTTTCGACTTCAGAAACAAGATCAGTAAGTTAACAACTATGTTATAGAAATGTAGTAATATATTAAAAAATAAATATTTTAATTTTTTATGGTTATTTGTGGAATTAAAAAAATATACGTTAGTATACTAAATATCAACCTTAATAAAGTCAAGTATTAAGTGTAAGTGTTAATATTTGATAGACTGACAATGTATTTTTTTTATTCCATAAGTAATTTTATAAAATTGACGTGTCTCTTTTTTTAAATATATATTGTTCTAATATTTTACTATAATCTTATAGAACACTTGTCAACCTCTTAATCTTACTTGTGGGGTTAGTGTACCAAATATTTTCTCTAAATATAATTATATTATTTTATAAAATTAATTTTGTTTTCTAAAATGATTTATTTCTTAAATTTAATCAGATCAATATTAATATATTATTTTATTTGTATGGCTTTTGTCATAAAAATTAAATATAATATTTAGTTTTTAAAAAAAATTATTTTTAGAATAAAATCAATTTAACATTTCTAACATAACTGTCTATCTACTTATTTATTCAACACTTTTTTTTGCTGAAAGTTTGGATTAATTAAAAAATTAATAAAATTGTAAACACATTAATAGAATTAAACATTAAAAATTTTATTTTAATTAGAACAAATTTTTTTAACTATTTATCAAACACAAATGCTTATCGTAAGTTTTTTGTGAATGCTTCATATAGCGACGAGCTTGTACACAAGTTTTACATCCAAAACTGACTACCTGAGTACCTTCCAAACTCATCCTACTAAAATACATTGGAAATCAACAAGGAAAACCCAGTAGCTTCTACCTACTATCACCACCTTAGTTGGATTCGGAAAGCTAGCAAATCAATGCCAAATAGCCAATGACCTTTTCCTTTTCTCATCTACTGAGTAACTCATAATAACCCTTTATATATAAACGCAACATTAAGTGGGCTGCTCATGTTAAGTATAAGAAGATGACGGAATAAACACAAAATAATGCCAAGAGGGTAGCTTAGGGATTTGGTTTTTCTTTGAAGACCTGGGAATCTGTAGTAGATTACTGTGTCAATTTGTAAAGGATCAAAAACATTTCAGAGAAGACCAAAAATATTTGATCTAAACAAGTATCTATAAATTATATTTTACACTTTGCCATCCTCATACAAATTAAACAAGAAAAAGCAAAAGCAAAAGAGGCCTACAAAATTGATGCTAGCTTGTAGCTTCTAACAAGGAAAAAATATGAAAGCGAGCATAACATACAAATAGGAGGTAGCAGAAATTGAAGAAAAGCAACTCCTGCTTACCCCACTGCATTCACTATGTTCCATTTCAAGTGCTAATCTTAGAATTTTTCTAACTTCTTTCTGCCATCGTCCAAGCTATCCATGTTCTTCCTCTTCTTTGATAATCTAGTTGGATTTTGAAACCCATTTTCTTCATTGGTGAATTGACCAGCTGTTCGGGCCCGCAACTCTTCTAAAGTCTCACCTTCTTTTGCTCTTTCTAGCACCTGAAAATCATAGACAGCATTTACATCGTTGTTGTTGAAAAGGCACATGCAAAATTGTTAAATCTTGGAGACGACTTACCAGATGACGACCGTAAAGATGGGTGCTCGAAAGTGCTTGAAGTGCATTTTGAGCCTCTTGCTTCGTAACAAACTCCACAAATGCGAACCCTCTATGGTTTCCAAATTTCATTGGTAGTCTTAAGCTCTTGATCTGGACAGCCAGATAAAAAAAAAAACTAGGGTCAACCAGAGAAACATAGAACATTTTGGTGTCTAGTAGACAAAATATTAGTGCCAAGCTTGGATTAAAAATTCATAAATTAGGTTCAAATTAATCAAGTTTCAATATTTTTTTCCTTTTAGGTTCTTTATCATGCAAGATTCCATCATTCACTACAATGATTCTCATGAGCAATATAGAATAGTATAACGATGACGACTAGAGTTAGTTATGCAATGGGGGAATATGTAGTCCTTAATCATTTATGAAGTTTATAAGTTTACAAAATAAAAAATACCTGGCCAAATGGGCTAAATAACTGTCTTAGATCCTTTTCTGTTGCTTCGAAAGCTACATTTCTTACAAGCAACTTTGTTGAACTTTTATCCTTCTCAACATTTTTCACTGCTTGTTCTTTCTTGGCATGACAAAGTTGTAAGATAAGTGCATGCCCATCCAAAATAGTTCCCTAAAAGAGAGAAAGGCATCAAAACGCTGCACCTCAAATTGTTTAAACTATATTTTTTAAACTAGTTGATCTTAATTGTAATTACCTGCAAGTCTCTACAAATGTTTGTTGCTGTCTCTACTGAATCAAACTCGATAAAACCATAACCCATCGAGACTTGCTTGCCATTCTTCAAGTGCTTTTTTACCTGCCAAAAAGAATGGCAAACCCATAAGTATCAGAAGGACATCTAAAAAGGTTCTGAATACCCAACTAATTACCCTGATGCTCTTTACTCTTCCTTCCTTCACAAGTTCAGTGAAATGATTCTTCAAGCTCTCTTCGGTAGTCTTGAAATTGATGTTCTTGACAAATAGAGATCGTGACTGAGATAGAAAAGCAATGATAAGTAATCAAAGCAAAAGCTTTATTGCACCAAAGAAAGAGAGGAGGAAAAAGGAAAACTCATATCATATGCCGAACCTCAATTCTATCAGGATCGATATCTGCATCTGATATTCCTTCTACATGTTGTTCCAGAATTGCCCTTTTAACATCATGTTCACCAACAGCTACATTATTCTTTTTGTCACCCTCAGAGGCTGAACTCTTATTCAGAACATTGTCAGGAGCCCACTCCAAGTATAAAGGAGCATCCCTGTATTAATGGAAGAAAACCAATTCAGGTTCCATGAATACTAATTCCAGCACACTTGAAAGATTCTAAAATATAGGATCCACCACAGTGCCTAACAAATATATATGAAGATATCCAGAATGAAACCACTCAGGTTAACAACCGCCAAGTTTAAGCAAGTACAACTAAAATAAATAAAAAAATTAGCATTCATCTGGAGATAATTTCAAACTTTAACTAATATTCCTCCAATAAGAAAAGATACTAGTAAGTTCATTATTCTGAATTGATGTAAAGGTATTAAACTAATGTCTAAAAGAGGGGAAAATCTCACTTGAAACGCTTGTATGCTAAACCCTTAAATGCTGCACGAGCTTCGGCTGGTTCTAGGAAAACAACCTGAAATGCCATACACCAAAATCATCAATAAAGGATAAAACAATCATGCACCATATAACAGTCACATAACCTGAAATCAAATTTGCCAGTTCTTCACATTTACATGTTTCCAATCATCAATTTTAAAAGGAGAAAAAAGAAAAGTACTCCCCTACCCCCCCCCCCCAAAAATGCATAGCCCTAAACCAAAAATCTATTTAGAAGTTATAATTAAAACATAAATGCATACCAGGGCCAATGTTTTTGTTGGAGGGAGAATAATCTTGTCTAAACTCCCAAATTTTCCAAACATCTTAGCTAGTTCACCCTCCGATGAACCGTATGGCAAGTTCTTGACTAACAGAACATGGTTACTCCTTTTTTTCCCATCCATTTTACCAGCAGCTATTTCCTCCAAAGAAGAGATGTTTACTCCAGCATTTGTAAGGGCCTTTTTGGTCTCTGAAATCACCTGAGTTTCCCCCAAAGCAATACGCACAGCTAGATCATCTGCTTCTCGATCAAGTAACTCACTCTTACTCACACCATATTTCCTAGCAATGTTTTCAACAACCTATTAATATGCAAGAAAATGAAAAGAGAGATCAATGATACAATAGCAACATAATTAACATATAAGAGCACTTCAGTAAAGCATAGCCAAAGATGTAAGACTACTATTATCAGTGCCAAAAACATGACAGGACAGAGAGATTATTAGTTCAATAAAATAATTTCATATCCATGGGTATTCAGCATGGTTAAGTTAATAACAAAAGGGCATGTGAAATGCAGTTCAAGATCAGTAAATGTCCTTTGCAAATGACAAAGCATTTCATGGTCAATGGCAAAAACTAGAACATCCTTTAAATTCAGATAATATACAGAAACTGCCTAGGATTAATTTCGTTAAAAAAGAGAAAAAAAAATGCTGTGATATATTCAATAAAACATACTGTATCAGGGCGCATGAAAAGACTATTCCATGCTTTTGTGTCCCCGCCAGCTTCAGATGCCTTCCTTTCTTCCTCCCTATTTTGCTTGAAGCTTTTTGAACCTTGGTTAGTTGAAACATTGATCCTAAGAGATAGGAACATTGGATTAATGACCATAATATCTGGGAAGAAATTATCATTGAAACCTGAAGGGTAAAGAGCAGATTGTAAGTGCATCTGCTTACTCTTGTTTGTCTGTAGGTTTTTTTAGTTTTGCGGGCATAACATGCAATAATCTACCCTGAAAAATCGATTTGTCCACATCTTCTAAAGCCCTGCAAAATTTAATCAGGCAATAAGATCCATAAGCTCATATAGGATATCATAAAACGATTCGAAGCACAGATATATCCCTAAAATATGTAAGGAACACAGAAGGCTGAATGATCAGCTCTGCTTTACTATTAGTGAAATCAGAGAACAAGAGGCTAAGAATTAAAGCTCCCAAAGGGATCAGCCTGCATTTAATCTTTTGCAGATGAAGAAAAAGAAATGAATCTTATAATATATGAATAACATATTAGTAGAAAAATAGGATTTTTAAAAGTTCTACTAGGTATGTATGGTAAGCCTTAGAATTGCTGTGCCCCAAAAAACAAGCATTACCCTCATGCAAACCTTGAATTCAAGAGGGCAACCAGAAATTTATAGCACCTAGCAAATGCACTAGAAAATTTATTCCTTCTATGTTCAATTATGAGCTCTCGGCATGTATGTATTAACAAACCTTCAAATTAAGCTTTGACTAATTTTGAAGTATCAAAACCACCACTAAAACAAATTAACATATAATACCTGACTGCACATTCTGGAACCTTGTAAAGAACATATGCAATTCCCTTGGAACGCTTAGTGTCTTTATCGATAACAAGATGGACTTCTGAGATATCACCAAATTTGCCAAATAGTTCCGTCAACTCATCTTCACTGTTGATGAAAATGGGAATAAAAAAAAAGATAGAACAAAATTGAATATATTGCCATGCAATGCCCTTAATAACAATTAAAAAAATAATAAAACCAGTAAGTTGTGTACAGAAATATACTTTGCTGTATATGGCAGGTTACGAACAAAAAGTCGACCACTCTCAAGGACTTCATCTCTGTCATCTTTCACGCCTAAAGATGGGTTGCCTGGATCAAGGATTTCACCATCAAGATCTTTGGATGAATCCTCTTGAGTCTCATCCTGGATAACATTCTCAGAGAGTGACTTCTGTTTTCCCTTTTGGCCATCATCATCATCATCATTTTCCTCATCGTCATCACTTTCTGAATCTGACCAATCTTTCTTCACCCTACTCTTGAAATAATCCATATCCGAAATTACCTCATCACGAGCAACATTGTCTGATGCTTTGGTTTCATCTTCATCCAATGCAATGCTGGTTTCATATGAGTCGGACTCCACCAGGGCCGATGTCTGTCTGCCTTCCTTCTCAGCTACACCTTTTTTCTCAGTAGCTTTGCTACTCTGATTTACCGGGGTGTCAAGTACAATGTCATTTGCCCACATTTTAGACTTAACCCTCGGCTGCATAAGCTGAAGGAACTCTTGAAGCTGTGGGTCATCATCATTCTCGCCATTTTCAATATCCTTTTTCCCACCTTTAAAATCAGTTAAGGCAGAACCTTTAGTCCCAACTGTGTTTTCCGTAGCTTCAGTCAGATTATCCTGTTTCTTTGCAGAATACCGACTCCACGGACGAGGCGTGTTCGGGTCCCCAACTTTACGAGCAACCTGAAAGAGAGCAACATAAGCTTTGTTTCTTCTAATACATTTCAAAATCAATTCAGCTCCCAATAAGTATACCATCTTTCTTTCTTTAGCTACATACGAAAACATCAATTATGGGAAGCCCTTTGAAGTTCCAAAAGAAAAAAAAAAAAGCAGGGGCAAACCTCGCATATGATTCTAGAAGTGTCAAGATAAGACTTGTTAAAGTACTTGATAGCTGCCTCAGCTTCTTGTTCCGTACGGTACCCAATAAATGCAAATTGTCTACTCTTTCCATCTCTGATTAAAAATATAAATTCATTAAGAAACAATTAACTAAAAATTTTAAAACAAAACAAAAGAAAGAAGTTAATAGTTACTTGGTGCGCATAAGCTTGGCATCTGTAACTTCTCCTTTCTGAGAAAAGAAGTCTCTTAAACGATCTTCCGCCACATGTTTTGGCAGATTTTTCACACATATTCTAGACCTTCACAAACCAAAAATTTACAAAAGAGAAAAAAAAAAATCGTCAAATTGTGAATACACTATAGTGATTCAGCAGAGGACTGGAAAAGAAAACAAAATTCTTACATAATTTCTCTCGAATTGAGCTAAGTCAGGGCGCCGCTTGTCGAGGGAATTTTTTTTTTTTTTTTTTCTGTTCTAGTTTCTAAAGGCCGAAGTTCAGGTAGAGTAAGGGTTCGCTCAGTCGTTGAAAGTTGTCTTTGAATAGAAAGGAAGAAGGGCTTCTTAATTTTAAGTTTGAACCGGGTCTATTACGGGTCAAAACAAAGCCCATGAATTTGGCCTGTTTTTTAGAATGGTTTGGACCATTTCTTGGTTCATTAGTATGGGCCATTCAATTGTAGAGCTTGCATATCTCAATCCAAATATCACCTTTATTGTAGTATTTAATTTATTTAGATGTTTAAATAATTAAATTTTGGTGTAATTATTTATAATTAAAAATTTGTAGTATGTTTGGTAACCACTTAATTAGTAAGGTCCACTAAAATGTAATTGCAGTTATGGCGTAAATTAACAGAACGTTCAATGAACTGTTCATGAACCATTTGTATAACAGTTGTTTATGTTCGTTTATTAAACTAAATAAACGAGTATGAACAAAAAATTTATGTTTCTTTAATAAACGAATGAACACGAACAGATGTGTGTTCGATTCGTTTATGTTCACGAACAAGTTCGTTTATTGTTCTATTAGTATATATTAATAAAATTATCTTGGTTTGTATTTTTTCATTTATAATATAATTATTAATATTTATATTTGACTATTTTATATCTAAGCAATATATGTGTGTGTTTATTTATTTATTATTTATTAATATTGTTCGTGAACATGTTCAATTATATGTTCATGAACATGTTCAATTAAATTAAATGAACATGTTCATGAACATTAAACAAACGAATATAAACACAAATAATTTTAAATAAATAAACATGAACAAAAATTTTAAATTTTTAACGGACGAACAAGCTTAAAAATAAACAAGAGAACATAAACAAAGATTTTTTCGTTCAAGCTCAATTCATTTACGACCCTAATTACAGTACCTAATTATAGTATACAATTTTTAATAAAGAGTGAGAATTTGAATAATTACTTAAAAAAATGACCTTTACTTTATGATTTACAAATATACTCCTACATAATTTAAATTTTAAAAGTATTTTTTGTAAAATAATAATTAAATGTATTTTATTTAAAAATATAATTATATATTATTTTATTGGTCTTGTTAATTTTCTATACATTTTTACTTACTAAACAATTAATATATTATACATAGCCGGCGGAGATTAAAAAAAGAAAAAGAAAAAGAAAAGGAATGCCGGGCTCATTACACAGAAATATACAACGAAGATGAGTTAATTCGGGGATTTCCTTGTTCCAACAAAAGAAAGTTGTGAAGGCAAAGTCAATGTCTTCTTCGTACATGTCGTGGAGATCGTCTGCCACGAGCAGGAGACCAACTCAACCCACTAACACTTCCAAGAATCGTGGAACTATCTATCCGGACCTAAACCAGGATCCGACTCCAAAACCCGTCATTCACTTTCTCGCCTTTGCCCTCATCATCTTTCTCGGACTCCTCCAATTCTTACCGGCTTCCCATTTCCGTCAACCCTCCGACCCTCACAGAAACTGGATCCCTTTTAACTCCCACTCCTCTCCTTCTCCCACCGTGAAACTCGCGGTCGATGAAGATGACGGGTTGATACACATTGTTTCATGGATGCAATGTTTGGACCTTAAAGTGCTGGCAGTCCTTGCCAACTCAACTCTTTCAAGTTCAAGGTATCGGTTTAACTTCTCGAACTTGCTCTGTTTTCAGGGACCTTTTTTGGGTGCAAGTCTTATCGGTCATTAATGATCCTAAGAGCAAATTTGAAGAGTTGACTTCAAGATTCCAATGCCAAATAATTTGTCGCCTTCTCTGCTTTTCTTACTCATTTTTTCTGTGTTTTTCTAAATATTCAGATATCCAGATTTGCTTCACTTTCATTTCTTTACACCTCAAGGGGACAAAGACAAGGTTTCCTTTTATAAGTTGAAAGTTTTATTTCCACATTCAAACCTTGAACTTCATGGGTAATATATTGTTTTTTCTTCTTATTATTATTACATACTTACAAGGTTCATGTCTTGATTCTTGTTGATGTTGTTGTCAAAATATGTAGGCAAGAGAAAGTGAAAGAAATAATTAAGAGGGCTTCTTCTGAAGCAGAATATGACAGTCTCAATCTTGAGGAAATAGCACCTTTCATTATACCAAGTGTTCATCAGTCTCTAACAAAATTCATATATGTTTCTCCCAATCTAATTTTAATGGTTGGTTTCTTCTTTACTCTGTAATTTATAGTTGCTAACAGATTAAATTCCTAATATATGTTCAAGACATTGGAAGTTGGAACACTTTAAAACATGATTGCATGCATTCTCTGATGCAAATAGAAGAACTGGATTCTATGCTGCCTCCATATATTTAGTTGTTCAGTGCTTGCCTTACCCCTGATGGGAAGTTACAGGCTTAGAGGATTTGGTAGTCAATTAATGAATGTATTTGAACATTAGGCTATTTTCTTATTTGGGATGGCATTTCTTGTTGTAAAATTTCTAGACTTGGTTTTCATTGCAGGGAAGAATAGAAGAGCTAACCGGAATTGACTTAAGCGCTCATGCCGCTGCAGCTGCTGAGGACTGCTCTAATAGGCTAAACAGCTATGTCAGCTTGGATGTTCTGGATGCTATTCAAAGATCGGCCTCAAAACCATGGATATCCGTGACACCATATGTGAAGGATGCATGTATGCCTGACTTAAGTTTGCTTTTGATTAATGGAAAGAAACTAGAGGAGTTTTTGGAGGCTGTCTTATGGTGGAGTAAAGTTCTGAATTGGAGTGACAGGTTTCTTGTTTTTTTCCCTTCCGCCATAATATTCTTCATAAAAATGATAATATTACTTCTTTATATTCATCTCATAACCAGAGAATGATTACTTCTACATCCGTCTGCATGTATATATATATGCAGGAGTGATAAAAGGAACCCTGCAATAGGATTAGCACTCTATAACAGATATCTAAAGCTTTCAAATTCCTGGTTGGTGAAGGATCCAGCATCAGTAGACACCATTGAAAAGAGCATGATCACTCATTATGATGGCCCCGAGATTGTTTGCTCAGAATTTGGAAATGACACCATTCCAGGCTCATCTCATGGAAACTTATGGATAAAGTACCTTCCTTCAATGTCAAATCAGATTTTGGGGAGCTAGAATAACATACTATTTGTGGGTTTACACTATCAAATTCCCAATATTTGCTGCAAAAGACAAGATATGTTTACAAAGTGCCGCCTGCCAAGTGCCAACAACCATGATTAGCTACAAATTTCTTAGCCGGCCCTAATCTAGTTGTGCATTGCTCGATTTTAATGTCCTTTGTTTATAGCTATCAACTCAAGGAAGTTAGAATAAATCTGTGAATTATTCTTATACATTTTTATATTGGGATCATTGGTCTGACCACAAGCCAACTTTCTGCCTTGTATATAACCTTGTTGTTTCCCCATGGAGGTTTTTGTTGCATTGGTACTTGATATCAGTTTAATATGAACCATTATATTCAAAGTCAAAGGCTCTATTCACCTGGCAAGTTTATTAATTGTTCATTTGTTTTTCAGTTCGGCAAGCCTATGCAATTGGTCTTTGTTTTTTAATCATTTTTGCCTGGGCTCCTACGCCAAAGTTCCTTGATGAAAGGATAATAATGAAAATAAATACCCATGAATTAACGCATTTCAAGTTCTTAAACTAACGTGTAAATTTCATTACCCACAGATTATCACGCCATTAATTGTGTTTATACATCACCTAACTAAAAACGAATAATTTAAGAGCTTTGGAGGGCTGCTCAGGGTAATTATAATCCATGTTGTTGAAGATATATAACAATACATGAATGATTCTATGGAATTATTTTAGTTTTTGAAGATATATAAAAAAAGGGTTGGTTGACATTGTAGAAACAGAATAAAATAACACATGAAATAGTATCCTTTTATATATTCGGAAGCTCAAATCTAGAGGCAGATGAACACAATAGAGTAATTTTTTATGTTGTTCTTCTTTTCGTGTTTTGAACAATAATATTAATTGCTTTTCTCTTGTAATCTTTAAGATGCCCATTGTCACCTTCATAAAATTGACTACATATATATTTGGTTTGAAAAAAAAAAAAACACCTTCCCAAGATTCAATTCTCGAATCTAGAGGCAATTCTGATTGGTTAAGCAAAAACCAAGTCTTTGAAGACCTTTTTGAGTATTTTGAAGTAAACAGCAAGGCAAGGTCGATTTGCATATAATCATATAATATTTTAACCCAAAGAAAGAAAAGGGTGAAGTGTTTTTGAGGACGAGGGATGAAAATGTATATATATTTTTATCCGTGAAATGCGGCTTAATGAAGGCCTGCTAGATCTAGGAAAGTCCAACTTCTAGCATTGGAAAGTCCTTCTATTTCAGAAACTACAATGATAGAATATGTTTAACATTACAAAAATCAATGAACTTTGTTCCTTTGTTTTTGTATTTTCACTACTTGTGTATACATCCATGATTACAATGGCCGGAATCTATAGTTTTCTGAACGCCAGGGGCCTATGTGATTTTCCATAGGCATTTTCGTACTCTTTTGACTTATCTTCTTCATATGATATATAGTTGAAGAAGGAGCTTGAAGTTTGTGAACTTTGTTAAAGATGGCGGCTACATCATCAAGGAAAAGGAAGGGGAAGATTAGATGGAGCAAACTATATTCTTTTGCTGCATGCTTTCGACCCTTGACATCCGAAGAACGGCCGGCGGCTCGTGAGCTCATCGGTCAGCCGGGGTTTTCTCGGGTGGTGTTTTGCAACGAGCCTCACCTACACAAGAGAAAGCCTTACAAATACCCTTACAACTATATATCCACAACCAAATACAACGTTCTGACTTTCCTTCCAAGAGCACTTTTTGAGCAGTTTAGAAGAGTAGCCAATTTCTATTTTTTATTGGCAGCAATTTTCTCACTATTTTCTTTAGCTCCTTTCTCACGAGCTAGCTTGATTGCTCCTTTGGTGTTTGTGGTTGGAATCAGCATGCTTAAAGAGGCTGTTGAAGATTGGCATAGGTTTTTGCAGGTAACTTGTAACTAAGCATCACTTGTTCATCTATATTTTGTACCATTTACTTATTAGATAAAGCTGTTTTTTTTTTTTTTTTTGCAGGATTTGGATGTAAACAATCGAACTGTAAAGACTCATATAAGCAACGGGGTGTTTGTAGATAAGTTGTGGAAAGAACTTCGTGTAGGGGATGTTGTAAAGGTTAACAAAGGCGAATACTTTCCGAGTGATCTTCTTTTGCTGTCTTCCAGCTATGAAGATGGTGTTTGTTATGTGGAAACCATGAACCTTGATGGAGAAACGAATCTGAAGATCAAAAGATGCTTGGAAGCCAGTCTTTGTTTGAATGAGGATGAAGAATTCAGTAAATTTAAGGCCACTGTTCACTGTGAGGATCCAAATCCAAACCTTTACACCTTTGTTGGGAACATAGAGTTCGAGAAGGAATCGTATCCTTTGAGCCCTTCTCAATTGCTTTTACGAGATTCGAAACTCAGAAACACTGATTACATTTATGGAGTAGTGATCTTCAGTGGACATGATACAAAAGCAGTACGGAACTCGACAAGGTCGCCATCTAAACGTAGCCGGATAGAGAGGAAAATGGATCATATTATCTACATTCTTTTCTCAATGCTTGTTTTGGTTTCCTTGGTTTCCTCCTTTGGATCTTTATTGTACTTGAGGCAGGACATGGTTGATTGGTGGTACCTTCAATTGCCAGATGATAATAAAGTCAATGACCTTGATGATTCGAACTCTGAAAAATATGATGATCGCTTCTTCAATCCATCAAAGCCGGTACAATCAGCTGGTTTACAGTTCATACGGGCCCTTATATTGTATGGCTACTTAATCCCCATTTCTTTATACGTCTCCATTGAAGTTGTTAAAGTTTTACAAACAATGCTTATCAATAAAGACATAGAACTGTATGATGATGTAACATGCAAGTCAGTTCAAGCTCGGACTTCGAATTTAAACGAAGAACTTGGCCAGGTAGAAATGATACTCTCAGATAAAACTGGGACTCTGACATGTAATCAGATGGAGTTCAGGAAATGCTCAATTGCTGGAGTGTCATATGGGGGTGATATAACTGAGGTTGACCTTGCTGCATCAATGAGAATGAATTCTGATTTTGAACCATTCGAGTTCAGTATTGATGAGACCAATGGAGCAACCCGAAGCTTTGAACCATTTGAGTTCTCGGTATCAAGTTTTAGTGCTCAAAATGGGAATGCAAGACTTACAAAAACTGAGGGACCCGTTATCAAGGGTTTCAACTTTAGAGATGATAGGCTTACGAACAAGAATTGGATCCATGGATCCAACTTATTCGACATTACAATGTTCTTTAGAGTCATGGCTTTGTGTCATACAGGCATACCTCTCGAAGATGATAATCATAAGACGGATAAGCTAAGTTATGAAGCAGAATCACCAGAAGAAGTATCTTTCCTTATCGCCTCACAAGAGTTCGGTTTCCAATTTTGTAGAAGAACTCAATCATTGATGGTTCTTAAGGAGTTTGATCCTTCCTCTATGAAGGAAATTGAGAGGTAAGTTGTTTTTCACAAAATTTACTTTGTTTCCAGTAGTTTCCTTTCAATTTAATGCCTAAATATGATATATCAAGGTCATCTTCAGGGAATACAAGCTGCTAAATCTGTTGGAATTCAGCAGTTCGCGTAAGAGGATGTCGGTTATAGTCAGCAATGAAGATGGCCAAAATTTTCTACTTTGCAAAGGTGCAGACAGGTATATCTAACACCTTGGATTACTTCAAATGCCGATTGATTCAATTTCATATAACAAGAATTGAAATGTAATCCATTATTTATAACTTGTGACTAGTCCATTGAAACCACCTTATCACTTATGTCGTGTGTTTCCATTGGTCTTGATTTTCAGCATAATCTTCGATAGACTAGCTGATAACGGAAGGGCATATGAGCAAGCAACCACTATGCATCTTTCAAGTTATGCAGAAGATGGTCTTCGCACCCTAGCTTTCGCCTACAGGACGATTGAGGCAGCTGAGTACGAAAGTTGGAACACAATATTTACACAAGCCAAAGCTACCATTGGTCCTGAAAGAGAAGAACTACTAGAGCAAGCATCCGAAATGATAGAAAAGGACTTAATCTTATTAGGTGTTGTAGCTGTTGAAGACAAGTTGCAAAAAGGGGTCAGTCAGTTATCTCCCTCTTTTGTCACTTTCTATGTGTTTTCTCTGGTTTTGTTCAATAGCAACAATACATATTCAGACATGTTCAAGAAAACGTCAAAAGTTTTAAAAAAAAGCAGCCCTGGAAATCCTTGCTTGTTGCATTTGCTACTTGATCTAACAAGCATATAATTCCAACATTAGTTTCCTGCAATCAACTGCTTATTCTATTTATGTACATAACAGGTTCCAGAGTGCATAGATAAACTTGCCCAAGCAGGGTTGAAAATATGGCTGCTCACTGGTGACAAGAGGGAGACTGCCATAAATATAGGGTGACGCTTATATCACAGTTCCATATCTTTGTGTGTGTATATATATCACAGTTCCATATATAACTGCTATTGTATTACCCCATTTGGCAGATTTGCTTGTAGCTTACTCCATCAAGATATGAAGCAATTCCATTTGAGTTTGAGCAGAGATGCTGAGTCTAATAACCAAGTAAAGGTAAAAGTTAACTTGAAAAGGGCATTATGTTTGTCATATGCTTGGTAATAACAGTGACTCCTTTTTCTAGCTTTTCAGGATATGAAAGAAGACATTTTGCAACAAATTGAAAGTTCATACAAAATGGTCTGTGAAGAAAGAAACAAAGAGGCTCCATTTGGTCTAGTTATAGATGGAAAAGCTCTTGAAATTGCTTTGAGAGGGGACGTAAAGGATGAGTTCTTGCAATTGGCTGTTAACTGTGCTTCTGTCATATGCTGTCGAGTGTCCCCAAAACAGAAAGCTCTGGTATGGCATTTTGTCTTTGTTTCCTGTCACTTCTTCAACGATACATGGAAGCTGAGCAAATTCAATTTTCAACATCATATGATCATTGATTTGTGTGGCAATTACAGATCACTAGATTGGTAAAGCAATATACTGGCAAAACAACTCTTGCAATTGGGGATGGGGCAAATGATGTTGGTATGATTCAAGAAGCTGATATTGGAGTCGGGATCAGTGGTATGGAAGGAATGCAGGTAAATTTTCATTATTTTCATTTAGATCAATGGTGGCAAGGGATCTTTAGGCTTCTGCATTGACTCTTAGTTCTATATACTTGTCGTACATCAAGCTAGAAGTAGTTTTTTCATGGATGATCACTTGCAGGCAGTCATGGCCAGTGACTTTTCGCTACCACAATTCCGATTCTTGGAGAGATTGCTTATAGTTCATGGCCATTGGTGTTATCAGAGAATATCAAAGATGGTACATCTTTAATTTATATTTAAAAAAATTTCATGTATATACAGCATACATTCAAGACCTTAATTACTGGTGAAATGGTTGTAGGTTCTGTATTTTGTCTACAAGAATGTTGCTTTTGGCCTCACTCTATTCTACTATGAATTATACACAAGTTTCTCTGGAGAAGTCTTGTATGATGATTGGTATATGACAATGTTCAATGTGATGTTGACATCCTTGCCTGTCATAGCATTAGGAGTCCTCGAGCAAGATGTTTCATCGGACATATGCTTGCAGGTAATGTTTAACTAAATACGAACACATAAAGCTTCCATCTTCGAAACATTTACACAAATTTTCTCTGGTTCTTATGAAATGAAGCAGTTTCCAGCACTTTATCAACAAGGGCCAAGGAACGTACACTTCAGCTGGAGCCGCATTATCGGGTGGATATTAAATGGCGTGGTTAGTTCTCTAGTCATCTTCCTGGCAAACATTTACATACTCTCCCCAACAGCAATGCGAGAAAATGGGTTCGTAGCGGATATCGATTCTCTAGGTGCTATAACATACACCTGCATAATATGGACTGTCAATTGTCAAATTGCCCTAATCACCAGCCATTTCACTTGGATCCAACATCTCTCTATATGGGGAAGCATCCTGTTATGGTACATTTTCTTGCTAGTCTATGGTGCATTGCCTCCAAATTTCTCAGGAAATGCATTCCAAGTGTTGGTCGAAGGCATCGGACCGGCACCCTTGTACTGGATGATCACGGTGCTCGTGGTCATCGTGTCTCTGCTACCATACTTCATACACATTGTGATCCAAAGATCATATTTTCCCATGGATGATCATATCATCCAAGAAATGGAGCAGTGCTACAAGAAATATGATGTGAGAGATAATGAAATGTGGGTAAGAGAACAAAGGAACTCCCAGAGGTCTACTCGCATTGGGTTTTCAGCAAGAGTTGATGCAAAAATTTTGTCATTCAACCAACAGTTGCAACAAAAGAAATTGTCAATTTATAGAAGTGTGACAAATAGCCCCATATATAGATCAATAACTACCAGTCCTTTTTCCTAATACTCTCCTTTTTCCTCATTCTTTAATTTCATTCAGATATTGTACATTAGGAAATTGCTTATGTTATTCAAACTATTCTACTTGTACTCAATGCATCTTTGAATATGTGTACAAGAGCATGGGTGAAAGTTAGAATTTTGTGTTAAGAGTCGAAATAAAATTAAAATTTTTTGAAGAGCCAAAAGCCCAAACACACAGAATACCCTTTTTGTTAGCATCAATAATTAAAACCAAAAAAACCTTAAACCGTCGTCTTCAGTTCTCGTTTAGACTCTGCAGAGGTTTTGAAGTTCTACAAAAAGCAAAAGCCATTGCCGAGCTTTTGCAAAAATACATGAAATATTTGTTAAAAAAAGCGTTCCATTTATACGAGTAAGAAGAAGAAATTTTAGGAAATAATAGCATTGAAGATATCAGTTGGCTTTGTTCCCTTTCTGAATCCGAGCTTGTAAGTTCTCTTTTTTTTTCTCTGTCTAAATGAAAATCGGTAAAGAAGTTAAGCATTTAATTGAAATAAAATTTGAACCCAATTTGCAGGATTTTCTGATTAGCTTAAAGAAGCTTGCCGTGAAACGTGCTATTGCAATTGGACATGTTCAACTAGCCAATAAATTTGATTTGAAGGTGCTTCAAGCCCCTGGTATTTTTCCCATTACATTTGTTTTTACTTGTTAATTTGATAGTTTGCTTTGATGGGTTGCCCTTGCATTTCTGGTTCTTTCAATGCTGTTTTGGGAAGTTTGGATTTTGAATTAGTATGGCACCCCTGGGCTGCTTCTGTGCTTCTGTAATGCAAGCTTAACTGTAAAAGATTGTGGCTTTGACTCATTCCTTGTACTGTCTTCGTAGTTTCTTAAAGTGTGTTGAAATACTAATAACCACTAAAGTAAATACTTTAAGAAATATTTCACCACCTTTGCGAATCATGCATATTGCATTTGATTTCGGTGACATTATTTAGTTATCTTTTTCTCTGTTTGCGTGTGAGTGAGTGTTTTGATGTTCTAATTCTAAAGGAAACTGCAGTAGCTAACTAGGTGATTCTGTAATGACATACTCAGTATGCCTTTTGACCTGCCTCAAGAAGTCATTCCGGACCAAGAATGTTCGTGATGGTGATGTGGGTCTTATAATTCTTCCTTTCTTTTGTTTCCATTTTTATACCGTATCCTTTTGTTATGAAGGTCTAACCAAAGTTAATTTATGGAACCCCTCATGGGAAAAAAATAGAAAGATGATGCATCGAGCTCTATGTTTTATTCTTGCTACTGTTATTGGTGAATATTCATTTGTCTAGTTGGTTGGTTCATTGTATCCATTAATTTGTGCTTTGCTTGGTATCTCTGGCTGAGAAGTGTCTCTTATGGCCTTGTGTTTGACTTGCTTGGGACTTGCACAACATAAGTGCAATCAAAGAGTAGTTGGGATTCTAGAAGCCCTATGTGGCCTAAGTTTTGTTCAGTTTACTTGCATAATGTTCACAAACTAGAAATAGCTTAGGCTTACCTTGTCACCTATAGAGTAAGAAAGATACTGAACATGGAACATCACTCTTACATTGTATTCAAACTTGACATAGGGGATTTATTGTTGAACCAACATTTGGAAATACTTTTTGGAATCCTTTGCTTTATTTGGTACATGATTTTTGAAAATACATATGCTAGGGCTTTTGGTGCGAATTGCCGAGAACATGGGAGGTTTCATTCTAGAACCTTGTATATTTTCTGTTTCTCCTTAGTTCTCTGTTTGGTTCTCGCGATATTTCAGTTTCTCATGTTCTTTGTTATGACTCGGTTCAATCTAGACTTCAGTTTTTGCTTGTTATTCCCTTGTATGTATAGTTGATCTTGGTTGTTAAATTCTATATATAGGATAACCATTGTCTTATGACCTTTTTATAGGCTTTATTTTGATGGAATGTCTCAAAGAAAAGGTTAAGGACCTGTCCCTTATTCCCAGCTTGGTAAATTCTGCTGCATTTCTTGATTATCTGATTTATTAAAATGTAAGCTCGAGCCTGTGATGAGCATTGAAGAGCTAAAGAATTACATTGCATTTAAAGCAAGAAAGGAATTTTACAAAAGGCATGTTTGAAACTATCAATTTGAATTTATATATAGATTTCCTAGTTAAGAATGCATCCATGATTCTCGTACCAACAATCATCATTGTGTTCACTTTGGTAGGTTAGTATTTGCCTTCAACGACCAGAAAAAGAAAAAGAAAAAACAATTTGTGGAAAGCTATTCTAGACTAGGAATTAGATTCTTATTTTAGCTTTCTCCTGGGACTTGGTTGTTTTCAATACCGAAAATTTTCAATATCATGAGTTGGTCTCACATTTCCTTCATTTAGAAATCTAGTGGGATTAAGTCTTATGGTCAGTTTTTATTTCATTGAATTTCAATCTTGTTAATGTTGAAGAAACAATACATGTCATTGCTGATGAGATTAATTATTAATAGATGACCATAATTCCTTGTTGGTTGCTGCTGTCAGTGTGTGAAACAAGAACAATATTGAAACAGTAGCATGTAAATGTCACCATCTTCATTCATAGACTATTGTAGTTCTATCCCATTTAGAAAAAAAAACTTCAATATGATGTGAAGTGTTTATAGAACTAAATCTTCGAGTCGAAATGATCGTAGCTTGATCTTTTATCGTTCTACGATTTTTTTTTTTTTTTTTTTTGCAAAAGCAAATCATGTTGATAAAGTTATTTTTAATAGTAAAAAAGGATTGGTTTTGGGAGAATCCACATCCTATGGTATTATGTTAAGATCATGAAAATTGTACAGCAATGTTAGTACATATACAATGAAAATCCAAAAATGTGGGGGTGAATATGATCATGGGATTCCTTTTGCATCAGTCAGAGCAAGGCAAGAAAGATTGAAGAGGCCCTTCATGTTCTTAGTCTTTTTTACAATAAAGGATCTTCTAAGAGATATTGCTTAATCAAAATTCCTAATAAAGTATACAACTTTGATGGAATTGTGGTCCTTGACCATTTCGTACGTACCACTATTTTTCTAAAAATTATTTCTAAATCCAATTTGTCTTGTAACCAACAGAATAAAGTTAAAAAGGATGATGCACTAAACGGTGCTGGAAAACTCTTATGAACGTGGGTGTTTTTTTAGGGTTAAATTATGTTATTAGTCTTTGTATTATGTTTAAATTGTGAATATAATTTTGAATTTTAATTTGATCTTTTTTAATTCATGTATATTTTGAATTTTAAAATCTCAATCTTGGCTAAACGGTTGTTGTTATATTCATTAGGTTAAGCTATTTTTAAAATTTTATGCGACAAACATAGTATAACATGTGTAATGCCATGTCAGTTTGTTATTTTTACATATTACTCACAAGAAAGTTTATAGACTTAATGGCTGTGATTTGTGTCAAGACTGAAAATTCTAAATTTGAAAAGAATAGAGACTAAAAAAGATCAAATTGGAAAACTGACTAAATCTACAATTTTACCCTTAGTATAAAACTAATAGCAGAATTTAGCCAACATATTTAAAATATATATAAAGACAAAATTTGATAATTCAAAAAGTACAAAGAATTAAAATTGATCAAAATAAAACATAGAAACTCTTAACCAGTGGTCGAGGGTTCGATCCTTGTATTGGGTATAGAGCAACTTTAAAACTCGTGGTCAGCATTTATAGTAGGTCTACAGAATACGGATGATTAGTTACTAAGCTAGCCCGGTAAATACCTTTAGAAATAAAAAAAAAAACATAGAAACTAACTGAAACATAATTTTTTAAACCAATAGATGAATTTTAGTCCATAATTATGGACTAATATAATAAATTCATAGTTTTTCAAAAATATCACTCAATAAAATTATCATTGGGTATTAATATCAGCAACATTTTTAGTATTTTCAAACTGCCACATTTTTGTAAGAAGAGGAAAAAGAAGGACAATTCAACTCTTCGCATCCTTCCATGCTTTGCTTTGGATTGAAATGTCAAAAGAGAAAAAAGAGCATAATAATAATATTAACATTAAAGTTATAGTTCAGAGAGACTAATTAGTCTAATTAGGGCTTGTGAAGAAATGATTAAATATAGTTCCCCTTTGTCCCCTCGACTCTCCAAAAGAAAAGAAAAAACAGACCTAACTCTACATCATAAATTTATCTCATTTCTTTGGGTAATTTACTAAAATATACCAAAATTAAAAAACATTTACGGAAATAAGCCGAAAATTTGATTATTTACGGAAAAGGGCCATTTCCCCCCAAAACGCCTCCACGTCAGCGCATTCTGGGGGGATGCAGTAGGAAAGCGCTCCCTCAAGGGAGCGCTTTCCTGTTGCAACGGTCAGAAAAAAAAACTATAAATACCCCCACCCTTTTATTTTTTTCACAACAAAGTCCTTATTCATTTTTATCTCAACTTTCTCTCAAATTCTTCTCAAATTTCTCTTAAATTCCTTGAAACTTCGTCTCAAATTTCACAATAGTCCTTTAATATTTACAAAAAAGCCCTTTTTAAAATTTTTTGAAATATATTTTTTTGATAAATTTTAAAATATTCGATCGTATTAGCAATGGCCGGGGAATTAATTCGTCTCGACAATAAACACATTTTCGTCGATCAAATGACAATGGTAAGTTCTAATTTTAATTTTAATTTTAATTTTTCAATACTATTTAATATTTTTTAAGTTTATGCAATTTTACTTAAATTTTATTTTATAATTTTTTAAACAGTCTGTAGATCGGGTGTTGTAATGCTATATTCGCAATATGCCTGGTCCGCCATCGTCGTTGATCGAGAATTACCTGCGGGAAGCGGGTTTTTGGCATGTAGCCACGATAGGCCGGGGGTGCAAGTTGGAACCGAAGTTAATCAGTGCGTTGATAGAGAGGTGGAGACCCGAGACGCACACTTTCCATCTTCCATGCGGAGAGTGTACTATCACTCTGGAAGACGTGCATTTGCAACTGGGATTGCCGGTGGATGGGTACGCAGTCACCGGGTCTGCAACTTCTGCCGATTGGATTGCCGTATAACATTTACGGAGGTCGGATCGAGATGGGCTGGTTACGAGACACATTCCCAGAGCTGAATAATGGTTCGACCGAAATAGAAAGAATACGGTATGCTCGGGCATACATTCTTGAGATGATTGGAGGCTATCTGATGTCGAACCTGTCACGAAATCTCGTACACCTAAGATGGCTGTTGAAACTCGTCGGTTTTAGAGCAGCCGGTGAATTGAGTTGGGGGTCTACTGTGCTATCAAAATTGTATCGGGAGATGTGCGGGGCGACGCGGCCGAATAAAGCGAAAATCGGAGGTTGCCTATCACTACTGCAATCATGGGCACAGTTTCGATTTCTATTTTTACGTCCTCGAGTCGACCACCCATATACATTCCCATTTACAACGAGGTAAATTTAATATTAGATTTTACAATTATTACGTAGATTTAAAATATAATTGTATGCTAAAAATTTATTTAATTAGGTGGAACCATTCGGCGAGTTATGTTGGAATACCTACCTCGCTTGAAGATATACAGCTTCTATTAGACCAACGGTCGGAATCACAAGTAAGTATTAAATAAAATATATTTTCGTAATAAAATAGTTGTTTCGTATTTTGTATTTCGTATTTAGAATTTAATATTTCGTATTTAGTATTTAGTATTATGTATATAACTAATATTTTTATCATGTTAATATAGTTTCAATGGACACCATATGAGGATTCGGCAATTCGGGCAGTAATTCCGGAGGAGTCTTTTCAAAATCCAAACATTTGGCATGTGGAGGTCCTATTGATCAACTATGCCACCATGGAGATGCACCAGTCAGATCAGGTTCTGCGTCAATTTGGATTCCGACAACCGATTCCCGTGGCACCTGAGGTGTTCGATGATGAGCACAAAGTCGACTTATTGGAATGCATGACCCGATTCGAACCCGTTCCCGACTACTCCGACTGGCCAGCCGATCTTGAGCCTGCCGTCGCACGAGGGATCGCACGAGGCGCCGTCGGAGAGCTCTTCTTTTTACCAGTCTCCTTCGCTGTATGGGATTTAGACACCCCCGCCATGGTTTATGCAAACACCTCCCCAGTCTTTATTTTATAAGGTGGGTAATCCTCCCAACACCCACAACCGGACCCCCTGCCGGAGGAACCAGAATCCCCGCCTGAGGTTCCAGTACCCCCGCCGGAAGGTAGAAGAAGGAGGAATCCAGCACGTAACCATCGACCACCCCCATGTGGCACTGATTCCGACCGACACCAACATTGATCCCGACTGCCATTTTTTTATTTTTTTATTGTAATTTATTTTTTATATATTTAATAAAGTAAAAGTTATTTTTTATTTTTTTTGTAATCTATTTTTTATTTTTAATGAAGTAAAAGTTGTTTTTAATTTTTTATATAATTTAATTTTTATATATTTAATAAAATAAAAATTGTTTATTATTTTTATTGTAATTTAATTTTATATCTTTAATAAAGTAAAAGTTATTTTTTATTTTTATTGTCATTTAATTTTTTTATTTTTAATAAAGTAAAAGTTGTTCTTTATTTTTTTAATCTATTTTTTTATTTTTAATAAAGTAAAGTTGTTTTTTATCTATTTTTTTATTTTTAATGAAGTAAAAGTTGTTTTTTATTTTTTATATAATTTAATTTTTATATATTTAATAAAATAAAAATTGTTTATTATTTTTATTGTAATTTAATTTTTATATATTTAATAAAATAAAAATTGTTTATCATTTTTATTGTAATTTAATTTTTATATATTTAATAAAATAAAAATTGTTTATCATTTTTATTGTAATTTAATTTTTATATATTTAATAAATAAAAATTGTTTATCATTTTTATTGTAATTTAATTTTATATATTTAATAAATAAAAATTGTTTATTATTTTTATTGTAATTTAATTTTTATATATTTAATAAAATAAAATTTTTATTATTTTTATTGTAATTTAATTTTTATATCTTTAATAAGTAAAGTTATTTTTTATTTTTATTGTAATTTAATTTTTATATCTTCATAAAGTAAAAGTTATTTTTTATTTTTATTTTAATTTAATTTTTTTTTTTAAAGTAAAAGTTGTTTTTTATTTTTTTTGTAATCCATTTTCATCAAGAAATAAATAGAATTTACATAGCCACCAAGAGACAAAAATGCAAAGAAGACTATCAACTATTCCGATTTGGACACGAGCGAGATGTATTGCCTGGGTTCCTACACTATTCGTATAACCTCCGTTGGTTGGTCGTTTCTCGAATATCTATATTGTTGCGTATTCTAGTCGAGTAAGGTCGACCTTTTGGTTTTCGCCGCAGTTGTCTATCCAGCAACAGCTTATACAGTGCAAGCAATACTGACGGCGACTTACGTTCATCTGGGACTGGTGGGAATACGTGTCTCCAAACGTTGTACATGTTTTCTATTTTATACGCTTCGTCGACATAGCTCATGGGATCCAGACGGAGATTCTCACAAGCCGCAAGTACATGAGGTCATGGGTAACGAAGTGCATCAAATATCCCACAGTCGCATGTCCTATTTCTCAAGTGTACACAATATTGCCCGCCAATAATACCTTGGTTCAGTTTGTCAAACTCCGTCACACGAAACCATATGTTGTCGCGATCGTGACACACTGTGTGCATGGTGTTAGCCCGTGCCTTCCCCTTGTTAATTTCTCGCAAGACCTTCACGCACCATACATGGCCTCCTTGCATTTGGCCTTTATAACTCGCTGCTCGCTTCTGAAATAGTGTCGCTAAACGAAAATATATCTCCCGCACAACCGATGTTATCGACAAATGACGCGTTCCTTTGAGAACAAAATTTATGCATTCGGCCAGGTTTGAGGTCATATGACCATATCATCGGCCACCGTCGTATGCTTCTGTCCACTGTTCGAAAGGAATATTGCATAGGTAGTTTGCGCCTTCTTCGTTAACTGATCACAAACTTGCCAACATCTCGTGAAAACGGTCCTTATTGATCTTGTACCCTGCCAATATAAGTTGATAGTGAATATTACATACCACTCTTCAATTAAGAATAAATTGAATATTACAAACGAAATTATATTAATAGATATTACATACCCATATTGGTCACTTGCCGTCGTTGACTTGTAGATCGATGTTGCCCGTGGTAGTTGGACGCAACATGCCTTAGGCAATATCGATAGTGTGTGCAATGCCACAGGCTTTCCTGTCGCTCTATTGCAGCTAGTATTCCAGGGCCCCGATCCGATATAACGCATATATCAGGTTGGGGGCAGACATGCCTCCTTAACCTAGATAGGAAGAAATCCCAGTCATCAGCTGACTCCCCCGGTGTTATTGCAAATGCAATTGGAAGGATTCTCCCACTGCCATCCTGTGCCACAGCTAGCAATAGCCGATGCGTATATCTACCATACATAAAGGTACCGTCAATTTGTACCAATGGCTTGCAGTATATAAATGCGTCTCGGCGTTGCTTAAATGTCCAGAACAGACGCTTGAACACTTGGCATCCACGGAGCAATCGATCGTTGTAGTACGCCGGTTCCATTTCAAGGTTTGTTATGCTGCCTGGGATATATCTCTCCAGCACCTGACACCACTGCCACACTTCATTATATGAAGTGTCCCACCGACCATACAACTTTTTGTAATGGCCTAAATTCAAGGTTATCTGAATAATGGTTTCGCAACCATAAATCCGATTTAAATAGAAATTTATTTCAATATATTTGCATGAATATTTATATGATAGGAAATATTTTTATAAATATTTATAAAATGTTAGTAATGTGGTATTAAATTTTCGTTAGAAAATTTTATCGTTTGGGTAGGAAATTAAATTAAAAGGACTAGATTGAAATGAAAGTAAAAGTTAAATTATAGATTAAAAGAAATTATGAAGGACCAAAATGGAAATTATACCATTTTGTAAAGTTGAGGCGGTTTTAAGTATGAAAATCTGAGATTTTTTTTAAAGTATATTATTATATTATTATATTATTATTATTATATTATTATATATATACAAACAAACTAAAGGAAAAAGAGTTAGAAACAGAAAAGAAACAGAGAGTAAAGACGAAACAGAGAAAGAAAAAGAGAAAAGAAAGAAGAAAAAGGAAAAATAGAAAGTTTGAAGCTTGGAGTTTAATTTGGTAAGTTAATTTAGTCATTTTCTTTTAATTTTGATGCTTTATAAGTTTTAGAACAAAGTTTTGATGAATTTAAGTTGAAGTTTTTGAAGTTTTAGAGTTTTTGAATATGGCATATGATGAATAAAATGATGAATTAGTGGTTTAATTGAAAGAATTTGAAGTTAGAATTGGATAAAGGACTTAATTGTAAAACAAGCTATAAGAAAATAGTTTTGGGACAGCAGCAGTAGAGTAAGTTTGAAAATTCACCACAAATCGTAGAAGTGGAATTAGAAGTTGAGTGAGATATGAAATTAAAGCTTATTGAGTCTATTTTCATATGAAAGAAACAAGGAAAGAAAAGAAGTTCTGTATTTTGAGATATTTAGATTTTGTAAGACTGATTCAGAATGAATTCGGGTTCCCCTGTTTTAACTTTAGAAAATCATAAAAAATTGGATAAAAATAATTAGGGGCTTAAATTTATATTTTTAGAATTATTAATGAGTCTATTTTCAATAGAAATAAACGGGAACATCATCCGAATCCTATATGAAGAGATAATTAATTTTTAGTGAAGAAGGGTTAGAACTGTCAAACAGTAGAATAGGGGTAACTTTAAAGAATAAACTGTACTTATTGGCTAAACCAAAAATTCTAAAAATTTTATAGAAAGAAGATATGTGAGTCTAGTTTCAGGGAAAATTAACGGATCTAAATTTGAAGTTCTGTAGCTCAAGATAAAAATAATTTAGTGACTATGACTCAAGTAGACAGTTTTGAATGAACTAAAAATAATAATAGAATTATAGAAAATGCTACATGTGAACATGAAATGTATTGAATTGATGATTGAATTTATTTATTTAGATTCGGAAAACTCAAATACGAAGCTAGATCGAGGAAAGGAAAAAGTCCCGGATTAGTAGATTTTGTGTACGAACAAGTATCGAGGTAAGTTCGTGTAACTTGAATTGTACTCTTAAATGCTTGAAATGTATGTTATTGATGTGAATATAATTTGAATGTTCATTGTATGAAAATTTATGCAATATTGATATTTTTGATAAAAAGGGAAAGAAATCCCGGTTGAATGAAAGGAAAATTCGATGGATCTCTGAAAAGGAATTGACGGTAAAAAGGATCTAGCCCGGACGGGTGATCCTATCTTGATATAACCCTCTGGACTGGTAATTCAGATCCAAACTCATTAGAGTAATTGTCGTTGCAGGGGATTTAGCCTGGAGTGGTAATCCCGACAATACTTTATGAGTTTATATTTCAGGGGATTTAGCCTGGACTGGTAATCCCGCTGTAAAGATGAGATTCGCGGGAGTGTGCTCTCTGAAATAGAAATGTGTGCACATGAATATGAATTGACGGACCCGAATTTGTACACTAAAGTGTATCTCTGAAAATCCATCGAAATTCCGAGTAATTCAATGGGATAAATATAAAAAAAATATATGGAAATCATGGTATTGATGAGCTCATCAATCATAATATATATTATTGATATATGGAAATTATTGGACTGACTTGAATGTTGAGTTTGTAAATGTTAGGGTAATAATGCATTGAATGGGTGTATGAATGTTTATCGCTTGTATTGTAAATATTAGGTAAGTATAATTCTTGTTACATGGGCTTACTAAGCACAAAGTGCTTACCCTATTTCCTTTTTCCCTGTTTTGTAGTGTTAAGAGCTCGGAGGTCGGATCGGTGGGAGACTCATCACACTATCAACCCCAGTATTTCGGTATTTAAAGAAACTTTAGTTTGGAAATGAATGGCATGTATAAGCTAATAAAATAAATGTTAATATGAAATGAATGTAAGGTCAGCCATTGGTATGGCTTATGTGTTAAAGTTATCTTATAAATATGCATGAATTATTTTGAAAATATGTTGAATTGGAATGGTCTCGGTTTTAAAAAAAAATTCGTAAATTCTGGTAATGCCTCGTACCTTATTCTGACAACGAATACGGGTAGGGGGTGTTACATTTGTTGGTATCAGAGCTACGGTTTAGCCGGTTCTAGGACCGACATAGCGAATACGGATTAGCTATACATGCCATTTAAATTATTTTTGATAGTGTGATATCTCCTGACCATTTAAATTGTGTTTTCCTTATAGTAATGTCATCTGACCGAGCTCAATCTGAGGAAGCTGGGAGTCATGCTCCGGCTTCAGTACAAAGAGAAGAAACTAGCAGTAGAAGGCCCGGTATAGAGGGTCAAGGGGAGGAGGCAAAAATAGCCTTCTTTCAAATGATGAATGAATGGTTTACCCAGTACATAAGAACTAACCCTACAGTGCAGCAAACTCAAGCTCCCCCTCCTGTTCCTCCACCGGTTCCCGAGATTCCACAGGGTACAGGTACTGAATCTGTCAGAAAAGGAAAAGCTCCGGTCGATAAAATCCGAAAATATGGGGCCGAAGAATTTCGAGCAGCAGTTGATGATGATCCCGAAAGAGCTGAATTTTGGCTAGAAAATACTACTCGGGTTTTGGAGGAATTATCTTGCACGCCAGAAGAATGTTTGAAATGTGCTGTTTCACTGCTAAATGACACAGCTTATCATTGGTGGAATACTAAAGCTTCAGTTGTTCCGAAAGAAGAAATTACATGGGAATTCTTCCAGACCGAGTTCAAAAAGAGATATATCAGCCAGAGATTCCTTGATCAGAAAAGAAAAGAATTTCTTGAGCTGAAACAGGGCAATAAATCAATATCTGAGTATGAAAGAGAATTTGTTCGGTTAAGTAAATATGCTCGAGAATGGGTAGAGTCGGAAGCTGAAATGTGCAAACGATTCGAAGAAGGGTTGAATGAAGAAATTAAGCTACTTATTGGAATTCTTGAAATTCGAGAGTTTGCTACACTAGCAGAGCGAGCTTATAAAGCAGAAGAATGGAGCAAAGAAAAGAAACAGGCTGAGAGGGAAGCTCGAATTTTTAGTAAAAGACCAATGGGAAAATCTCAGTTTTCTGCTCTAAAGAAATTGAAGAAGTACCAGGATCGTTCTACCTCAACCACTGGGTATTCAGATAGAGTGCGAGGTTCACAGCGCACTAATTCAAGACCTTCCACTCCATCAGTGACCAGTGTTGGCAGTGTTGGTACCCCTAAGCCGAGATGCCAGTATTGTAATAAAGCTCATTTTGGTGAATGTCGATTTAAGAGCGGGGCTTGTTACCGATGTGGTTCTTTTGACCATTTCCTCAGAGATTGTCCAGAAAGAAGTGAAAAAGAAGCTGAATATATATCGAAGCCAAGTAATCCATCTTTGAGGGGTAGACCATCTCGACCATCCGGTAATGTCAGTGGTAGCCGAGGAGCTACAAAAGATATTGCAAGTAGGCCTGAGGCACGAGCGCCTTCTAGGACATATGTCATGCGTACCAGAGAAGATGCCTCAGCACCCGATGTTATTACTGGTACATTTTCTTTACTTGATACTAATATTACTACATTAATTGATCCCGGTTCTACGCATTCATATATATGTGTAAAACTTGCATGCGTTAAAGATTTATCTGTTGAACCTACTGAATTTGCGGTTAAAGTCTCGAACCCCTTTGGCCAATCTATTTTGGTGGATAAAATTTGTAAAAATTGTCCTCTGATGGTAAGAGGTTATTGTTTCCTGGCTGATTTGATGTTACTGCCATTTGATGAGTTTGATGTGATATTGGGCATGGATTGGTTAACTCAGCATGATGCAGTAGTAAACTGTAAACAGTAATATATTGTGTTGAAGTGTCAGAATGGTGAATTACTTCGGGTTAAATCCGATCAGACAGAGGGATTATCTGATGTGATTTCAGTTATTACTGCTCAGAGGTATGTCAAAAAGGGGTATGATGCTTTTCTTGCTTATGTATTAGGTACCAAGGTATCTGAGTCGAAGATTCAAGCAGTGCCAGTAGTATGCGAATTTTCTGATGTGTTTTCAGAGGAGTTACCATGGTTGCCACCAGAAAGAGAAGTGGAATTTTCTATAGATTTGATTCCGGGAACTACTCCGATTTCCATAGCTTCGTACCGAATGGCTCCTACAGAATTAAAGGAATTAAAGACACAGTTACAGGAACTTGTTGATAGAGGTTTTGTCCGACTGAATCATTCACCTTGGGGTGCTCCGATTCTGTTTGTGAAAAAGAAAGATGGGTCTTTGAGATTGTGTATTGACTATCGACAGCTCAGTAAGGTAACTATAAAGAATAAGTATTCGTTGCCCCGGATTGATGATTTATTTGATCAGTTGAAAGGTGCTACTGTATTTTTAAAGATAGATCTCCGATCGGGCTACTATCAGTTACGAGTAAAGGAGTCAGATGTGCCAAAGACAGCTTTCGGAACCAGGGACGGGCATTATGAGTTTCTGGTTATGCCATTTGGGTTGACTAATGCACCTGCAGTATTTATGGATCTGATGAATCGAATATTCAGACCGTACTTAGACAGATTTGTGGTAGTATTCATTGATGATATTTTGGTTTATTCTCGAGATGAAGAAGAACATACAGAACATTTGAGAATTGTGTTGCAAATTCTGCGAGAGAAACAGTTATATGCTAAATTCAGTAAATGTGAATTTTGGCTTCGAGAAGTGGGTTTTCTTGGACATATTGTATCCGCTGAAGGCATCAGGGTAGATCCAAGTAAAATCTCAGCTATTGTCAATTGGAATCCATCGAAGACTGTATCTGAAGTTAGAAGTTTCTTGGGTTTAGCTGGTTATTATCGGAGATTTGTACAGGGATTCTCTATGATAGCTTCTCCGATGACTCGATTATTGCAGAAAGATGTAAAGTTCGAGTGGGCTGATGAATGTCAGCAGAGTTTCAACCGATTAAAAGATCTACTAACGAAAGCACCAGTATTAGTGCAGCCTGAACCGGGTAAGGAATTTGTTATTTACAGTGATGCCTCATTAAATAGTTTAGGTTGTGTCTTGATGCAAGAAGGTAAAGTAATAGCCTATGCTTCAAGACAACTTAAACCACATGAAAGAAATTATCCGGTACATGATCTTGAGTTAGCTGCTATTGTTTTTGCATGGAAGATATGACGACATTATTTGTACGGTGAGAAATGTCATATTTATACTGATCATAAAAGCTTGAAATATTTGATGACACAGAAAGATTTGAATTTGAGACAGCGCAGGTGGCTTGAACTGATAAAGGACTATGATTTGATTATTGATTATCATCCGGGTAAGGCTAATATTGTGGCTGATGCTTTGAGTCGAAAATTTCTGTTTGCTTTACGAGTTATGAATACCCGATTGTCACTGACTGATGATGGTTCAATCATAGCTGAATTGAGAGCTAAACCGACATTTCTATAGCAAATATGTGAAGCTCAGAAGAATGATGAGAAGTTACAGGTTAAACGGGCACAATGTGAGCCAGGTACTGATTCTGAATTTCAAGTTGGGGTTGATGATTGTTTATTATTCAGAGGTAGGGTATGTGTACCCAAGAATTCAGAGCTCATACAGAAAATTTTACACGAGGCTCACAGTGGTACTATGTCTGTACATCGGGAAGTAATAAAATGTATAATGATTTGAAGAAGATGTACTACTGGCCAGGTATGAAACGTGATATTTCTGAGTTTGTATCAAGATGTTTGATATGTCAACAGGTCAAAGCAGAACATCAGGTACCTTCGGGGTTACTTCAGCCAATTACTATACCAGAATGGAAATGGGAAAGAATCACTATGGATTTTGTATCGGGATTACCATTGTCTTCGAGGAAAAAAGATGCTATTTGGGTGATTGTTGACCGATTGACAAAGTCAGCACACTTTATTCCGGTACGTATGGATTATTCTTTAGATAAACTGGCTGAATTGTACATATATGAGATTGTCAAGCTACATGGAGTGCCTGTTTCCATTATATCAGATAGAGATCCCCGATTTACGTCTCGTTTCTGGGATAAATTGCAAGAAGCTTTGGGTACTCAGTTGTATTTCAGTACTGCATTTCATCCTCAGACAGATGGCCAATCTGAGCGTGTAATTCAAGTATTGGAAGATATGCTCCGATGTTGTACACTAGAGTTTAAAGGTAATTGGGAGAGGTATCTACCTTTGATTGAATTTGCTTACAATAACAGTTATCAGTCCAGTATTAAAATGGCTCCATATGAAGCTTTGTATGGTAGAAAATGTAGAACACCATTGTATTGGACAGAGCTCAGTGAAAAGAAGATACATGGGGTTGATTTAATCCGGGAAACAGAAGAAAAAGTGAAGGTTATTCGGGATAGTTTAAAAGCAGCTTCCGATCGCCAAAAATCATATGCCGATCTTAAACGAAAAGAGATTGAATTTCAGGTTGGTGACAAGGTATTCCTGAAAGTGTCTGCTTGGAAGAAAGTTCTCCGGTTCGGTCGAAAGGGTAAATTGAGTCCAAGATTTATCGGGCCATATGAGATCATAGAAAGAATTGGACCGGTCGCTTATCGGTTGGCATTACCACCAGAACTTGATAGAATCTATAATGTTTTTCATGTGTCTATGCTACGACGATATCGGTCAGATCCTTCACATGTTATTTCTCCGATAGAAGTGGAGATTCAACCGGATATGAGTTACAGTGAAGAACCGATCAAGATATTGGCATGGGAAACAAAGGAGCTTAGAAATAAAAAAAATAAATTTGGTGAAAGTATTGTGGCAAAAACACGGGATTGAGGAAGCGACATGGGAACTGGAGGAGGCAATGAGGAAACAATATCCAAACCTCTTTACTGGTAAGATTTTCGAGGACGAAAATCCTTAAAAGGGGGGAGAGTTGTAATGGCCTAAATTCAAGGTTATCGGAATAATGGTTTCGCAACCATAAATCTGATTTAAATAGAAATTTATTTCAATATATTTGCATGAATATTTATATGATAGGAAATATTTTTATAAATATTTATAAAATGTTAGTAATGTGGTATTAAATTTTCGTTAGAAAATTTTATCGTTTGGGTAGGAAATTAAATGAAAAGGACTAGATTGAAATGAAAGTAAAAGTTAAATTATAGATTAAAAGAAATTATGAAGGACCAAAATGGCAATTATACCATTTTGTAAAGTTTAGGCGGTTTTAAGTATGAAAATCTGAAATTTTTTTTAAAGTATATTATTATATTATTATATTATTATATTATATATATACAAACAAACTAAAGGAAAAAGAGTTAGAAATAGAAAAGAAACAGAGAGTAAAGACGAAACAGAGAAAGAAAAAGAGAAAAGAAAGAAGAAAAAGGAAAAATAGAAAGTTTGAAGCTTGGAGTTTAATTTGGTAAGTTAATTTAGTCATTTTCTTTTAATTTTGATGCTTTATAAGTTTTAGAACAAAGTTTTGATGAATTTAAGTTGAAGTTTTTGAAGTTTTAGAGTTTTTGAATATAACATATGATGAATAAAATGATGAATTAGTGGTTTAATTGAAAGAATTTGAAGTTAGAATTGGATAAAGGACTTAATTGTAAAACAAGCTATAAGAAAATAGTTTTGGGACAGCAGCAGTAGAGTAAGTTTGAAAATTTACCACAAATCGTAGAAGTGGAATTAGAAGTTGAGTGAGATATGAAATTAAAGCTTATTGAGTCTATTTTCATATGAAAGAAACAAGGAAAGAAAAGAAGTTCTGTATTTTGAGATATTTAGATTTTGTAAGACTGATTTAGAATGAATTCGGGTTCCCCTGTTTTAACTTTAGAAAATCATAAAAAATTGGATAAAAATAATTAGGGGCTTAAATTTATATTTTTAGAATTATTAATGAGTCTATTTTCAATAGAAATAAACGGGAACATCATCCGAATCCTGTATGAAGAGATAATTAATTTTTAGTGAAGAAGGGTTAGAACTGTCAAACAGCAGAATAGGGGTAACTTTAAAGAATAAACTGTACTTATTGGCTAAACCAAAAATTCTAAAAATTTTATAGAAAGAAGATATGTGAGTCTAGTTTCAGGGAAAATTAACGGATCTAAATTTGAAGTTCTGTAGCTCAAGATAAAAATAATTTAGTGACTATGACTCAAGTAGACAGTTTTGAATGAACTAAAAATAATAATAGAATTATAGAAAATGCTACATGTGAACATGAAATGTATTGAATTGATGATTGAATTTATTTATTTAGATTCGGAAAACTCAAATACGAAGCTAGATCAAGGAAAGGAAAAAGTCCCGGATTAGTAGATTTTGTGTACGAACAAGTATCGAGGTAAGTTCGTGTAACTTGAATTGTACTCTTAAATGCTTGAAATGTATGTTATTGATGTGAATATAATTTGAATGTTCATTGTATGAAAATTTATGCAATATTGATATTTTTGATAAAAAGGGAAAGAAATCCCGGTTGAATGAAAGGAATATTCGATGGATCTCTGAAAAGGAATTGACGGTAAAAAGGATCTAGCCCGGACGGGTGATCCTATCTTGATATAGCCCTCCCGAAGAATATGTGAAAAATGGATTTAGCCCGGACGGGTAATCCGAATTAGGGTCTGAATTTAGCCTGGACTGGTAATTCAGATCCAAACTCATTAGAGTAATTGTCGTTGCAGGCGATTTAGCCTGGAGTGGTAATCCCGACAATACTCTATGAGTTTATATTACAGGGGATTTAGCCTGGACTGGTAATCCCGCTGTAAAGATGAGGTTCGCGGGAGTGTGCTCTCTGAAATAGAAATGTGCGCACATAAATATGAATTGACGGACCCGAATTTGTACACTAATGTGTACCTCTGAAAATCCATCGAAATTCCAAGTAATTCAATGGGATAAATATAAAAAAATATATGGAAATCATGGTATTGATGAGCTCATCAATCATAATATATATTATTGATATATGGAAATTATTGGACTGACTTGAATGTTGAGTTTGTAAATGTTAGGGTAATAATGCATTGAATGGGTATATGAATGTTTATCGCTTGTATTGTAAATATTAGGTAAGTATAATTCTTGTTACATGGGCTTACTAAGCACAAAGTGCTTACCCTATTTCATTTTTCCCTGTTTTGTAGTGTTAAGAGCTCGGAGGTCGGATCAGTGGGAGACTCATCACACTATCAACCCCAGTATTTCGGTATTTAAAGAAACTTTAGTTTGGAAATGAATGGCATGTATAAGCTAATAAAATAAATGGTAATATGAAATGAATGTAAGGTCAGCCATTGGTATGGCTTATGTGTTAAAGTTATCTTATAAATATGCATGAATTATTTTGAAAATATGTTGAATTGGAATGGTCTCGGTTTTAAAAAAAAATTCGTAAATTCTGGTAATGCCTCGTACCTTATTCTGACAACGAATACGGGTAGAGGTGTTACACTTTTCCAACGCCTTCTGCTTGGCTATCCAAGTCTTCTGGTAAGAGGGTGTGTACCCCAATTGGCTACGAATATTGCCAATTAAGGCCGGAACTGTAGTCTTGGGATCAGCCTTCACCGCCGGTATTATTAAGTCAGCCAACATCTCTGAATCCATCTTCAGATGATCTTGTGAAACACTTGTCAACGAAGTACGTTAAATAATGCAAGATTACGTAATATTGGTATTATTCAAAAACCTTGAACACCTAGTGATATTGTACCGACAAGACATGTATGTGGACCTTTGTACTTTTTGATCTCCCATAAGCTTGTCCTTTTCCTCAACGAGGCCATGATTTTCCATGAATATGTACCGTCTTGCACTGCACACTTCGCCTCGTACTTATCGAGCTTGGATTTAACCACGTTGTAGTTAACCCCGTTCTTGATGCTATATTGTTTCAATGCACCAAGAAAAGTATCTTTGTTGGAAAACTCTTTACCAACTTCTAATTCGCCCGAATCCAACGACGAACTTGTACGGTCACGCGTTCTGTGTGGTAGTTCAGGAAACTCCAATGCATTGTCTTGAGATAGATCGACATTATGCATGTGGGCTGGAGGTGAGTACATATTGAATAGCGGATCTTCTTCTTCTTCATCTGAACCGCCTTCAACATCTTCAGGTACGGTTGGAACAGGCTCCAGTTCAGAAAATAAAGCAACTTCTGCACCATCGGGCCCCGGCTCTCGAGGTGGATCAACATCAGACTCGTCATCCGACCCACCATCATCTGCAACGAACGAGGGCCCCTCGTCGGTGGATGTCGTGGGGAGTACATTATCCCTTCTTAAATAACTTTCGTAACGTTCCCAATCATATGTGGATTGCCAACCACTAGAAGTTGATGATATTCTCCAATACGTATTTCTAACATCGAACGTCGAAGGAAGGATATGCATGTCCCATCCACCAACTGAGTGTCATGCAGGGGTTGTGTTTTTCATACTACCACCAAACACGGGTACTTCCGTATTCTACCTCTCACTAATAGAGTGTCGGCTTGGGGTCGTGTATTCCCCTCGAACAGCAGTAGATGTTGAAGTCGAAGGAAGACCACTTGGAGATGAAAATTGTACATATACCTCAAGATAGGGTGATCCACTGGCAAGATGTGTCTCCGCCATTACCTCAAAGCTCCGAGGATCTTTGATATCGAATGAGTCATATCTCACCGGATCAACCGAAGCGCAAAATCTATACTTAATAGACTGAACTTTCATTAGTGTTGTTCCAAAGATTTTACGCCTAATTATTTTACGAAGTTCTATCAAATATATGTTCCGATTAAAACCCAGTCGCGTTGCGTTCTCCGATAAAAAAACAACACCATTTTCGGTGTCACAAACCTCATCATCGTAGTAAATAACAACATTAATACGTTCACTCATTTTCAGTTTCTAATTTTCTTTTGCCTCAATTTCTGTTATGCAACCTGAGAATGAAATTTAGGCTGATTTATAGTCTAAGGATTGCCAGAGACTACTGTAGCAAAAGAGCGTCCACGTGGGAGCTTTTTTCAGTACTCTTGCTGACAGTGTATCCTGCTTGAAACGTTTTGGCCACTATTTGTTCAGAAACGTCTTTTCAAAATTATTTTACCAGATACAACTGCAGCAAAAAAGCGTTCACGTGGGAGCTTTTTTCAGTACTCTTGCTGACAGTGCATCCTGCTTGAAGCATTTTGGCCACTATTTGTTCAGAAACGTCTTCTCAAAATTATTTTGCCAGATTCAACTGTAGCAAAAGAGTGTCCACGTGAGAGCTTTTTCCAGTACTCTTGCTAACAGTGCATCTTGCTTGAAGCGTTTTGACCACTATTTGTTCAGAAACGTCTTCTCAAAATTATCTTGCCAAATACAACTGTAAAAAAAATTCAAATAATTCTTATTTTGTTGATATATTTTTACCCTATAATCTAGTCTATTAATTTTCCCCTGAAAATCCTTAAACTTAAAATTATTCTAATTAATTAACCTTATAATATAGTCTATTAATTTTCCCCTAAAAATCCCTAAACTGTAGCCCTAAAACCCTAAAAACTCATACCCTAACACTAAAAATAGCTGAAAAGTCTATTGGGGGTGGAGGGCAAAAACGCTCCCCCAAGGGAGCTCTTTGTGCCACATCAGCAAAGCGCGTCCTTGAGGGCGCATTTTCTGCTGATGTGGCACAAAGCGCTCCTTTGAGGGAGGGCTTTCCTGCTGCATCCCCCCAAAACGCGCTGACGTGGACGCATTTTGGGGGGAAATGACCCTTTTCCGTAAATAATCAAATTTTTAGCCCATTTTCGTAAATTTTTTTTAGTTTTAGTATATTTTAGTAAATTGTTCCATTTCTTTGCTCATATATACCTTTGAAACTCTCTAATACGAAACAAAAGACAAGACAAAATGATCATGTAACAACAAAACCCAAAACACACTTACAAGACAAGATAGACACATGATGATGATGAGATTTGACATATTGGGTCATATTATATTATAAATACTGTACTCTATATATTATATGGTCGACAATGAGCTACAAAAAGTAGTCATATACAAAGCATGCAAAGGAATCTTATCGTATCATAATTTTGGTTTAAGATTACAAACATATATTGTCGGTTTAAAACATTGATTATTGGATTAATTAAATGGACATTGGACCTAAAAAGATTTTGCTTCAGCCTCAAGCAACTCTTAACAAAAATTATTCCCTATCCAATATGAGATCATCAAACAGTATATTGGAATTGGGATATGGATCTAATTAAATAAAACAAAGAACTTTCAACTTTGATAAGATATCTTAATTATTATACCCAATGCATGAGCTTATTATGACTTTTGGGTTAAGTTGTATATATCCTTTCAAAGGTCAATGTCACAAAAAATTACTAGTATTTAATTTGTTCACGTCAAGGTCTAGGCAGGATCTTACCATTGTAATCAGAAAATCTTTGCTGACAATATTTCATTATAATACTAGTATTTTCTTCTCTAAATTTATTGTATCTAATAATGATATTTTCACAAGCAAAATGCATTGAAAAATAAATATAATTTTACCTCTATAAATTCTTTTTGAAGTTATATATGGTGGTTTAGTTAATTTAATGATTTATGTATTATTAATATATTAAATATAAATTAATTTTGTTATGTCCAACAAATTAAACAAAAATAATTTTTTTCAACCAAAATTAAATCAATAATTGAAGTGGAAAGGTGTTCACCCTCACCTTTCTTTTTTTTTTTATAAAAAATATTATAAGTAAGTATTTAAAAAACTATAGAATCAAACCATTATAACACATAGATAGATGATTGTACATGCACACGATGAAATTAAAGAACCGTACATGCACATGATGAGATTTAAATCTGAGTAATCAATATGCAAGATCATAACTTTCGCTAACAATATCAAAGCTTAATTGCAAATAAAGTCTCACTTTCGCGTTATATGATAATAATATATTTTTTTTTGGTAGAAAAAATATAGTTTAAAGTGAAAAACTCAAAAAATTACACTAGTGACTCAATGTAAAAACATAATCCGCCTCACTTAGACTTCTAGATTCTTGCGGTGGTTCTTCAAACCAATGAATTTATGTGGAATTAGTCACCATACACTTAGCCATATGATCAGCTACTGTATTTTGCGACCTCAGAATATAAGGAATAAGGACCTTCATCAAATGTAATTGATACAAATTAGTATAAATTCATCAAATGTACTTCAAGTACTTTCACTTTTTAATATTCAATATTTCATTTTTTTAGCAGCACATTTTAAACTCTGCTTTTAAAATCTAAAAACTGCATTAACAATGTGTTAAATAATTCCACTCTTTTGAAAATAAAAAATTTCCCTACATGAATATTCCTTGCATATTCTCTTCACTAATAGACTAAACTTGTATTGGTATTACTTGAAGTACATTTACTTGCTTTGAATATATGCATAATTTGAAGTTTGAATATGGTGGATGTTAGGTATTCTATTATATCATTCAAAGCTACAGTTCATGAGAATGCGCAATTTTTTTTTTTTAAAGAAAGATTTAATGAAAATGAATGAATTCAATGAACATTTAGATTTCTCATGGATTTGATAGATGTAACATCAAATCTATTCATAATTTGATTTTTGTTTTTCCTTTTTGTTAGCTAATACTCAATGTTTAAATGATTTTGGCCTTACAAATTTTTTATTGCATCAAATCACCCCATCCAACACAGATTGGCATATGTGAATTCAAGATATGAAAAGAGAATAAAGTTCTATAAAAGGGGGGAATAGGGTGGCTGCAAATATCAAATAGAGGAGTTTCATGGATTTACTTAAATTGACAATATTGGCATAAAGTTTAGGTGAGAAAATTTGTTAACTGATTGCTTCATCAAACTTCTGTCCCCCAATTTCTCAATCCCAATTTCTTCAAAAATGGCCACAATTTGACTATTGTTTCTCAAGTTTTAATTTGGTCAATATGTGCGATAAAGAGAATCCTATACAAAAGTCAATTGAAAAAAAAAACATATGTGAATTAAATTCAGCGTTTAATTAAATTGATTGATTGATTTATTTATTATTAAGAAGTGGCCTCTATAACATAGATTTTTATGGATAATTAGGAATGTTATTTGAAATTTGGACACTAAACTCAACATTTGAGTTAAGAAGAGTAATTTTGTAACTACAACAATAACTTTAAATAAGTACATAAGATGCATTAATCTCGCACTGAAAGGTAAATATTTTTGAGCATATAGGTGACTGTATAATAAATTATATTATATATATCTTTTGAGAAGATAATAATGATCTTGATTAGTGATATTAGAGCAACTTTTGATTATTTGATTCCTCGTTGAGCATCCCCAATAAGAAAAGTAATCAGGGTGGACCAAATGTAGTTCTATATTGAATCCTTGAGGTGAAGTTGTAAAAAAAAAAAAATTCATGATAGAATAAGCAAAGCGAATCAATTTTAACTCCACGTTAAATCCTTAGAGTAGAGTTAGCAAAAAAAACCTGTAACAAACATTTAGGAGAATATAATATTAAAAAACAAACCTAGTCATTAACCCATGCGGAGAAAGACTAAAAAGAATATTCTTTGAATATACAAGAAATTTCAATATTTCATTTTATTTTTGAAGATTTTTTATTTATTTATAATTTTCACATGATTTTTCAGATGTTGTAAAATCTAATGGCTGTACTTTTTCCGCACAGCATCATCATATTCCATAAGAAACAAGCAAGCATGTCATGAGTTCAACACCAAAGACTTGAATTTTATAATCATTAATACCCTTTTTTTCCCCTTTAATTAATAATGTAAGAATTTTGGCAAAATAGACTTCCATTTTCCGCTAACAGACAACATTTGAAGTCTGGATATTCCCAGCCTAGTATTTGCATGTTGCCAATCACTAACACAACCTAATTATATGTCTTGTTTTTCACATGAATTGGACTACCAAATCAGTATTCAATTTCATTATTTCCACAACCCTGGGACCCTTTTTCTTCCATTATATATGTCGTAACCATTTTTTTGAGAAGGCGGGAGTCGAACTTGGGTTTTGAAAAATAAAAACGGGAGTCGCCACCGATCTTTTATTAGGTGTGATCGGATCACCTTTGTTTTAATAAAACATTTTTTGATTTTACTAAAACAACGTTTCTGGCCCACGAAAATTTTGAGAAAACAGGTTCGGGAGTCGGTTACATGCGAGGAAGGGTTAGCACCCTCGTATGCCCAAAATCGGTACCAAATTGATCAATTAATGTCCTTATGTCGAAAGTTGAAAATTAAAAAATATGAGCCCCTTTAAAAATATTCGAATTTCTTCGAATTAAATATCAAACTTTTCTCGTTTCGAGGGAATAAAATATCACATCCAATACTTTGGGACACGATAACTTAAACCCCCGAATCCAAGATGAATATTGCCTCGTTTAGAAAGTCTTATTTTGAAATAACGGAATGTCACATCCAGTAAGTTAGGACACAACATATCGAATTCTCGAGGATAAGTTTTTATTTTTATTCAAAACTTTCATTTTATTTTATTTTATTTTTTTTTTAAAAATATTTCGCTATTTAGGTTAAACGAGAAAAAAAAATCGAAGCCTAGTAAGTTAAGGCACGATTTTCTCGGATTTCTAAACACGAAATGTTGCCTTTACAAAAGAAATCAATTTTGTATTGGGTAAAATGTAGTACGAATTCGTAACAAAATGCAGAGAATGAAGTACCATACTGATGAGCATATAGAACACGTATGTTAAATACAAACGATAATAATAAAACGAAAATGGAAATAAAATGAGTAAAACTGATACACTAAAAGGGATAATAAGCAGATAATGGTAGTGTGTATATACAAGCAATAGTACTATAATAGTAATATAGGAAGAATAATAACATAATAGTGTAATAATAAATAATAATTTAGTAATAATAATAATAGTAAGTATATACGTGCAGCTAATAATAATAATAATAATAATAATAATAATAATAATAATAATAATAATAATAATAAGGGTATGAAATATATAATATACTAATATAATATAATAGTATTAAAATATAATGATAATAGTATAATAATAAATATGTACAATATAATGATAACATAAATAGAACAATAATAGTAAAAGACTAAAAAGATTACAAGATAACTAAAAGGGGGGGCAAATCGCATTTGAAACAAAAGTTTGGGGATTAATTCGAAATAAACTAAAAATGAAAGGGGTGATATTGGAACGCGCGAAGGAGGGAAGGGACCAGAATGGGTAATAATCCATCCCTACCAAAACGTTCCCCAGCAGAGAGGATCAGATTAAAGATGAAATAAACTTTCAGGGCCAAATTAAAAGGAACTAAAAAACCTAATCCCAAGAGCACAAAATAGCGGAGGGGCTGAAAGCGCAATTAGCCCCTCTGCGACAAAACGCGCGGATCTGAGACTGGAGCGGGTCGGGTCGCGCGGGTCGGAGCCAAAACGACGCCGTTTTGGCGTCCGACCCCTAGGCACAAAACGGTGCCGTTTGGCCTTAGTATATGAGGCCCTAAACCCACAAAAATTTTCATTTTCGGCTTCCCTTTAAAAAAAACTGAATGTCTCCTTTTTTCTCTGCAGGTGCATATGGGGGGGTTCTGGCGAGGAGCTCCGTCCGGCGACCGCCGCCAGCGCCGCCGTGCCGGCCACCGCGAGCGGTGGCCGAAGGGGTAAGTTTTTTTCTTGTTTTTATTTTGTTTTTATATATTATATGTATATATTTGGGTGGGTAAAATGAAAGATTCAAAATATAAAAAGGAAATGTACCTTCGGATAAACGGGGATAACTTTGGTATTTTTGATTTTTTACTTGATCTCTACTGTTGTATTTTTTGAATCTGTTTTCCTTCTATCTTGATTTGTATTGTGTTCCAACGAAAGCCCAAAAAAAGGTCCCCCTTACATCAATTTTGAACGGCTTTATATCCGATGAATACAGTTTTCTCATTATTATTTAACTACACCTTCCATACTTCTTTGTTCGTGGTCATTTCTGCCTCTGTTGCTGTGTTTTCTATTCCCATTGTGCGTGTCTGGCAGGGCATGGGCGAACGGTGAGAGCGGTGGAGGCCGAGGCAGTGGGGGACAACGCATGTGGGCACTGCGAACGACGCGGGGAGCGCGTGGGGGCGTGCGAGAAGTCAGAAGGGTGCGCGTGTGGTAGGTGGATGGGCGCGCGTGGGAGTGGCCACCGAAGGTCAGCGGCGCGAGAAGAGAGAAGGAACCCTAGGGTTCCGAAAAAATTTTGTAATTCTGGGCCACTGGGCTCTTTGTGATTGGGTTTAGGGGTAGATTTTGGGCTAGGATAGGTGGGTTTCTGATCAGGTTTGTAAAAGGGGTATTGGGCCTGATGAAACGGGCTTGTAAGAACTGTTTTAATAGGGACTGTTTATTGGTTTACTTTCTGTTTAATTTGGGCCCGGGTTTTTGGTTTAGCTTTATTTGGGCCCGGGCAGAAATTGGGTGTTACAGCTGCCCCTCTTTGCTCATTGTCGTGAAACGAGGATAGAGCAAAGACGATAGAATGACCAATTTTGCCCGGGCTTAGCCAAGCCTTGACTTCTTGGCCCGAGTCCTTTCCAGGAATGCTTCGATCTTCAGCTTGCTATGTTGTCGTCTCGAGGAAACAAAATCTAATCTTTTCACTTTGCTTCCCTACTATCTTTGGGAAGGCTTCAATTTTCAGTCTGTTCCTGCGTGCCAGGAATGCCAGACCCGCTATCTTCAATCTGCTCCTGCGTGCCCGGAGACTCGTTATCCTCGATCTGCTCCTGCGTACCAGGAGACTCATTATCTTCGATCTGCTCCTGCGTGCCAGGAATGCTGGACCTGCTATCTTCAATCTGCTCCTGCGTGCCAGGAATGCCAGACTTGTTATCTTCGATCTGCTCCTGCGTGCCAGGAATGCCAGATCCGTTATCTTCGATCTGCTCCTGCGTGCCAGGAATGCCAGACTTGTTATCTTCGATCTGCTCCTGCGTGCCAGGAATGCCAGACTTGTTATCTTCGATCTGCTCCTGCGTGCCAGGAATGCCAGATCCGTTATCTTCGATCTGCTCCTGCGTGCCAGGGGACTCGTTATCTTCGATCTGCTCCTGCGTGCCAGGAGACTCGTTATCTTTGATCTGCTCCTGCGTGCCAGGAGACTCGTTATCTTTGATCTGCTCCTGCGTGCCAGGAATGCTGGATCTGTTATCTTCAATCTGCTCCTGCGTGCCAGGAGGCTCGTTATCTTCGATCTGCTCCTGCGTGCCAGGAATGCTAGATCCGTTATCTTCGATCTGCTCCTGCGTGCCAGGGGACTCGTTATCTTCGATCTGCTTCTTTACTATTTTCAGGAAGACTTCAATTTTCAGTCTACTCCACCATCCTGAAACACAATTCGATCTTTGCTATTGCTACATTGTTCTTTGAGGAACCTGTCCTGTAGAATATGCTTATGTCTAATGATTAGGACGTCATGATCAGGGTGAGTTAGATGCCCTTATCATGCTATAATGCAAATGTGTTATGAATTTGATTTCTTTTTAAGGCGTTATCGCTTATTCATCTCGAAGTGTCATTTTCTTGAACGTTTGGCCCTTATGGTAATTTTAGGGCTCGCGAGTTGTAAGTCATACAACAGATCGTCACCTCTCTGGGGATTGCAACCTTTTGCTCGATTCACAGTTGGCTTGTCATACCATCCCCTAAATGACCCCAAAGATATATTTCAAACACAGTTGCTGGACCATTCAAAGAGTCCAGTCCTGTCACGTGCTCGGGGGATTTTGAACAACTGTCCTATTTTGGGTTTCCTGTTTTATTCAGAAGTTTCCAAAGCAATGTACGGAACTTCTTATGTGAAGTTATTAGTTCAGCACTCATTATTTTAATGCAACATGTGGTAAGGAATTGAGAAGAAAGTTGAATTAATTGTCCGAAATACAAAACTGTCGGAGAACATGTCTCGAAGAAAAAATGTCAAAGATAACAAAGGTCAGGTGCCCTGGATATCATTGATCGGGCTTCTACATACAAACTTCATGAAGACTATTTTGGGCTTTAGCATGTGTTTAGATGACTCAAAGTGTTTGCTGATGCCCCCAACTTCGTTTCTTGTCTATTCAGGTGTAGCGAGATCGTTTGAATCCGCGGTGCCTTTTTATAAGTTTGAATCCGCGGTGCCTTTTTATGAGTTTTCATCCGCGGTGCCCCTTTTTTTTTTTTTTTTTGAGACCCAAAGCGCCCTTTGCGGGTTTTCACCTTAGCCTCTTCAAGCGTAGTATTTCTTGACCGAATCCGAGTTTACGGGATTGGGCAGGCTTTTTCCATCCATTTCAGTCAGGATCAATGCACCTCCAGAGAAAGCTTCTTTTACCACATATGGTCCTTCCCAGTTTGGCATCCATTTTCCCCTGAAGTCCTTTTGTATGGGAAGGATCTTTTTTAGCACAAGGTCTCCTTCTTTAAACTCTCTTGGGCGAATCTTTTTATCATAGGCTCGCATCATTCGTTTTTGGTACATTTGACCATGACGGATAGCCCTCAGCCTCTTCTCTTCGATTAAGTTCAGCTGATCGTATCGAGCCTGGATCCATTCAGCTTCATCCAGTTTTATTTCTGACAAAACCCGAAGAGAAGGTATTTCCACTTCGATGGGTAGGACTGCTTCCATCCCATAAACTAACGAGAAAGGTGTTGCCCCAGTAGAGGTTCTGACCGACGTTCGATAAGCGTAGAGTGCGAATGGTAATTTCTCATGCCAATCTTTATAAGTCTCGGTCATCTTCCCTATTATCTTCTTAATATTTTTATTAGCTGCTTCTACTGCACCGTTCATTTTTGGGCGGTATGGGGACGAGTTGTGGTGTTTGATACCGAATTGACTGCAAACATCTGCTATGGTGCTGTTGTTCAGGTTCAAAGCGTTGTCAGATATAATTCTCTCAGGCATTCCGTAACGACATATGACCTCCTTTTTTAAGAATTTACTGACTGCCGATTTTGTGACATTGGCATACGAGGCAGCTTCTACCCACTTGGTGAAGTAATCAATGACTACGAAGATGAATCGATGTCCGTTAGAAGCCTTTGGTGAGATTGGCCCGATAACATCCATGCCCCACATAGAAAAGGGCCACGGGGAAGTCATCACGTGTAAAGGTGACGGGGGCACATGAATTTTACCTCCGTAAATCTGACATTTATGGCATTTCTTGGCATATTTGATGCAATCCCCTTCCATGGTGGACCAATAATACCCGAATCTCATAATCTGTCTGGCCATTGTAAAACCATTAGCATGCGTTCCACAAATGCCCTCGTGGACTTCTTCCAAGATCTGTTTAGCCTCAACAGCATCCACACACCTAAGTAGTACTTGATCTTTTCTTTTTTTGTACAGGATGTCGCCATCTAGGACGTAGTCAGAGGCCAATCTTCTGAGCGTCCTTTTCTCATTCTCCGTCGCATGCTCTGGGTATTCGCCGTTTTTTATATATTGCAACACATTCTGATACCAAGGGTGATCATCTTTTTCCTCCTCTTCCAGATTACAACAATAAGCTGGGGCTTCGAGAATACTCATCTGAATGGGTCTCATATCTTCTGGCCGGTTTATCTTGGTCATAGAAGCCAGAGTTGCCAAGGCATCCGCTATCTGGTTTTCATCACGCGGGAGATAATTGAAAGCGATGTTATCAAACTCCTCAATCAATCCCAAAACTATCTTTCGATATTCAATTAGTTTAGGGTCTCGGGTCTCCCACTCACCTTTGAGTTGATAGACCACTAGTGCAGAGTCTCCGTACACTTCTAACACTCTGATCTTCCGCTCCATGGCCGCCCGGATTCCCATGATACAAGCTTCATATTCTGCCATGTTATTCGTGCAATCGAAATCCAATCTACACGTGAACGGATGATGATCACCACTAGGAGACACCAAGATTGCCCCAATTCCATTTCCCACAGCATTAGACGCTCCATCAAAGTTCAACTTCCACGGCATTTCTTCAGCATTTGCCACATACATCAATTCTTCATTAGGGAATTCAAAGCTCAAAGGCTCGTAATCTTCCAAGGCTCTGCTAGCCAAAAATTCTGTTATTGCACTCCCTTTTATGGCTTTTTGACTTACGTAGACTATGTCAAATTCAGATAGCAAAATCTGCCATCTTGCCATTCTTCCATTCAGGGCAGTCGACTCCATCATATATTTCAACGGGTCAAGCTTTGAAATTAACCAGGTTGTATGGTATAACATATATTGCCTTAGTCTTCGGGTTGTCCAGATCAAGGCGCAACATAATTTTTCGATCGACGAATATCTCATTTCACATTCGGTGAACTTTTTGCTGAGATAGTATATCGCCTTTTCTTTCCTCCCTGACTCATCGTGTTGTCCAAGCACGCATCCCATGGAATTATCGAACACTGATAGGTACAGTATCAATGGTCTATCTGGACTTGGTGGGGATAGTACTGGGGCAGTCGACAGATATTGTTTGACCTTGTCAAAAGCTCTCTGGCATTCTTCATTCCATATCCCTTGGTTGTGTTTCTTGAGGAGACGGAATATAGGATTGCACTTCTCGGTTAACTGTGAAATGAACCGAGCAATGTAATTTAGTCTTCCAAGAAAGCCCCGAACTTCCTTTTGAGTACGTGGTGAAGGCAAATCTTGTATGGCTTTGACCTTGTCCGCGTCAACTTCAATCCCTTTCTCGCTGACCACGAAACCCAGTAGTTTCCCTGACCTAGCTCCGAAAGTACACTTGGTTGGGTTGAGTTTTAATTGGAACCTCCTTAATCTTAGGAACAATTTCTTCAAAACTTCAACGTGTTCCTTTTCCGTTCGAGACTTGGCGATCATATCGTCAACGTACACTTCTATCTCTTTGTGCATCATGTCGTGGAACAAGGCCACCATGGCCCTTTGGTATGTTGCCCCTGCATTCTTCAACCCGAATGGCATTACTTTATAACAGAAGGTGCCCCATAACGTTATGAAGGTGGTCTTTGCCATGTCCTCAGGGTGCATCTTGATCTGATTATATCCGGAGAATCCATCCATAAAAGAAAACCATGAGTACCCCGCCGTGTTATCTACCAACGTGTCAATATGGGGCAAGGGGAAATTGTCTTTTGGGCTGGCTTTATTTAGGTCTCTATAATCTACACACATCCGAACCTTTCCATCCTTTTTTGGGACAGGAACGATGTTGGCCACCCACTCTGAGTATTTGACCACCTGTAGAAAACCAGCATCATACTGTTTCTTTACTTCCTCTTTTATCTTCAATACTACGTCAGGCCTCATCCTCCGTAGTTTTTGCTGTACTGGCTTACATTCTTCATTATGGGGAGGCGATGCACTACAATATCAGTACTCAGACCCGGCATGTCTTGATATGACCATGCAAAGACATCTTTGAATTCCCGAAGTAGTTCCACTAGATTTTGTTTCGTTTCCTCGGTTATGCGTGCTCCGATTCTCACCATCTTTCCTTCTTCTAGAGATACGTTCTCCACCTCCTCGTCGTGGGGTAGGATTTGTTTCTCTTCCTGTTGTACCATTCTCAACAGATCCGGGGATAAGTTACCATCCCTGTCACCTTCAAACTCTTGAGGTTCTTCCAAACACATGTCTTGCTCAAAATGGGCCTCTAAGCTTGTAGTGTCGTCGCTTACATCGTTGATATCTAGGGACCTGTGATGGGTGCCAAAACGTATGAAGAATGAATTTGCGGACAATTATTCATGCCATGGATGAGCAAAAAAGAAAAGAAAAACAAACAGAAATTTGCTTAGAGGAAAACACGGAATATTTGTGATAATAAACCAAAATGCATTTCATTCAAATAAAGATTTCTGAACATTAGCCCGTTTCTCAAAAGAGATTTTATTGTTCTTAGGCTTAAACAACAAACGCGTTCTCGAGTATTACTCTGTGGAATTTCTAAAAACTACAGGCAATTCCTCCGTAGTCCAATTGTTCAAAATGCTCCCAAGTTCACAAGGACGAATGCCCGATAGGTTCCTTGGTCCAGCTTCTCCTTCATCTATAGCGTTGATGTGAGGACCTTCATTCGGCAACCCTCTCTCGAAGTGAATTATTCCTCCCGATACGAAGGTTTGGGCTATATGGGGGAACGTCATTGGTTCCCACATGGTTTCTTCCCCCTTCAGTCGTGCTCTTCTTCTCTCCTGTTTCTTCTCCATTTCCCTTCTCATTTCGTTGGCATTTGGCTTAAAACCCAGGCCGAAACGGTCTCTCTTTTCTTTCGGTGATGGTACTTGAACTTCTCCCTGGAGGCATCTGCCTAGCCCTCTTCCTGGTAAGGCCCCCTTACTGATCATCATTTGTAGGCCCATCCTCGTGGTCTTGGATATCTTGGGTACCGGAATTTTAGCCCCCTCACGAACGAACGTCGCGTTGACGAACTCTAAAGACCGAAACGAGCATTCAATGGCCTCCTCGTTTGCCTCCACATATGGCGCGTCATTGGTAACTGTTGCTATGATGTCTTCTTCCGCGTTAATAGTGACCAATCGACCATCTGCCACCAGCTTTAGTTTTTGATGGAGAGATGAAGGTACTGCCCCTGCCGAATGAATCCAGGGTCTTCCCAATAGGCAAGTGTATGAGGGATTGATATCCATCACCAGAAAGTCGACTTCATATGTATTCGGCCCGATTCGTAATGGTATGTCTATCCTTCCCATCACTCTTCTTTCGGTGCCATCAAACGCTCTCACTATGTTTTGGCATGTCTTCATGTGAGAACTGTCTATTGGCAACCTTTTCAAGGTCGACAATGGTAAGACATTCAAGCCGACCCATTGTCAACTAACACGCTAGGTAGGATGGATCCCTTACAGTGAGTAGTTATATGCAGGGCCTTGTTGATCCCATGCCTCCAGATGGAATCTCATCGTCGCTGAAGGAGATAAAGTTATCGGCACTTATGTTACCAATTAATCGGTCAAGTTTACTGACGGATATATCTTTGGTAACGTAAGTCTCGTTCAGTACTTTCATCAATGCTTTACGATGTACTTCCGAGCTCAATAGTAAAGCTAGCACCGAGATGCGGGCCGGTTGCTTATGCAATTGCTCCACCACGCTGTACTCACTGTGCTTTAAGAACTTCAAGAATTCTTTCGCCTCTTCCTCTCTTACAGGTACATTGATGAGGGTGCTAGGTTCTTCCTCCGGCTCGACTGTCGTAGCTTTTGATTTTGCCAGGTTTATTCTGACGCCTGTTGGGTCATAACGTCTTCCGCTTCGTGTATGGAACCCTTCCTTTTGGTTTTCATTTTCCGTGCTGGTTGAACCTCCTACCCCGGGCATTGCCACGTTACAATTATAGCTCCATGGTACCTTCTTGTCCTCCTCATAAGGGAAGGATGCGGGTTTCTTGATTATAATCTTAGGTATCGCTTGAGCTTTGCTTCCTGAGTTGCTCGGGCGGGAAATGATAATCTTTGGAAGCTTGGCCTTTTGGCGGGTCAGTTCTCCTTCTGTCGCATGTATGTCCCCCTCCTCCGAGTTTTCTTCATAAAATTCTAATTCTTTATTGTCCATGAAGCCTTGCACCAATAGTCTAAATTCTGTGCAGTCTTGGATCTTATGCCCTTCCGCTCCGTGGAACGCGCAGTAATTTCCAGGCTTTTCGCTTCTTCCTTCGAGACTTAAACTTTATCAGCCCTCTTTTGACCATTTCCCCCCATACGATTATTAGTGGGGTCCTCACATCCGAGATGTCTTCCTTGGTCTTTCTTGCTCTATCCTTCCCGATCATGTTTACCGTTTCCATCCCCATGATTGGGTAATGGGTTCCCAGGCAGGTCGTCGAGCTCTATGATCCCCATCTTAATGAATTTTTCGACTACCTTTTTGAAGGCAGTGCAATTTTCGATCGAGTGGCCTGTTATTCCTGCATGGTACTCGCATTCAGAATTCGGGTCGTACCATTTAGGGAACGGGGGTTGTAATGGTTCTAGATAATACGGGGCTACAATGTGTGCGTCAAATAGGCGTCGATACATCTCTCTGTATGTTATCGGGATCGGCGTAAACTGGGGTCTCTCGAATTTTGGTCTTGGGCCTGGCTCTTGCCCCGTCGTCCCTTGCTGCTTAACAGCCATGACTTTTGGTGGATTAACGGTAACCGCTTTCGGGTATCCCTTATTGTACGTACTCATGTTGTTTACTTCATTATCCTTCTTTCTGGGGATGGGTCTCCTAGTAGCCTCACCTGCTTCGATCCTTCCACCTCTTATGGCGTTTTCGATCATCTCCCCCGCCAGGACTATGTCTGTGAAGCTTTGCGTTGTGCTCCCCACCATGTGGGTGATAAACGGGGCCCTCAAAGTACTGATAAATAGCTTGACGGTTTCTTTCTCTGAGAGGGGTGGTTGGACCTGTGTAGCTACTTCTCTCCACCTCTGGGCATACTGCCTGAAGTCCTCATTTGGCTTCTTTTCTATGTTTTGCAATGTTATTCTATCCGGCACTATTTCCGTCACGTGCCCATATTGCTTCGTAAAAGCTTGTGCCAAATCTTCCCATGAATTAACTTGAGCACGGGTTAGCTGGTTATACCATTTGGCCACCGATCCGACTAGACTGTCTTAAAAGTAGTGAATCAAGAGTTGATCATTCTCGGCGTATCCCGCCATCCTTCGACAGAACATCGTTATGTGGGCTTCTGGGCAACTGGTCCCATTATATTTTTCGAACTCCGGCGTCTTGAATTTTGGCGGGAGTATTAAGCCCGGGACTAAACTCAACTCTTTTACCTTAACACCAGGGCGATGGCTGGCGTTTTTCAAAGCCTTGACCTCCTCTTCCAACCGTTTACAACGATCCTCTAACTGTCTTGAGGCCTCCGCTCTTGTCTCTTCTATCATGTCAAAATCAGGGACAACCAAGTTAGCAGGGTTATCCCCTAGGTTGGATCCGGAACCTGCTTGGAAATTCGCGGGTGGTCTGATATTATTTTGACCTTGTCGGGGCCTAATCGTGACAGGCGGCCTCGGAAGATATTCTTCAGGCAATACGGGTGCGTGTGGTGGGGTAAAACCCGAAGGAGTGCCTTTGTTTTCTTCCCCAGTAACAATCATAGGGCCTTTTCCCTTGTCCACCAGCCCGTTCAGTAGTTGGGTCATTTGGGTCATTTGAGCCATCAGGTTTTTCTCGGAGTTCGTCATGTCCTGCTTGATCTGTGCCAACTGTTCTTGTGTTTGCTCCATCTCTTTTTGGAGTTGCTCATATCTTTGATCCATTTTCTTAGACTTAGCTCGCGTGCCGTATGGGTGTTCAGTTTCCAGGTTTCACTTTTCTCTTTACCGTCTGTTAAGTTTAACCAATTAGGTTCTTTTTATAAACTTAAATGCATGTAATATGATGCGATGCAAATGCAGGAATGCAAAAAGAAGGCATCGACTCTGGTCAACTTCATTTTAGAAGACTTTATTAGAAGGCAAGATCCTTTACATAAAGGAGACTACAAGTATGCTTTGGCCCTTAAACTCAAAGTTTTGATTTTTCTAAGTAAAGAAGTCAGCTCTTGGTTACGATCCGCCTGTAGCTCGTACTTCATGCTTACGATCTCAGCTTGAGATGCCAGGGCCTGCAGGTGATCAGCCACTTCCCGAATCTGAACTATCGCTTCGCCCATGAGGTAGTCTCGATCTCTAACTTGCTGGTGGGAATGATGAAGTTCCTCTTTCCATTGCCCTTCCCTTGCTTCTAAAAGTTCAATTCGGAGCTCGCAGCCATGTAATGTTGTCTCTAATCCTTCAATCTTTCCCTTCATTTCTTTGATTCTGTTTAGACTCAACTTCAGTTCGTCTTCCGAATCGCGCCTTTGGTAGTGGTGTAGGGACCGCCCAAGTTCAGCCACCTTAGCTTTTAACCCTTTCTTCTCTTTGTGGCTTTCTGCCATATCTTTCCTCAGAATCTCATTTTGTGTTTGCATTTCCTGAAACTTTTCCTCCCAACTGCTAGCTTTGGCTTTCTCCTCCTGGATCTTGCGTCGCCATTGCTCCGGAGTTGTTCCTAATCCAGCGTTCCTTATGGTCAGCCGCATCTTCTTATATTCCTTCTTCAGGTCATCTCGGTCTTCCTCTACTTTCTCTTTTTCTTTTCTTAACTTCTCAGTCTCTGCCTTTTGCCCATCTACGTCTAATTTGAGGAGCATTTTCTCTTCTTCCAACCTCTCTATTTTCCTTTCAAGTTCCGCACTCATCTTTTCAAAATCTCGTTTCACAATCTCCAGTTCTGACGGAACTACTCGCAAATATTCCTCTTTTGACCGGGCACCCTCGGGTTTTCGTTCAGGGATGTTGTCATTGATCCTCCTAGTCCTCTATTCTCTATACTCCGAGGTCGTCATCGGTCCTACGGATAGTTTTTTCATTCGATGAATCTGATTCCAGGCACTAGAGATCTCTTTAACCCTCTTTTTATAGCTTTCCCCTTCATATGAAAACTCACCTTGAGCCAACCCATATGTCGTTGGCACGAACTGTCTTGAATTATATTGTCTCAGGACCAGTAGAGGGGCATATGCAGTGGCACCCCAAATTCCTAGTAGAGGAACCCAGTCGAAGCTTCCGCAACGATAAAGGATTTGGTCAGTAGTCAACCACGGAACTTTCCACCCGATGTCACCTTCTTGAAGGTTTTGGAAGAGCGCGATCCAATTTTCTTCGGACACATCCTCTCCTCTAGGTGTAGCCGCTATTTCTTCTAGAGGGGAATAATTATCCGTCATGAACCGATAGGACCCCTTCTCCACTTTCCAGAAGTGACTATGGAACCAAGCCAATAATAGCTGCGCGCATCCAATAAACCTGCCTTCACCCATTCTTCTACATGCATTCAGGGATCTGAACGTTTCGGCTAAGATGGCAGGAACAGGCGTGACTCCTTTGTCTAATCGGCTGAATAGATCGATAACCGCTTCATCGATGTGCCTCAAAGCTTTTGGGAAAATTATCAGACCGTAGACACATAGGGCAAAGACGTCAATCCTTTTCTTTGTATCGGGATGCGCCAAGATCAAGTCTCCCAAACATGTCCATGGTATGCATTTACCTCCGCCTTTCCTTTGCATTCTAGCTGAGACCCATTGTTCGCTCATCCCGGTGATGTTCATTAATTTCTTCACGACGGTTGGGCCGTTAACTGCTTTAGAATAGGCCTTGTCAACTTGGATTCTCGGGCAACGTAACAGAGTCGTATATTCTTCTACTGTGGGGACTAAATCCACCTCCCCAAAGGAGAAACAGCTATAAGCAACATTCCAAAACTGGGTCATTGCTCGGAATAGATGCTTATCTATTTTAACGTCAAGCAGGTAAGGCAGGTCACCGTAAGTACCATAGAACAGCTGCTTCGTCTCGTTATCCCACTGGGCCCAGATTTCTTTCAATTCTTGGAGCTCGTTTTGTGTGACGCTGATATTGGTGAAACCCCGTAGTTCCGACACATATCCCTCAACTAGGCTATCCCCTTTTTCAATTTGGCATTGTTCTGACCATGTGCGGATGACCGCGTTGTCTTCCACTTTATCAAGGAATTCGCTTTCCATAACCAGCTTTCTAACTCAGAAACTGACCGTGAATCAATGCCTCTTAAAATATGAAATGGTATGCACAAAGAGAATAAAACACAAAAAGTTAGTACCATGGAATACAAAACGAGTGAAATAATCAAACATCTATGTGGGTAACTACTAAGGTTTGACATAGTTTAACTTGGGGTGGGTTCTTAAGCTTTTTACGTGCGGTTGAGTTCTAAAGTTCGAGGTACCCGAATCAGCAGATTCCTCGATCCTCACCCATTATAGGTTCATATAGACCGAGTTCGATTCAGGGGAATACATTTCCCTATGGCCGTGCGGAAGTGAGAACTTCACGAAGACATAGGTACGGATGTATTCCGAAAGCAGTCCACTAGCCCATGCGGAGGTGAAAACCTCACGAAAGCATAGCTTCTCGCTCCCACTTAAAGGTGAGACCACAATGGTCATGCAAATGTGAATGCAGAAATATCGACATTATTGCAACCTTCGTACCCACAGAATTGAAAATGGAGAAGAACGATCTTGACCTAAAAAACTCAAATGAATTGAAACAAAAATCCTTCCCGCCTCGAAGTATCGAGATGCCATATCCAGTAAGTTAGGACACGGCGCGCCCAATTCTTGAGAGTAAGATAGGATGCGATTCGTATCATTGTTATTTTGAAAATTCTTATCTCGAAGTAACGAGATGCCACACCCAGTAAGTTAGGGCGCAACACTTTATACTCTCGAGGATAAGTTTTTTGTTAAGAGAAGGATGATTTTTTTTCGAAAACGATTTTCCCAAATTTTTGACAAAAGGACAAAAAGTGATCAATTTTATGGCTTGACTCTCTTATATGGTCCCCAGTGGAGTCGCCATGCTGTCGTAACCATTTTTTTGAGAAGGCGGGAGTCGAACTTGGGTTTTGAAAAATAAAAACGGGAGTCGCCACCGATCTTTTATTAGGTGTGATTGGATCACCTTTGTTTTAATAAAACATTTTTTGATTTTACTAAAACAACGTTTCTGGCCCACGAAAATTTTGAGAAAACAGGTTCGGGAGTCGGTTACATGCGAGGAAGGGTTAGCACCCTCGTATGCCCAAAATCGGTACCAAATTGATCAATTAATGTCCTTATGTCGAAAGTTGAAAATTAAAAAATATGAGCCCCTTTAAAAATATTCGAATTTCTTCGAATTAAATATCAAACTTTTCTCGTTTCGAGGGAATAAAATATCACATCCAATACTTTGGGACACGATAACTTAAACCCCCGAATCCAAGATGAATATTGCCTCGTTTAGAAAGTCTTATTTCGAAATAACGGAATGTCACATCCAGTAAGTTAGGACACAACATATCGAATTCTCGAGGATAAGTTTTTATTTTTATTCAAAACTTTCATTTTATTTTATTTTATTTTTTTTTAAAAAATATTTCGCTATTTAGGTTAAACGAGAAAAAAAATCGAAGCCTAGTAAGTTAAGGCACGATTTTCTCGGATTTCTAAACACGAAATGTTGCCTTTACAAAAGAAATCAATTTTGTATTGGGTAAAATGTAGTACGAATTCGTAACAAAATGCAGAGAATGAAGTACCATACTGATGAGCATATAGAACACGTATGTTAAATACAAACGATAATAATAAAACGAAAATGGAAATAAAATGAGTAAAACTGATACACTAAAAGGGATAATAAGCAGATAATGGTAGTGTGTATATACAAGCAATAGTACTATAATAGTAATATAGGAAGAATAATAACATAATAGTGTAATAATAAAATAATAATTTAGTAATAATAATAATAGTAAGTATATACGTGCAGCTAATAATAATAATAATAATAATAATAATAATAATAATAATAATAATAATAAGGGTATGAAATATATAATATACTAATATAAATATAATAGTATTAAAATATAATGATAATAGTATAATAATAAATATGTACAATATAATGATAACATAAATAGAACAATAATATAGTAAAAGACTAAAAAGATTACAAGATAACTAAAAGGGGGGGCAAATCGCATTTGAAACAAAAGTTTGGGGATTAATTCGAAATAAACTAAAAATGAAAGGGGTGATATTGGAACGCGCGAAGGAGGGAAGGGACCAGAATGGGTAATAATCCATCCCTACCAAAACGTTCCCCAGCAGAGAGGATCAGATTAAAGATGAAATAAACTTTCAGGGCCAAATTAAAAGGAACTAAAAAACCTAATCCCAAGAGCACAAAATAGCGGAGGGGCTGAAAGCGCAATTAGCCCCTCTGCGACAAAACGCGCGGATCTGAGACTGGAGCGGGTCGGGTCGCGCGGGTCGGAGCCAAAACGACGCCGTTTTGGCGTCCGACCCCTAGGCACAAAACGGTGCCGTTTGGCCTTAGTATATGAGGCCCTAAACCCACAAAAATTTTCATTTTCGGCTTCCCTTTAAAAAAAAACTGAATGTCTCCTTTTTTCTCTGCAGGTGCATATGGGGGGGTTCTGGCGAGGAGCTCCGTCCGGCGACCGCCGCCAGCGCCGCCGTGCCGGCCACCGAAGGGGTAAGTTTTCTTCTTGTTTTTATTTTGTTTTTATATATATTATATGTATATATTTGGGTGGGTAAAATGAAAGATTCAAAATATAAAAAGGAAATGTACCTTCGGATAAACGGGGATAACTTTGGTATTTTTGATTTTTTACTTGATCTCTACTGTTGTATTTTTTGAATCTGTTTTCCTTCTATCTTGATTTGTATTGTGTTCCAACGAAAGCCCAAAAAAAGGTCCCCCTTACATCAATTTTGAACGGCTTTATATCCGATGAATACAGTTTTCTCATTATTATTTAACTACACCTTCCATACTTCTTTGTTCGTGGTCATTTCTGCCTCTGTTGCTGTGTTTTCTGTTCCCATTGTGCGTGTCTGGCAGGGCATGGGCGAACGGTGAGAGCGGTGGAGGCCGAGGCAGTGGGGGACAACGCATGTGGGCACTGCGAACGACGCGGGGAGCCCGAGGGGCGCGCGTGGGGGCGTGCGAGAAGTCAGAAGGGTGCGCGTGTGGTAGGTGGATGGGCGCGCGTGGGAGTGGCCACCGAAGGGTCAGCGGCGCGAGAAGAGAGAAGGAACCCTAGGGTTCCGAAAAAATTTTGTAATTCTGGGCCACTGGGCTCTTTGTGATTGGGTTTAGGGGTAGATTTTGGGCTAGGATAGGTGGGTTTCTGATCAGGTTTGTAAAAGGGGTATTGGGCCTGATGAAACGGGCTTGTAAGAACTGTTTTAACAGGGACTGTTTATTGGTTTACTTTCTGTTTAATTTGGGCCCGGGTTTTTGGTTTAGCTTTATTTGGGCCCGGGCAGAAATTGGGTGTTACAATATATATATATATATATAAAAGATATTAACAGAGGTCGAGCTCGGAGGTCAAGATGGAAGGGGATAGTTTTATCCAAAAACAAATTAGAAACTCCTTTCCTAAATGGAGTGTATGAGATTATTTAATTTATAAATATTTTGAGTCGAATTCCAAATCAGATTATTATAATTGTATAACAATATATATAAATATATTTTCAGAAAGTGAGTAAAAAAAATTATTGAATAACACTTAATTCGAAGTTTGACAAACATGATGGTGATAATGATTATAAAATTTTCATGAAGAAAAAAGATTAATTTCCATTTGTTTGACTAAAATTGCTTGACTAATTTTTTCTGAACAAAAATATGAAATGATTGCTCACCTAACTAACTGACCAAATGGGTTGTGTATTTGTTCCTTCAAAAGCAGCAAAGTGTGCAGTTGTTGCATTGAAGCATTTCCATTTTTCTCTTACATTGTTATTGTTGTTGTTCTTCACTTTACCCACCCTCCACTTTTCTCATAATCTATATTATGGCTACCTATTTTTTCCATCACATTGCAATTTGCCCAAATCTATATGTTGCCAAATTCACTATTTATAATATATTGATATTTATATTATTATGATGAAGAAAATTAAATAAAAACATATTAAATGTATTTTTTGAGTGAATAAATAATCAATATGTGATGGGAGTTACGAGTGAGCAATAAAAATCGAAAAATCAGTTTGGATTGAGGTGTTTGGATGGTTTACGAAATGTAAGTTAGAAAATTGTGTTACTTGAAATTAAATTGATTTTTATTTTTATTTAATTTATAATTAAGTTTATTTTTATGATATAAAAATAATGTTTTATATTTAAAAGAGTGAAAATGACTTAAAAGATTTATATATAAAATATTCTTTGGAAAATGACCATTTAAATAAAGTTAATTGATTATTTTTATTTACTTGAAAAATATTTTTTTAGAAAAATTTACGAGAAAAATTTTGGAACTTTGCCAAATAACATTCAAAATCCATAAAACAAAATTCATTTTCTCAAAATAAGCTTCAAAATCAAAACAAAAAAATTAGTATGAAAAATTGAAAACCGAACGAACTAAACTAGATTATAATAAACAATTCAAAAAAGCCCTACAGAATTGAACCGATATCACCTCTATATGAGAAAGCATAGTTTATAAATATATTTAACCTTTAAATTAAAAAGGCCAAAATCTGCTCCAAATCATTATATTCTTTATACATTTGAAATATAGTCCAATTGTTAACATCATTAAATTTTTTTTGTTAAATTCGTTGTTGTGTGACATTTTGAAATAAAAAAATGGTGTTGTAAAGAATTTGAATTTAACGGGTGATTTTTATTAGTATTAACCATTGAACTTGTATTTTTTAGATTTAAAAAATAGAAAATTTAAATTCCATAAAATAAAAATAAAAAAATTAAATTTCAAATATAAGAAAAATACAACTACTTAAAGCATATTTTAACCAACTAAAAATCACATAGTGCAATATATATATATACCTTAAATAACAGTGTTAAGAAGAATTAATTCTTATTGAGGAATGTTTTTGTAGGGTAGTGAAACCCTAGATCATTGACCCAAATGGTAGGAGACTAGAGTTGACCAAAAATATGATTAGTTATTGGATCCATTAACTCAAAGATTTTGGCATTGAGCACCTCATTATGAACTTTGGCCTTGTCACTGGCCCCATTTGCCTTGCCTTGTTGATTTTTTTTTTACAAAAATAAATTTAAATTCCATGTCATTTATTGTATTATCCTTCACCACCTTTCTCTTTTGGAAATGGAGGCACAAATGAATGATTTTGGCATGCACCCAAAGTTGGACAATTTGACAATTCATGGTCTTCTGCCTCCACAATTATTCAAGCCTCTTTCTCTCTCTCTCTTTTTTTTTTTTAAAAATTTTATAAGTTTAAGTATTTATATTTTGTATTGTTTTAAAAAAAAAATTCGATCTTTTTGTATAAAAAAATGCAAAGAAATGTTTCAATAAGTGCCCTTTTCTACTGTTTTATTTTTTGAAAATTAATAAATATAAAATAAAAAAAATAACAAATATCACTAACAAAAATAGAAACCGCATGATTTCAATTAATAACAATTTTCTATTTTAGGGGGGCCGGACCTCATGCCAGCCCCTCCCTGGCTTCGCCCGTGCATGCATATCTAAATTTCAAAAAAGTTGAAGGTTTATTTATTTATATGTGCTGTGGCGGAGCAAAGACATTGGCAGGTTTTTTTGGCTTTCTAAAATAATTTTTTTTATTTAGACTATTTATAATTTATAAAATTTTAATTAGTAATAATAAAATTATATTTTAGCTCTCTTAAAAATAATAAAAATTTAATTTAATTATTTAAAAATTATAAAAATATAGACTATTAAAATGATAAAATTACATTTTTATTATTATAAAAATATAAATTTAATTCCACTTCGTTCCAACAAAATATTTCTATACGTGGGCATTGGAGTTGGATCCTTAATTGGTGGTCAAACTGTATTATGAATATAATGATTAATGTTGAAAATATAATTCAAATTAACATGTTATTTTCCAACCTACGCATGCTGCACTCACCCTACTTTCTTTTTATTATCCAAAATCATTTTCAAAGTACTTTTAAGAGATTAATTGTTTTGTTTAAATTTAGAATTAATGAAATTATGGAACATACTTGTTTATATTTAAAAAATCTAGCTAATATCATTATATTTTTAGAGAGAAAATTTATTAATAATATTAAAGATAATATTATTGAGAGAGAAAATTATAGATTTTGAAATATTTAATATTCATAAGTTATAAAATAAACATAAAATATCTAATATAAATACATTAAAAAATTATAAACAATAGTAGCATGCAAATTAAAATGAAAATAGAAGGCATTTAATAATAAGAATAATAATAATAAAATAGAATTAAAAAAGTGAAGCTAAATGTGTCGTGTCAGAATGGTGGTGATATGTCTTTTGTCCAACCAAAATCTAAAGAAATGGGTCCGCACCTCAGACCTTTTGGTTATTTAATAACACCTCAACCCTAATTCCGCTCTCATTATTTCTTTTACCTATTCTTCATCTTCTTCAGCTAGTATGTGTTGGTCCTTGAGTGTCTGCTACCTACTCTAATATTATATATCATCTCCCTGTAGGGAAAACAACCTGCAATTGAACTAGGGTTTGAGCTTTTTCTTATTGACAGTAAAGTTTTAAGACTTGTAAAGGTAATCCTACAATATACACAGAGAGAGAGAGAGAGAGGGAGTAGTGGTGGTACTGGATAAGAATGAAGGAGAGTGGAGGAAGGAAGCAGGGAGCAGCGTCGCCATGTGCAGCATGCAAACTTCTAAGGAGAAGGTGTGCCCATGACTGTGTTTTTGCTCCTTATTTCCCAGCTGATGAGCCCCACAAGTTTGCTAATGTCCACAAGGTCTTCGGTGCTAGCAATGTCAACAAGATGCTTCAGGTTTTCTTTTATTTGGGATGGCTCCCCTTTCTTCTTCATTCCCATGCCCCTTAAGCTTTGCTCAAACTGCTGTGACTTCAATTAATAAATTAACATGATGTCACTATGAGCTCATGGGCCAGCAAGCTGATGGATTTAAACTTGCAGGAACTGCCGGTGCACCAACGGGGAGACGCGGTGAGTAGCATGGTGTATGAGGCCAACGCCCGGGTACGTGACCCCGTATACGGTTGCGTGGGAGCCATATCATCACTGCAGCAGCAGATAGACACCCTTCAAACCCAATTGGCACTGGCCCAGGCAGAGGTGGTGCACCTCCGGGTGAGGCAGACTGCATCCTATTCACATCACGGATTCGCCCCTACAAGCCCAACTAATAGCGGGTCACCCTCTTCCAACCACGGTTCACAAGTCAAGCCCATTTTTGACATGGACGTGGTAATGGACCAGGCTAGCTTGGGAGAACCCATGTGGTCATGCTAGCTTAATTATTATATTATTATTACTCTATATAGGCTACATTTTTGTCACCCTATGCTTAATTTCCCTTACCGTATAATACCTAAATCCTTTATATACAGCAATTTGAATGGAAAAAAAAAGGGAGGTGGTGGCAGCAGCGGTGGCGCTGTGGCGGCGTCGAGGTCATTTAGCTTATTTTAGTTTTGCAAAGGCCATGTACATATACAATTTTAACCTTATATATGTTTCCCCACCCAAAAAAATACCCTTATATAGTGAGTAATTTATATAATGTACTGAAGCTGGTACATGAATTTCTCCATTATAGCGAGTACTTTTATATAATGGACCGATGAAAACCTTATCTATTATTTCCTCGGATATGAGTTACCCAGATTCAGAGTACATGTGCTGATATATTATTTTATATAATATATACCTGAATGATTATTATACCGTTAAAATCTTTATCAGATACAATTATACAAATATCAAATACGAACAAGAAAGTAGTTCCACAATTCAACCAAACAGCATAATTACCATTGATTCAACCCCCACTTCAACCAATTTTTAAACTGATTTAATCAATCCATACTAACTCTCGATCTAATCAATTCAAAATCATTCACTAAACTGATACCTTGACCTACTGATCTGGTCCACTTCAAACATTCTTAGATAATTGTGGTTGTTGAAACATTCTTAGATAATTGCGGTTGTTGATGAACTACGTCCGATAATCGTCCCACATCAGTACATATTACAGAGAACTATCAGTATTCAAACAAGAGTTGGGAAGTCTGGAGACTAGATGTCAAATCGGTAAAAAACACCAGAACTCAGAAAAATGAAACCCAAGTTTATGAAAACATACCAGTAAAATTAACATGACCACCTTAGACAGATCCATTGCAACCAAGTAACCCATCATGCATCCCAAAAGAGTTATATAATTTGAAGGAAATGTTTTTCCTCTCTCTCTCGTTTTTTTTTTCCCCATATATATGAACTAAATAATTAACTGCCTCTTTACTTTGTCATGAAGCCCCCTGCCAATATGGTGACAGAAATATCCTCGTTGGTACATCCTGTTACAGCCAAGATATGTGCCATTGTAGGCAAATCCAAAACGTACTACATTTAGGTACATCTCTGCCAGATCACTCTGACCATTTATGGATATGCAAAGTTCAAAAATATCAATAACAATGGTCAGAAATCAGTATCCAATCATACACGCTCATTTCAGTAAAAGTACTACCATTCTTTTACCGCCTCACCAACGATTCTAATGATTCTCATGTGCATGCCTTCTGTATTCTTTATCTGCATAACTACTCCGGCCCGATTTTTGCCCATCTTCCGTGGCATCATGATTGTAACTTGACATGTACTCATGGCGCTTCTTCCCTTCCAATTGTCTGTCAGGTGGACTTCCGAGTTTTCTCTTTCGGCTGTTCACCATTGGAGAAGCATCATCCAGCATTTCACCTTCTTCAGCACCCTCTGTTTCAAATCCTCTAGAAGACTGCCCCTCCGAAACAAAGGTATTCCCTTCTCCCATTTCCCCATGGTCCTTGACATGATCTTGATTCTCATTCCTAGACCAGCTCTGTCGATGTTCTCTCTTTATTTTCTCGTCTTCCACAGCCAACTCAACCCCATCCTCCAGCTCCCTCTCAATAAGATCATCTTCATCCATGACATCTTTTTTCTTCATTGTTTCCCCACGAGACTTCCTCCTTTTCTCAAGCGCAGCCTTCACCTTATCTTTGTCGATTTTAATAGCTTCTTTGGGAGATTGGCTGATGGGCCCTCCTCTAGTGTCCAAGTTTCGTCCAATCACACTGCTAGCCCTACGTGATGCTCCCTCATCTCTCCATTCGCCTGTTTCTTGAATGTCATTTCTTCCACCAGTTCTTTCCTGGTCGTCTTCCCCAGTTCGCTCATTTGCAGACCTAGACTTATTTGAAACTTCCCTTGAATTCTCTTTATGGGGCAATTGCTCAGGATGTTGATTATCCTTGGTTTCCAAATCCATCTTGTGATCGGTGATAACACTGCCCATCTCTCCACTGCCATTATCATTACTTTGATTTTGTGCAGTTCTTGAAGGCATCCCATGATTGTCTGCAGATGAATGGTCGGCTGCTGACCTTGAAGATGCTTGTTTTTCCTCACTTCCAGAAGGATGTTTTGCTGGAGCTCGATGAGATGCGCCACCACCAGCACTTCCTTCTACTTCACTACCTTGAGATGGGGGCACTCTATTTTGCTCATAAAGTTCCAGCATTTGATTACTAACCTCTGCAAGATAACCACAATGACTAAGTAGAATATCCTACAAAAGCCACATGGAAAAAGACGCAAAAAGACAGCTAAGCTATTACTGCAACATCCATGGCCTTTCACAAAGCATGGGAATACGCAGACTGCCTACCAAAACCAAAGGAAAGACATGAAACAGATAGCTGTAACCAGTGGTTGGATGAATTTTAAGAGAAGCAACCATAAACAATACCAGTTCCATGGGACCATTTAATAACTGTCGAATTTTATTTGCAAGATCTTCATTACAAAGTAATGGAGAGGAAACCAACCCTCTAATTGGCGTGGGGTGACATCAAATTCTTGCCACCAGACCTTCTCACCATCTGAAGGAAGCTTCACTTTGAGGAACTTGGCAGCAAGGAAAATGGCACCAGCCGCAATGTGATGGGGCTTAAATTGCAGGCAGAGCGACGTCCTCAGCCTGCATGCCGCTTTGCAGTGTGTCAAAATTGAGCACTAGGAAGAGATCATTTTAAACACTTGAAGAAACACCAGTTAAACATACCCATCATTAACAAAATTCCATGCAACTTGAGCAAGAGCATTCTGGGCAACCTTGAATTTCTTTATAGCCTCAACTAGAGGTTTATATGGGTGATGGACATTGAGGTCAAAACCCAAAGTTGCAAGTACAACCCTCTCCCCAAGTAAAATTAGTTCCTTTTGTTGCTCATACACTTCCTGCAATATATATCAAGGTTAATGAGTCCCTCATATAACTACAACTGTGCAAACATAAGGTTTTTTTTTTTTTTTTTTTTTTTTCCTCTTTTAAAATAACTAGGAGTAAGATATGCCACATTTCAAATTAACTTAAAAAAGTTAGGTAGCAAGGAGATGCTTTGCCCAAGAACACAGTTGTTCGAGGGAAAATGTAGAATCTGAGCAAGAATTTACTTTGAATTCAAGAGGAACAGAAGGAAAGGGAAGAGATCTCAGCCAACTATTTAGACACATTGGAAACATATAACCCTATAACAACAGATTGGACAAATTTTACATGAGACTAACATCACAAAGGTAAAGTTCTCAAACTGAGTACAGAACTGTGCATGGGAATTTGGGCTCGTTAGATTTATAAAAAGGTTAAAAAACTAGAAGGGTCAGTCTTACATGCCTGAGGAATAAGAAACCGAGTCGAATAGATAACTAAAAAGCACGAAAAATGAATGAGAAAGATTATACAAATGGAATGGCAAGTGAGAGCAGGTTAGAGAACAACTGCACAAGTCAAGTAGCAACAGACACGATGTACAAGAGGCAACTTAAGCATCAGAAGAAGCACACAAATAGACTGGTAAAAGCACCACTAATTTGAAGAATACCTTCTGTTTGATCCTCTGGGCTGCAGCAGGATCCTTTTTGTGTATTATTTCATAGGAAACAAGAATAACATCCTTTAATGGCCGAGGTGTCTCTTCAACCTTCCCAGCAAGGAACATGCACACAGTAGCAATGGTCTGTCAAGCATGGAAATGAAGTTAGGCAGGTGATGATAAAAAATGTTAAGACTCAGTGCTCTCTTTCTTATTAAAAATCTACATCAGAAATAGAATGATTGGTTAAGTTGACAAAAGGAATTAAGTTACAAGCTAATATTATAACACTTTTCACCCCTCAACCATTCTAATATACCAATCAACATTATGTCATCCAAAAGAATTGCTAAGTGAATAAAAATTCATAATGAAATAGAATCGAAAGACAAAGACAGCTTAGATTTCTAAAAGGAAACACATGCTATCTAGAAAATAAAGCAGTTTTAACAAGATTAACCAGACAATGATAATGATAACTCACCCTTCTATCATTCTTTGCATGTGATTGTCGAATAAAAAACCGATGACAAAAGATAATTGCCGTAGCTATTGTTACCTGGGGCCTATATATCAGGTAAGAAATTTAGTCAAATTCATTCAGTCTGAGCCAATAAATATCCACATGCTTATGAATACACATAATGTTAGAACTGCAGATCTTTGTTCAATCAGACAACAGGTGGTCAGAACAACTCCTTTCACCCATAAGGTTGTAGAGAGTAAAAGAAACAATGATAATTACATAGCATGCTTTCAGGGCTTGATCAACTATTCATAGATCATGCAGTCACATATGAAAAGCACTGCTCAACAGACGCCCTTTTTATGTTGATGGCTTGATGCAGAACATTTTTTCCCATAATAAGTGCAGTATATTTCACTAGAGATAAAACAAGTGTAACAAAAAAGGGGAAATAACGACAGACTGACAAACACACAGACAAACAAGAGTCACGATGTGCAAACACAAGACCATCTACTGCATCAGTCTGCTCACAAACAACTATCTTCTTTCAGTATATCAGGCCATAGAGGCTCAGGATAGCTCACTAAAAGGCATTATAAAACCAGGAAATGCTGCCTAAAATGATAGGTGATAGCACCAGTGACCGATAGTACTGACAGGAAAATAAAAGATACATTATATTTTTAAAAGTATAATGCTAACCTTTAGGTCATGACTTTCTGTTATAAATTATAACTAGTTGATTTCAAGTTGTACTTTCCGTACAGATACCAACAGTGAAACAATTAGGTATTTGCAACAAATAAAATCTCAACATTTGGACATTGCCATTTAACCATTTTTCATGCTATAAACTTTACAGAGAATTGAATACAGAAATCGGCCACCGTTGGAACTAAGCGGCATGCATCTACACATGATGATGCTTCATGATAAGAACCACTACTAATGAAACCCAACTTTCAAGTTCAAAAGACAAATCCGACATTTGCAGAATCTAACCACAAGAATACTGCAAATGAATGTAATCCATGAACTTACACTTTTAGCCTCATGCCCAAATCCTGCAAAAATGTACAGTATGACTTGCGTAAGTATGTCTCTTTCTTCAAGTCAATACCATCCCTTCTAGACGGGGAATTTTCTTCTATTTCTTTTCTTGAAAAATACCAACGGCCTACTTCCTCTTGCTTTTCTTGAGAATTTCTAGAAGGTCCAGTATCAGATGTTGAATGATGTGAGGAATCCCCAGGTAACATCCCCGCCATTTATAAATTTCTCCGAACACTGGAATACCGCAGACAAAAGACAACTCCTAATAGGAGCAAGACTTTATTTCTTCATAACCAGCCAGTAGTATTATTCTGATTAATGAAAAAAACATCGTCAGTGTTCATGTTAACATGCGGAACCAAAACTGGCCTATGTATGATACATCTAAAAGAAAAAATTCAACAATGCCTTCATTCCAGTTTAATGATCAACAATATGAAATAGTAAACCATAGAAACTTGTCAACAAAATAGCGAGAACATCATGACCAAAAAGGAAGCAATAATCTTTGTGGGGGTGGGGGGGATAGGGTGTTCAGCATTGCCAAATTGCAAAGAACATCCAATTGCAAAGAAATTGACCCATTTATTTGCTATAAATTGGTAAGGGTTCTGTGACAGGGGATGAACATCGATAGGGAACTTATCCTAGGTTAGATTCATGTCATGGAGCCCAGTGACTAAATCTCCTATAGAAGTTAAAGACGTTGTTAAGGCCAAATTGCAACATATTGGAGTACAATTTTTAATAATTCCATCTCCCTTCTAATGGCATCCCCACATTTTCTATGACATTAATCCTCATTCTTCAACAGTAGTACAACGAAGTTAATTAAAAAAGCACTCAGTAAAATACCTCGATTCATAAATATTTTCCCTTGACACACTCCACAAAAGGAATTTATAATATTAAGTACTACCAACAATAAAGAACATGAGAAACGTCTCATTAGCAGTACATAGAACTATAGATTGAAAGTGAAAATATAAAAAAGTCAATATTTTCACATTTAAATATTGATTATCTTAAACCTATCTGTATACTCATTAGTTCGGAATATCATAAGCATATACTTTGCCAAGACTAATCATATAAAAAGTAGCATGTTAAATTTCTATGAAGAAATATAAAAAAGAGAAAAAGAGAAAAACATCATTGTATATACAAAACAGAGAAAAAAATCGCCCATGCCACATAAAAAAAAAGGGATTTTTAATAGCAAAATAAAGGGAAAATCTACGATTAATCTAAAATTTTACTTAAAACATGATACTTGTTATTTAGGGTGAAGCTTTAATAAAGAAAAAATAGAAAGAGAAAAGGAAAAAAAAAAAAAAGCAGTCGTCTAAAAACCTAGGTCACGAAGAACCCACTCGAAGCAGAATCAAAATCGAAGATTGCGATTATAGAATTCTTAATATTCGCATATCAAAAGCTTGGAGCTTAAAACTCCTCCAAACTTAGATCCGAAACCCTTTTCACTCAAGAATAAATATAAAATCTACGTATTTTTTTTCGTTCTCTAGGTTTTTTCCATCTCTAAGATAATGAGAAGAAGAAATAGAAGAAACGAAGACTTAAGACCTAATAAATTTGAGAAAGAAAATTACCAGACGGAGGCGTAGGCCGAAGCAGGCTCTTTGCTGCTCTCTTATAGCTCGCTTCTTCGTTCTTCCTCTTCCTTCTCTTTATTTTTGTTTTTCTCTGCGTGTGAAAAAAAAAAAAGATTTTGAAGCCAATGTACACTAAAAATTTGGGGATTATATGTCCATGGCTTTATGAATTTACATTATAACCCTCTTTTCTTTCGGAATACAAAGAATACCCCTGGAATAACTGATCTGTTGCAATTTACTCCTCCCACTAGCGATGTAATAAATAACTCCTTTTTTGGAGGATCCGGCTTCCTTTCCGAAATTCTTTTTGGAGGATCTGAGTTTCGAATTTTTTTCTTAATCATTTAATTTGTTTTATCATTACACTTAATTTTAATATATTTAATCACTGTACTCAACATTTATTAATAAAAATATTTTTTTTTCTAAACTTAATATATATTATCACTAGAATCATAAAAATATTTTTTTAATCTATTATTTGGTAAGATCTTTTCAAAAGTTATATTGATGATTAAGGTATTAAAGGAATAATTGCATTGATGATGTGAAATTCTTCTATCTTTGTCCGTAAAAAATGTATTAACTAATTACTTAATAAATTTTAATTTTTAACGAATAAAATAAGTAAAAATACAAAACATATCTACTCCACGTTAGAAAATCATTTTATCGTTGTTCCACTCCAAACATTATTTCGAACAATTTGAGACACTCACCATTCTATTAGTTATATTCTAATCCATATTTTTGTACACATTTAAATATGAATTTTCTTTTTCATAATATATGGATATTTTTTTTTTCAAAATATTATTTGATGTACTTGTGAAAATTTTTAATTACAGATACAAAGTTAAAAAAACAGTCATATGATCTCAATTATGGAGTCCAATGTATAAGATAATAATCATATGTTTTTGCTGTATAATGAGAGAGGAGAGATGTGATAATAGAGAAAAAAAGGGAATGTCATAAAAGGGCCTTAAAAAAAGGGAGTGTCACCCTTGTGGTTTTAAGGTGCACAGAAATCTGTCAAAAAGCTAGCAATGAAGTTTTATACATGACTGAAGCAAAGGAAATGAAGGGAGACCCATAGCTTCTTCGCCCAGCTCTTCGACCTGACATTAACTTCTGGTGGCTTAGCGAGTAACCAGCCAACCGGGTTTGAATAAGACATCTTGCTTAAAATCACGACCAGTTACAGACGTTGACTCGCCTTGACGACGGAAACACTGCAGATGAAAGAAGATGCCAGTTTTAGACAAAGAATACAATGATTGAAAGCACAAGTAGGTTCAAATGTAAATGCTAAATTCTTCATATTCAGAAAACAACCCTATTTCCTATCCAAACTAATGGAAAGATGAAGAGTATATATAATGGTTAGGCATCACTAACCTTGTAACAAACAACTGTATCATCTGGATACATGGCAAAAAGCTTGGTTCCAAGGCGAGCATGACAAGAATCGCAAAGGCTCTCATCATTAATCTGCACAAGCCGTGATCTCTCTTCCAATCTTGCAAGCCTTGCGTCTATGTGTACAGCACGTGATAGATAATGCACAATCTGGGAAAAAGAAAAGGTCATGATTCAGCTCAAATTACAAAGCAGTAGAAGTGCAAAAGTTATCTTACTTGTCCTTGACGATGATGATGAAGTCGAGCTCTCAACATCCTCAATATTGTCTCTGATGCAAGCTGGAGAGGCATGTCAGGGGACAGTGTCTGCAAAATCAACACTCATATTACCCAAATTAACAAGGCATGTGGCAAAAGAAACGTACTCGATGATCCCCACATGACTAACTAGTTAGGTCTAGCACATAATAATATAAGAGCATGTTTGGCACCTGCTGGCATGGCTAAGTTCCAGTTCCCTGACACATGCAGGAGAAGAGACAGGATTTTACCTCTAATACTTGCAGAGGGTCCAGTGACTCTCCACGATTGTGGAGAAGGCGAACAGCAGCCTTAAACATAGGCTCTTTACCATCTTGTGGATCCAAATACATATCAAGTAGCCTGAATATGACAGTCACAAACAGATTAAAAGAAAAAGATCGCAAGCATAAGTACTAGAGAGGGAAAGGAAAGAAATTATGGGGGAAAAGAAAGAACAAAATAACTAACTGCATATAAGCATCTGGTCGGCCAATCTCAGCACAATACTGTTCTGCTGCTTCACTATCCTCGAGTTTCCTGACAGGAGGCAAAATGTAAATAATAGGAACAAGAATTCTCTCTTTTTTTGTCAGCTATCTTCATGAATGAAGTTAATATTTATATACTGCCTAATGCAGCTGCATCATAATTAATATTCTGGAAATTATTTGAATCTTACAGGGCTAAGATTTGGAGGACCAATGACTCTTGTCCCAATTTTCTGTATAGAATAGCCTAACAATCAAAGCATAATATTAAATTAGCAAATGTTAAATGCAACAACTATTCATAAAAACATTAAAGAAAAAAGAAAAGCAATTTATTGAAGAACAAGCAGTCAATGCAGTCAATTCAGGAATCCTACTTGAGTATAGTATTAAAAATTCAGCTCGCATAGTCAACTGAACAGTTCAGGACAATAAACAAAGCTCTAACAGACCTTTTCTAACCATAACTCTGAGTCTTGTATCAAATCAAGGACCTCTTCTGGATCATACAAATCTGAAGACTGTAAAAATATCTGCAATCGGTCCCGCACAGGACTTTGAATGATTGATTCTCCTTGAATATCAGGGGTTTTCAAATGCTCTTGCCTTCCAGTATCAGGTCTCTGGGAGCTGCTTTCTGAATTAAAGGATTCAATAGCCGACTTAGCAAGAGAAAGAGCATAGAGAGTATGGAGCCGAGTGTCATCAGAGTCTTGCTCTTCGATTAACCACTGGAGATAGCTGCATGGACAAGGAAGCTCAAAACAAAATTAATGCAGTAACGGACATATCTAATACTAAAAAGAAAGAGAACTTTTATGTTAAAAAATTAAGAGCTGACACGAACAAGGTGAATACATGACAAACAAATGAATTGCGTGTGAATGTAGGATAAAGAGTCAAATAATAATAAAACTAGAAATATTTCAACACAAGCTGAGTTGCCAAGGGATAACCTATGTCTAGCGGAGATCCTAGAAGCCAAAACTGCAAAGACTAATAAACTCCATAAAATGAAATAAGAACATACCATTGGAGAATCTCAACCTTCTTTGGATCAATTGCTGCAATCACTTCATCTGCGACAAGATACTGCCTCATAAATAGTGCATCATCAAGAAATAAAATTTAAAGCTGAAACACTATGCACCTCAATATCAAATTGCAATTGCCCGTGCATATGTAAACAAACTATTAACTTTAAAATGAGATTCACCTGGTGAAAGCTGATTTGTTCTTTTCTCTGATGTCAAAATGCGTACAGCAAGTGCTGGGTTTAAATCTGCAATCTGATAAGCAATTTTCAAGGTCAATAATTAACTATCAAGTTCAAGGAGCTCAACACCAATTTAAAAAAAAAAAAAAAGAATCTTTCATGAGAAATAACTACATACCCATGCAAGATGCTGCAGAACCAAATCCTGGTCAGATGAGTCCTCAAGAATTTTTGATGCCTCAGTTGCAGCAGTCTCTCTACCGGATGTTACACATGCACCATCATGCATGCCAATTTCCACAGCAGGGTCTTTCCAGAGACCAGAGGAATAATTTCTTGCCAAGATGCGCCAAATAGCAAGAGACTTTGAGCTCATCCCTTTACTAGCATATAGGAAGGCAAGTGCCCGCAGATGCCCAGAGCCATCTAATAAAGTTTCTAATTCCTCCTGCACCGCCCATGCAAGTTGTACAGTCATCCTTCAAGCAACCTCCTGACAACGGTCTCTCTGTTTTCCAATGCATTGGAATACTAAGATTCCACGTTTTATCAAAATTCTTTGTTCATAGGGAATTATTTTAGGCCTATAACCATAATTTGAGCTTGACTAGACCTAACCAAGAAAATATGTATCCAAACTGAAAGACCTGGCTGCCATACTAGTTATTGTTCCCACTCAGCACAAGAATACATGCTATATTCATGTCAAAAGGAAATACTTGCTTGTAGTTTTGTTTGTTTAGAATAAAAATAAGTTAAACAAAGGGATAAAAAAGGGATACAATATTTTCAACTTGAGAGCATGATATTCATTTATTTGAGCAAAGAATCCGCCTTTTTTCAACTTGAGAGCAAGTTTTCCATTTATTTGTGCAAAAAAATCCACTATTGTTTGTTTCAACAAGGAAAATTTTTTGTAACATTGAAATTCTTACCTTACAGCCGAAGATCCAAGTTATACACAACAATCTCTCTCATTTTACTTATATATCCAAATATCACTAATAAAATCCTTAGTCCTGTATTTTACATCTTTTCCCCATACATGTGGAATAAAAGGGTAAGCTTAATCATGCTCTATGATACCAAGTGTTGAGAAATTAATACTGCATCATTATTTACTTAAGAATTTCTGACCTCCAAGATCATCTTCTTTCAACATGAAACTATCTGTTCTTAAAAGCAAATCATTGTTTAACATTTTACTCATGCATGCATTATCAGAGGTTTTGCATAACCAATCCAGCAAACTACTAATTTAATGTAGCGAGGATATGAATCTAAAATTAATGCATGATTACCAAATGAGATAAGCCAAAACAAAGCACATACCACAATACAATTATTCTCAGAAGATGCCAGCTTCTCCATATCATCAACGTAATTTAGAGCTCTATATAAGTACATTAGAAGTGTATCAACCCCCTCCTTCACTGCCAAAGTCAAATCTTTCTGACGAGACACCTCTAGATACCTATAGCAGGTAACACTAGATTAAAACAATGTTCAGGATATTGCCAGACACATGCCATCCATAAATGGATTTATTAAATTTCGACCAATATTGAAACTCAAATCATTTTGTAACTGCCATCATTTCATCTTGGTAAAGAGAAAAACAAACATACAAGAACAGAGCTGGAAAAACAAAGGCATAAAGGCAGACTATCTTGAACAGCACCTGATAATGTTCTTAATTGCAGACTCCAGCAATTCAGCCCTGGTTGGTGGATTTGATAGAAAACGTTCATCAACCACAGTTTCTACACCTGCTTTTCTAAGGAAGATAGCCCTTTGAATAGCCAACAATCCATCATCCACAACATCTTCGAGAGGTACAGGAGGAGGATGTAAACCCCAATACCGGTTTCTAGGAACCTGAAAAGGTTAATTCAACTCCATGATAACAAACCTTCACAAACTTGCAAAGGAGTTTCAGCATGTTCTATGCAAGCAAATGTCATTCAGCAATTCAAATCATATCCAAAACATGCAACTCTTCGTTTACTTGTCGACTGACCAGCATTGTAATTATTCTCAATAATTAGTTTAAGTAGGACAGTACCTAGCTCGTAGATAGATTAATATGTTGATTCCTTAACTCATTATCCCCTAAAAACACATGCACTACTGCAGAATGGACAAATCAAACTGTAAGAACGCATGCATTTATAAAAGACATACCAGGAGTGACCAACGGTTAGGGTCTCGCATTATAAATGGAAACACTTCAGAAGGCTGCATGGTTTCTGACTGCAAAAAGTGATCCACTGCTTCCTTAAAGTGCAAGTCAAAAAGCAACAGGAAACCCACTTGAGCATGAAAAAGGGAAAGCACTTCCTTAGACAATTCACCTTCACACTCAAGCTCTTCCACCAAGGAGATAGCTTCATTGAAATTCTTTTTTCTCAACAGATCTTTTATTTGTTCTTCTGAAGGAACTTTCCGGTAGCAAATAACCTGGCAATGTTTAGCACAAAGCAAGAAGATGCATCACAAGTTCGATTATACCAAGAAGCATAGCAGTGGTTATGGGTTGCAACTGAGATCATAAAACTTAGCTTGGAATAGCAGCATAAGCCACAAACAGAATCACAAATTCAGTCAACAACCAGCTCAGGTCAAAGAAAACAGATCTCTAAGAACTGATAGCTTAGGCAGCAAAGTAAAGTTGATGCACCTAGTCAACGATGATATTAATACATCTATAATATTTCTTGAACCTTTAAACGCAAAGCATCAGTAACCAAGCTGCAAAAGTCTTTTTCCAATCATTACGTTTAAAATTTCCTAAAGTACACGTAAATAAGCACCCAAATACATTAACATCTTGCCATCAGTACCAAGATCGACACATCACATATAATGGAAAGTGGATATGTATAATTACCATATGTACATTTCAAGCAATGCCAAAAAATATTTAACTAAAATGATTCAGATACCTTTGTAGGAGTAGCAACAGCAGCAAATTCCCCACTCCTGTTTTCCTCATCAGCAACAATACACTGCCCAACTCCTTCAACACCAAAAGTTAATGTTTGAACGCAATTACCCGATTTCTTATGGTACAGATCCATCTTTCCATCCCTTACAACGACTACATACGATGACAAGTCCCCAATTGAATCGGGGCCACCCTTACGAAACACCAAGCTCCCACCAACTGGCTGCCCAAGAGCATCAACAACCACGCCTACATTGTCCACTAACAACAAAACCTCCCAATTTCTCCACAAAGGCTTCAACAGTGGAGGCCTAGACAAATCAGGTAATGAAAAAATCACCCCGCTTTGCCCGGTAACACACGAAAACAAACTATACCCATTAATTGTACCGACAATTATGGAATCATCAAGCCATACCATAGACTTCACTCCATCAAAGCATTGCATTTCTCTTAGGATCACAAAAGAAGCATTTGCTAAATCGCTGCTTAAAACAAGCTCTATTAACATCAATTTCTTACCAATAACAAGGGCAAAAACGTAATTACCTTCTCGGTTTTGCTCTAAATCCTTTGATTTCACACCATTCGTCCTAACACCTCCGAATTTATCCAAAATCCGTTGCCCTTTTGATGAATTCGAAGCATTATCGGTTAAATCGGTGCTTTGTGAATGGGTTCCTCGGAACCTACGAGCAATAACGCTAACTCCTTTTAAACCACCTAATTTTTTAACCGGATGAATCAAGAGCGAATCCGTTATAAACAAGAACCCATCTGATAATACTAAAACGACACCGATCTCGGAGAGCAAGAATATTGATTCCACAGGAGAGCCGGAAACGGAAACAGTGCGGAGAAGAGAAACGTTTCGGGAAAGGGAAGCGAAAGAAACGGATTCGATTGGAGGTGGATTTGGAGTTGGAGTAGGGGTGGGGTTTAGGGAGAGTAAAAGGAGGGAACCGTTTCGTGTGCCGACGTAGAGGGTGGATTGGGATAGAGAGAGGGTGCTGATAGAAAGGTGGTGGGTCGGGAGGTCGAAGTGAGCAAACGGCTCGACGGCGATGCGAGACTTGAGCTTGGCCATGGCGACGGCGGTGGCGGTGAGGGCGCCTGCGGAGGAGATTTCAGGCGGAATCGAAAGAGATCAGCATTGAATTTGTGTTGTGAAAGTTCAGAAATCGAGGTAAGAGCGAAGAGTAAACCCGCCTTCAGACTACCTACCAGTTAGCAGTAAACCCCGGGCGTGTTCTGGTCAACTTTTGCTCATATGTTAAGCTTGATTGTTCTTTTTAACTAGTTTTTGTTTTCCTGGAATTTCATATTTTTCGTTATCCCCAAAATAAAAAGATTTTCATTTTCTTTATATTTAAGAAAAAAAAATAGTACGTAAATTATTTATTGGATCCGCTGAACGGCCGAGCCTGTTTTATCTGTTAAAACTTAAAAGTTATCTATTCGTTATTTAAACAATTATTTTATTTCTATACTTTATTTTTATAAAATTTAGGAAAAATAATTATATTATTTTTTATGCTAAAACTCTATTGGTAAAAAATGGAAAAAATATATATATACTTCAACAAACATGAAAAAAAACGAATAACATTGGATTAACAAAATATTCCATCTCTTTTTTGGATACGATACTTGCTTAATAATAAGAATTTACTTGCAATCAAAATGCCGAAATAATTAATAATAATCCATTTAAAAATAAAAAATAAATAACATATTCAAACAAATCATATATTTACTCTAATCATTTTATCTTTTTTATTTAACTTTCTATTTAATTTAAGATATAAACTAGAAAACCCATCCATTATTCTTTCAAGTAATGTAATTATTGTATTTATGTAAAATAACTTGGAAATAAGAATAAAATGGAGATCTAAAGAAGCTAAGAAAAATGCTTCCCTAGCTATTTCCGCTCCACGAAGCCTGACTATTTTCAGGTCATGCCAGAGTTGCCCTCTTGCCTTTTGCATCCCTCGACTGCTCGAAAATTTTCAATTTTATTCAGTTCAGCGACTAACGTGAGAAGCTGCAAATATAAGAGGATTTAGTATGCCAAGGACAAATACCTGTGCGGCGGCAGATCGCTTTGAATCCAGAAACTGACTGTAGATTCCATACAGTCTCTGTTTTTCGGCTTCTGAAACTGACGGTCTTGCCTTGGAAGCAATAGACTTCAGAAAAGTATCAGTTATGATCGGCATTTTGCCAGGCTCATTGCTATTCGCGCTGCTCAAATGTTCATGAACCGCAGCAAGCTGTGCATCTGAGAGAAGAGCTTGGAGATCAGCTCCGCTAAATCCTTCTGTCATATATGCTATGGCGTCTAAATCGATATCACTGGCCAATGGCAACTACATTATACGTGCAAAAACAAAGTATTACAAAGGAAAGAAACACTAACACATTTCGATAGATATAGCAAATCACATTACGCTATACTATACTGCTTGGACTGTTCATTTATGTTCTACACATATTTGGACACGAATTATCAAGTTGTTCCTCCAAATATACGAAAATTTTTAATTTTTTGAGTAAATCAGTGACAGATGTACATCAAAATCCAACACTGGCCACTTAATCCTGGTAACAAAGCTGATACATGTGGTTAAAATCATGTAATTCTAGGAAGCAAGACTTGATGAAGAGTTTTATACCTTCAATTTCTATTATGAAACAAAAAAATAAAAGAGAGCTTAGAAAACTGGGGCATAAAAAAAGTATCACTAACCTTTCTTGAAAGAACGGTCAGAATATCCAACCTTTCCCGCGGAGATGGAAAATCACAGAAAAGGAGGCGATCAAGCCTACCTGGTCTCAGCAATGCAGCATCAAGCAGATCTGGTCTACTGCTTATGAGAAGAATTCAAGTCAATTTTTATTAAAGCCATGCAACTCACAAGGAAAACCATGAAATAAGAAATTCATATATTTATGGAAAACCTTGAAATCAAGAACCGTATTATCTTTTAAAATTTTGGTGCTACTTGAAAAGCTATCTTATTAGGGTATGCATCTCATGTCAAAATCAATCACGTGAAGATAATAATGAACCATACTCAACATTGTGGGGATTAACCGAAGATTAAGAATAGATACCATCAAAATAATACAATAGGATTCCATGAGAACTAACCTTGTTGCAGCAAACACAAATACACCAGTCAAAACTTCAACACCATCTAATTCAGTTAGGAACTGTTTGAAAGCAAAATAACAATGAGAAAGATATCAAAAGTTAAGGCAAAATAGTAAAATGCAGCAAGCAAAAAGATACTAACTTGATTGACAACTCGATCAGTTACTCCAGTGTTGTCATGTCCTCTTTTAGGGGCAATGGAATCAAATTCATCAAAAAAGAGGAGGCAAGGTGCAGCAGCAGCTGCCTTAGAGAAAATATCTCGAACCTGAAACAATATTGAGCATGAATCCTGAGTTATATTTCCACAGTAGAAACACAATAACATATTTCCACAGCATATGATGAGCTGAATTTAATAGTCAATAATATATGCATGCCTCAGCATCCTAGTCCCTTGGACGCTAGAATATGTTAATAAATCTACAAAATTGCAAAGTTTACATTGACAGTAATATATTACAGCATTCCTATACCCTTCAATACAATACTTAAAATGCATGTAACACAAACTTGCTACTAAATTTCATTTTAGGCAAGGTAATTACTAATAATACATACACACTATGCATTTACACGCGTCACTAGAAATTATTGTTTATATCTGTTATTTTCTACATACTGGGTTTGAATTATAATAAATATTACTGGCATATCAAGAAGCAAAAATCAATGGGGAACGCATCCATAAAAGATGGTAAAAGAGAAAATGCTTGATTAGACTCTCTTACAGCTTGCTCAGAAGCCCCAATGTATTTGTTCAGTAGTTCAGGCCCTTTCACTGATATAAATCTTAGTGAACAAGCAGCGGCAGCAGCACCAACAATGTGAGTCTTGCCACAACCAGGAGGACCATACAACAGAACATTAGATCGCAACCTTAAAGGCGCTTTGGCAAATATATTTGGGAACTTTGAGGGCAGTTCTATCATCTGACATTGAAATAGAATTATTAGCAACAGATAGAGAATAAGATGCTTTCAGATTGGAATAAAACAATTGAGTGCTTGAAAAAGCTATTTGAAGACGAATGTTAGACATAGCACCGATAATTGAACTGATAAAGAAAAACTACTATTTTGTTGATAGTCTTAAAAGCCAATTTTTTTAAGAAATATCAACTGCAGGGTGAGAAAGCATAACAACATTCAAATCATCTCGTACCAAGATTCTACCTGGGAACCTAAACTGTCATACATCTTTTTACAAACCAGACTATATCTATCAAAAGAAAGTATTACAAATCCTTTGGAATAAAATATTAACAGTACAAAAGGTAAAGGTTTATTTATCATATTCTCTTCACATGAATAAAAAAGATAAGCACGCTGGGGACAATAGATGCAAATAAGTTCACATTCTGGATTACATTAGAAGCTAATCCAAATATTGATTAAAAATAATCATAGGAAATTTATAAGCCAGAAGGAAACTTGCACCTCTTTGATAGCATCCCGAATGTCATTGAGACCACCAACATCATCCCAACCAGAGCGACCAACATCAGGAGCTGATTTAGTTATGTCACGCATGGCAACTGGAAGGAACTCATGCATAGCATGAGAGAAATCATCCCTAACTAGCATGGGGTTCATGTGTTCTTCAGAACCAGAATCAGATGGCAAAAACCGGCCAACAGCAGCATGAACAGCTCTATCAACCAATATTTCCTGAAATAATAAAATTAATTAGTATCAACTTTTACCCAAAATTTTAGGATAAGCAATGGGAAGAGTATGCAATCTCATTCCCTAAATAACACAGAATGCAACTCATTATATCCAATTTAAACTACATGCAGATTAAAAACGTCGTGAAAATTAGTAACAAGAAGGATAAAGATGTCAGTAATATATAGAAGTAACAAATTTATCCAGAGGGGAAAAAGAACATTAATACCTCTTTAAAAAGAGATACAAGACAGAAGTACATGCACACACAATAAACAAAAATACCAGATCATATGCATCATATCCATCACATTTGGAAGCTACATCCATTATGATATCATCATGACACTGTAGGGAACGCCTCTGAATTTCATGCTTCAGTATGGCCCCACGTTCAGAGGCAGCAGGTACAGGCAGTTGTTCATGGAAATCAAACCTTCCTGATAATAACCAAATTCAAGATGCACTACTATGAGGAAAAGAGATGAGAAAATTATAAAGTGGAGGTTTGTTACAATTCCAATACAAGTAAAGGAAGTTTTGATCCTTAAACGAATAAGGTAAAGATGAAGACAAACCTGATGAGCTCAAAGACTGGGGGATACTCTCCAGGGATTGCACAGAAGCTATAAAAGCTACTGGACCAATACCACAAGAGCTCTTCCTCTTTTCCTGCTCAATGTTACAAGACAATGTATTAGCTGACTATAAATAACCAAAAAGAGAATACATCTACAATACAAAAAGAAAATCATTTGGATCAAGAGCACTAGTTTAACTGAATTGAATCAAACATCTGTTAGGCATCGGTACTACCATACAAGGAAATGAGGGACAAGTAGAAAACACAGATATTTACCCCAAATTCATCCATGATGTCGGTGAGAAATTTAGTAAGTGAAACAACTGAGGTTGAAGGTTGAGATCCTTCAGAGTCAGAAGAAGATTGGATGATGCTATCAAGATCATCAAATACGACAACTGAAGGAGCATGATCTAGAGCTTCGGATATGAAATTTGAAAGTGCTTGACGAATGGTTGGAGCCTTCTCTAAAGAAAGTCCAGAGCAGCTTATAAAGATTCTGCAAGTACAGGCCAATATCAAAATCAGTTTTCACTCTTAGAAACCACCAATAAAAAATAGAAAACCATAAAAAATTGGAGATCTTTTTTCCAGACAAGTCAGCCATAATTATAGCATTTCCAAATGTCAAAATCGAGAATGATAAATATGCATTTTCAAATAATTTCTTACACATGTGCTAACAGGTCTTCATGTTCTTCAAGGGATTTTGCAACAGCTCTTGCCAATAATGTCTTCCCAGAACCCTAATAGAAAAGAATATTCCAATTTTTATTGAAGTATATGTCAAATAAATACAATAAACCCTCCTAAGAATAACAGAAGTAGGTTCTAAGATAACATAGTTTCAAAAAGTCAGCCTTAAAGATAGGTAAAAGCAATTATGCACCAACCTCTTTATCACAAAACATAAAGAGCCAACAAGGTTGAGAATTTAAGATTGCCAAAGAAAAAGTCAGTATAAAGTGATATCTACTTGCAACACCACAAAACTCTCTACAAGATAATTACTTGAGAATTTTACTTTTGTTCAGGAAAAAACGTGCAATAACAATGCTTGATGACGTTTTGCTTTCTCCCCAGAAGTAAAATATAGAGAAAAACATGTTTTAACCTTTAACACTTGATCAAAACCAATTGCAAATTGTAGCAACTCACCGCTGGACCATATATTAGGACATGTCCTGGGAAAGGAAGATTATAAGTACTAAACCAAATTCCAGAAGAAGGAGCCAACAACACCATCAATCCTGCATGTAGTATTTGTCAGGTGAACATGACCAGATAAAACCAATTGCAACAATAAAGTACACTTGTATGTAAAAACTAGAGAAAAAGTTAGTGCCAATTCGTACATAATATTAATATTAGCTGAAATTTTCAAAAGAGAAAAATACCTACTGTTGATAACATCAGAAGCAGTCGCACCCATCCAGCTTAGTGAAGATACATCTGTGCTAAACCCCTTGAAAGATGTTCTGTCTTTAACAGAACATAACGACACAGGGTTACCCAAAGTTAGCTTTCCAAACAACTCTACACCTCCCTGGACATCAACCCTCTTGTTTCTATCATCAAGTGAAAGTTCATATGCATTGACTTGTCCACCGTGGAGTGTTTCCTCAGAGATGGTCAATATGTATGAAATTTCAATTGGCAAATCCTTTGTCTTATTTCTCTTCTCTGAAAAACCATTAGATGAGACAAGTCCATAAGTTCCAGAATCATATATGGTCACCTGAAAGTGAAGTAGACTTTCACTCCCCAAAATCAACGTGTGAACTTCTGTCCCTGCATTTGAAGCTATAGCATCAAGTTGAGCAAGAAACCATGCCTGAAGAAGACATTCTAAGCCCTTTTTATTGTCTTGATGATTGCAGTTTTCAGCTTCTTGGCAAGGAAATTCAGAAGAAAGTGCAGCAACAACATTCTCATGAGTTGACCAATTTACTACTCCTAAAGAGGTTCCTGAACCAGATATTGGGAGTGAGTTTTGTGACCTAAGAGTTTTATGACCATCAAGCATTTCAAGCCCATTCCCAATAGCCTTATCATTTGCAACCAATTTGAAGTGGCAAGGAGAAAGTGAAAGTACAGGAATTTCCTTCTTCAAAGCAGCATTATACCCTTTTAAATAAACCCCTGCATACATGGGAACATTCTTTCAAAAACCTTTTCCATAAATGAAAGTGACAATAGTAATGTCAGTTTTTTCTCCTCTCCTTATAAAACTAACACCAATAGACATTGAATAAAGTAAAGCAATGAGAAGAAACACATCGAACAGAAGGTGAATCCTTAAGTTGGAGAAAGAAGCACCCATCAAAGTATTTAGCAACAACAAATTTGCATCTACAGTTTGCATCTATTAAAAGAAACCCAAATGCTATATTAATTCAATCAAAAGAAACATATATCATAAAATCAATAAATTGTGAAGTTTGAGTCTAAACAATATAGTAGGCAGGACGTAATTGGTGCATGCATAGAAACAACTTGGAAGACTATTCAAATTTTCTTCAGGGTTGATTGAAAAAAAAAAAAAAAAACTTGTTTAATCTGAATAGTTCCATTCAGAAAAGCATCTTAACCACTTGTTCAGTTATATAAGAAGAACCAAAAAAATGAAAAAAACCTTTCAAGTTAGATAAATAGGGTAAGATATGTAACTGGTTCCTGAAAAGAGTTTACATACATGAATGTAGTCCTGCTCTCAAATAAAGTCGGAGAGACCGCGTAACCATTAAATGTCCTTTAGCGACCGAATCTGAAATTAAAAGGCGAACAATCACTTGTCGGAATTCCTTATTATCGATTGAAATCCCACTATTTACTTCCTTCGAAGTTAAACTTCCTTTCATTCTAGATGCATCATTTTCCAGATTCTTAACGCTCTCTTTAGCTGATAACCTTGGCACAATAACAACCAACTGAAGAGACTCCAATGAAAGCCTTTTAGCTGTTTCTTGATGAATAAAGGCAACAGACGTAAGTGCTACCCCTAGCTCAACACCTTTGACATTACTTTTATGAAACAATCTTCTATCTGAATCTTGCAAGCGAAGCAGTGCTTTTGCACCATGAGATTCTCCAGTAGACGATTCTATGTTGTTTAAATTTTTCTTACGTCTCTTCGGAGCAACGGCAACTTCAGTTCCAGGTACAAGTTGAACTGATAAAGAATATCATGAATCAGGAAAATTCCAAGCCAAGATTAGATTTGTCAGTTGACATGATTTAACAGCTATATGACAATAATTTGTTAATATTAATATGTGAATCAATGAAAGTCGTCAGAAGACATGATTCAGCAAACATAATTTCTGAACAATTTCCACACTCTAATATTATGCGCTATGAATGCAACTTGTAAATGAGTAGGCAGATAAAAGTAGTTCTAAATTGAACTGATGCTTACACAAACATCTGGAAAACTAAGTAGACTTTTTCAGTAAAATTAAGAAAATCACATCAATATCATCTTACCCACCGCTTTCTTGGGAAAGGTTGAAATGACATGGAAGGTTATGATTGTTCGACCATGTAACCATAGAGGAAACCGCATTCCTTCATAGACAATCCTGACCTGTGTCAATTGAAATTAATAGCATAACATATTTAAAATCCGTTAGAAGTTGAGTAAAATGTTTTCAATTTGGTTTCAATGAAATTCATCAATAATTCATTTGCTCCATTATGATTATAACTAAAGTTGATTACCTGCTTTAATATTGCAGCTTCAGCATGCTCAGAGTTAAGCTCTAAAATTTCCCAATCATCCTCGGTATCAGGTTCCATTGTGACTAACGTAGCCTTTGCCAAATTAGAAGCTGCTCGTACTTGAACTGTGGTGTGATTCGGCAACGATATACATTCAGCAAACTGGTGCGAAACCTTCATGCCAAAAAAGAAAATTTACGGAAATTAGAAAAAAAAAAAAAATCCAAGTCAAATCGTAGTCTAAAATATAATGCTACGCTTGGAAACACGAATTTGAGAATGAAATTCACATATTATGTATATATTAGTTAATATTTAACATGATCATTTGAAAGGTACACAAAAATTTATTTGAATTTCACAGATATCTAAAATGTTTCAAATTCGCCACTTAAATAATTCATGAATTTTAAAAATAATCATCAATATTATATTTACATGTATTTGATTCTACAATTCACTTTTTTTTTTTCTTTTTTGAAATTGAACTTCATTTCCTGAAATACAAAGTCTCAAATACAACTTAAAGGAGTAGCTGAAGAGTTAGCTTACCTCGATAGCGGTGGAAGAAGAAGTAGCGCCGGACCAAGCGACAATCCAAGGATCATCGGAGGCGCGTGGGAGGCGAAGCTCGAGAGTGAGAAGGGGAGGGAGGAGAGAAGAGCGCGTGGACTGAAGGGTTTGGATGAGTAAAAGGGGAAGAGATACGAAACAGTCTTCTATTCCAGCCACGTGTCTCACCTCAAACTCCATGGGAAGCAAAGGTAAGGGTCTGAAATGAAGGAGGAGAGTGGAGATTGAAAAAGGGTAATTACGGCAGAAGATAGGAAAAAAGTGAACGAAGAAGATGATGATGTCTTATTATTGGATTGGACTTGGGCTGGCCTAACTGAATATTTTATCTTTCTCTTTCTCGAGGATTTAGACTTTCTAGGACGACGGTTTTTTAATGGTTAAATTTTTCTATTAGTCCCTGTATGTTTCTAAAGTTATAGATTAGGTCCTTATATTTTAATTTGATCAATTTTAAGTTCCTGTACTTTTTGAACAGTCAATTTAATTCATACTCTTAACTACATTTTTAGTAAATTATATGTAAAAATAACAAGTTGACATGATATTACATATATATAATAAATTTTCCACCTCAAATTTTAGAAATAACTGAACTTAATTTACTAAAGTCAAAAGTTATTTTTTGGTGAGGACTGAAATTTCAAATTCAAAAAATACAATGACTAAAAATGATAAATTAAAAGATTAAATCTACAATATTAATAAAATACAGGGACTAATAACAAAATTTAACTTTTTTATTATACATGTTTAATAATATTTTATTAAATAATTGTTTAAAAAAGGCAATTTAACGTAGCACCACTCAATTACCTTTATAAGATAATCAGTATTACAATAATTAAAAGAAAAAAGAAAGGGGCAAATATCCACAAAATACCAAAAAAAATCAAAATTTACCGGAAAGGACAGAGTTCAAAAATATTGACCGGAAAGGGCAATTTTCCCCAAAATCGCGCCCCCGTGGACGCGTTTTTAGGGGAAAACGGCCTAAAGCGCTCCCCCGGGGACGCGCTTTAGGCCGCAACGGTCAAATTTTTTTGACCGTTGGCCCCCCAACGGTCAGAAAAAAAAAACTATAAATACCCCCCAAACCCTTCATTTTTTTCACACTTCAATCCTTTCTCATTTTTCTCTCAAATTTCTATCAATTTGCTCTCAATTTTCTCTCAAGTTTCTCTCAAAGCCCTTGAAATTTACGCTCAAATTTCAAAATAGTCCTTTACTATTTACAAAAAAGCCCTTTATAATTTTTTTAATATATCTATTTTTTGGAAAATTTTTAAATTCTTTATCGGAGTACAATGGCCGGGGAATTACGTCGCCTAGACAACAACCACATTGCCGTCGAGCAAAAGAAAATGGTAAGTTTGAATGTTAATTTTTCAATATTATTAAATTTTTTTAATTATGCAATTTTAATTAATTTAGAATTTTATAATTTTTTAAACAGTCTGTAGATCGGGTGTTGCAATGTTATATTCGCAACATGCCTGGTCCCCCATCGCCATTGATCGAGAATTACCTGCGGGAAGCGGGTTTTTGGCACGTGGCCACGATAGGCCGGGGGTTCAAGTTGGACCCGCCTTTGATCAGCGCGTTGATAGAGAGGTGGAGACCCGAGACGCACACTTTCCATTTGCCATGCGGAGAGTGTACCATCACCTTAGAAGATGTGCAGTTACAGTTGGGATTACCGGTGGACGAGTCGGTAGTCACCGGGTCCGTAACATCTCTCGATTGGATGGCCATATGCTATGAGCTTCTGGGTGCCATTCCAGATAAAATTCAAGGAGCTCGGATCGATATGGCTTGGTTACGAGACGCATTCCCGGAGCCGAATGAAGATTCGACCGAAGAAGAAAGAATACGGTATGCGCGGGCATACATACTTCAGATAATTGGAGGCTATCTGATGCCGGACCTCTCTAGAAACCTCGTCCACCTGAGATGGCTCCTGAAACTTGTTGATTTCAGAGCAGCCGGTGAATTGAGTTGGGGGTCTGCCGTGCTATCGAGGTTATACCGGGAGATGTGCAGGGCGACGCTGCCGAGTAAAGCAAAAATCGGAGGTTGCCTATCACTACTGCAGTCATGGGCATGGTTTCGATTTCCATTTTTACGTCCTCGACTCGACCAGCCATATTCATTCCCACTGGTAACGAGGTAAATTTAATATTATATTTTACAATTATGTAGTAGATTTATAGTATAATTGCATGCTAAAAGTTTATTTAATTAGGTGGAACCATCCGAGGAGGAGTCATGTTGGAATACCTAACTCGCTTGAGGATATACGGCTCCTATTAGAACAACGGTCGGAATCACAAGTAAGTGTCGAATTTCGTTATTATAATATAGTATTTCGTATGTAGTGTCTAGTATTATGTATATAACTAATAATTTGGTAATGTTAATATAGTTTCAATGGACACCGTACGAGGATCCCGAAATTCGGGCAGTAATTCCGGAGGAGTTCCTCCAAAATCCGAACAGTTGGCACGTTAAGGTCCCGCTAATCACCTACTCAACCGTGGAGATGCACCAGTCAGATCGGGTTCTGCGGCAATTTGGATGCCAGCAACCGATTCCCGTGCCTCCTGAGGTGCTCGATGATGAGCACAAAGTGGACTTACGGCAGCAGCACACGGATTGGCCAAGATTTTGGTCAGAACATATCGAGACGTGGGAAAACCGGTATGACTTTTTACCTAACCGGGAACCGATCATAGTTCCTGAGTTAGCGTGCGTGCCGGAGTACATGCCATGGTTTAGAATCCATGGCAAGCCGTATCTGTTGTCGGATGAAGAGAGGTGACGGCTAATTCGCGAGCGAAGGGAACGTCGGGCCCCTTTACATCCAAGGAGAATGGGTGATGAAACGGGCCCAGCAACAGCGCCTACACAGTCACCGGGCCCATCAACAGCGCCTACACAATCACCGGGCCCATCCGTTCAGCTGACAACACCGACATCACAGCATCCACAGTTTATGCCAGGTGCGTACCCTGCCCCTTATATGTATCCTCCTAACCCATATTTCCTTTTCCTAGTCCCACCCCAGGTTGGAATGCATGGCCGGGTTCGAGTCCGTTTCTGACAACTCCCGTTGGCCAGCCGATCGTGAGGCTGACTTCGGGTGTGGGATTACAGGAGGCGCCGTCGGGGAGCAGTAGTTTCTACCAGGCTCCTTCACCGTACGGGGTGCAGTCACCCCCACCGTGGTTTATGCAAACACCTCCGGGGTCATTATTTTATCAAGGTGGGTCATCATCGCAACACCCAGAACCAGACCCACTGCCGGAGGAACCCGATTCCCCGCCTGAGGTTCCACGACCCCCGCTGGAAGCTAGAAGAAGGAGGAATCCAGCGCGTAACCGCCGACCGCCCGACTGTGGCACTGGTTCCCACCGGCATCAACATTGATTAGGATGGGCTTTTTTATTTCTTAAATTGTAATAATTTTTTTATTTTTTGAATAAAAAAAGTTGTTTTCTTATTTGTGTTTGTAATTTAATTTTAATATCTTTACTAAAATAAAAGTTGTGTATGACCTTTTGGTTTGTAATTTAATTTGAATTTTTTAATAAAATAAAAAATTTTTTATTTTATATTTTTTAATTTAGTCTTCTTCACTAAAATAGTTGTTTAATTTTTATTTTTTATTTTTATTTTTATTTAATAAGAAGTTGTTTTTATTTTTATTTAATAAGAAGTTGTAATTTAATTTTTTGCAATATAATTTTTTTTATATTTAATAAAATTGGGGCAAATATCATTTCTTTTGTAATTTAATTTTTTTTAATTTAGTTTTAATATATTTAATAACATAATAGTTGTTTAATTTTATTTTTACTTTTCTTTTTATTTAATAAGAAGTTGTTTTTATTTTATTTAATAAGAAGTTGTAATTTAGTTTTTTGCAATATAATTTTTTTTATATTTAATAAAATTGGGGCAAATATCATTTCTTTTGTAATTTAATTTTTTTTTAATTTAGTATTAATATATTTAATAACATAATAGTTGTTTAATTTTTATTTTTTACTTTTCTTTTTATTTAATAAGAAGTTGTTTTTATTTTTATTTAATAAGAAGTTGTAATTTAGTTTTTTGCAATATAATTTTTTTTATATTTAATAAAATTGGGGCAAATATCATTTCTTTTGTAATTTAATTTTTTTAATTTAGTTTTAATATATTTAATAACATAATAGTTGTTTAATTTTTATTTTTTACTTTTCTTTTTATTTAATAAGAAGTTGTTTTTATTTTTATTTAATAAGAAGTTGTAATTTAGTTTTTTGCAATATAATTTTTTTATATTTAATAAAATTGGGGCAAATATCATTTCTTTTGTAATTTAATTTTTTTTAATTTAGTTTTAATATATTTAATAACATAATAGTTGTTTAATTTTTATTTTTTACTTTTCTTTTTATTTAATAAGAAGTTGTTTTTATTTTTATTTAATAAGAAGTTGTAATTTAGTTTTTTGCAATATAATTTTTTTTATATTTAATAAAATTGAGTTTAATGTTATTTCTTTTGTAATTTAATTTTTTTTATTTAGTTTTAATATATTTAATAACATAATAGTTGTTTAATTTTTATTTTTTACTTTTCTTTTTATTTAATAAGAAGTTGTTTTTATTTTTATTTAATAAGAAGTTGTAATTTAGTTTTTTTCAATATAAATTTTTTTATATTTAATAAAATTGAGTTTAATGTTATTTCTTTTGTAATTTAATTTTTTTAATTTAGTTTTAATATCTTTGATAAAATAGAAATGGTTTACTTATTTTATAGTTAATAAAATTTGAGTTATTGTATAAAAGTTCACCGTTTTCCTCCAAAAAAACAGAAATTACATAGCCAGCAAGAAACAAACAAGCTAAGAACACGGTCAACTATTCCGATTTGGACACGAGCTAGATGTATGGCCCGGGTTCCTACACCACCTGCACCGCCGACTTTGGTTGGTCGATTCTCGAATATCCATATTGTTGCGTATTCTAGTCGCGGAAGGTCGACCTTTTGGTTTGCGCCTCAATTCTCTATCCGGCAACAGCTTATATGGTGCAAGCGATACCGATGGCCACTTACGTTCATCTTCGGAAATAGTGCCGCTAACCGAAAATATGTCTCTCGCACAACTGCTGTAATCGGCAGATGACGGGTTCCTTTCAGAACAGAATTTATGCATTCGGCAAGGTTTGTGGTCATATGCCCATATCGTAGACCGCCGTCATATGCTTGTGTCCACTGTTCGAAAGGAATATTGCACAGGTAGCTTGCGCCTTCGGCGTTATCTGAGCGCAAACTGGCCAGCATCTCGTGAAAACGGTCTTTATTGATCTCATACCCTGCTAATATAAGTTGATAGCGAATATTACATACCACACTTCAATTGCGAATAAATTGAATTTTTCAAAAGAAATTGTATTAATAGATATTTCATACCCATATCGATCACTTGCCGTTTCTGTCTTTTAGATCGATGTTGCCCATAGTAGTTGGATGCGACATGCCTCAGGCAATATCGATGGTGTGTGCGATGCCACATGCTTCCCTAGCGTTCTATTGCCGCAAGTATTCCAGGGCCCCGATCGGATATAACGCATATGTCAGGTTGGGGGCAAACATGCCTCCTTAACCTAGATAGGAAGAAGTCCCAATCATCAGCTGACTCCCCCGGTGTTATTGCGAACGCAATCGGAAGGATTCTCCCACAACCGTCTTGTGCCACAGCTAGCAATAGTCGATGCGTATATCTACCATACATGAAGGTACCGTCAATTTGTACCAATGGCTTGCAGTATGTAAAAGCATCTCGGCATTGCTTAAATGTCCAGAACAGACGCTTGAACACTGCGCATCCACGGAGCAGACGATCGTTGTAGTACACCGGTTCTGTTTCAAGGTCTGTTGTGCTGCCTGGGACATACCTCTCCAGCACCTGACACCACTGCCACACTTCATTATATGAAGCGTCCCACCGACCGTGCAATTTTTCCAACGCCTTATGCTTGGCTATCCAAGTCTTTCTGTAAGAGGGCGTGTACCCCATTTGGCTACGAATATTGCCAATTAAGGCCGGCACTGTAGTTTTAGGATCGGCCTTCACCGTCGGGATTATTAAATCAGCCAACATGTCTGAATCCATCCTCGGATGATCTTGTGTTACACCAGTCAATGAAGTACGTTAAATAATGCAACATTATATAATATTAGTGTTATTCGAAATCATTGAACACATAGTGGTACTGTACCGGTAAGACATGTATGCAGACCTTTGTACTTTTTCACCTCCCACAGCCCTGTCCTTTTCCTCAACGACGCCATGATTTTCCATGAACATGTGCCGTCTTGCACTGCACACTTTGCCTCGTACCTATCAAGCTTTGATTTAACCATAGTGTAGTTAACCCCGTTCTTGATGCTGTATTGTTTCAATGCAGCCAGAAAAGTATTCTTGTTGGAAAACTGGTTACCAACTTCTAATTGGTCCGAATCCAACAAAGAATTTGTACGGTCACGCGTCCGGTGTGGTAGTTCAGGAAACTCCAATGCATCATCTTGAGATAGATCGACATTATGCATGTGCGCTGGAGGTGAGTATGCCCTGAATAGCGGATCTTCTTCTTCTTCGTCTGAACCGCCCTCAACGTCTTCATGTACAATTGGAACGGGCTCCGGTTCAGAAAATAATCCAACTTCTGCACCGTCAGGCCCTGGCTCCCGAGGTGGATCCACATCGGATTCATCGTCCGATCCTCCATAACTTGCAACAAACGAGGGCCCCTTGCTGGTGGATGTCGTCGGTAATACATCATCCCTCCTTAAACATCTTTCGTAACGATCCCAATCGTATGTGGATTGCCATCCACTAGAAGTTGATGACGTCCCCCAATACGTATTTCTGTCATCCGACTTCGAATGACGAATATGCATGTCCCATCCACCAACCGAGTGTCGTGCAGGGGTTATGTTTTCCATACTACCACCGCACACGGGCACTTCTGTGTTTTGCCTCCCACTTACAGAGTGTCGACTTGGGGTCGTGTATTCCCCTCGAACGCTACTAGATGTTGAGGTCGCAGCCAGATCACTTGGAGATGAAAATTCTACATATACCTCGATATAGGGTGAACCACTGGCAAGATGAGTCTCCACCATTGCCTCAAGGCTCCGAGGACCTTTGATGTCGAATGAGTCATATCTCACTGGATCAACCGAAGCGCAAAATCTATACTTAATAGACTGAACTTTCATTAGCATTGTTCCGAATATTTTACGCCTAATTCTTTTGCGCAGTTCTACCAAATCGACGTTCCGATTAAAATTCAATCGCGCTGTGTTCTCCGATAAGAAAACAACACCATTTTCGGTGTCACGCACTTCACCATCGTAGTAAATAACAGCATTAATACGTTCACTCATTGCAAGTGGACGGTGTAAAAGAGTATAATTACTGTACTGAAAAATCACACTAAGTTCAATTCCCAGGAAAGAGAGGTGGATCACAAGGATCACTTAAGTACCAGATCTTTCCTAGCCAGAATATCCCTCAATCGTAATTTAATAGCACAATAAATAACTACGATCACACTCACAAGATATGAAAAATAAATAATAATGAACACCAGAACTTTAACGAGGTTCGGCAAATTTTGCCTACGTCTTCGGGCACTAACAAATATATTTCACTCCAAAAATACAAGTGAAAATTTACAAATAGGGAGAGAGAACAATGCCTTAAGTAGAGAATGGCAAATTGTGGGATGAAGAAAATGAGAAATGGTTAGGCCTATTTATAGTTGAGGTTTAGGTATCAATCTTGCAAAGTACCTATTCAAATAGGGACCAAAATTGTAATTATCCCATGCCAATTTTCACATCACATCAACTTTCGGTGCCTAATTTTGGTGTCATTTTCTTCCCACTTGCTATAGCCCATTTTCTTTCCACGTCAGCGCCATTTTTGTGGGAAAAAGGCCTAAAGCGCGTCCCCGGGGGAGCGCTTTAGGCCGTTTTCCCCTAAAAACGCGTCCACGGGGGCGCGATTTTGGGGAAAATTGCCCTTTCCGGTCAATATTTTTGAACCCTGTCCTTTCCGGTAAATTTTGATTTTTTTTGGTATTTTGTGGATATTTGCCCAAAAGAAAGTGTTCATAAAAAAGAAAAAACGAGACTCTTGCCTTTTAATGAGTTTTCTATTTTTATTTTTTAAATTTTGAGAAGAAATATTTTGACATTATTTATTTAAATATGTTGTACCAAAATAAATGCGACTAAAATACTTATATTAGGTCTTGAAAATTCTCTTTTAGAGAAATTAGCCTAATTACTTTCGTATAATTTCTTTCCAAAAAAAATAACAAAATTGAGCATTAACGATATAAACGAAACAATCAAGCTTAAACTCAAATCTATTACAATTTACAGCAATATAAAAACCACCGTAATCTAGTCTCTAAAATGAAAAGAACAAAAAATTAAAGACCGTCTAAATTTTAAAACAGCGTAAACAGAATAAAAATCTAACCATTGCGCCAAATCAGTGTTGAAGTTCCGTATATCAACCTCAGTGCCCTAATGGTGGTGAAAAAATTGCTATGCCAACCTCATTTATGTCGAGGAGTCAGGCTACATGACTTGGTAACCATTTGAGGTTGTTGAGAAGGTCCACCATTAAGACACTGCGATTTCGACACCATACTGATCATGGAAGGAGTTTCATAGCTATTGATCCCGCTAGCACCTTCACCAGGTAAGATTGTTGTAGAGTGGCCCCTGGTTGTGGCCCTCTGCCACGAGTGTGAGCTTAACCCTGAGAGAACATATGCCCGCCCACTCTGTTCATATAACTGCAGAGTTGCCATTCTCTGTGCGGTTTCGGTTAGTTCCTTCTCAAGCCACTTGCAAAGGTCGTCCCCAGCTTGGGCGGATACTGAAGATAACAAAGTTGTTTTTTGTTCCGACAGCACGGCCTGCGCATGGTCTAGAATTCCTAATTCAGCCATCCGTTGAGCGGTTGCAATAGCATCAGCCACTGCAAGACGGTTCTTCTGTCTATCAACCTCTAAGCACACCATCTTGTCTGTAGGAGACAAAACCTTGGGTCGGCGAATCACTACTCTCTCGCGTCTTGACTCGACAACCTCTGATGATGTTGAATCCTTGTTCAAGCACAATACCTCCAACAATGACATGTGGTCCAATTTTGCCTCACCTTCACCACGTGATGATGCTGGAATTGAGACGTATAACAGGAATTCCTTCTCTTCATCTGCATATAAACTTCCAACATCAATGGTAGCCTTCTGCCCTAGATTAAAGATTTCATTCTTATATCTACCAGAGTGAATTGAACCAATTTGCACTCCACGAGAAAGTGACTGTATTGTCAGTCGGACATCTTGAGCTACAACACTGAGAAGACCTCCAATGCATCTAGCAAATGCATCCTGTAAGTTGTCAACCGTCTCAATAAAGGAATATGTCCCACCCGAGAAATCAGATATGGCGTGCATTGCATTGGAATCATGTTCTGAGCCAAACCCAAATGTGTGGACCGGGATACTTAGCCTCCGGGCCTCATTACCAGATGCAGTATTCCTGGAACAAATTGAAGCAGGCAAAAGGTAAAGATACTGCAAACTGTAATTGGGATTTGAGGTGAGATTCTGTACATTGCGGTATAAGCTGCGAGTGTCGTCATTTAAGGTATCATGGCCATCAGATAATAGCATAATGCTAGCAATTGGATTCTGCTCGCGTCGCTCTTCAAGAATCCTAACCCCTTTCTTAAGACCTTCCGCAATGTTTGTTCCACCTCCAGAGGAAAGAACATTGACGGCAGAGATAGCATCGTCTTGACCACTGCCACGCATCCTCCGCAAAGGAAATATTCTTCGAGCTGATGATGAGAAAGTAACTATGGACACCCGATCCAAAGGGCCCAAGTTTTGTATGATAAAGCAAAGAGCACGCTTAAGAAGGGAAAGCTTGCCAGCCATGCTGCCACTTACATCGACTACAGCAACTAGGTCAATGGGTGCACGATTAAAATGTCGAACATCAACATGAAAAGGTGGAGCACTGACGCCAACAAGAACAGGAAACTTCGAAACGGCATCTGAAGCTAAGACAGCAGGAAACTCTGGCAATGCCTTAATGGTTATGGGTTGCGAGCGAGTGGATGGTGCAGGGGCTACATGGGTGGTTGAGAGTGGTTCTTCGAGAGAAAATTGATCAGTCTCCAATACAGGCAAGGATGGTGGATGCCAATTATGACGGAAGCCAAGGATGGTGCTGTTATTATTATTTCGGAAATCATTAGCACTTCCAGGTGCTTGGAAGGGGATGTCTTTCCATTCAGAGCGGCATATGGGGCAAATGCGATTCCCATGCTGCACGTTGGTTGCAATACAATTGAAGTGGAAATGATGAGAGCACTCAGCTGTGAAGATGGCCTGGCCTTCTCCCTTTTTCAAGCTTCCCAAGCAAATTGCGCAAGTCTTCTGCCAATAAAGAGAGAAATTGTGTGTAATGGATTAATTATATAAAGCACGATAATATTGTTGTATCATATGGATAACAATATCTACAACATGCATGAGAATGACTAGTACGTAACTTCATATGAAGTTTCCACAACTTCGTTTAAAGAAGAAAACGCCTAAACTACTAAAAATAAAAACTATTTAATCCAACTTAAGCTATAATGAATTGAATGTGTTTGTTTGATTGAAACATGCAAAAAAGTGGGCAAGAAAGCATATGATTAGGAAAAACAAAACAAAACCTAAGGTGGAAAAATAATTCATAGAAAGTGTTAGAGTTATGTAACTCAAATCCTAGTTAAAGAAAAGACCGTGTACAGGCATGCAACACAAGTAAAATCCATATAAAATTACACTTCTATTTCAACACTCCTCTTATATCATTCAGTTTTAAACATTAGTGATTTAACATACTGGGATTGAGGAAGCAGGCATAATTAGATGTAGTGTAAGGTAGGATTAGGAATGAGGGCCAATGAAAAAAAATTTGGGAGACAATTAGTGCAAAACTACCGTTAATACCACCAACATATATACCGGCCACATAAAACACTACTAATACTTTCATCTTTAACAAGTTGATCACCCCCAAAATTAACGGAGAATAACAGAGATAATCTCAACAACTTTGGTAGTAAGCTAGCATTAAGTTGAACTCCAAACAATACACTATTTCATTATTAGTTACTACCAAGTTTAGACAAAGTATCCTGCTCGTGGAAAATAAAATAAATCGAAAATATTCAATGCGTGATGTATGCATATACACAACTGGAATACCCACTATTTTCACTAGCCAAAAAAAAAATGGGAGGAAAATTCGAAGTTTTTCATCTACAAAACAAGCAGGTAAAGAAATTCTTCCATGAAAATGATGGACTGAGAAACAAAAACTCTTGCATTTTGCTAAAAACAAAAGCTTTTTCTTCCAATTCCATATCCCAACCCTTTTTTTCCCATGGAAGATCAACTTGAAGTTAGAGGCTTCAAACCCATTTATTTTTATTTTTATTTCTATTTCTATTCCAGTCTAACATGCACCTAAAGGCATTGAATCAAACATGAAATACACGGTTTTCCTGAACTGTTAAACAAGCATGGCAAAAATCCGTAAATTACAATAATGTTAAGGTCATATTTATTGCATCCATTGTTTCGTACTTCATAATCAGATTCACTACTAAACTCGACAGTAGTTATAAAGAAGCGTGGCATAATCCGTTATTTACTGCCACGTTTAATCTCTAAATTAAACAAAACGTGGCAAAACTGAAACTCTTCATATATGGATTTACCCTTATGACCTCACTTAAAAAACTAAACAAAGAGAAACACAATATCACGCTGGGGCAAATCAGTCAATCACTATTAAAAAACTCAAATCGGTTAGAAAAACAGAACAGCCGATTTTTTCGCGGCAAACGAAATTCCCCCCTCCACCGGACCAAAAAATAAATGGCCGCCTCGAAAAAAACCCCCAAAAAACTCTAAGTGATGAAGGAAGTGCAAGGAAAAACCGACCTTAGAAGACCGGAAGCTGAAACTGTACGAGAGGCGAGAGGAAGAGCGAGAGACGGAGGACGGCGAAGGAGAAGAGACAATGCCGTTGGCTGAGGAACTGGAGGACGAGGAGGAGCGGCGGCGGTCTTCATCACGGTGGGTAGAGATCTTCATAATCAATGATTTCTTCAACTTCCTCCATGCACTCGCCATATCGGTGACGGTAAAGAAGGGGAAAAAAAGGAGAAAACAGAAGGGTGATTTTGAAGGAAACTGTTATTCGGAATTGGAATTACGAAAATGACATTGTCGGTGGCGGTGGTGGCGGCGGCGCAATTGTGAATATATATTATTATCAACAAGGAAGAGAAAACTGACAAAATAGCAGAAACTATTTACGGGAAGTTATTTACGGGATTCTTTTTTTACATTATTGAACTTAAGGGCACCCCGCCTAAATATAGATTTATTTTTTCAATAATTTAGATTTATTTTATCATATAATTTATTAAAATTATATAAAATATTTTTTAAATAATTCCTTAATATAAGTTTTTTTTTAATTATCAAAAAACTATCCATTAGTGTAATCTAATATTGGAATAATTTTTCTCTAACTATTTAGGAGAAAATATCTATATAATTGTCTTGAATTCAATTTATCAAAGTTATTTGAGTGTTAACTCGATTAGCATAAACATTGTTATTAATGTAGGAAGACATAAGCTCAAGTGCGTTAAAACGCGAATAAATATTATTAGAACTTATAATGAAATTGTTAAAAAAAAAACTTACCAAACTATTTTTAAAATGTATGAATGGAAGTTTATCTCAATTACTGCATTTTATTTTTAAAATAATATATTATTAAAATAAATTGTTATAATTATTAAATTTTGTATTTATCTTATCTTATTAATATAAGATAAATAAAAAATTTAAAAATTAAAATTATTTATTTTGATTTTATTATTAAAATCATTTTAAATTTAAAATTTTTTTCATTATAATTATTACCAAAAAAAATTATACTTTTAAATATTTAAGTTGAAATCTTATTAGGCTTTAACATATGAAAAATTATGAGCCATCATGTCAATACAGAATCTAACTTACACATTATACTAATTGGTTGCACTGTAATTGTATGAATGAATTAAAGGGTAATTATATCTTCACTTGATAAAATCAATCAATGAATTGAAATAAATCAAAATTTAAAATGGAAAAAAAAAACATAGATGATTCTTCTATATTTATTTAAAACTAAATTTAAAACACAATTACGAACAAAATCTATTGGTTGAATTATAAATTTCCGAATTCGATGAATAAGTCGATAATTAAATTGATCAACTCAATAATTAAATTATATTATTATACATTCATGGTTAGAAACAAATTTTATGTGAGAAATTTTTGTAATTCAATAATGAGATTTTGATTACTTGGAAAAATTGGAATTGGACTTAATCGAAAATCAATATTGTAGACATCTATAATTATATAAATAACAATAATAAAACTTTAATTAAAATGGTAAAATTAATTTAAATAGTTTGATGTTTTATGTGTGGATTTTTTTAAATTTATTTTGGATGTAAATTGTTTTTGATAAATTTCATATCATATATGTTATATATTATAAGGTCTAAGACCCCTAGCTAATGTGGACATGTGACACCTCACATTCGATTCGGTCGTCAAGTCCGAATGAGTGATGTCATATAACATTGTCGAAGCAACTCAAACCATTTGAAATAATTTAATCAAACAATTTAACAGTAATTTATAATAATCACATACAATTACAATTATCAACATAAACATGATGATTCGATGTTATATGATTCTATAAATAGGGTTACAGGTTTGCGTTTGATCAAAAATTGAGTTAAGATTCAAATAAAAACTATATTCATAAAATTTTAGCATGATGCCTCGAGACAGGGGTCTCCATGTCTCAAGACAGAATACAATTTATATTTAAAAAATTTGCTTCGATGTTGGCATGTCTCGAGGCATAGCTTCTCAAGTCACATGATTGAGTCTTGAGACAGGCCTCCCCTATTTCCTATTTTAGCTTCGAAGTTTGGATGCCTCAAGACAAAAGGGTTCTTATCTTGAAACCTGAAACACGGTAAAACTTAATTAGATTTGATGTTTATTTGTCTCAAGACCATAAGTTTTAGGTCTTGGGACATGTTCAACGTGTCTCGAGACTTTTACCTAGAAATGCTTAAATTGGTCATTTTTATTCATAGCATCTCGAGACATGACTATTATGTTTCGAGACCAACATACCAAATGGTCCAAAAATGCAATAGTTCAAGCATAAGAATGATACCTAATTGTCACCTAAAATATATGCTCATATAAAGCAGACCTAATACACAAATACTTAGCCTATAAAACCACATTCTAAATTTCTAATAACCTAAATTCATGACATTGTAAGCATCAACTTATCTTAAATATAGTTAAATAGTAAAGTGGCTAAAACATAGTTAAGCAATCACGCTATAGTATCTTATCTCACCACCACCGCTGTTTTATACTAATGACAACTAAACGCATCACTCATCAAAACCCACCCTAAGCAATTTAAGTTCACCACATTACCAACACAAACACCATTAAAATATTTATAACTCAAAACATTATAAGAACTCCAAATTATTCCAAAAGATTTAGGCACATGTCATATATATATATATATATATAACATAACAAAACAACATTATTACGAGAATTTGTTGAGATGAGATTCGAAAACTTAGATGTTGACAGATCCTAAATCACTCTAGAAACTTAAATAAAACTTGCACATGAAAACAAACAAATCCATATATTATATACTGAGTGATACTAACCTAATTTGAATTCAAATATACAACAAATATATTAAATCAAATATTAATAATCTCAAGATATCAATTTATTGCAACAATTATAATTTTATAATCCATTTGTAGATTTCAATGTTACAAATAGTGACCAACTATTAGGGTCTCGCGTATATAAGTATTCACCTAAATACATTAACAATTAAATTATAGGGACTAAATTAAATTAATTCCTCTATTATTAAATGAAGTAAGTTAATATTTATATTATTAAAAAAATCAAATAAGGTGAAATTAGAATAAAGTTGATATTTACTGTTGAAGAGAGTTAATATTTTTAAAGTTTTTAAATTTTTTATTTGGAAGTGAACTACAATTGAAAGGATAAATCTTCAATATATTTTTTATACCATAAATGTTATCTATATTACAATTTGAACTTATTAGATTATTTTTAATAACATAAAGACTAAATTTATTTATTTAATAATAGATGAACTAATTTGATCTATTTACTATAATATAAGGACCTTCCAGATATTTTAACATATAAAAATTTCCCCAGTTGCTTAATATGCTTTAAATAAAATTTTGAAGTGATCCTTTGATGGACAAGTATATAGAATAAATTTTTTGTCGTGGAGGGTTAATTTAATCTTTGTCGAGAGGAAGAAAAAAAGAGATATTTACTTTTTAATATGTTTAAAGCTTTATAAATATATGTTTTCTTATATCATAATTACAACTTGGGTAAATTATAAAAATAGTCACTTTTGTTTGCCTCAAATTACATTTTAGTCACTTACGTTATCGTTTTGTTATGAAGTTATCACTCTACCGTTAAGCTCCGTTACCTATCTAACGGCGGTCCTACATGATAGTCTAAATGGATTTTAAATACCAACTTAGATGTCCTACATGGCAATCCAAATTAAATTTATTTAATTAAAAACCTATTTTCATCCCAGCAACTTGATATCGAAGTTGGCATTTAAAACCCATTTGGATTGCCATGTAGGACTGTCGTTAGGGAGGTAATGGAATTTAACGGTAGAGTGACCATTTCGTAACAAAACAATAATGTAAATGATTAAAACGTAACATCTCAAACATAAATGACTAAAATGTAATTTAAGGTAAACAAAAGTGACTATTTTTATATTTTACCCTAACAAGTTGACGTGTATGTGTATGTGTGTGTATATATATATGTGTGTATATATATATCTGTCATTATTCATTTTATTTTCTGCATTGTACTGTCTCAATCTTTTTCAAAAATACTATTCATATTTTCAATAGTTTATCAGCTGAATTTAATTTAATTTTTTAATTTTTCGTGTCATGTCTCACATAACGACGTTCGTATATTTGTCAGGTTTATTCAATTTAAATAAAAATATTATGTGATTTTTTTAAGGCGAAAGTAACTCATAAATCAAGAAAACAAAGGGCACAAAAAATAAAGGTATAATAACTTATTTCATCCTTCAACTTTATATAAAAAAAAAGTTATTTTAACATTCCATTTAATTTTTATTTTTTTAGTCATTAAATTTGCATTATTTGTCAAATTACCTAACAATAGATAGAAGATGTTAACTTTTTTGACATGGCATCCACATGGCAATCCATGTGTATGCCTTGTTAACATTTAATTAAATTTTAAAAAATTTTAAAAAATATATTTAAAAATATATTTTATAATTTTAATAGTTTTTATTTTTCAAAATAATTTTTTGAATTTTAAAATTTAATTAATTGATGACATGGCATTTATATGGATTTTCGCGTCAAGAAAATTTATAGAAGTTAATTTTTTATCTATTTTTGAGTGATCTAAAAAATAATGAAAGCTTAAGGGTAAAAAGAAATGAAATATTAAATAGAGGAATAAAATAATTTTTTTAATAAAATTTAAGGACCAAATAGGTCATTCTGCCAAAAATCAAAGGAGAAAAACTAATAGCGAAGCGAATAAGCTTATCCATTATCCTATCTCCCTCTAATTCTTAGATAATACTCACAATCTTATATTGATAAGAATAATGGATAAAAATGAAGGTTTATCAAACCCAAAAATTGAATAAGTTATTTGTCTAGAGATTAAACTCGTATTAGAGCTAATCATAATTTCAGATTTCTAAAAATTAATAGATTGACCAGACATAGTTTCACAAATTAAAAAGATATTTCGAACAGTTTTACACCCTAAATTTGTAGCTCAAAAGAAAAAAGAATTATCATCAACAAAAAGACGTGAAACACTCGAGTTACCTCGACATACCTTAATCCCATACAAATCCCCACGATCTTTAGCTTGTTGAATTAAGAAGTTTAAGGCATTCAACACATAGAATAGAGAAATAAGGAGATAAGGAATCATATTATCGAATACCACTTGACTTGTTAAAATTTATGTTATTTTGTGCATGTTCAAAGTACTATAATTTTATACATGTTAATATTTTATTTTTTATAGATTTCAATACGTTTGTGCACTCATATCGTGTTTATGTTATTTTTCTTATCATCCAGCACGTTTTAATTATTTTGTCATGTCATATTTTTCGTTAATATGTCTAATTTAATTTTCATTTTAAACTCATATATTAAAAATTATAGTACTCCATGAATCATACATTAATATATTAATTAATATAAATTCAGACATACACTAAGATAATTTACCAATTCAACTTTCATTTGATAATCAACTTAAAAAATTAAACGAAAAAGAAAAAGAAAAATGATATGATATTAACTGATTTTAAATTTTGATGGCTTTATTTTTTCTTGATGAAGAGCCGCCGCACGAAATGTTTTCTCCAAATATCTTGGTGTCACCATGTGACCACGGCATCCCGCCATTGAGTAACCTTTGACCTATCTTATTGGCCACACACACAATATATATATTTGAGCTGTTTATCATTGAATAATCATTTTGATGCAGGGGTTTGAAAAAATTAATTAAATTTCTTTTTGTAAAAAACACATTCAATAACTCTTAAATTGTATTAACTAAGTTATCTGACCAACGCTTTCCGTAATTAACTGTTATAATATTTACATGGTTATCAACGACACTGACATATCGATAATTTAATATATACACAGTATTTAAGAATATCCCCTTAAAATTTTTAGTATTTTTTAAATGACTCGTACCAATTTTTTCATATTAAGAAATTTTTATATCGATAATTTAATTTTTTTTAATTACATTACCAGTTATCTTGATACCATTTATTAATCAAAACAGAGAATTTTTTTTAATTTATTAATAATTCAAATGTATTTTAAATATAGAAATTAACTAATTTAAGAAAAAATTGTTAAAAAAGACAAAATTTTGGATTTTCATTAGAAAATTTAGTATAGCTTGAGAAACTTATATAAAAATTTCTTACTATATTTCCTTAGAATTATATATATATATATATATTAAAATATCTAAGAAAATGTTATTAGGAAATTTGATATTTGATTAGAATTTTTTATATAGGCTTGTGAAATGAGATTTTGGTATACTAGAATTTTCAACTATTTTTCATAAAAATAATCTTTAAAAATTTTAATATATATAAAAAATCCAAGAATATGCTCTTAAAATTTTTGGTATAATGTCTCTTTAATATAAAAAAAAAAGTCGAATCCAAAAAAGTCATGTATCAAATTTTATAGGATTGCTGAATAAAATAAATTAGTTCATATATGTAGGTAATAGTAGCTCACCCTAAAATTCCTCACTGTTCCTCTGTTTGAATAATAGAGGGTCAAAATTTCAGCTTTTTCTTCTTTTCTTCTACTTTCGGAGCTATCCTTAAAATTGAACAAATTTGATCAATGTTTCATTTTAATGTTTTATGATAATAGATGATAGATTTAGAAATGGATAAAAAAAGAAATTATCCAAATTTATATCAAAATATTGCAATTAAACCCACGTTCTACGCTCAACATCTTCCATTGGAATGTTATTGTTGTTCAAGTTTTCAATTTGCAAACAATAGGGACATTAACACACACAAGAATTGGAATTCTAAGTTTACATTAATTTTTTTTCTTTTTTTCTTTTCTTAAAAATTGCTAATAAAAATTATTTTTTAAAATTCTTCATGTTTATTTTACGATTTATATTTAGAAATACGTTATTATTCTTTTTTATTAATATTTTTTTATCCAGCTAAAATTCAATCTATTAATTTCCAAAAATACAAAAAAAAAAAATCTCTTATTTCCACAATTCCACTAACTTCCAAAAACTTGTGGCCTTGAAAATTGAATAGCTAAAAATTAGGTGGGTTCCGTAATCAACTTTACTTAAATATTTTTATTTACATAACTCTTTTCATATGTGGCAGCAAAGAAATGCAATCAATAATCATGGCTTGATAGGTTGTTTTTCTTTTATTATGAATTATGAATTAACATTTTCAGGCGGCAAGACTTTCTAGAAACATATTCATGTTTAAATATCTTAACTCTATTCATAATAGTTAAAATAAAAAATAAATATTATTTTTAATTAATTTCACAAGGCGGGATTATATTAAAAGAGAAAGTATGGTATGAAATGGACATCATCCTTTTTCAATAGTATATTTTCATTTAGACTTGATTTTTTTTCAGGATGAAAATATTAATGTAGCATTAACGGCGGAAAAAGGAATACAGATGACGTGGCTAGTGGCGGAACCAGAAATTTTTTTGGGGCCGGAATTAAATTATATATTTTTACGATAGTAAAAATATAATTTCACTTTATAATTTTTAAAAAATTAAATCAAATTTTTATTATTTTGGGAGGACAAAGTACAATTTTATCATTATTAATTTAAAATTTTATAAATCATAAAAAAGTGTAAATAGAAAATTTTCATTTTAAGGGAGCCAGAGTCTTATCTACCCCTTGCTCCGCCACTGAACATGGTGACAATACTTTCCCTAGATTAAAATATGTGTAAAATGAATAAAGAAAACACAACAATCTCTTAAATAGTTTCATTTATAAAGGAACTAGGTTATTAATTTTAAAATGAACCAAACTAGATTATTAACACATGTCCATCTGATGATTTATATTTTTTTCAAATTTAATGATCTAGAAATTATTGAATAAATGCATGGTCGTAGAGAACTGATCTAATACAATGCTAATTGAGGTTATAATTCTACCAACAAAGTCTTTAGAAAGTGACATGTATTTTTTGTTTCTAAAATATAGTCAAATTATTTGAAAACGAAGATAATAAAAGTTGATTGATATTTAATTTAGTTGATATAGTTAGTAACGAACACGTGATTTGAATTTAGACTTAATTATGGACTGATTCATTTGTTTAGGTTTGAAGGTTCGTCAAAAAGTTGAGAGGGTTTGAATATAGACTTAAAAAATGAGCTTTGACAAAAAACAAGACTCGTTTTCTAAACTGGTCTCAAGTAATATTTTTTTACTTGAACCCAGCTGAATCTGCCTACAGTTTTTTTTAATTTGTTACTATTATTTGAATATTGTATAATTCTTGTTTTATTGATAATTTTACTATTATTTTAAAGGCAATTACTTGCTAGTTGCAACTATTTTGATGTTATTTAAGTACAAATATTTTTTTAATATATTTTTAATTTACTGAGAAATATTTATTTTAATATTTTTAGTGCAATTTATATATTATGTTTTTCTAAATTTGTTTTATATAAAAAAATTAATACAGTCAGGTCGATTCAAGCTCGAATTTAGTAATTTTTTTATCTAAATCGGGCTCAGACAAAATTTTAAACATATATTTTTGGATAATTCCACCTGTCTAATGAACAAATCAATTTCAATTTCGTTTAAACACGTTTTTTTTTTTTGTTTAAAACTTAAAAAACACAAATTTCAATTTTAAAGTACAACAACTCGATCGTATCAAGAATTTATAAAATGAAGTAAAAGAAAGAAATCAAATTTTTAATATAATTTTCCCAATCAAGTAAAAAATAGGTTTGATTTGCTTGTCTGCTAATCTCTATTAACCATTTAAAAGGTTACAAGTGTTCTATTGCTGTCCGCATTGCTTATCTCATGTATAAGAGAAATAGGTGATAATGACATTCAAAGATTTCGTACCACAGTTCAAAACCAAAATCTAAACCATTACGATAGAAGATGACGATTAATTAGATTTTAATTACTGATTATTTCAAGCAATTAATTGAGTCAAAAAGCTAGGTCCTTTCAAACATATAATATAAGTTTGTTTGCATGACCTTTGCCCCCATCAATGTCGCACAATATTTAAAAATTAACCCTAAAACTAAAATATTCCAAATATATTCTCGGAGCTCTTTGTTTATCTCTCAATTTACAATAATCTACTTTCTAGATTAAATCAACATACATGTGTTCTTTCTATTTAAGGATAATACATTGGTTATTGTATCGGTAAAAGTATTATAGATGTTTTTTTAATTAAAAATTAGATTATATTTTGTCCTTATTGTTAAAAAAATGGATAAATTAGTTCATATACACCATATCCAATAGTAAGTTGGCCATTTTGTTAAAAATTTCATCCATTTTTACTATTAAAAACTAGTCTATGCACATCGTCATAAAGGTATACATGGCACGCCATGTGTAATAATTCGGTTATTTCGTCAGCCACATCAGTTTTTAATAGTAAAAACGGATGAAAATTTTAATAGAAATGACAAATTTACCTTTTTTATATAATGTACGTGGACTAATTTATTCATCTTTTGAGTAAATAGGGCAAAATATAATTTGACTCATAATATAAAGGCTTTTATGATACTTTTTACTTTTATTTGTATTTTCTACACTTTAAATGGGATATGTGTTATTCTCTAAATCTTATTTGCAAAGTCTAAAAATATCATTGTGAAGGTAGAGGTCTTGGGTTCAGAGTATCCAAGTTCGAGACCTACCATGTAGGGGCGAAGCCAGGATGATTTTTTAGGGGGGCCGAATGAAATTTTAATTTTTTATAGTTTATATCTTTCTAATTTGTAAAGGATTAAATTGAATTTTTATAATTTTAGGGGGGCCAAAGTGCAATTTTACCTTTATTAATTTAAAATTTTAAAAAAATTTCAAGGGCCTCAATAATAATTTTACCTTTTAGGGGGGCCGGGGCCCATGCCAGCCCCCCTGGCTTCGCCCTTGCTACCATGTACAATTATAGTTGTAAGTCTTTAAATCCTATTATGTATGAGAGTTTGATTCTATTTGGTGGCTACTAAAACAATTCATTTATAATTATTCGGATTACACTTCAAAAAAAAAAATCATTGTATCAAATAATTTTTCATATATACAAGGGCAAAGTTGCAACAAAATTTAGGTGCTTAATTAAAAAATAATAATCTTTATGTGTTAAATTTTAAAAAATAGAATAATACAAGGGACAAATACAGATTTAACCCGAATAAAAAACAAAGCATGTGAAATGAGGTTGCCGTTTGCCACCGTCATTGATTGGTCGACATATTATTTGTACATCAACAACAACCCAACTTTTATTAGTTGAATCTCAAGCTCTGATTTTTAATTTGTGGTATTTAAAAGCTTTCCAAATTTCTAGCATAGATTTTAGCATCCAATCATATTAAAGTGATATGCTTTTTCACTTATGGAATCCTAAGTTTCAGTTCAAACTTGGAAAATAAAATCTGATGAAAAAAAAAAGGGAAAAAGAAAAGGAAAAGCACTTGAAAGGAAAGTGCTTACTTTTTTTTCATTTTCTTCTCAACTCATTGAATTATCTAATTCAAGATCCCTTGTTTATTCTAAGTACAATTTGTGGCCCTCACCATTGAAAATAAAAATATTTTTTACACTAATTTAATCAATTTCTTTATATATAATTGTCCTTTCATATATAAACATATACCATTAAGTTTAAAATTGTTTAAGATATTAATTGGTAAAATATTAAAAAAAAAATGCTATATTTGTAGATCAAACAATTCTAATGCTTTTTGGCCTTCCGTTTTTCATTTTCTAAAAATGAATAGATGTTGTCACGAAGTCAAATAGAAATGACGCAAAGACTTTGAATTATTTAAATTCCAAATTGGTGGTTTTTTAAATTAAATATTTTTTTATAACAAAATAAAATAATTATTAATTACGAAGTAACAGTAACATCAAGATTAAATAATAGAAAACGTCTAATTAACTGTATCTAGTCAACAACTATTGAAGGAGTTTTATTAAAGATTCGAATATCAATAGAAAAATTTTTCATCAGTTCAATCGAAATACAAAAAGAACAATTCGCCGTGAAAAGAATAAGCTAAATTCAATGTTGGAAATGAGTAATGGTGTTTGTTTTCTGCAACTAAAAATAAAAATAAAATAACAATTAAATCAATAAAATATAGGCATTAGGTTTGTTCCATAAGAGAAAGTCAATAAAACATGTTAGGCAAAGTTAGATAATCAAAATTAATAAAGTTCCTAATTTATTTATTTCATGTTTGATTAAAGATTGCATTATTTTAATAAATAATTTTTTATCCTTTTAACTTTTATTTAAAGAAAGTGGGATAAATATAATCTATAATGTGGAGTTGCTATGAGTACATGTGCTAATTGAATTAAATTCAATTTCTTTAACTTTTTTATAACATTAAAAAATAATTATTTACAAAAAATATTTTTTAAAAAATATATTGATTAACAAAAAATAATATTTTGATTAATGGAAAATATTTTTTTTAAAAACAACTTTTCTTTTTAAAAAGCATAACTATTTTTTTTTTAAAAAAAAGTCATGTAAGATGATTTTTATATAAAAATTATTTAATATTATAATTTTATTTAAACAATAAAATTTAATATTAATAATAGATTTAAATTTTTAATAAATATATTTTATATTCATATTTTAATAATGAATATATGATTATAATTTATAAAATTTAATAATAAATATTTTAGACACATACAGTCATTGATTATTATTAAATTTATATGAGATATAATTATTATAAAATGTTATCTTATTATAATTAAATTTCAATTGTGAAAAGAAAATTCTTTTACACTATCCCATGTCAAATATAATTTATAATATGTTTGTTTCAAAAATAAATTTTAATAAAATAATTATATATTTTAGGAGCGAAAAAATATAAATTTGTAAATTAATAAATTATAAAATTATAGTTTGATTCTCTCAAAATAATAAAAATCTAATTTTTTAATAATTAAAAAATTATAAATTAATGCAATGATAAATTATATTTTAACTCAAATGAATAATATAATTTCAACATTCTAAAAATATTTTCTAGGGAAGCAAACAGATAATAAGTATGTTTTTTAATTGGCGCCCTTTAAAAAATTATAAAAAAGTAAATAAACAAATAAATAATGGAAAAGGTGACTGTTCCTTACTTGACACCTTTTCTTTTATTATATTTTTATCTGCTGCCTCTCTCCAAATCCAACTCATTCTTTCTCCTCTCTCTAGAACAAAATTTTTTAAAACAACAAAAAGAACACTCTATTTTACAACTCCCTTTGCCTTCTCTTCTCATTTACAACTTCTTTCTTCCATATCTTTATGCCCTTTTCTTCGATTTTTTAGGAGTTTAGGGTTCCCATTTATTTTCCCTTTGAATACCCATTTTGGAACAGTTCTTTCTTAGGAAAGATAAAAAAAATAAAAAAAGGACACACTGCTTTATGGATCCGGAAGCAGGGTCTGTGACTCGGGAGTCTCGGCTGGTACTTTTTTTTTTTTTACCTTTCAAGTTGTCCAATTTTTGGGATTTTGATGTTTGTATTTTTAATTTTCCTTTTTTTTTTTTAAATCTGGGTGCTTATCTTTAATTGGGCTATTTTGGTTGTTGTAGTTTTTTAAATGTTCGTTTGTTTGCTGAGAAAATATGAAAGAAAAGATGGGAGTTCTGATTTTGTTAATGTTGATATTTTTTTTTAATAGGTTATCAAAAGTGAACTACATGTTATTAGTAGGCTGAGTTTACGTTCCGTTTTGAATTTTTAAATTTCATTTACATTTCACTATAGTTTTTTTTTTTTGCTTTGTTGTTCAAATATTATTGACTTTGGTTTTTCTTGTCAAATTGTTCTCTTTTCCTGCTAGTTTGTCGTTGTGTTTTGAATAAATATTACATTTCTTTGAAAATTTGGAGTTTTGTAGCAGTAAAATTGTATTTTGCTTCCTGCACTTAACTTGTTGACGTGTTTTTTTCCCCCCTGATGTTCCATTTTCTGGGGATTTTTAGAATCATAATATAGCATGAAGGCGTATTTTATTATGTTCAAGAAATGATAATGAATGAGGAAACTCTAACATGTTTGATGCTTGTTTACATGCAGAAATTTTACAAGGCTACTTTATGTCTTGCTTATCAGAGTTTTGGTGTTGTATATGGTGATCTGAGCTCTTCACCACTCTATGTTTACAAAAGCACGTTTTCGGGGAGGTTAAGACTTCATGAGGAAGATGATGAAATTCTTGGGGTACTGTCTTTGGTTTTCTGGACTTTGACTCTAATCCCTCTATGCAAGTACATTATATTTGTGTTAGGGGCAGATGATAATGGTGAAGGTGCTTTCAAAGACCTGCATATTTTATTACCTTGTTTATTGAGAAAAGTTTATCTGCACTTTTTTAAGGATTTCCTGAAGGAGGCCTCATTCCTGCAGGTGGAACTTTTGCTTTATATTCATTGCTTTGCCGGCGTGCAAAGTTGGGTCTTTTGAGTGCTTCTGATGCATCTGATGATGACATATCTGCTTATAACTCTGGACTACCCAGGAAGGAGACTGTAGCTAGTTCTATTTTAAAGGAGTTCTTTGATAAGTATCATAGTTCTCGGATTGTGTTGCTTCTACTTGTGCTGCTGGGGACTAGCATGGTTATTGGTGATGGCATCCTAACCCCATCAATGTCTGGTATTATCTCTATTTGGATGACTTGCACTAAATTTCCTTTATTTTTTTACAGGAGGATGAATCTGGGAGTTAGATATATTTTACAGTGCATTTGATGTTGTTTTGCAAATAAATTGTGTGAAATTTTATATGAATGTTACATGCTGATCAATGTACTTATAACAAAAAGTTGCATTTGTTGCTTTATCTGCTAACTACTTTCTACTCCTTTTTGATCTACTCTTGCATTTACTAATGATATGCATTTCTTATACAGTTCTTTCTGCAGTTAATGGCATCAGAATAAAAGCTCCTTCTCTTCATGAGAGTAAGTCAAATTAGCATTTTCCGTCTCCTTATAGTGTACAATTCCTTTACTTTTGATTCAGAGTCACTCAAGTTGTTCCTAATTGCACATCCACACACACTCATTTCTACAAGCTAAGCCTGCCAGCCTTTTTGCAGTCACTAGTTGGAAATTTGCAGGAAAGCTTATTTACAAATTACATTCGAACAAGGGTTTCCATAACTCCCTTTTAAATGGAGAGATAATTTTGTTAATTTAATTTTTGATAATATGTTGTTTATGCATATCCTTAATTTAGCTTCTCTCATGTAGACTATACTGTGTTTATTGCTGGTGTGATTTTGGTGGGGCTGTTCGCACTTCAGCATTTTGGGACTCGTAGTGTTGGATTTCTTTTTGCTCCGATTTTGTTAGCATGGCTCTTTTGCATTAGTGTTATTGGAGTTTACAACACAATATACTGGAACCCACATGTAGTAGGTGCTCTGTCACCATATTATGTATATAATTTTTTCAAAAAGGCTGGAAAAGATGGATGGAGTTCTCTTGGAGGCATAGTTCTTTGCATCACAGGTTTGTCAGTTACCCCTCTTGCTAAACATGTGTCTTTAAGTTAAATATTGGTTATAATAATGAATTTCCTTGTTTCAATTTATATCAGGTGCTGAGGCCATGTTTGCCGATCTTGGACATTTTTCCCAACTTTCAATCCGGGTAAGTTCTTACTTGTGCTTGTATTTGAATAAATTGGAAAAGAATGAGAAACATCAATCCTATCTACTTCGCTTGTCTCAATATTGTAAAAGTCTTTGTGAATATTCTTTTATCTCTCTGTTTCCTATCTTTGTTTGTTGGGTGGTTTGTATAGACTGTTTTGCCTATTTCTTACTTCAAAGCATGACCATTAATTATATGCCTTTTTTATTTGTATTAACATATGTTTCTAATGAACAGATTGCATTTACTGTTATTGTATACCCTTGCTTGGTTTTGGCATACATGGGTGAGGCTGCCTATCTTTCCAAGCACAAAGAGGACCTTCAGAAAAGCTTCTATAAAGCAATCCCTGGTAAATCCAATTAAGAAGTCTTGTAATATTTCATTCGAGAGTGCCTCATGCTATTTCTCTGCTTTGTTTGGTCGCAAAGTCACATGTAAACCTTATAGATTAATGATACCTGTTCTAGGCTGGCCTACTTCCGAGCGGAAAAAAAAAGTTGGGACTACTTAAATTTTTAGATATGTGCTTCAGTCAAATTACACAATTTTCTTAATGATGCTATTGCTTGTTATTTATTTTGCTGGAATAGATGAATGTTAATGCTACCCATAAGGCTGAAAATAAGAGGTACTTTTTCTATTATTATCACATAGTACATGGGGTTTGGAGCATAATCTCATATCAAATTTCCTCCCTCCACTTTGCAGAGGTTGTATTCTGGCCAGTTTTTATCATTGCAACACTTGCAACGATGGTTGGGAGTCAAGCAATTATTTCCGGTACTTTCTCAGTAATCAGCCAGTGTAGGGCTTTGAAGTGCTTCCCACGTGTCAAGGTGGTACACACATCAAACCACATACACGGGCAGATCTACATACCGGAGGTGAACTGGATCTTGATGGTTTTATGCCTTGCTGTTCTGGCTGGGTATAGGGATACGGACACGATAGGAAATGCATATGGTACAATCTTGGGTGCTCTATCTCTTATACCTCTCTTCTCCCTGCAGCTTACTCGCATTCAATTTTGACTTGTTATTCTTGTTTAGGTCTTGCGGTTATCACTGTAATGTTGGTTACCACCTGCTTGATGTTTCTGGTTATTGTTATGGTGTGGAAGAGGAATATTTTAGGAGCTCTAGCATTTGTCATAGTTTTCGGATCTGTGGAGTTGTTTTACTTCTCTGCATGCCTTGCAAAAGTTCATAAAGGGGGTTGGTTCCCTCTGGTTTTGTCGCTAATATTACTGTCTACGATGTGCATATGGCACTACGGCACTCTAAAGAAACAAGCTTATGAGTTGAACAACAGGGTCTGCTTGGACATGCTTCTAAGCATGGGCACAAACCTGGGGATAAATCGAGTTCCTGGAATAGGGTTAATCTACTCAAATGTGGCCACAGGAGTCCCCCCAATGTTTGCCCATTTTGTCACCAACTTTCCTGCCTTTCATCGTATCCTTGTATTTGTTACGGTGCAATCTCTTACAGCTCCAAAAGTTCCTGCCAACCAGCGGTTTGTTATCAGTCGCATTGGCCCACCAGAGTTCCGTCTCTTTCAATGTGTTGTTAGATACGGCTACAAGGATCAAAGGAATGATACTCATGATTTTGAGAATCATCTGATCGAAACTGTAGCAGAGTTTTTACGGAATGGCAACAATGATGGTGAAGCCTTCAGATGGGAAACCACAAATCAGCAGCAATCAAGTCCGTCAGACGATGTTACTGCTTCAAGTTTTGAGAATGTAGTTAGTAGTGAATCAAGTAAGAAAACAGTGAGATTTCGTGGTGTGGGATGTAGCAAGGAATTGGAAGATCTGAGAGAGGCCAGGGAATCCGGTCTGGCATATATGATGGGTAGCACTTGTGTTTTGGCAAGCGATACATCTTCATATTTGAAGAAGTTTGCCATAAACATCGTTTACGGGTTCTTGAGACAGAACTGTAGGCACCCTGCAGTAGCCCTTGGGGTTCCACACACCTCTTTGATCGAAGTTGGAATGGTTTATCGAGTGTAAATCGCAACGCAATTTTAAAGAAGGCTATATGGTTTCAACAGAGGTTGATAATTCATTGAGAAAGGATCTGCTGGGCACAAATGCAAGCTGCAAATAACTCATTCAAGCTAACTGCCTGAGATTTAACACTGTTTGTAATTAAGGCATGTAATTCTAGAATTTCTTAACAGTTTTTTTTTTTTTAATAGATTTAGCCTCTTAGGAATGAATACACAAACATGTAATTCTATCTAACTGTGATTGTACTTAGTTAATGAGTTAGAAAAAGGAAAGCGATCTGGCTCGGCCCATCTTTAATGTAACATCTTTTCATTTGTTCAAAGTTTTTGCAGTTCAAAGAATTTGTAACATAAGCAACTTGAACTAGTATAGATTTATAGCTTCTATAAATCTTATTGATTTTACATATCAACCAGTATACACCAACCAACACGACATGTCTTAAAAAAATTCACACAGGTATACAAACAAAGAAAACAAAAAGAATCAATTTTTTAAAATGAACCCAGATATAAAATCCAATCTTGGAACTTGGGTGTTTGTAACTTCAATTCTTAAATGACTTGATTAAACATTGGCTAAGTTGTCGGGCCTGGTGTGTGGAGGAGATGGGAAAGAGGTGGTTGCTGCCACGGGCGGCGGGGGCTTGGTATGTGGAGGAGATGGGAAAGAGGTGGTTGGTGCACCAGGCGGCGGAGCTGGGACACCATAAACCTGAGGGTTGGTGCGGAAATCTTGTCTACCTTTGGCTCTTCCAAAGAAGAAACATCCGGTACCAAGTAATATGCAGAAGATGATTAGAGGCAGAGAGATGACTACAACCATACCCATCTTCACTTCAAAACTCTTCCCAAATTTCTGTCTGCAAAAATTCTTTGTTTGTTGTCTTTGTCTGAAAGAGGATTTTGGGAGAATATTTATAGAGGTTTTTGGCTTCTTAAATAAAAGGAGGGCCAAAGGCAGAGTGGGTAGGGACTTAATAATGTTCTTTTGCCAACGGTCGTCTGCACAGCTAAACGTTCAATCCTGCAACGGCTAATTTTTGGTGGCTTGGCTGGCAGTGTTTCCAGCAGAAAAGTGAATTAATAATTAACATATTAAAATTGTAAGGAAAAGCAGCAGGAAGAGTGGTGGACGTGCCGGAGTGGTTATCGGGCATTACTAGAAATCATGTGGGCTCTGCCCGCGCAGGTTCGAATCCTGCCGTTCACGAATGATTTTTCTTTTTATTGCTTTGCTGTTGCCTGTGGCTGCAACTGCAACCATTATCTTTGTGACTGAGGATGATGGCCTAGTGCTTGAGCAGCCATTGTTCTTGTTTCTCTTTGTTTCTTCTCATTACATGGCATCCAAAGGATGACAAATAACATATAGGATAATGATAAATTACCTTTGAGCTGCCTTAGCTTTCTTTTTGGAGCAAAGGGTATTTTGACCTACTTTTCTCATCCATCCAAATAACTTGTTTTAAAATATTTAATTTTTAATTAATTCATGTCGTATACCAAAATAAATAAATAAAAGATATTAGGGTTCAGACTTATTCATTCTTAATCACAATCTATATACTAGTACAGCTAAGTGCTTGAGCAGGCGATCATCATGAACAGAATAAGGGGTTGAGAAGGATCAAAGTTACGATGATCGTTTTGATTATGGAAAACAAGTTGCAAAGAAGATTTTAGAGTGCTAAGTTTAATAAACAATCCAAAAAGTTCTCAAATGAGACGTTTAAGCCTTTATTTATAAGTCTTGGAAATGACATTATCTTAAAGAACGATTATGAAACAAGTGATATATTTTATGAAACGTGGGAGTGATGTAAGTTAATTCATATGAACGTGTTATGTATTATTGGGTAATGAAATCACATTCAAGTTACTTGTAGTGGGTAATGGGAGGGAAATTATGAAAATTATAGATATAATTGTAGTTTAGTGAAAGTAACTTATTTTAACAAAGAGAATGCTATTTGCAAACTTAAATGCAAGCAATTTGATCAATGAGAAAGGGAAAGACAAAAAAACACTTGTACTTGAGAGAAAAGTTCAAGGAAAAAAATTCTTAACAATGTTTATCTGAGCTTTCAAGTTATACTCTTCAAGACATCTCCAAATTTAGCTCCACAACCTTGTCAATGTGAAGTTGTAAGGAACAAGATAAAACATTAATAACAAAAAAAAAAGTATCTACAGTTATTTTTCACTTTTAACATCCTAGCAAACTAACTCAAAAACTACATTATTCAAGCTAACTACAATGGTTTCTTCTTCCTCGAATGTTGCTAATAATGTAGCACATAATAGGGGCATGCACAAACTTCATTTATACAGAGAAATGCATCCAAAACAAATTTTCTAACATATACATGTAAGTCAGTGATTTTCTTTCAACTACAAAAGATAGCAAAGTTACGTCTTAATGAGACAACATAAACCTCTCACCTTCCTTCTGTAATTTCACTGAAATCACATAACATTTACTGGAGATAGAATTGGAGCTGCCCCTGGGCTTGAGCTAATCCTGTTCCGATTATGGTTGTCGTTATTCTCAGATGCAGGGAATCTACCTGTTAAATCCTTAAAATCCCGGTCAGTAAGATAACTTTGCCTTGATTTTCTTTTTCATTTCTAATACACATTGTTACATAATCGGAAGTTGTTCAGTAAAAGTAAAGAACAATGGAGTAAATTGAAATGCTTATCATCAGATTTTCCTGTAAAGTTCTTGTTAGTCATATGATTCAAATCCATTCTTCCTAAGTATGGTCATGAAAGCAATTAGAGTGTGATCATTCCAAAGAGTGCCTGATCAAGGCCGTTGTTTTCAAGATCTCGTGAACAAGAAGATGTCTTTTCCCTACGATGCAGTATCCTTGTAGTTTGACAAGATTGCGTAGTTGCACTGCTGATATGGTGGCTACCTCCTACCTCAGCACGTCACCTCAGCAATAAATTTACTTTCCCTAAGTTAGATGCTATGAAAGCTGCTTCACAGCTACCACCCTCCACCCTCTAAGGTAATCTAACCTAGTAATGTTGATATACATACACTTATCATCTTCTCATTCTTTTTTTTAGTACTATTAATTTTTATTTTCAATAATTTTGTTTATTCACTTTATAAATTTTATAAAATTCAGAGTCAATTGAATATTATTAATTTTTTGTTAAATTTGTTGGTGCGACATTTAAAAAAAATACTGATTTGATACTCATGTAACTAAAAAAATTTGACCTAATAAACTTGAATTTAACAAAATAAATTCAATAGTGATAATAATTAGACTTGAATTTTAAAATTTGATAAATAAAGGGACTAAATTCTAAATTTATGAAAAGTGTCGTAACCATTTTTTGACAAAACGGAAATCGAACTTGGGTTTTGAAAATGAGTAAAACGGGAGTCGCCACCGACCCTTTATTAGGTGTGATCGGATCACCTTTGTTTTAATAAAACATTTGATTTACTAAAACGGGGTTTTTGGTCTACGAATATTCGAGAAAACAGGTTCGGGAGTCGGTTACGTGCGAGGAAGGATTAGCACCCTCGCAACGCCCGAAAATCGGTACCAAATTGATTAATTGATGTCCCAATGTCGAAAATTTAACAAAATTAGAATTGAATTTAGAAATTTGGGTCCTTTTGGAAACATTTGAGTCTTCTTAGAATATTAAGATTTCCTTGTTTCGAAAGGACCAAATATCACATCCAATGCGTAGGACACGATAATTTCAATCCTCAAATCCAAGGTCGTCTCTTAATCCCTAAGACTCATTTATTAAAATAACAAAAGGTTATTCAATTATTTGGTCAAGCAAGAGAACCGAAACCCAACACATAGGGCACGGTCCCTCGAATTTCCAAATACAGAACATTGCCTCGTTTTTGAAAATCTTTTTGTTTTTAGAATAAAATTGATGTATAAAAGGTGTTTTAAGGGAACGTGATTTGAAAATGGGAATAGGGTCGTGCGATGAGCAATGATGATGCAACATAAATTATGTACAAGATACTACAATAATAATGATAAGGTCAATATGTACAAATAACAATACAATAATAATAACAGTTATAATAATAATGGCAAGGGAAAATATATACAGTATATTAATATAAAAGTAGTAGTGGTAATAATAATAATAGTAGTAACCACAATAGTGTATAATATATACAAGATAATAATATAGTGAGAACGATTAAAATAGCGAATATAATAATACTGATAATAATGATAATGATACATGATATATACAATACAATAATGCAAGTATAATAATAATAATAGTAATAATAATAAAATAATACTAACAATATCAATAATATAGCAATAATAGCAAAATAGCAATAATATGTACAATATGGTTTTAGTATAATAATGATAATAATATAAAGTTAGTGATTGTAATAATAGTAAATATATATATAGCTAATAATATTACTAATAGTAACTAATAATAATAGTAATCTAACAATAAAGATAATAATAATAATAATAATAATAATAATAATAATAATAATAATAATAATAATGTCAAAAGCATAATTACAAGAGATAATCGGGGAAGGGCCAAATTAAAATCAAGACAAAGTTAGGGGGACTAAAATGGCAATAAACTAAAGTGGGAATAATATTCAGGATTAAAATGTAACACGCGCGGAATCTAGAGGGGCCAAAACGGGAATAAATCCCGTGCCCCGAAACACTGCGTTTGTCCGAGGGCTAAGTTGAACATGGGACAAAATTTAGGGTGAAAATTAAAAAACTTTAAAGACTTGATTTTAAAAGCTGAAATCGCGGAAGGATTGAAGACGCAATAAACCCTTTTGTAGAGAACACGCGGATCCTAAGGCGGATCGGGTCGGCTGGATCGGGTCAAGGTGTAAACGGCGCCGTTTTGGGCTTAAAGGTCAGCCCCTAAAACGACGTCGTTTAAAGGGGGCTATATAAGGCCTTAAACCCAAAAAAAAAATCATTTGATGTGTGTCTTTAAAAAAAATTTCCTGCTCTCGTTTTCTCTCTGGGATAGGCCCCCGATTCCGGCGATAGGGCACGCCATCGTCCACCGCCGCCGGCCACAGCACGCGGTGGCCGGGAATCGCAACAGGTTCGTTTTCCCCCCTCCCTTTTTATATATATATGCTATATATTTGTATATACTGGATTGAGTAAAAAAGAAAATCGAAACGCCGTATAAAAGAAAAATGCGAAGTCACCTTCGACGTTGCCGATTTGATTTTTACCAGTCTCGGATTTTTGTTGCCTTAAATCTGTTTTTGTTGTTTTGCCTTTTTTATTGATTGAGAAAGAGGGTCGGATTTGGTATTTCTTCTTTTCGATTGATTGCCAAAAAAGGGGGTCCTCCGTACAGTATTCTCGTTCGGTTTATATAACCGATTTCTTTGAAATAAAATACAATATGTTTTGTTTTTTTTCTTGTGTGTGCTGCTGTGGTTTAGTCTGCTGTTATTCTTGTCTTGTTCTTGCAGGCATGGGGGACAACCGGGAGTGGAGCGATGGTGCGCGCGTGGTGGTTGGCGTTGGTGGCTGAGTGGCCGACAGAAGGTCATGGTGGAGTGCGGCGCCTGGTGCTAGGGTTCCTGGAACCCTAGCTTAATTTTTTGTCCATTCGGGCCTCTGTTCATTGGGCCTGTTTTTTGTTTGGGTTTGGTCTGATGGACCCGTTTTTTGTTTGTAATGGGCCCGGGGTTAATGACCCGGGCCAAAATTGGTGATTACAGCTGCCCCTCTTTGCTCATTGTCGTGAAACGATAATAGAGCAAAGACAATAAAAGAACCAATTTTGCCCAGTCTTGGCCAAGCCTTGACTTGTTGGTCCTCGTCCTCTTCAAACAGCTTCAAACTCAACTGTAACTTGCCGCTTTGACCCGCTTCACTGTTTCGTTATATCTTCAAGGAGATGACATTTCCTATTCCACTGCTTTTTCAAGGGTACAGTTGCTAGTGCTCATTGTCGTGAAACGATAATAGAGCAAAGACAATAAAAGAACCAATTTTGCCCAGTCTTGGCCAAGCCTTGACTTGTTGGTCCTCGTCCTCTTCAAACAGCTTCAAACTCAACTGTAACTTGCCGCTTTGACCCGCTTCACTGTTTCGTTATATCTTCAAGGAGATGACATTTCCTATTCCACTGCTTTTTCAAGGGTACAGTTGCTAGTGCTTTGATTGGCTTCGATGTGATTTCGGAGCTTTGATCTTCTCCACCGGGATTTGAGGAAACAAATCTGAACTTTTCATACTGTTTCCTTGCTATCTTTATTCTGCTCTCGTGACATCAGGAGTGCCAAATCTTCTATCTTCAGTCTGCTTCCTCGCTATCTTCGGGGGGCTTCGATCTCCATTCTATTCCACTGCTACTTCTGAGAGATATAATCCCTAGTTCATCTTGCTCTTGTTCAATCTTCTTTGTCCACTAGAACTTCTTTGTCGAATTTGCTCAACACGACTTCGGTCTTCCTTCTGTAAGTATCTCCGTGTGTGCCCCGAGGCTCAACCATACTCTCATGATTTTTTTCTCTTTTTTTTTTTTTTAAAACCAACAGAAATTGAAAATACCTCAGCCTCTCATAATATGAACTAATTCTTGCGAGCAGAAAATAAAAACAGAAATTGAAAAGCAAAAATTGAGAATAACTCAGCGTGCGACTCCAGGCTCAACTCACTTCTCTCTGATATGAACTGATATTTTGAAAAGAAATTAAAAGACACCTCAGGGTGTGACCCGAGGCTCAACTCACTTCTCTCTGATATGAGTTGATATTTTGAAAGGAAATTAAAAGACACCTCAGGGGGTGACCCGGGGCTCAACTCACTTCTCTCTGATATGAGTTGATATTTTGAAAGGAAATTAAAAAACACCTCAGGGAGTGACCCGAGGCTCAACTCACTTCTCTCTGATATGAGTTGATATTTTGAAGAGAAATTGAAAGACACCTCAGGGTGTGACCCGAGGCTCAACTCACTTCTCTCTGACATGAGTTGATATTTTGAAAAGAAATTGAAAGACACCTCAGGGTGTGACCCGAGGCTCAACTCACTTCTCTCTGATATGAGTTGATATTTTGAAAAGAAATTGAAAGACACCTCAGGGTGTGACCCAAGGCTCAACTCACTTCTCTCTGATATGAGTTGATATTTTGAAAGGAAATTAAAGGCACCTCAGGGTGTGACCCGAGGCTCAACTCACTTCTCTCCGATATGAGTTGATATTTTGAAAAGAAATTAAAAGACACCTCAGGGAGTGACCCAAGGCTCAACTCATCTCTCTCTGATATGAATTGATATTTTGAAAAGGAAATTAAAAGACACCTCAGGGTGTGACCTGAGGCTCAACTCACTTCTCTCTGATATGAGTTGATATTTTGAAAAGAAATTAAAAGACACCTCAGGGAGTGACCCAAGGCTCAACTCATCTCTCTCTGATATGAATTGATATTTTGAAAAGGAAATTAAAAGACACCTCAGGGTGTGACCTGAGGCTCAACTCACTTCTCTCTGATATGAGTTGATATTTTGAAAAGAAATTAAAAGACACCTCAGGGTGTGACCCGAGGCTCAACTCACTTCTCTCTGATATGAGTTGATATTTTGAAAAGAAATTAAAAGACACCTCAGGGTGTGACCCGAGGCTCAACTCACTTCTCTCTGATATGAGTTGATATTTTGAAAAGAAATTAAAAGACACCTCAGGGTGTGACCCGAGGCTCAACTCACTTCTCTCTGATATGAGTTGATATTTTGAAAAGAAATTAAAAGACACCTCAGGGAGTGACCCAAGGCTCAACTCATCTCTCTCTGATATGAATTGATATTTTGAAAAGGAAATTAAAAGACACCTCAGGGTGTGACCTGAGGCTCAACTCACTTCTCTCTGATATGAGTTGATATTTTGAAAAGAAATTAAAAGACACCTCAGGGAGTGACCCAAGGCTCAACTCATCTCTCTCTGATATGAATTGATATTTTGAAAAGGAAATTAAAAGACACCTCAGGGTGTGACCTGAGGCTCAACTCACTTCTCTCTGATATGAGTTGATATTTTGAAAAGAAATTAAAAGACACCTCAGGGTGTGACCCGAGGCTCAACTCACTTCTCTCTGATATGAGTTGATATTTTGAAAAGAAATTAAAAGACACCTCAGGGTGTGACCCGAGGCTCAACTCACTTCTCTCTGATATGAGTTGATATTTTGAAAAGAAATTAAAAGACACCTCAGGGTGTGACCCGAGGCTCAACTCACTTCTCTCTGATATGAGTTGATATTTTGAACAGAAATTAAAAGACACCTCAGGGTGTGACCCGAGGCTCAACTCACTTCTCTCTGATATGAGTTGATATTTTGAAAAGAAATTAAAAGACACCTCTGGGTGTGACCCGAGGCTCAACTCACTTCTCTCTGATATGAGTTAATATTTGCAACTAGAATCTCAAAATATATCATCTGGTGGAACTCGGATATCTTCTTTCTCCTTGGTTCGGCGCAACCATCGTTAAGATTTCTGGCATACCTGTATGTGTCATGTGTGATGATGTTATGACATGCATGTGTTTGTCTTAAATGCCTACATGATTATGCCATGTATCTTGGGCTTGTTTGTCATGTATCTCTTCTTGTCGCGACTCTCGTGATGACCTGCATTCACTGCTTCGACTCTTGACTTTCCTCAAGCTTGATATCTGCCCCCAGGTTCTACAAGTAATTCGTGTTTCTCGTTGTCCCCTTTTTTTTTTTTTGAAATTTGTCCTTGCTTTGAAGCTCCCGTATTTACCCAATTCTCATTCAGGTAATGCTCCATATTCTTTTTGTTTCGAGTGTGTAGTTTTACTATTTATCTCCAAAATGAATCATGAATAAAATGCATGAAAATGGCAAAGTAGGTATGAAAGGTGTTCCTCGTATCTATATTTATTTCAAAAACAGTAAGAAAATTGACAAGGAATGACTCGATTAAGAAAGCTTTATAAAAGGAAAACAAGTTTAGTTGTAGTAAGTGCTCTAGATATCTGACGTATGAACCTCTCCATGTTTCTCCATCCTGAATCTTTTCGAGCAAGATTTTCCGTGTAGAAGATTCTTGAGCTTCAGAGTCTGCTTCAGTACTATGATCTCGCCGTTTGACTCCTTGTTCAACCCATTTCTGCCTTCTCGGACCAGATTGCTTCCTTAGGATGCCCTTTCGGGTTTTCATCCTAAGCCTTCTCCGTTTATCAGGATGCCTTTTCGGTTTTTTTTTTTTAGGCGTAATATTTCTTCACGGCATCTGAGTTCACCGGGTTTGGTAACTCCTTCCCATCCATTTCAGTGAGGATCAAAGATCCACCTGAGAAAGCTCTCTTTACGACGTATGGTCCTTCCCAATTCGGTGCCCATTTTCCTCGAAAGTCCTTTTGTATAGGGAGAATCTTCCGCAACACGAGTTCTCCTTCGCGAAATTCCCTTGGACGCACTTTCTTGTTATGGGCTGCGATCATCCTCCTTTGGTACATCTGTCCGTGACAAATTGCCCTCAAGCGTTTTTCTTCAATCAGATTCAGTTGATCATATCGAGCCTGAACCCATTCAGATTCTTCTAGCTTTGACTCCATTAAGATTCGCAGGGAGGGGATTTCCACCTCAATGGGCAGCACAGCTTCCATTCCATAGACTAGAGAGAAAGGAGTTGCCCCGGTAGAGGTACGCACACACGTCCGATACGCGTATAGAGCAAATGGTAGTTTCTCATGCCAATCCTTATACGTCTCAGTCATCTTCCCAATGATCTTCTTGATATTCTTGTTAGCGGCTTCTACTGCTCCGTTCATCTTTGGACGATAGGGTGAGGAATTGTGATGCTTTATTTGAAACTGCTCACACACTTCCTTCATCATTTTGTTGTTCAGATTCAAAGCATTATCTGAAATAATTCTTTCTGGCAAGCCATATCGGCATATGATCTCCTTTTTTAAGAATATGCACACTGCTGTCCTTGTCACATTAGCAAACGAAGCAGCTTCTATCCATTTTGTGAAGTAGTCTATGACCACAAAAATGAATCGATGTCCATTAGAAGCTTTCGGGGAGATTGGCCCTATAACATCCATGCCCCACATAGAAAAGGGCCACGGGGAAGTCATGACATGAAGGGGTGAAGGTGCTGCATGAATTTTATCGCCATAAACCTGACATTTGTGACACTTTCGTGCGTAAATAATGCTATCACTTTCCATTGTCAACCAGTAATAACCGAGTCTCATAATTTGCCTGGCCATAGTGAAGCCATTGGCGTGTGTTCCACAAACTCCTTCATGGACCTCTTCGAGTATCTTTCTAGCTTCAACAGTATCCACACATCTCAGGAGGACTTGATCTTTCCCTTTTTTGTACAGGATGTCCCTATCGAGAACGAATCCCGCTGCCAATCTCCTGATCGTTCTTTTGTCGTTTTCGTTTGCTTGCTCAGGATATCTTTGATTCTTGACATATTCTAAGATATCATGGAACCATGGTTGCCCATCTGCCTCGTTGTCAATGCTAAAGCAATGCGCAGGGGCCTCGTATATGCTCATCTGGAAAGGTATTATTTCTGTTTCCCGGTTTGCTTTGAACATTGAAGCTAAGGTGGCCAGGGCGTCAACCAGCTGGTTTTCCTCTCGTGGGAAATAATTAAAGGTTACTTCTTCAAATTCTTCAACCAATTCCGCGACAAGATCACGATATTTAATCAATTTTGAGTCTCTTACTTCCCAATCTCCACGGATTTGGTAAATTACCAATGCCGAGTCCCCGGAGACTGCCAAGACCTTAACGTTCTGCTCGATAGCTGCGCGAAGTCCCATGATGCAAGCCTCATATTCTGCTATGTTGTTGGTACAGAAGAAATTTAATCTGGCAGTAAAGGGGTAATGATACCCTTCTGGTGACACTAAGACTGCTCCAATCCCGTGCCCCAACGCGTTTGACGCGCCATCAAAACTCATCTTCCATGATTTCTCTTTCGACGATTCACACTCTTCTTCCGTAACGCATATCAAGTCTTCGTCTGGGAAGTCAAATCTCAATGGCCCGTACTCCTTGTTGTCCGAGTTGCTAAGAAATCAGCTATTGCGCTCCCTTTAATCGATTTCTGGCTTACGTATACGATGTCATACTCTGATAGTAGGATCTGCCATCGTGCCATTCTTCCTGAGAGTGCAGGCTACTCCATCATGTACTTTATTGGGTCTAGCTTCGAAATCAGCCACGTCGTATGATACAGCACATATTGCCTAAGCCTCCGAGTTGCCCAGACCAGAGCACAACAAAACTTTTCGATTGTCGGATATCTTGTCTCACACTCCGTGAATTTCTTACTGAGATAATAGATCGCCTGTTCTCTTTTTCCTGACTCATCATGTTGCCCCAAGACGCAACCCATTGAGTTTTCGGACACAGTCAGATATAGTATTAGTGGCCTTCCGGGGGTTGGCGGTACTAGCACCGGAGGACTAGATAAATACTGCTTTATCTTGTCAAAAGCCTCTTGGCATTCCTTGTCCCATTCTCCAGAATTGTGTTTTCGAAGGAGTCGAAAAATTGGATCACACTGCTTGGTGAGTTGAGCAATGAACCGAGCAATGTAATTCAATCTCCCTAGAAATCCTCTGACTTCCTTTTGTGTGCGCGGCAGCGGTAGTTCTTGTATGGCCTTTATTTTATCCGGATCAACCTCGATACCTTTCTCGCTGACGATGAATCCCAATAATTTTCCTGAGGTAGCCCCAAAGGTACATTTGGCGGGATTAAGCTTTAGTTGGAATTTTCTCAATCTTTCGAACAGCTTCCGGAGGTTCTCAACATGCTCTCTTTCTCCTCGAGATTTGGCAATCATATCGTCGACATAGACTTCTATTTCCTTGTGCATCATGTCGTGAAACAACGTTACCATGGCTCTTTGATATGTTGCCCCGGCATTCTTTAGACCGAACGGCATCACTTTGTAGCAGAATGTTCCCCACATCATCGTGAACGTAGTTTTCTCCATGTCTTCGGGAGCCATCTTGATTTGATTGTAGCCCGAAAATCCATCCATGAAGGAGAAAAACGAACTCTTCGCCGTGTTATCTACCAATGTATCAATGTGCGGCAACGGGAAATTATCTTTAGGGCTGGCTCGATTTAAATCACGGTAATCTACGCACATTCGTACTTTGCCATCTTTCTTCGGTACTGGGACTATATTAGCTACCCATTCCGGATATCTAGAGACTTGCAGGAATCCAGCATCAAATTGTTTCTTTATTTCTTCCTTTATCTTTAAGAGCATTTCTGGCCTCATCCGCCTTAACTTCTGTTGGATAGGCTTCCATTCGGGTTTCAGTGGGAGTCTATGGGCCGCTATATCTTCGTTCAAACCTGGCATATCTTGAAACGACCATGCGAACACGTCTTTGTACTCATGAAGCAAAGTGATTAGATCATGTTTGGTGTCTTCAGATATGGAGGTCCCGACTTTTACCTCTTGTTTCTTTTCTTCATTTCCTAAATTCACTGTCTCGACTGATTCTTGATAGGGCAGAATTTGTTTATCCTCTTGTTCTACCATTTTTAGTAGGTCTGGGGAAGAAGTATAGTCTTCGGCATCTTCTTCAGCCTCGAGTTCTCCTACACAAATAGCCTTCTCGAATTCGATTTTAGGACTCATAACAGGATTGTTCATGTCGTTGATATCCGAGCACCTGAAAAGTAAAAAAGAAAAGACTATAGAGGGACATCGTGACATGATGATATGGGATATATAGGGACAGGTAAAGAAAGAAATGAATGTGGAACCAATGAGAATGAAAGAACGCGACAAAATGCATCTTTATTCATGTTTCATTTTAAAAGCTAGATAGACAAAATAAACTCTCACAACATATTCCCCTACAGCTTAGGGGTATACAAAAAGTTAATACTGAGCATTACTCCGGAGGGGATTTGGAAACTACAAGGAGATCCACAGCAGTCCAATTGTTCAAAGTGAATCCTGGAGGACAAGGGCGTATCATCGAAGAGTTTCCAATCGCATTATTCCCTTTGCCAATGACATTTATGCTGAAGTCCTGTAGACCCTTTTCTACCCATGACACCATACTCCGCGGGTCCTCTTCTCTCGGGAATATAATTCCGGCCGAGGTAAATGTTTTCGACAAAGGCGGATATGTTATGGGTTCCCACTCTAATTCTCGACCTGTGACTCTTGCGATCCTTCTTTCTTGCTCCCTTTGCAATTTTTCCTTCTTTGTTGCATGTCGGGCTTAAATCCTAAGCCGTATCGAGCCTTGTGGGTACCGGTTTTAGCGCTCTAGCCATCCCTTGCTGGTATTTCCCCAAGCCTTTCCTTGCTCGGGCTCCTTTTCCAACCGTTAGTTTGATTCCCATCCTGGTATTCTTTGACAACTTGGGTGTGGGGGCTTTGCTTCCTTCAGCAATGAAAGTAGCATTGATGAATTCAAAGGAACGGAAGGAACACTCTACTGCGTCTTTGTTCACCTCGATGTAGGGTGCATCGGTAGAGATGGCCGCAATGATGTCTTCCTCACCAGCAACGGTGATCAAGCGATTATCCATGACAAACTTTACTTTCTGGTGGAGAGATGAAGGGACTGCCCCAGCTGAATGGATCCAAGTCTCCCTAAGAGGCAATTGTATGAAGGTGCAATGTCCATGACCTGGAATTCAATATTGTATGTGCATGGGCCCACTTCTAGAGGGATCTCTATCTTTCCCATGACCTCCCGTCGCGTCCCATCAAACGCTCTTACCGTGGAATGACAAGGTCTCAAATAAGACATATCCACCAGCATTCTGGACAGTGTCGCTAAAGGCATGACGTTAAGCGCAGACCCGTTATCAATGAGTACACTTGGTACTATGTATCCTTTGCAATAGGCCGTGATATGTAGTGCCTTGACGGAGCCCCTTCCATTTGGTGGTATTTCATCATTGCTGAAGGAGATGAAATTATCTGCGTTTAGGTTATTTGCCCACCTATCAAGTTTTTCCACGGGTACATTACTCGGTACATATGCTTGGTTTAACACACTTAATAGAGCGTTTCGGTGTGGTTCTGAGTTTAACAGTAGAGATAACACTGAGATCTTTGCTGGTTGCTTGTTCAATTGCTCCACAATGTTATACTCGCTGTGCTTGATGAACCTTAAAAATTCGTGTGCTTCGTCCTCACTCACGGGCCTTTTAGATTCTTGTCTAGATTGTACTTCAACCTCAGCCTCGGTTTCATGCATCGGCGCTTTCCCCTTTTGACTCGCGTTTACGACTTTCTTTTCCAAGTTCGACCATCTTGGGAGAATAACACCTTCCGCTACGGATGAAATGCCCTACTTCGCTAACGCTTCCATTCGTAGCTTCTGGCAGGGTAATGTTGACATCATATTCCCAAGGCACTGCTTTGTCCTCCTTGTAAGGGAACGGAGTTGGCATCTTAATTATCATCTTTGGTTTCGGCTCCTCCCTTTTTGCCTCGTAGTAGATTATCAAAGGTCGGTCGGCACTATAAGGGGGTCCTGATGATCGATCTTCGGATGCACATACATCTTTTTCGATGATCTCTTCCTTTTTATCATAGACCTCAAACTCCTTATTGTTCATCATATCTTGGAGCAATTCTTTAAATTTCTTACAAGATTGGATGCGGTGCCCTTCTATGCCATGAAAGACACAAAAACTTTGACCTTCTGTATCTTCCTCCTTGGAACTTTTGTCAAGCGGACCAAGCAAACCCTTTTTCATTATTTCCCATATTTTCCCCAATGACGTCTTTATTTCAGAGACACGACTTTTAGCTCGCCGGCCATCTTCATTTGTCACCACGTTCACGTTCCCTTCAGTATGGTTAGGGAGCGGATTTCTGGCCACCGTACTGATCCCATCAAAACGTAGAATGCCCGCATCAATTAGACTCTGAACCTTTCTTTTAAAGGCTATGCAATTATCCGTGGAATGCCCCCGGTTTCCAGCATGGTACATGCAGCTAGCATTAGGATCGTACCATTTAGGATAAGGAGGTTTCAAAGGTGCTATGTAATGCGGTGCTATTAGTTGTTTCTCTAGCAACTTTGGGCACAGTTCCCCGTATGTCATGGGAATAGGGGCAAACTGAGGTTTTTCGGGGTTGGGTCTCGTTGGCCTTGGTTCATTTCTGGGTTGGCTCGGAGCGATTGTGGTATTTGGTGAGAAGATGGTGAGTGGTCTTTGGGCATCAGCGGTATAGACGGGATAAGGGGGAGGGGTTTGATAATAGAGGTTCTGAGGAGGAAAGTAGAGGTTTGGAGTTGGGCGGAATTGAGGTCGAGGTTGGATAGGGTATGGATTAGGAGTGTAGTGATTCTCGGTCCCTACCATATGGGTTTCTGGCTCCTTCTTCTTAAATGGCCTTTTAGAGCTTTCAGACCCTTCCATTCTCCCGTTCCTGATGCCGTTTTCGATAAGCTCTCCAGATATTACGACATCTGCGAAATCCTTTGTGGCATTCCCCACCAGTTTGTCATAGAATGGCGCTCTTAAAGTGTTAATAAAAAGGACTGTGATCTCCGTCTTGGTTAGTGGAGGTTCCACTTGAACCGAGACTTCTCTCCACCTTTGAGCATATTGCCTAAAGGTCTCAGATGGCTTCTTTTCCATCATCTGTAATGTTAGGCGATCAGGCGCTATGTCGGAGACGTGTTTATATTGCTCACAGAATGCTGCAGCTAAGTCATCCCATGATTGGATCTTTTCTCTTCCTAGTTGATTGTACCATCGGAGAGCTGACCCTATCAAGCTTTCTTGAAAGCAGTGTATCAGCAACTTGTCTTCGTCCTCATAACCGGCCATTTTCCGACAAAACATGATGAGATGCGCCTTTGGGCACCTTGTTCCATCGTATTTCTCAAAGTCTGGTGCTTTAAATTTTGGGGGCAAGACCAGACCAGGAACCAAACTGAGCTTTTTGACGCTCATTGCGGAAGAGGCTCTAGTTCCCTCTACTGCCCTGAGTCTTTCTTCCAGATCTTTAAACTTGTCTTGAGCGCCCTGGTCCTTCATTCTTAACTTAGCTAGTTCCACAGGATCATCCAAATCTGGGACAATAGGGTCAGCTGGGTTAGTTCCGTGACTTGATGCAAATACTCCTTGTCCTAGATGGGTAGGTGGAAATACAGGTGGGTGTTCCAGGCCTGTAAATTCCTTTTGAGGCCAGACCCCATGGGGTGGAGTAAATCCTGGAGGATGGCCTTCGCTTTCTTTCCCGGTACTAGTTGTAGGGTCTTTTCCTTTGTTTGTTATCCCACTCATTAATTGGGTCATTTGGGCCACCATATCCTTTTGAGCCTTTTCCATCTGGTCTTTCAATTCTTTCTGAAACTTCTTCATTTGGTCTTCCATGTCCTTCTGGAACTGTTCGTATCTTTGGTCCATTGCTTTTGCCTTACGACGAGTGTTGTAGTAATGTATGATAGGTTGATCCTCGTCGGTTTCCAGGGTAACTTCTGTCACGTTTTTAACCAATTAGGCTCCTTTTTGATGCAAATGGTGTGATGTATGCGAGTGGATGGAATGCAATGCATGGAATGAATGCAAGAAGAAAAAAAGGTGTTGATTTGATTCAATCCCGTTAGATAAACTTTACTAGAAAACGAATTTCCTTTCATAGAACGGATGATTACATATACGACCTTGCCCTAATGCCTAAATCCTTAATTTTCCTAAGAAGCCAAGCTAAACTTTGGCCTCGCTTCGATCCTGACTCATACATCAGACTTAACGTGTCGGCCCGAACTCCCAGGATTTGCAAATGATCGGCCGCCTCTCGGATTTGAGCCACGGCTTCGCCCATTAAGTAGTCTCTGTTTCTGATCTGTTCTTGGGAACGGTGGAACTGCTCCTTCCAGTGTCCATTGCCCGCTTCAAGGATCTCACATCGAATTTTGCTATCTTGTAATGCAGTCTCGAGCTCCTCTATCTTTCCTCTCATCTCCTCAATTTTGTTTTGATTAGCTTTTAATTCAACTACCGAGTTGCGACTACGGTGCAAAAGTAGTGACCTTTCTAATTCTACTACTTGAGCGCGTAACCTCTCCTTTTCGCTTTGGCTTTCCAACAGGCTCTTTTTCAAAGCGTCCTCTCGTACTCGAGCATATTGGAATTTCCTCTCCCACTGATCGGCTCTGGACTTTTCTTCTTTAATTTCCTGTCGCCATTGTTCTGACGTTTTGCCCAAACCAGCAGTTCTGATGGACATGCGTAGCTTCTTATAGTCCGTCTTTAGACTATCCAAATCCTCTTCGGCCTTGTTCTTTCCTTTTTTCAATTTTTCGGCCTCGAACTTGTGGAGGTCAACATCTAACCCTAACCGCATCTTTTCCCCTTCTAGCTGCTCTATCTTTTTACCCAATTCTCGGCTCCTTCTCTCGAAGTCTTGCTTGATAATCTCTAATTCAGATGGGATCACTTGCAGCTGCTCTTTTATTGGCCGAGCATTCCCTCGGGTAGGCCTTGGGATGTTGTCATTGACTCTTTTGGCCCACCATCGATTGTACTCAGGCGTAATCATCGGCCTTATGGCGAGTTTCTTCATTTTTCGAGTTTGAGTCCATGCATCTGATATCTCACGAACTTTCTTCTTATAGTTATCGTCCTTGTACGAAAACTCACACTGGGCTAATCCATGTGTCGCCGGTATAAATTGCCTTGATTGATACTGCCTCATTACTAGCAATGGGGCGTACCCAACAGCTCCCCATATTCCGAGTAAAGGGACCCAGTCGAACTCTCCGCATCGATACAAAATTTCGTCAGGGATCATCCACGGAGTCTTCCATTCTACATCTTCTATTTGCAAATTTTGGAGGATCGCTATCCATTTCTCTCCTGATAGGTCGTCTCGCCTTGGCGTATCCGCTAATTCCTTCAGAGGGGAGTAGTTTTCAAAAAAGATTTTGCATGAGACCTTTTCCATCTTCCAGAAGCGGGAATGAAACCATGAAAGCAACAGTTGTGCACATCCTACGAACCTTCCTTCGCCCGCTCTTCGGCAGGCATTCAATGATCTAAAGATTTCGGCCAAAATTGCGGGGATAGGTGTGACTCCCTTATCGAGTTTATCAAATAGGTCCGAAACTGCCTCCTCTATGTGCCCTAATGCTTTGGGGAAGATGACCAAACCATAGATGCTTAGAGCGAAGACGTCGACCCTCTTTTTCTTATCAGGATGTGCCATGATCAAGTCCTTCAAGTGTTTCCACGGAATGCACTTACAATCCCCCTTTTGTTAGATCCGGGCCGTAATCCATTGCTCACTCATTCCTGTGATGTTCATTAGCCTTTTTGAGAATGCCGACACATTAGCAAACCTTGAATATGCCTTATCAGTTTGAATTCTTGGGCATCGAAACAAAGCTGTGTACTCTTCTATAGTTGGAACCAAATCTACATTTCCAAAAGTGAAGCAACTGTAGGCGGGGTTCCAAAACTGGGTAATGGCTCGAAGTAGGTACTCGTCTACCTTGATATCCAGTAGATAGTGCAGATCACCGTAATTATGGTAGAACAGTTGTTTGTCCTCATTGCCCCAGGAATCCCATATCTCCTTTAGTTCTCGCAGGTCATTTTGAGCCACACTGACGCGGTGAAATCCCACAACTCTGACTCATACCCCACTGTCAAGCTATCTCCTTTTTCTCGCTGTATTCTTTCGGACCACACCTGAACGGCCGCATTATCCTCCACTCTATTAAGAAACCCTTTTTCCATGTCAAGCTTTTCTATCTAGCAATCGAATGTGGATCAACACCCTTTCTATAATGAAATGCCATGCAATGAAAATGAAACACCACAAGTTAGTACCAGGTACAAAAGGAATTTAAAACAAACAGGAGATAATCAAACTCATATTTAAGGTGACAACTAGGGTTTGCACGGCTCTATCTACAACGGGCTCTTAGGTTCCTCTATATGTGGTTTGGTTCTAAAGTATGGGTACCTGAACCAGCAGATTCCTCGATCCTCACCCATTATAGGCTCATATGGACCGAGTTCAGTTCAGGGGAATACATTTTCCTATGGCTGCACGGAGATAAAAATCTCACGAAGACATAGGTACGGATGTATCCCGGAAGCGATCCACTATCTTGCACGGAGGTAAAAACCTCACGAAAGAGTAGCTTCTCACTCCCACTTAAGGGTGTGACCGCAGTCATGCAATGCAATGCCAAAGTATTTCACGAGACTCGACATTATAGCACAAACAAATGCATCAAAGAGAAACAAGATTTTCAAAACAACTTTCCAAATTTTCAATCAAAGGGACAAAAATCAATCAATTTACGGCCTGACTCTCGGAGTCCCCAGTGGAGTCGCCAAGCTGTCGTAACCATTTTTTGACAAAACGGAAATCGAACTTGGGTTTTGAAAATGAGTAAAACGGGAGTCGCCACCGACCCTTTATTAGGTGTGATCGGATCACCTTTGTTTTAATAAAACATTTGATTTACTAAAACGGGGTTTTTGGTCTACGAATATTCGAGAAAACAGGTTCGGGAGTCGGTTACGTGCGAGGAAGGATTAGCACCCTCGCAACGCCCGAAAATCGGTACCAAATTGATTAATTGATGTCCCAATGTCGAAAATTTAACAAAATTAGAATTGAATTTAGAAATTTGGGTCCTTTTGGAAACATTTGAGTCTTCTTAGAATATTAAGATTTCCTTGTTTCGAAAGGACCAAATATCACATCCAATGCGTAGGACACGATAATTTCAATCCTCAAATCCAAGGTCGTCTCTTAATCCCTAAGACTCATTTATTAAAATAACAAAAGGTTATTCAATTATTTGGTCAAGCAAGAGAACCGAAACCCAACACATAGGGCACGGTCCCTCGAATTTCCAAATACAGAACATTGCCTCGTTTTTGAAAATCTTTTTGTTTTTAGAATAAAATTGATGTATAAAAGGTGTTTTAAGGGAACGTGATTTGAAAATGGGAATAGGGTCGTGCGATGAGCAATGATGATGCAACATAAATTATGTACAAGATACTACAATAATAATGATAAGGTCAATATGTACAAATAACAATACAATAATAATAACAGTTATAATAATAATGGCAAGGGAAAATATATACAGTATATTAATATAAAAGTAGTAGTGGTAATAATAATAGTAGTAACCACAATAGTGTATAATATATACAAGATAATAATATAGTGAGAACGATTAAAATAACGAATATAATAATACTGATAATAATGATAATGATACATGATATATACAATACAATAATGCAAGTATAATAATAATAATAGTAATAATAATAAAATAATACTAACAATATCAATAATATAGCAATAATAGCAAAATAGCAATAATATGTACAATATGGTTTTAGTATAATAATGATAATAATATAAAGTTAGTGATTGTAATAATAGTAAATATATATATAGCTAATAATATTACTAATAGTAACTAATAATAATAGTAATCTAACAATAAAGATAATAATAATAATAATAATAATAATAATAATAATAATAATAATAATAATAATAATAATGTCAAAAGCATAATTACAAGAGATAATCGGGGAAGGGCCAAATTAAAATCAAGACAAAGTTAGGGGGACTAAAATGGCAATAAACTAAAGTGGGAATAATATTCAGGATTAAAATGTAACACGCGCGGAATCTAGAGGGGCCAAAACGGGAATAAATCCCGTGCCCCGAAACACTGCGTTTGTCCGAGGGCTAAGTTGAACATGGGACAAAATTTAGGGTGAAAATTAAAAAACTTTAAAGACTTGATTTTAAAAGCTGAAATCGCGGAAGGATTGAAGACGCAATAAACCCTTTTGTAGAGAACACGCGGATCCTAAGGCGGATCGGGTCGGCTGGATCGGGTCAAGGTGTAAACGGCGCCGTTTTGGGCTTAAAGGTCAGCCCCTAAAACGACGTCGTTTAAAGGGGGCTATATAAGGCCTTAAACCCAAAAAAAAAATCATTTGATGTGTGTCTTTAAAAAAAATTTCCTGCTCTCGTTTTCTCTCTGGGATAGGCCCCCGATTCCGGCGATAGGGCACGCCATCGTCCACCGCCGCCGGCCACCGCACGCGGTGGCCGGGAATCGCAACAGGTTCGTTTTCCCCCCTCCCTTTTTATATATATATGCTATATATCTGTATATACTGGATTGAGTAAAAAAGAAAATCGAAACGCCGTATAAAAGAAAAATGCGAAGTCACCTTCGACGTTGCCGATCTGATTTTTACCAGTCTCGGATTTTTGTTGCCTTAAATCTGTTTTTGTTGTTTTGCCTTTTTTATTGATTGAGAAAGAGGGTCGGATTTGGTATTTCTTCTTTTCGATTGATTGCCAAAAAAGGGGGTCCTCCGTACAGTATTCTCGTTCGGTTTATATAACCGATTTCTTTGAAATAAAATACAATATGTTTTGTTTTTTTTCTTGTGTGTGCTGCTGTGGTTTAGTCTGCTGTTATTCTTGTCTTGTTCTTGCAGGCATGGGGGACAACCGGGAGTGGAGCGATGGTGCGCGCGTGGTGGTTGGCGTTGGTGGCTGAGTGGCCGACAGAAGGTCATGGTGGAGTGCGGCGCCTGGTGCTAGGGTTCCTGGAACCCTAGCTTAATTTTTTGTCCATTCGGGCCTCTGTTCATTGGGCCTGTTTTTTGTTTGGGTTTGGTCTGATGGACCCGTTTTTTGTTTGTAATGGGCCCGGGGTTAATGACCCGGGCCAAAATTGGTGATTACAAAAAGTAAATAGACTTATGGCATATTTTAACCTTAATGATCCCTTTATTTCAGTTGAACAACTTCTCTCTTTATTTTGATTTTCTAGGCCGAAGGGTGGAATTAATCAAACGATCAGGGCTAGGTTTTCTTCATTCTTGACTTAATTTCTTTTGATCTCATTCTGTTTGCTTTTGCCGCCAAGTATACCAGGAAGAAATAATTATGATGATTTTTCACTGAACTTCATAGCAAATGCCAATTCAGAAACAATATTATTCAAAGAATTCACTACAATGGTTTCTTCTTCCAGTAATGTTAACAAGGTCAAAGCCATTGTCAAAGCTGTTCCTTGATTCGCCAGTAATGTAGTACTAACAGTGCTATGCACCATTCACAAATTCCATTTATACAGAGAAATGCATCCAAAACAAATTTGTCTTGATAAGACATATGCAAGGACGTAAGGACGTAAGTCTCTCACCTTCTTTCAATAATTTCACTAAATTCACTGACATTTACAGGACATAGACTTGGTGCTACCCCTGGGCCTGAGCTAATCCTGTTCTGGTTATGGTTGTCATTATCCTCGGATGCAGTCGATGCTTGTATACTTTCAGTCACAAAACTGCTTGTTAAATCCCTAAAATCCCAGTCAGTAAGATAGCTTGGTCTTGTTATAACACCACTCACTTCAATATCCCCAGCAAGCATAGCCACAACACGGGACATGGGTGGCCGCATCGATGGTGATCCCTGAGTGCACAAAAGGGCAACCCCGACTATTCGGAGAGCTTCATTTTCGTCAAACTCAAATAAATTTGGATCAACTAGATCCAGGCTTTGGTTATTTTCATGTAGAGCCCATGCCTGGAAACGTTGTAGAAAATGCATTTCATTCATCATGAGTTACATGTCCTTTTGAAGGCAATGAAAAACAATTGAGTACGAGAAATGAATAAGGATTGCCTAATACTTACCCATTCGAGAAGATAGATTTTATCATCTTCCAAGCTATTATCTGAGTTTGGTCTACCACTGAGAATCTCCAAAGCAACAATACCAAAGCCAAAAATATCAGCCTTTTCAGTGAGATGCCCACGCATTGCATACTCCGGTGCTAGGTAGCCTCTTCAACGTAAAATAAATCCCATTTTGTGAGTGTTTATCCATACAATTACTTTATCTAGTTACTTGGTTTACATGGTTGTTGAACTATATATGAATGCAAAAAAATAAAAAATAAAAATAAAAAGAAAGAAAGAAAGAAAGAAAGAAAGAAAGAAAAAAGGCATTAAGAACTCTTACATGGTTCCGGCAACCCGAGTGCTGATGTGCGTTTTTTCGTCATCATATAGCTTTGCCAATCCAAAATCAGATATTTTGGGGCGCAATTCTGCATCAAGGAGAATATTACTTGCCTTAACATCTCTATGTACAATCCTTGGCCTAGACTCCTCATGAAGATAAGCTAACCCTCTTGCAGTTGCTAAACAGATATTGTAGCGGGTAGGCCAATCAAGACGCAAGTCACTACGTCCTGCATATATAGTGTCAAAAAACTTATCAAGTTGTTCAGAAAAGAGTAATCGACAATGGAGTAAATTCATATGCTCATCATCATATATTTTCTGCAAAAGGACAGAAAATGGAAAGCATTCTGCACTAGTTAATCATATGCTTCAAATCCATTCTTCCGATGTTTAATGGTTCCAGAGCCTGAACAGCTAAAGCATTAAAGAATTATTACAGTGTGATCATACCAAAGAGTGCCTGATCAAGGCTTTTGTTTTCCAGATACTCGTAAACAAGAAGATGCCTTTTCCCTTCGATGCAGCAACCATGTAGTTTGACAAGATTGCGATGTTGCACCGCTGATATGGTGGCTACTTCAGCAATAAATTGGCTCTTTCCTTGCTGAGATGCTACTGAAAGTTGCTTCACAGCTACCACCCTCTCATCTGATAATGTACCCTACAAGGTAATCTAACTTAGCGATGTTGAACTATATGCCATCCTCTCAAAAGTGTTTCAATCATTAAGATTATTGCATCCTAAAAATGTAAAACAGAGCATACCATGTAGACAGCTCCATAACCCCCTTCTCCTAACTTGTTTGAAGGACTGAAGTCGTCTGTGGCAGCTCTCAACTCAGCATAGCTAAATGTGTTTGGTCTAGGGCCAATTGCAAGAAGCACTGCAGATTCAAGGCAAGTAGTGGGCTGTAAAACCTTTATGTAATATTTCCATATTAATTATAATGCTGACTTTGTTAATGGTACTAGAGCTGAAGCTGCTCGGTATTAGATATGCAATGTTTGTGAAGGTACAAAATCATGTTTAAAATATCCATATTCAACAGCCATGTTTTACACATATGATCCTCCAAATATATGAAAAAAATATTGAAATATTATGTATACATGTATAGATACAAATCCTTACCAACACTTAAGGTAATCTAGTTTAAGACTAGATATGCTCTAGGATTGCTCATTCAATTTTGGGTCCTCTCTCTCTATATATATATATGCAAAGGGAATTACTATCCAGAAATTATTTCATTCACTACCACTATCAAGGGCATCGAGAATTACCATCTATAAATCATTATCCAGGACCTACTTCCTAGCTGTACTATTGACATACAAAACTGAACTAGCAACATGTCTCATTGTTCCCAACCAACAAACATCTTTTGTAGATATATAACCACTATGATGATGAAGTACTTTGTATGTAAAGTACTGAGCATGCTCTTACCTTCCTCATCAACATATTCTTTTCTTCTCATAAAGTGAATACTTATATATATTAGCACCAAAGCAACAGCTCCAACAGCAACTACAATACCAACAAGCAGTGCTGTTTTCCTCTTAGAAGTGCCTGGTGGTAACCCACTAACAGTTGGTTTAAAATCTAAGCCAACAAAGTAGAGTCATCAGAAGCAGAAAACAAAAGCACATTTTAAGGATCTTGTCAGAAAGACTGATATGTGTTAATATTCTTACCTGGGACCACACTAATAGCTGAAATAGATGGACCATAATAACCTAATTCTGGTACACAGCAGGTCCCCTTACCAGCCCAATGCAAGTGAATTTCAAGATGGTTATCTGTCACATTAGCAACAAATCTCCTAGTAATTGCTCTTTCAGCCCCGCCTGCCTCCTTTGATATATCGAAATCTTTAGCTTGAAGACCCCCCTGTGAAAGTGGTGATGAGATATAAGCATAACTGTATTCATAGAAACACTGGAAATAGAACTATGGAAGTAACAAAATTTTTGATCTACACTTGAGAATCATTTCATTTATTATGTTAAGTAGGCATTACCTGAATATAAATATCGAAAACACGTCTTCCTAAACTTTTCCAAGACCGAGTGATTCTATCTGGATAAGCTGTTTCCGCAAAGAACAAGTTTATAGTGTAAGGCCCGTTCTCAAGCCCCAGGCCATAGTATCTGAGTGACACAGGGGATGTCCTTGAAGTAAGAAAAAGCCCAGGAGTGTTGGTGTTTTTCACTTGTGCAAATGTGTTTTGCACATACATTGGATTCTCCCTGTCTTCGTACACTCCTACACTGCTAACTGCCCATTTTTGAGTACTTGTTACATTAAATGTTGCTGTGCCCAGAGAATTGTTCTCTGCCTCAAACACTATGCTATCAGCAGTCATCTGCAGACCACCACACTTGATTGCAAAGTTTGCATCTGCCATGCAGCCATTGAGAGATGTTTAACAAATAACTAAGACATGGTCATTATCCTCATAGGAATTTATACATAATTCAAACCTCAACAACATAGACTGATGCCGAAGTTTTAGCTAAGCTTACATCGTGGAGCATTTCTATTGCATGGGAAGCCTCTTTGAAGGCACTGCAATCCTGGTAAAAGTCTGTAATTTGAAAAATATTTACTTTAAAATAATGCATTGCATGACTGAAATGATTACAACTATTTACTCGTGGGGTAAAGATGGAAAGGAAAAGGGAAAACCGAGGATAGTTGGGGAATATTTCACCTTATGTCTGAGCTGTTTAGTGTGAAGTTGTTGGCCACTACATTCCTACATAGAATTTCATGAAAAAATCTTAGTCTCCTAATCCATGTTGGAAAATATTTAATGAATTAATTTCCTCATCCCCCATGTGTATTATGTATAGACCCTCAAATATTGGACGTATTGGCACATTCATTGTTTTTAATATCTGTATGTACATCTACATCCATAGTGATTATAAGGGGAAAAAAAGCTCCATTTGAGCACCAGCAATTCATGCTCAAAGCAATATATTGAATTTGAAATCAAATATGGGAAGTTTCATGGATTAAGAGATGTACAGTTGCAAGCTTGAATCTATCCATGAGGGCAAATTTCCCGATAGCTGATTGTAAGACACATCTCTGCGTCAGAGGACATTAGTTAAAAATGATAGCTTTACAACTATAGATATTATAAATGTTGGGTGTCTATAAGTAACATCATTCATCATCCCTCTCCTACAACTTTACAAACCATTCCCATGTGCAGAGAGGGATAAACACTGATTGGGTTTCAAAAAATGATTCATCAGTGGAACATCTTAAAACTCAGAACATCACTCTTTACATGCAAAGCTGTTAACTAATTCAATGACATACAGTACAGTGATATGATGACTTACATACTCTTAAGAATTTCGCTCTTTTGGCTAGGAAGGGTACCTGACAGACTATTATTTCCAAGAAACCTGACCATTTCAACATCATGAAAAGAAGAAACAACATAAATAATTACGTTATGTGGAAACAATGTGGTTGAAGCAGATATTAGTGATAAACTAGACATAAAGTGAGATTTTCAAGCAACGAAAGAGAGAGTTTCTTGGAATTTACAAGTATGTAAGGGAATTCATATTGAATAATTTACTTGGAATTTGTCCTGTTAAGGTGTTAAAACTCAAATCCCTGGATGAGAAAGAGAAGACATTAATAGTAAGAAATGGACTTTTCATTTAGTATACAGTATTAGCAATAAATTTGTGAATAAAACTTACAGCTTTTGTAAAAATTGGAAGTCTGAGATTTCAGAGGGAATGCTACCAGTGAGTAAAACGTTTCTTAGAACTCTACAATACAGGAAAAAGAAACAAAAGTAAAGTTTGTTATTCCGTAAATTTAGGTAAAACCATTATGAAACTAAATGGAAAAAGAAAGATATAAGATCAAGATGTTAAATGGTATGCTTAACTCACAAGTCTGATATGTTCTTTAAATTCCTAATGACATCAAGCGAAGAGCTTCCGTTGTATATACCGGTAATTCGCCTATATATATGATTATTCACAAGGACCAAACCAATACATATGTATCAGAAGACATTTATATGCATTGATGTGTGAGCATGTTGAGAAGGGAGGCTTTGGGGGCTTATTAGGAGGGTGGGGGAATAACATGGAATACAAAATATTTAATTTACTCACAAAATGGTGAGAGAAGATAAGTTCCCAATATTGGATGGTATAGGACCTTCAAAAGAGTTTCCTTCAAGTCTCCTATAGATTGACAGATTAGTCAGGAAAGTAGCACAAGAAAAATCTATATTCAAGGTTATTTCTCATATTCAATTCTCTTATTTAGAAAACATACAATGATTCAAGCCTAGTCCAGTTACTTCCAATAAATTCAGGTATTTTGCCTGTGAAAGCGGTGTCTGATGCCGCCCTGAAATTCAACAAGTCATTCTAATTAAGCTAAGCTAGGCCAAGGCAACTTTCCGGAGCTGAAGAACAAAAACCAATAAGCATAGATATAGAAGAATAAGATATTCTTAGTCCTAGAAATTTCTTACACAATTTGCAAATTCTGAAGGTTTGCAAATGTTGAGGGGATTTCACCGGTCAATCCACAACTGTTAATGTAACTGTCAACAACAACCATAAGCCATATTTATCTTTATTATTCATATGATAAACATATTAATGCAATACTTAATTACATGCCTAGAAAAGAAGTAGAGATCAAGTTACAACTTACAGTTGTTGAAGTTCAACTAGATTACCCAACTCTGGTGGTATTGTTCCTGAGAAGTTATTAACACCAAGAGACCTGCATGACATACAACCACATAACTCATTTATTTTTTCGGTGAAGAAATCAGAAAAATATTGGGTTCTATTTGTATTATATGGAGAGAAACAAACATATAAGTATACATATTATATATATGCTGTATGATGAAGATTATCCATGATGTTTTATTTATGGAGAATTTGTTCAAGTCTTACAGCAGATAGAGCCTCTTGAGATTTCCAATCTCCTTTGGAATGGGTCCAGATAATGAATTATGGGCAACTGACCTGTCATTTTTATGAAGTGTTACCCAAAGAATCAGAGCTTCTTCTTGGATCAATACAAGAAATCACCAACAATAATAATAAGTTAAATTAATAGCATTTTGCAATTCAAATGAGTTCATAATTACCACTCTGATCAGAAAGTTAAAAAGGGGATGAGTTTGAATGATATATAGTTCATTACAAAAAAATGCTTTAAATCATAGGAAACATAAACTGAAAATTTTGGCAGTAATTAATTATATTAAATAGTATGAATTCCATTGGTCATATTACTTGAAAGACTGAAATTTATTTATAAAGTGATAATCTTGGAGTAACTCACAGTAATCCTAGTCTAGACAAATTTCCAATAAATGTTGGCAAGGGACCTGTGAAGAAGTTTTGATCAATCTTCCTGCATCATCAAAACATATCAATGAATCTTCCTTAAAATCAGAGCTGAAACTTCAAGCAGACAAATACACACATATATCTCCCAGATTACTATGAAAGAAAAGAAGTTTCTTTATTCATTTGGAATGTCTTAAAAATAGAAAAAAAATATTAAATGTTGGGTTATTTATACAAATAAATGGCATGCATGAGCAGAAGAGAGAGAGAGAAAATGTTCATACAAGTAGTTGAGATATCTGAAAGCTAAAAGCTCTCTAGGTATCGTTCCTCGTTTCTCCAGAGAAAATACCCTCCTGAGATCATCAAAACATAAACGGAAATTAAATAAGAAGATGAGTATGATATATGGAAGGACTGAAGGAAGGAGAGCATAGAGAAATAGAGATACAGTCTAGTAATGTGGCAGAGGGTGGCATTTTCGAAAGAACAGTCGCATCTGATAGATGGGTTATTGGAGGGATCTTCAAACGTTGAATCGCTTTGACTGAGAGCAACTCCGCTGCATGGGTCCCCGCTCGTGTTCCAACCATCTGCCGCTTGAATTTCCCATTGTTGGAATATTGCATTCAACGCCCTCACTTCACATCAACCGAAAAAAAATATCAATAACAATATGTTGTTAGACTTTTGGCCTGCAATGCAACAGCAAACCAGCAAGCAGCAGCAGCAGTGAAGCTGAACCTAGTGCAGCAGCTATATTTTGTTCATTTTGATTGATTTACTCCTATGAAGCTAAGCTTAATTCTTGTGCAATGTAATAGCTAAGCTTATAGGTTATAATGTTGATTTAAATTGATGTAATGCTGGTGTATTAACTATTATTTTATGTACAACTTAAGCTTATTAGTCATAGTCTAGTGGGAGTAGTTGGTTCACTAGGCCATAGTCTTTTTGACTATTCAATCTTTGTATCCTATGTATATATTTGCATACCAATGAAATAGTTTCTAAGCTTTTTCATTAACTAGAAAGTTCAAGTTGCTGTTCTCTCATCTTCTTCTTTTGTTTTCACATAAAATCTCATACACATTGTATATGGTGCATGTTGAGTTGATGCCAATATCCTAACAAATGGTAATCAGAGCCGATTATCTTTGAGGGCCTCCATTGTTGGTTATTGACTTGTGAAAGAAAGCTTAAGAAAGAAGAAATCGAGACTGCTGAATCTGTTGCAACAAGATGAGTTACACAGCACCTCCACCACCTGTATTCACTGGCGAGAACTATCACATATGGTCAGTAAAAATGAAAACACATCTACAAGCACAAGACTTATGGAGTGCAGTTGAAAGTGATGTCGAACCACCTCCATTGAGAGCTAATCCCACCATTGCTCAGATGAGACAACACAGCGAGGAACGAGCCAAGAAGCACAAGGCCATGGCTTGTCTTCAAAATGGAGTATCAGATGTGATATTTACTAGAATCATGGCTTGTGATTCTCCTAAGCAGGCATGGGAGAAGTTAAAAGAGGAGTTCATGGGGTCTGAAAAAACAAGGCAACAGCAGCTGATCAATTTGAGGAGAGACTTTGAGAACTTGAAAATGAAGGAAGCTGAGACTATCAAGCAGTATTCAGACAGAATAATGGCCACTGTCAATAGTATAAGGCTGCTTGGTGAAGATTTTAGTGAGAGCAGGGTCGTTGAGAAGGTGATCACCACTCTTCCTGAGAGATTCGAGTCAAAAATCTCTTCATTGGAAGACTCGAGAGATCTTACAACAATTTCTCTGTCTGAATTAGTAAACTCTCTCTATGCACTTGAACAGAGAAGAGCCAACAGGCAAGAAGACCATTCTGAGGGAGCCTTTCAAGCAAAGAACAAGGAAGACTCAAGTCAGAAAAGTAAGAAACCATGGCTTGATAAGAAAGTAAAGTCAAGAAGAGAATCAGGTCAGAGAAGGCTACCACCATGCAAACACTGCCAAAAGACCTCACATTCAGAAAAATATTGCTGGTATAGACCAGACATCCAATGCAGGAGTTGAAAACAGTTTGGACATGTGGAAAAGGTCTGCAAAAGTAAGGGCAAGGCACCTGCACAGCAGCAAGCCAAGGCTCAAGCTACTGAGGATATTCAAGCTCAGGAGGAGCATCTCTTCACAGCAACAAGTTTTGCAACAACCAGCAGGGCCAAAGTAGAGTGGCTAGTAGACAGCGGTTGTACGCACCATATGGCAGCCAATGAAGGACTGTTTAAAGATCTTGATAGAAGCTTTGCCTCTAAAATCAGAATAGGCAATGGAGATCTCATTGAAGCCAAGGGGAGAGGCAATGTGGTGATCAAGACTGCTTCAGGTAACAAAGTAATCTCTGATGTACTCTTTGTACCTGAAATAGATCAGAATCTGTTGAGTGTTGGACAACTAGTTGAAAAGGGTCACTCACTTATTTTTGAAAATGGATCCTGCATTGTTAGAGATCTACATGGTCAAGAACTGATTACAGTAGCAATGACAGATAGGAGCTTCATGCTCGATGTGAATCTGGTTGAGAAGAAGGCCTACACAAGTTTGGCTGATAGCACTAACCTGTGGCATAAAAGGCTAGGCCATGCTAGCTATAAGTCATTAGAATTGATGAATAGATTGAACTTGGTTGATGATTTGTGTAAGGTTGAAGTCAAGGAGTCTGTTTGTGAAGTCTGTCAGTTTGGTAAACAAGTCAGACTGTCCTTTCCAATTGACAAAGCATTTAGAGCCCGAGAGAAGCTTGAATTGGTTCACTCAGATATCTGTGGACCAATGAGGACTCCTTCCTTGAATGATAGCAGGTATTTTATGCTATTTATTGATGATCTGACTAGATTCTGCTGTTTATTTCTTGAAGCAGAAATCTGAAGTCTTTGAAGCCTTCAACAAATTCAAGGCTTTAGTTGAAAATCAAACTGGTTGCAAAATTAAAGCCTTGAGAACAGACAATGGCTCAGAGTATCTATCTGACAAATTCCAGAAGATATATGAGCAAAATGGGATCCATCACCAGCTCACTACAGTTTATACTCCTCAGCAAAATGGAGTATGTGAGAGAAGAAACAGAACAGTGATGAACATGGCCAGGTGTCTACTATTTGAAAGTAAGCTACCTAACAAGTTTTGGGCTGAGGCAGTCAATACCTCAGTTTATCTTCTTAACAAATTGCCAACACAAGCTGTCAAGAACATGACACCCTTTGAAGTATGGCATGGACTTAAACCTAATGTTTCACACCTGAAAGTGTTTGGTTGTGTTTGCTATGTTCTTATTCCAGCAGAAAAGAGAACTAAGCTAGAAAGAAGGGCTGTTCCAGGGATATTTGTTGGTTATAGCAATACAAACAAAGGCTATAGGGTGTTTGATCCAGCAACAAAGAAAGTCTTGGTGAGTAGAGATGTCAGATTCAATGAAGAAAGGATTTGGAATTGGAATGATTCAACTACAAGTCAGTCTGAAGAAGATCTTCTAGACAGTAACCTTGAAATAGTTGAAGCTGAGCCTCACAATGAAGATGTTGATGATAGTCCTACAAGAGGTACAAGGACTATTGCAGACATCTATCAAAGATGTGATGTTGCAATAGTTGAACCTTCAGATTTTGAGGAAGCTGCCAAGGATAAGCAGTGGAAGAGGGCAATGGAAGTTGAATTGGAGATGATCAACAAGAATGATACATGGGAGTTTGTGGACAGACCAAGTCATAAGAAGGTGATTGGTGTAAAATGGGTATTTAGGGCCAAGTACAATGCAGATGGCTCCTTGAACAAGCACAAAGCAAGGCTCGTGGTCAAGGGTTATAGTCAGCAATATGGGGTAGACTTTCTAGAAACGTTTGCTCCTGTGGCTAGATTGGACACCATTAAACTGTTATGTGCCATAGCTGCTCAAGAACGATGGAAGCTTCATCAACTTGATTTCAAATCAGCATTCCTTAATGGTTTCCTAAAAGAGGAAATTTTCATCGAGCAACCAGATGGCTTCAAGGTAGAAGGACATGAAGACAAGGTTTACAAATTGAAAAAGGCCTTGTATGGCCTGAAACAGGCACCAAGAGCCTGGTATGACAGGATAGACACTTACTTGTCTAAGCTCGGGTTTGAGAAGAGTGTTAGTAAAGCTACACTCTATGTAAAAAGGTCAGAAGGAGAAACCATGCTGATTGTATCCTTTTATGTTGATGATTTGCTTCTAACAGGCAGCAAAGATGAGTTAATCTCTGAATTCAAGGCACAGATGCAGCAAGTTTTCGAAATGACAGATTTAGGAGTCATGACATACTTCCTTGGAATGGAAGTAAGCCAATCTGAACATGGCATCTTCATCAGCCAACATGCCTTTGCATCAAAAATTCTTAACAAATTTTGCATGCAAAACTGTAAGACAGTCAGCACACCTGTTTCACAAGGAGAGAAATTGACTAGTAGTGGAGAGCACGCAAGAGTAGATGAGAAAGAATATCGAAGCTTGGTGGGCTGTTTGCTATACTTAACAGCAACTCGACCAGACATCACTTATGGTGTAAGTCTTCTTTCAAGGTTTATGCACTGCTGTAATATTGTTCACTACAAGGCTGCTAAAAGAATACTCAGATATGTCAAGGGAACTTTGAGACATGGAGTTAAATTTGAAAGCAAAAATGAGCTCAAACTAACAGGGTATTCTGATAGTGACTGGGCAGGCTCATTAGATGACATGAAATGTACTTCTGGTTACCTCTTCACACTTGGCTCAAGTGTATTTTGTTGGAGCTCTAAGAAGCAACAGACCGTTGCTCAATCTACAGCAGAAGCTGAGTACACAGCAGCATCTGCAGCTGTTAATCAGGCCATTTGGCTCAGAATACTCTTATATGACTTGAATGAAGAGCAGACAAAGCCAACTGAAATCCTAGTCGACAACCAATCAGCAGTTGCCATAGCCAAGAACCCCGTGTTTCATGGCAAGACAAAGCACTTCAAGATCAAATTCCACTTTGTCAGGGAGGCTGAACAGTCTAGAGAAGTCAGCCTTGTTCATTGTAGCTCACAAGACCAATTGGCGGACATTTTAACCAAGCCTCTTGGTACACAACGGTTTGAACTTTTGAGGGAACAAATTGGTGTTTGTTGCATACAGTCCAATGAGGAGTGTTAGACTTTTGGCCTGCAATGCAACAGCAAACCAGCAAGCAGCAGCAGCAGTGAAGCTGAACCTAGTGCAGCAGCTATATTTTGTTCATTTTGATTGATTTACTCCTATGAAGCTAAGCTTAATTCTTGTGCAATGTAATAGCTAAGCTTATAGGTTATAATGTTGATTTAAATTGATGTAATGGCTGGTGTATTAACTATTATTTTATGTACAACTTAAGCTTATTAGTCATAGTCTAGTGGGAGTAGTTGGTTCACTAGGCCATAGTCTTTTTGACTATTCAATCTTTGTATCCTATGTATATATTTGCATACCAATGAAATAGTTTCTAAGCTTTTTCATTAACTAGAAAGTTCAAGTTGCTGTTCTCTCATCTTCTTCTTTTGTTTTCACATAAAATCTCATACACATTGTATATGGTGCATGTTGAGTTGATGCCAATATCCTAACATATGTATTGTATCTTAGGATGATTGAATATAGACCTATAACCCGTGCCCAACTTTTAAAAACGTATTTAAGCACACTTAATCAACCTCTTCATTGATGTAATAGAAAAAAAAAACTTTTTTCAAGCAAAAGATTGATATATCTTTGCATTTATAGGTCCTTCTGCCATGTCTGCAAAAGTTTTGACACAGTGAAAGTTAAGGACCAAATTGGTAAACAGAATCGTTAGTGGGTGGGCTGGTCTTATGAGTTTAGGGTTCAGTAATTTATGTTTTAATGTAGCCACACCTTGTTGTTTTTGATCCAAAAGGTTTAGAGAAAGAAGCAGATGAATAGTTCTAATGTTTTTCTCTCTGTTCTGTAATTTATGTTATATAAAATCCAATTAAGTTGGGTTTAATTGTTAATTCTTGTTGCGAAGTGATCATTCATGCAATGGTGAACTCTTCTCATGAAGTTGCAAGTTTAAACAAGTCTGCGAACTCTACATTTACGAGCTCACCTAAAGCTGCGAGCTCAACTCAAGTTGCTTGCTAAATCAGATGCGAGCTGTTATATGTTGTTGGCGAATTCTCCAAATGTATTACAAGAAGGGTTTGCATATTCTGTTGTTGGTATTTTGTATTTAACCTGTTTGTTGAGATTACTTGCTAAAGCAAGCAGCGTCAGTGACCTTTTTTTAGGTACTAATTTTTTACTTAATCAGTTTATGTATAAGTTTCATCTTTGTATTCTCAAGGTGTTCTTGTAACGACCTGATAATTAGGAGTGACAGAAAGTGAGATTTGGAACTCTATTAAAAATATTTACGAGGTTAGTTTAGTAGTGAATAAGATTTTGGTTAAGTAATTTTTGTGAAATTAGGAGTTGTTAAGGTATAGGGACTAAATTGCACAAGGATTAAAAATTAAATTATAGATTAAAATTAATTAAAGGGACTAAAATAGCAATTATATCATTAAATAAATGTTGTGTGGCGGGTCATGAGTTAAGGTTATTAATGTTATGTATATTATATATATTATATATACTTAAGTTAACTTCAATATATAAAATAATAAATAAAATTAAAGAAATATGAAAGAAGTGGAATGATTCATTCTCTTTCACATGCAAATTAGAAACTGGGGGAAGAAAAGAAGCTTGGACGGCACTAAGGGCTTAGAACATTTAAATTTCAATTATTAGTTAATTTAGTCTTTTTTTTTTCTTGTAATTTGTACGTTTTTTGAATCTCAGTATTTAGAGCTACCTGGCCCTTGTTATAATTTTTAGTATTGTTTAAGATTTTAGATGTTTTCATTGTTGAATAGTTTAAGTACTAGGGGTTAAATTAATAGATTTTTAAGTTAGAAGTGGAAAAGGACTAAATTGTGAAATTAATTGTTAATTTTGAGAGATAGGGACTAAATTGTGAAAAATTTGAAATTAAGAGATATAATTGAAAATAGGGAGCTAATTTAGCTTAGAGTGAAATTAGTATAAAAATTTGAGGTTAAATATGGATATTAAAATTTGTCACGATTTAGGGGCTAAATTGAGGATTAAGCAAAATGTAGTGTAACATTTGAAATTTAATGAGAATTGAGTTGTGTATTATTAATCTATTGTAATTATTTTGTTCCGTAGCGAACGTCGTCTTGGAGTCCTCGAGTAAGAAAGGGAAAGACAAGGTCAACGTCGAGTAGCTCAGAATATATGGTTTTTGTTTCTATAATCCGAACTAAATTGTGAATTATTGCATATTGAGTTGTTTGTGTATGGTAAGTAATTTAGGTGAGAGCTCTTGTTAATTTGGGCTGAATTGAATCAAATGATGATCAAAATGACTCGATTATGAATATTGAGAAATGTGCTATTTTTATGACTATTGAATTGAGTATATGTATTGAGAAAATGTGGTTACTATCAAATTGAATATATGCTTATATGTGATAATATACATTCATGAAATTGAGATATTGGTTGTATTGAAAAGTAAAATAAAATCCTATTAAGTGTTTCGAGCTAAGTCGAATATAGACGGCATGCCATAGGATAGGAAGAGTTTAGCGATTTCTTCGACCTCGAGTCGAAGAGGCACTGGGTACCAAATTGTTTCGGTTTAACTGATGAGACACTAGGTTTCAACTTATATAGCGCTAGGCGTAGTTATTACTTCGGATTTATCCGACGAGGCACTGGGTGCCAAATTGGTGTGTTGGTTGGATCCGTGTACCCGTCTGAGTCCGAGTCGTGTTAATAGGAGAAAATAAATGATAAAAAACGATGCGCTTGAAATTTGAAATGGCAAAGGTTGAGAAAGGGAAATGAGATGTGAAATGAAATATGAAATGGTGGATTTTGTTGTGAATATTGATGGATTATGAGTAATGAACCTGTGAATTGGAAATGAAAATGAATAATGCCTTTATATGAGATGATTTATTAGATGCCTTATGAAATGCTATTGCCATATATTAAAATGTGCAATATTTATTAGATGTGAACAAGAATGAATAAATTAGTATGATGAACTTGATATTCTATATATCATTTCTTAATTGCATCTTACATTTTTATTTATTTACATCAAGTTTTAATTGTTCGGATTATAAAAATATCACTGAGTTATACTTAGTGTATAGTTTTGTTTTCTATGCGCAGGTTAGATACTTTCAGCTTATCGTCAACTCAGCATCCAACAACGAATCCCGGATTTAAGTGTGGTGATGTTCTAATTTGTAATGACATGTACCTAGGAGGTATTTTGGTTGATGTGGTTGATAATGTGATGATATTTTGGTTTTCAAGTAAAATGAATGGTTATTTGTATATATGGTTGTAACAGCTCATTTTGAGTTAAATCGGAACAGTAGTTTTGAGACCACAAATTTGAATTTAGAATAATTATTTTATTATTATTTTAATGTCTACAGTATGATATTATGTTGGTGTGAAAATTTTGTTAAGAAATTTTAGCGTTTGAATGGTCAATTTGATAAAAAGGACTAAATCGTGTAAAGTGTAAAACTTGAGTTCTATTAGTTAAAGGTGTCTATTAGCTATGGAACATTAAACTAAAGGTTCTTATGTTGTAATTAGACCATTAATAGTTTGAGTGGACATTTATGGGCATGGTTAGGTGAATTTTTAAAGGTTATTAGTAAGGTTAATATTGTAATTTATAATTAAAAGTTATTAAAGTAAAGAAAATAAAAGAAAGACATGCATGTTCATCTTTCTCAACTGATTGTTGAAGAAAGGAAAGCCATTAAAGGACACCAAACATTTGGCCATAGTTCAACCTCGCATGTAAGTTCATTTTTCGTCTCGTTTTTAATGATTTCTACGCTTTTGAGATTGTTGCAGCTAGGTCTAGCTAGCCCAGGGACTATTTTGCAAAACTGTTAAAGATTTTGAATGATGACATTGATGAATACATTTGTGTTTTGATGTTTGATGATAGATTTTGAATGCTTGTTGATAGATATACAAGTTTTGTTAAGTGATTTTTAATGAAAATGTAAATTAGGGGCTAAATTATAAAATGTGCAAATTTAGGGTTTAAAATGTGAAATAAATGAAAATTTTGGACTGCTATAAGCATGATAAATATTCGGTTAGTCTTGGGTTGTGATGAAGCCTAAGGACTAAATTGTAAAAATGTTGAAATATTAGGGGCAAAAGTGTAAATGTGATTTAAAGCCTATTTTGGACTAAATTGAATAGAAATATAATTAAATAAGCTTATTTTGATTACATATAGATCAAGAAAAGCGAAATACAGACTTAGATCGGGGAAAGAACAATGTCTCGGATCAGTTGACTTATGTCGTCGTTTTTACATCCGAGGTAAGTTCGTATGTAATAAGCATTGTTATAATTATGCTTTAAATGCTTTGATATTGTATAAATTGTGAATATGTGACTATGGACATGTTTGACGACGGTTCGGTTATGTACTGGCACTTGGTGTGCGAGATTGAAATAGCTTCGACTATATATATATTGGCACTTAGTGTGCGAGACCAAAATAGCTTCGACTATATAAATATTGGCACTTAGTGTGTGTAATTGAGATAGCTTTGGCTATATATATATACATTGGCACTTAGTGTGCGAGATCGATATAGCTTCGACTATTTATTTGGTACTTATTGTGTGAGTTTCCTGAATATCCAATAATAATACTCCGAATGGTTCAACGGCTACGTCAAAAATATGGATGAGTATGAGTTGATACTGAATGGTACATGTATGTACATGAACCGTACAAGCATTGAAATAAAAAGATTATGAAAGTGATAACTGATCTTGTGAAAGAAATTGTGATAGGATGATGATTTCATATGTGATTTGTATATTATGTTTTAATTGTTTAAATTGTGCACATTTGATAAGTTGATTTTAAATGCTATACGAACTTACTAAGCTATAAAGCTTACTTTGTGTATTTCTCTGTGTTTTATAGTGATTACAAAGCTAGCTCGGATTCGGGGATCGTTGGAGATCGCTTCACACTATCCAACTATCTCTTGGTATCTTTGAAATTAAGTTTTGGGTCATATGGCATGTATAGGGACTTTGGTCAATATGACATACGTTTTGTTTGTGAATTTAGCCATTTGGATTGGCTTGTAATTATCTAAGGTTTGGTTTATATATATAGCCATGTGAGTTGGCTTATAATGATGAATTTGATGATGTATATAAGTGTGCAAATGGCCTTTGTTTGAGTTTGGTAATTGCCTTTAAATGCTAGTTATGATGGTATTTGATGCTTGTTGAAAATGGATATAGTGAATGTCAAATGGTTGATGAATTGGTAAATAGTATGCTTATGAGTTTAGGCAATTTGATGCACGTTTGAGAATGACCATATGGATGAATGATAAGGGTAAAATTTGGTATGTAATTGAAATGCATATTGTGGTATGGTGAGTTTTGTAATTGTTGGTATTGGAAAAGGAATAAATGATGCTTGGTTGAAGTTGATTGAATGCTTATTTATGCTATGTATTGGTGCCAATTGATGTGGTGTAGGTACATGCAAGTTTGGGTGGCAAAATGGCTTGGTAAATAGTCTATTTTTGTCTACACGAGCAGAGACACGGGCGTGTGTCTCAGCTGTGTGCGACACACGGTCATGTTACACGGCCGTGTGTCCTATGGTGTTGAAAATAAAATCAAGTTAGTATGCTCCACAAGGCTTTACACACGGGCGTGTGTCTCAGCCGTGTGCGACACACGGTCATGTTACACGGCCGTGTGTCCCATGGTGTTGAAAATAAAATCAAGTCAGTATGCTCCACATGGCTTCACACACGGGCGTGTGACTTGGCCGTGTGGCATAAGTCAGTATACCCTACAGGTTTGGCAAGGCTTAGCACACGGCTTGGCACATGGATGTGTGTGGCCATTTTTAAGGCATACGGGCGTGTGTGTTGGCCGTGTGACCCAAGTCAGAGAGTTACACGGAGACGGACAAGGGCTGGGACACGACCATGTGTTTCCATTTCGAATGTCCACATGGCCTGTGACATGAGCGTGTCTGTTGGCGTGTGTCCCCAATTTTGAGAAAAAATTTTCAAGGTTTCGTGTAGGTTTCCTAAGTTATCGGTTTAGTCTCGAACTACTCCTAAAACATGTTTAGGGCCTCGTAGGCTCGTTATAAGGACATTGTGCTTGAGCTTGAATAATGTTTGCATAAAATGTGAAATTATATATGAATTGAATGTTTAAATGTTTTATAAATCTAGTAATGCTTCGTAACCCTATTTTGGAGTTGAATACGGGTGAGGGGTGTTACAATGGTTGTGGTTGAGGCTATGTTTTGGTATGATAGCCTAGCTTAATGTGTTGGTATATGTTTTAGCTTAAAGCTTGGTAGTCTAAGTAGCTAAATGTTAGTTCAATTTTAGTAAATTTGGTATGAATGAAAGTTCTGAATGGTTGATGCTTGGTTAATATGTTTGAAGATATAAAATGTGGTACCAATGATGGTACATTGGTTAGGCACTTAGTATAGTTATTTTAGCTTGTTTTAAGCATGTTTAATTGTTATTTGAATAGGTTAAATGACTGGTGAATTGGTTGCTTAGTGTCCATGTAAACACAATTAGGTAAATTTGAGTTTTAAGGTATATTTAGGTACACACGACCTGAGACATGATATGTCACACGACCGTGTGACGCACACGGGCAACACACATGGGCGTGTACCCTGAACATGTTGTAAAACAGTATAGGTGCGGTTCCCACGCAGGCTGACACACGGTCTGCGACACGGCCGTGTGACCCAAGTCAGTGAGTTGCACGGGTTGGGACACGGTCGTGTGTCCCAATTTCGAAAGTCACACGGTCTGGGGCGTTCCACACTGCCTGGCCACATGGCCGTGTGACCCTATTTTTAGGTATTTTTGAGATTATCCTAAAACTTTCAAAATTGTCTCAAATTAGTCCCTGTTTGTTTTTAGACTATTTTAGGGTCCCGTAAACTTGTATTAAGGATTGTAAGAGTATTTTTACTTTGATTTGGAATGAAATAACAATCCTAAATTAGGTGAAGTAGGTCATTCTACTAATATCATCGAAAGTAGATAAGCACATTATAGACCAATACTCTAATGCTAATAATTGAAATAGTCTTGTTATGTATCCAACTTCTAACTTTCAAAAAGGAATAAATAGTAATATGAGTGTAGATAGTGGAAGACCAAGTTGAGCATTGCTTAGCATATATTATCTCTAAGTTGTTCAAGGTTATTACATATGGAAATATTAAATTAGCTTATAATGCTCCCTATGATGTGATGTAGATAGTCAACTTACACCTTGACTTAGATTGTAATTAAATGTTCTGAATAGTTTGTAATGCCTGTGAAGTTGAGCATTGCTTAGCATATATTATCTCTAAGTTGTTCAAGGTTATTACATATGGAAATTTTAAATTAGCTTATAATGCTCCCTGTATGATGTGATGTAGATAGTCAACTTACACCTTGACTTATATTGTAATTAAATGTTATGATTAGTTTGTAATGCCTGTAACCCTAATTCGACGACGGATGTAGGTTAGGAGTGTTATAGTTTGAGTGGAATTAGTTGAATCTGTAACCACTACACCCATATATATTATAATACTTTCAGAATGAATGATGATGAGAGATTTTGATAGCAGTAAAAAATTCTGCTAAGTATTTTTCATTGTTTTTCTCTGTATTTGTTCTCTCAACTTCTCTCAACTCCAACAGTTCTTCCTAGTTATTGGTCTAATGAGTTATTATACATGCTTGGTGATTCTATGAAGAGTAGTTGCAGGAATTTGGTGTTTGAATTTAGAAAATTTTCATCAATAACTTCAGGCTCTTACTGAAAATTTCCTACTTCCAAGCATGTTTTCTAGCACTGTTGGTGACTTTTGAGAATTTAATTGTTGCTCCACAGTGCTTGGTTGGAAAATTTTCATGTACCCTTCACAGATTATGCAAGAAAGTGCAGATTTTTGTTTACCAAGGGCATATTACGTGTATTTTGTGACAAATTGCCATTAAAAAAAAGAGAGAAGAGAAGAAAAAAAGAAAAGGGAAGGAATGATCAAGAGAAAAAAAAAGAAACAAAAATTAAATTACTCGAAAAAAGTTTATAAGGATTAATTATATAAATTAACTTAAATTTTCGTTTAAAATGTTGATATTAAAGCTGTCATCACATTATTAATGTAATTAATAGACTACAACATAACAAAACAATAACGCTAGTAATCGTATAAAAAATTAAAATTTTAATGACCAAAACGTAATTAAACAAACATAATTTAATGATAAAACGAAAAGATAAAATATTAAATTTTATAGTATTTTAATATGTGATTTAGAAATGAATGAATGAATAAAATACATAAAAAGTAGATCTGGAGAGAAATATTGGCTGTTTTCAACAAAATAAATAAATAATAAAATATTTTGTTCATTGTTATATAAAAGGAGGGAGTACCTTCAGGAGGATGGGTGGTGGCGTTAGTCTGGGCATTAATGGATTGGCTGCATGAAAACAAAACAACCAAGCAGAAGCAGAGCAAGGGTTTGGAAGAAGACATCGTCAGCCTTGAAGTCATCCTTTTTCCTTTATTCATGGGAGTTTCTCATCTTCGTCTTTAAATGATCAATTTTCTTTTAATGCTAGGTCAAGTGGTCAACTCGAAACCATTAATTTTACACCCAAGTTTTGCTAAGTTGATGTAATCAAATTAAGCCCAATGCTAAGTCAAGTGGTCAACTCGAAACCATTAATTTTGCACCCAAGTTTTGCTAAGTTGATATAATCAAAGTCCAAGTCAGGGGTATACCCACTTCAAGTTTACTTCCTTTTGGAGGGAATTTGAAGTCTACCTTATAAATGCCTTAAATTCAATATTTAGACTATATATTAAATTATTATAAGTTAATTACAACTGGGATAATAATTAAAAAATATTATTTTATTTTCACCAAAAAATATTATTATTTTATCAAATAAATTATATTATTTTAAAAATATTTTTAATATAATAATATTTGAACAACATAAATTTCAATATTTCTATTATTTCAAACTAAACCTTATTTATATCAAGTTTTTATAGATATATTAATTATATAATTTTATTCTTTCTCGATTTCTGAGTATGCCTTAATCTATTTTTATTCGAATAGGTTTTGAATATTTAAAAGTACTCCTTAACTAGTGTAATAATTGAAAATTAAGTCTGCCGTTTTGGCATGAAACTGTCTGTCTCTCTGGCACGCATTTAGGGTTTCTTCTTTTCTCAAAAGTTAGTAGTCAGTTTTGGGGTAGATTGAATCTGGCGGCGGCAAGCAGTGTACCAGCATTCTTCCATCAAGATCAATCCACGCAAGCAGGAACGAAGCCATTCAGATCCTGTAATAATGGAAAGAGACTTTGCTGATTTAACAATAGAAGAAGAAGAAGAAGAAGCAGTATTACAATTTCAACCTGAGTCGAATTCGGAAGCTAAGGAACTGAATTTTAATTTGGTGGGTTGTTTTTTAACGGCTAGTATCATTCACTATCCAGCAATGAGGAGCACTTTGGCAAACCTTTGGCATCCGGTAAGAGGTGTTCATATTAGAGATATTGGGGAAAAGCGGTTTCTGTTTCAATTTTATCATATTATGGACATGAATCGTGTTTTGAAAGGGGCACCATGGATTTTCAATAATCATCTTCTGATTCTGCACAAGCTTCTAAAGGGGGAGGATCCTTTAAAGGTTCCTCTAATATTCACGCCTTTATGGGTACAGATACACGATATACCAGTAGGGTTTTTCTCTGAAATTTTGGCAAGGCAAATTGGAGGTTTTTTGGAGGAGTTTCTTGAATATGATAGTTCTGATTTGGGGAAAGGGTGGAGGACTTTCATGAGAATCAGAGTCAAATTGGATGTACGAAAGCCCTTAAAAAGGAAAAAGTAGGTGTCTTTTGCAGGAATCTATTCTTTCATCAAATTCAAATATGAACGTCTAACCCTTTTTTGCTTTTATTGTGGCCGTCTAGGTCATAGTGACTCATATTGTGAAGCAAAAATGTTATTAGGTGTGGAAGTGGATACTATGGGATGGGATTTGTCTTTAAAAGCCCAATCAAATAGAGTGAGGGCCATGAGTAGCATATGGCTACGTGAAGATGGGGACAATGGATAGAATGTGGGTGGAAGGGATCGACAATCTACAGAGCAAAGGGCAGCTGATGCCTCAATTGACCTAGTTTTGGGATTTAACTTGGTGGGTTCTTCTCCTAATTCATCACGAGAAGGGAAGAATTTATTAGCTGAGCAGTCTTTTACAGCCATGGAACATGATTCAGAGGATAGTATCCTTATTGGAGAGGAGGAGAAAAAAAGACAGCGTGGAGGAAATATGGCACAGAGGAGGAGTTCAATGGGAAGTGATCTTTTATTATCGGCGGCTGCCAAAGGGCAAGCCGACCGGTCACAATGAAAATCTTATGTTGGAATGTCCGAGGTTTGGGGAACCTGCGAACTATTCGAAGGCTTCGGCAAACGCTGAAGACATATAATCCCCAAATTGTCTTCTTTATGGAGATAAAGATTCACAAGAAACAGATGAAGCGAGTTCGTAGGAGTTACGGTTTTCATAATGGTGTGGAAGTGGATTCAGATGGTTCGAAAGGTGGGCTATGTATGGCATGGAAAGAAAATGTTCCTATCTCTGCTCGAAGTTATTCGCGAAGACATATTGATGCTTTTGTTGATGACCAAATACATGGTAATAAATGGAGGTTTACAGGATTTTATGGCTCCCCTTATGCTCGAGAAAGAGAAGAATCTTGGAACCTTCTTAAAAGTTTAAGGGAGGATGAGGGGCAATCTTGGCTTGTTTATGGAGACTTTAATGAAATTCTGTATAGTTTCGAAAAGAAAGGGGGCCTACCTAGGGAGGAGCAAAGGATGGAAGATTTCCGTAATGTGCTACAAGATTGTCAATTGATTGATGTGGGCTACACGGGAAGATGGTTTACTTGGGAAAGGGGAAATTCGCCAGAGACAAATATTAAAGAACTTCTTGATAGAGGAGTGGCTAATGCAAGTTGGTTATCCATGTTTTCGAACGCTAATATTAAACATTTGGTGCATTCGACGTCTGATTATTGTCCGCTTCTAATTACTACAATTTAGGAAGAATATATAGAAAGATCAAATGCTTTCAAATTTGAAGCATGGTCGGTTCTCGAAGATTCCTTTGAAGCAGAAGTTAAGCGTTTATGGGTGTCTAACCCAGGAGATTTAATGCAGAAGTTAGAGTATCTTCAACAAGGGTTGAGACGTTGGGCTACAAGAATTGGGAAAGCCAGAAAACGAAAAAAGGAGGCCCTGACTGTGAAGTTGTCTACTTTACTGGAAGCAGAGAGAATTAATGATAATATGGCAGAGATGATTGATACAAAGCTACAACTAAATTTCAAGATTGATAAAGATGAGAGCTATTGGGAGCAAAGGGATAGAGTAAATTGGCTAAAACTTGGGGACAGGAACACAGCTTTTTTTCCATAGTATGGCAACCCAGAGGAGACGAAAAAATACAATCCAAAAGTTACAAAGCAGTGATGGTAGAGAAACGGAAGAAATGCAAGAAATGGAAGAATTTGCAAGGGCTTATTTCCAAGATTTATTTCAAGCTGGGCCAAGAGGTTATTATGAACATCTCCTAAATGGTGTTGAGCAATGTATTTCTAAAGAGGACAATAGAGGTCTGATCCAACCATTCACACAGGAGGAAATTTGGGGTGCTTTGGCAAGCATGGGAGCTACAAAAGCCCCAGGTGAAGATGGTTTTCCGGCTCTTTTCTTTTAAAAATATTGGCATATTGTGGGGGCTGAGGTCTCAACTTATTGCCTTCAACAGCTCAACGGTGATATGGAGGTTAGTCCAATCAATACCACACATATAGTTCTTATTCCTAAGAAGGAAAACCCTACTAATCTTTCCCATTTTCGTCCAATTAGCCTTTGTAATGTAATTTATAAAATAATGGCCAAGGCTATAGCGAATAGATTTAGAGGGGTTTTGGAGAAATGTATTGATAAGGCACAAAGCGCCTTTGTCCCCGGAAGATTAATCTCAAGCAATGTCTTAGTTGCTTATGAAATTCTTCACACGTTAAGAAGGAAAAGATTAGGGAATAAGGGATTGATGGCGGTAAAACTAGACATGAGCAAAGCGTATGATCGGGTCGAGTGGGGATTTATAGAGGTAATGATGCGAAAAATGGGGTTTGACTCTAGATGGATTTTTTTGATTATGAAATGCACCTCTACTGTTTCATATTCTGTGGTCTTTAATAATCATACTGGAAGTATTTTTTCACCTACAAGAGGACTTAGACAAGGTGATCCATTGAGTCCGTTCTTATTTTTGATCTGCGGGGAGGGCCTATCTAGTCTAATGAGATTGGCATAGCACGAAGAAAACTTTAAGGGAGTTAAAGTGAGTAGAAGTGGTCCTCAAATCTCACATTTATTATTTGCAGATGACTGCATACTTTTTGGGGAAGCGACGAGAGGGGTGCTGGTATTTTAAAAAGAATTTTACGAGAATATAGACAATGCTTAGGACAGATCGTTAATTTTGAGAAATCGACAGTTTTCTTTAGCTCTAATACAGGCAGTGAGGATAAGAGAATTGTTTCCAGAATGCTAGGTGTCCGGTGTTCAAATGACCCAGAACGCTATTTGGGATTGCCAAACATGGTGGGCAAAAGGAAAAATGAGGCATTTCAAAATTTAAAGGACAGATTTAAACACAAAATTGATAACTGGAGTACAAGACTTTTATCCCAAGAGGGAAAGGAAGTTTTTATTAAATCTGTTCTTCAAGCCAGTCCGACGTATTCTATGGCTTGTTTTTTACTTACTAAGACGTTATGTTCAGATCTTGAAAAAATAATTGCAAAATTCTGGTGGTAGAAAGGTCCGAATCAAAGGGGTATTCATTGGTGTTTGTGGAAGGAGCTTTGTGTTTCCAAAGAAAAATGGGGTTTGGGCTTTCGCAAATTAGACCAGTATAATATCGCTTTGTTAGCCAAACAGGGTTGGCGGCTTTTTAATTACTCGAATTCATTATTAGCACAGGTTTTAAAGGCGAAATATTATCCTAATTCGGATTTTCTGCATGCACAATTGGGAAATGTACCTTCTCTTACCTGGAGAAGTGTTTGGGCCGCAAAAGGGTTACTAGCAATTGGGTTGTGTTGGCGCGTTGGAAAAGGGGACCAAATTTCTGTTTGGGAGGACAATTGGATCCTAGGTGGTTCAATTTTAAGCAGCACCAATACCGATACAAATACAGAAATCAAATTAGTAGCAGATCTAATTGAAGCCAATACGAGAAGATGGAATAGAGAGTTAATCGAGAACACCTTCCCAGAACATACTGCACAGAAAATTTTGCAGATCCCGTTGGCAGAAGAGGTCCATGAGGATTTTCAGGTTTGGCGAGGAGAGCATACTGGTGAATTCACAGTACGAAGTGCCTACCAACTATTACAGGAGGCTACTCTAAATCCTAATGAATTATTATTATAGGCCAATACAAAAAAATTCTACAGGAAATTATGGAATTTAAAACTTCCATCGAAGATTCTTATGACTATTTGGCGCATATCGTGGAACCTTATTCCAAATTTCCAGAACTTGAGCATGCGACGAGTGGTAAGTGATAGCTCCTGTCCTCGATGCCGGAATGCAACAGAAGATTGCAACCATATTTTTAGACAGTGTCCTGTAGCGACAGAAATGTGGCAGATTATTAGTCTTTCTTGGGTCATTAACTCTACTATTACTGATCTGTGGGAATGGCTTACTTGGGTGTTCAGGAGAGGTAGCATCGAGCAATGTCGTGTCTTTTGTTGTGCTTTGTGGTTTATGTGGAGTTCCAGGAACCAGTTTGTTCATGAAAGGAAAACAATAACAGGAAGGGAATTATCAAGAAAGATCCAGAACTATATTGAAGAAATTGATAGATCGTGGGAAGGAAACTATACCTGTGCTGATAACGTCTGTCAGAGGCAACATCTAAGGGGGACAGATGCAACTATTTTCTTCGATGTAGCTTTTGATAGCAGGACGGCAACTTTAGCAACGAGTTTGGTGGTGAAAGATAGGAATGAGCGGCTTGTCTCGAAGTCGACCCTTCACTCCGCCATTGCGTCACCGTTTATGGCGGAAACACATGCAGGTTTGCAAGCAGTTAAATTAGGGATTGCTTTGGGGGTTTCAGTCTATAACTATACTAGGGGACTCTAAAACAGTCATTAATAAGTGCAATAAAACAGAGAGAGACAGATCAGTTCTGGGAGTAGTTATTAGAGACATTCAACACCATTGCCAATCTTTCCGAGAAATTTATATGCGATTTATCAGCAGAAGAAACAATAACGAAGCCCACACAGTAGCAAGGGATGCGTTACGAATAGGTGAGGGGATTTACCTGGAGGAAAGGCCTTTCTCGGACCGTCAACGGAGCAGAGCGGAGAATGGTATGCGCACTCCGGATTGAGAGAGGAAGGTAGAAAGTTGGAGAAGAAAGATAGCAGATTTCAAAATGTTTTGGGTTAATGCTATCAAGATGATAGTTGGCGTTGGGAACAGAAATGGACAGAAGTTCGTGGGAGCTAGCTAATACCTTGCCGATTGGAGTGAACGTCTGATGGGACGTTATGCTTATCCGTTCGTTTCTAGATTTTTCTTTTATTGCTGGACTTTGTGACTGAATTTGTTGTCTTTCATTTCTTTTCTTTTTTGGGTTTTACATTTCTTTTCTTTTTTGGGCCTCGGTGATTGGGTTGTGTCCGGGGCTTGTTGCTGTGTTCTTTGGGTTAGTTTTCTGGAGTTTTCAATTCTTTTCTAATAAAGTCCAATCGTATTTTCTCAAAAAAAAAAGTACTCCTTAACTTCTGAATAATAATAATAATAATAATAATAATAATAATAATAATAATATTTGCTCAAAAAAAAAATAATAATAATATGATTTAAAGCTAGATCAGTATATATGTATTCATTTAAATCACATCAAACAATTACATTTTCTGATTTGGAAAGCAAAACGAGATGGGTCCCTGCAAATTTCTCAAAAACGGTGTTTTCTATTTTGATCGGCTGACCCTGGACTTTTCCAACACTAAGCACGAATCTGTTTTTCATTATATAAATTGCCATTAGTAGCGACTTAATTAATTTTATTATTTAATTATGAAAAATTATAAAATGATGACTTAATTATTTAACTTTAAAATTGAAATAATAGTAATTTTAATTTTAAATATTTATACATTACCTCAATTTAGTTTTGATTTTAAAAATTTTAACTCTCAACATTTACATATTGTATAATTTAATCTTCTTTTTTAATTTTACTTTTCTTTACTACCATTTCACCTAAAAAACTAAAAAAAAACCAAATCTATAAACTAAATTTAATTGGAGAAATACCTAATATGAAGACACCTAAAAATCCAAAATAACAATTTGGTTTTTTTACATAAATAATATATTACGAAAAAGGTATGAGAAATAGATTAATTACGAAAATAAGTATTTTTATAGTGTACCACCGATGTCACCTAACACATTGGTGGCATCAGACTGAAATGTGATGACTTAAAATATTCAAGAGCCTAATATGTAAATTTCCTATTTCGATTGACAGCTGAAAAAATAGTTTAAGGGTGCGGCGTGACTGACACCAAACCTCAAAAGAGGGTTAATTACTTGGTAACCCTACTTTTTATTATTATTTTCTTTTATTCCATTTTAACACAAAAAATAGAGAGTTCTTTTACTAATTAATTCAAAAAAAAATTCTACCAAAAAGTCTTTTTGTAAAAAAGTCAGATTCCAAATAAATAATTTTTCTGTTTAAAATATGTCTGATATAACAGTTAACAGTATTCGTAATAGTTTTTTTTGGCTCACATTATATTTAAAAACTATAAATTAATAAGAGTTTTTTAAAACTTTTATAATTATAATTTTATACCTTGTTAATAAATTAAATTGATAATAAGAAATAAATTTACTCTTTCCTTAGTGATGGGACTTGAAAACTGCGGTATTTTTTAATTTATTTGTGATACTTTCTTTGGATTAGGTTATTTATGTTTTGAATTATGTGATAACTAATGTATTTGATTATTAACTTTTTTTAATTCGCGGAGTGAAAAATATAAGAAAAATTGAAGTAATGTTATGTTCAATTTTAATTTGAATATTCTTTACTATATTGAATTTGATTTGATTTCACTGAGCTTCAAAGCAAATTCCAATTCATAAACAATATTATTCAAACAATCATCTATGGTGGTTGGTTTCTTCTTCCAGAAATGTTGACATGGTGAAAGTCGTGGTAAAAGCTCTTGCTTGACAATGTAGTATCTAACAAGGGCATGCGCCATTGACAAATTTCATTTATGCTTGCAAACGCATCCAAATGACTTTGCCATTTACATCTTTCACTCCATAATCCATATGTATGTAGAAGTCTATGATTTATTTTTAACTGCAAAACGTAGCAAATTTCTGTCTTAATAAGACAAATGCAAATACATAATCCTCTCATATTTCTTCAGGAATGTCACTGACATTTACTGGAGATAGAATTGGTGCCGCCCCTGGGCCTGAGCTAATCCTGTTCTGGTTATGGTTGTCATTATCCTCGGATGCAGTCGATGCTTGTATACTTTCAGTCACAAAACTGCTTGTTAAATCCCTAAAATCCCAGTCAGTAAGATAGCTTGGTCTTGTTATAACACCACTCACTTCAATATCCCCAGCAAGCATAGCCACAACACGGGACATGGGTGGCCGCATCGACGGTGATCCCTGAGTGCACAAAAGGGCAACCCCGACTATTCGGAGAACTTCATTTTCGTCAAACTCAAATAAATTTGGATCAACTAGATCCAGGCTTTGGTTATTTTCATGTAGAGCCCATGCCTGGAAACGTTGTAGAAAATGCATTTCATTCATCATGAGTTACATGTCCTTTTGAAGGCAATGAAAAACAATTGAGTACGAGAAATGAAAAAAGATTTTCTAATACATACCCATTCAAGAAGATAGATTTTATCATCCTCCAAGCTATTATCAGAGTTTGGTCTACCACTAAGAATCTCCAAAGCAACAATACCAAATCCAAAAATATCAGCTTTCTCAGTGAGATGCCCACGCATTGCATACTCCGGTGCCAGGTAGCCTCTTCAACATAAACTAAATCCCATTTTGTGAGTGTTTATCAATGAAACTACTTTATCTGGTTACTTGGTTTACATTTGTTCATGAATATATGAATGCAAAAAAAGAAAGGCATTAAGAACTCCTGAACGGAAGTCTAAAGAGACTTACATGGTTCCAGCAACCCGAGTGCTGATGTGCGTTTTCTTGTCATCATATAGCTTTGCCAATCCAAAATCAGATATTTTGGGGCACAATTCTGCATCAAGGAGAATATTACTTGCCTTAACATCTCTATGTACAATCCTTGGCCTAGATTCCTCATGAAGATAAGCTAACCCTCTTGCAGTTGCTAAACAGATATTGTAGTGGGTCGGCCAATCAAGGCGCAAGTCACTACGTCCTGCATATATAGTGTCAAAAAACTTATCAAGTTGTTCAGAAAAGAGTAATCAACAATGGAGTAAATTCAAATGCTCATCATCATATATTTCCTGCAAAAAGACTGAAAAGGGAAAAGAATCTTGCACTTGTTAATCGTATATTACAGTGTGATCATACCAAAGAGTGCCTTATCAAGGCTTTTATTTTCAAGATACTCGTAAACAAGAAGATGCCTTTTCCCTTCAATGCAGCATCCATGTAGTTTGACAAGATTGCGATGTTGCACTGCTGATATGGTGGCTACTTCAGCAATAAACTGACTCTTTCCTTTGTGAGATGCTACTGAAAGTTGCTTCACAGCTACCACCCTCCCATCTGATAATGTACCCTACAAGGTAATCTAACTTAGCGATGTTGAAATATATGCCATCCTCTCAAAAGTTTTTCAATCAATATGATTATTGCATCCTAAAAATGTAAAACATAGCATACCTTGTAGACAGCTCCATAACCCCCTTCTCCTAACTTGTTTGAAGGACTGAAGTCTTCTGTTGCAGCTTTCAACTCAGCATAGCTAAATGTGTTTGGTCTAGGACCAATTGCAAGAAGCACTGCAGAGTCAAGTAAGAAAAGTAGTAGGCTGTAAGTTGTAATGATAAAATGAGAAAAAAAACTTGTTTGAAGGACTGAAGTCTTCTGTTGCAGCTTTCAACTCAGCATAGCTAAATGTGTTTGGTCTAGGACCAATTGCAAGAAGCACTGCAGAGTCAAGTAAGAAAAGTAGTAGGCTGTAAGTTGTAATGATAAAATGAGAAAAAAACTTGTTTGAAGGACTGAAGTCTTCTGTTGCAGCTTTCAACTCAGCATAGCTAAATGTGTTTGGTCTAGGACCAATTACAAGAAGCACTGCAGAGTCAAGTAAGAAAAGTAGTAGGCTGTAAGTTGTAATGATAAAATGAGAAAAAAAACTTGTTTGAAGGACTGAAGTCTTCTGTTGCAGCTTTCAACTCAGCATGGCTAAATGTGTTTGGTCTAGGACCAATTGCAAGAAGCACCGCAGAGTCAAGTAAGAAAAGTAGTAGGCTGTAAGTTGTAATGATAAAATGAGAAAAAAACACTTGTTTGAAGGACTGAAGTCTTCTGTTGCAGCTTTCAACTCAGCATAGCTAAATGTGTTTGGTCTAGGACCAATTGCAAGAAGCACTGCAGAGTCAAGTAAGAAAAGTAGTAGGCTGTAAGTTGTAATGATAAAATGAGAAAAAAAACTTTATCTAATATTTCAATATTAATTATAATGCTGACTTTGTTAGCTGTACTAGAGTTGTAGATGCTCGGTACTCGATATGCAATGTTTGTGAAGGTACAAAATCATGTCTAAAGAATCCATATTCGACAACCATATTTGACACATATTTAGATATGAATATGGGGTATGATCCTCCAAATGTATGAAAAAACTTGGAAAAAAAAATGTATACTTGTATCAATACATATCCTTATCCACACTCACCAAGTTTAAGGTAACCTAGTTTAAGACTAGATATGCTCTAGGATTGCTCATTAAATTTAGGGCTCTCTCTCTCTCTCTCTATATATATATATATAGGGAATTACCATTCAGAAGTAAGTCATTCACTACCACTATCAAGAGCATAGAGAATTACCATCTACAAATCATTATCCACAGCCTACTACCTAGCTGAACTATTGACATAAAGGATTGAATTAGTGACATGCCTCATTGTTCTCAACCAACAGACATCTTTTGTAGAAATATAACCACTATGACAATGATACACTTTGTATGTAAAGTAGTGATGCTCTTACCTTCCTCATCATCGTATTTTTTTCTTTTCTTAAAGTGAATAACTACATATATCAGCATCAAAGAAACAGCTCCAACAGGAACTGCAATACCAACAATCAGTGCTGTTTTCCTCTTGGAATTGCCTGGTGGTAACCCACTAACAGTTGGTTTGAAATCTAAGCCAACAAAGTAGAGGTATCAGAATCAGAAAACAAAAGCACATTTGAAGGATCTTGTAAGAAAGACTGACTCATGTGTGTTAATATTCTTACTTGGGACCACACTAATAGCTGAAATGGATGGACCATAATAACCTAGTTCTGGTACACAGCAGGTCCCCTTACCAGTCCAAAGCAAGTGAATTTCAAGATGATTATCTGTCACATTAGAAATGAATCTCCTAGTAATTGCTTTCTCAGCCCCACCTGCCTCCTTTGATATATCGAAATCTTTAACTTGAAGACCCCCCTATGAAAGTGGTGATGAGATATAAACATAACTGTATTCATAGAAACACTCGAAATGGAACTGTAGAAGTAACAAAATTTATAATCTACACTTGAGAATGATTTCATTTTTCATATTAAGCAAGCATTACCTGAATATAAATATCAAAAACTCGTCTTCCTAAACTTTTCCACCACTGAGTGCTTCTATCTGGATAAGCTGTTTCCGCAAAGAACAAGTTTATTGTATAAGGCCCATTCTCAAGGCCTAAGCCATAGTATCTGAGGGATACAGGGGATATCCTTGAAGAAAGATAAAGCGCAGGAGTGTTGGTGCCTTTCACTTGTGCATTTGTGTTTTGCACATACAGTGGATTCTCCCTGTCTTCATACAATCCTACATTGCTAACTGCCCATTTTTGCGTATTTGTTACATTAAATGTTGCTGCGCCCAAAGAATTATTCTCAGCCTCGAACACTATGCCATCAGCAGTCATCTGGGGACCACCACACTTGATTGCAAAGTTTGCATCTGCCATGCAACCATTGAAACATGTTTAGCAAATAACTAATAAATGGTCAAAATCCCAATTGGAATTTCTATATAATTCAAACCTCAACAACATAGACTGATGCCAAAGTTTTAGCTAAGCTTACATCGTGGAGAATTTCTATTGCATGGGAAGCCTCTTTGAAGGCACTGCAATCCTGGTAAAAGTCTGTAATTTGAAAAATATTTATAGTCCATCTGGATTTGACACTTGAAAATAAGGCATTGCATGGATGAAATGATCGCAACTGCTTGCTCATGGGGAAAAGATGGAAAGGAAAAGGGAAAACAGAGGATGGTTGGACAATATCTCACCTTATGTCTGAGCTATTGAGTGTGAAGTTGTTGGCCACTACATTCCTACATAGAATTCCAGAAAAAAATCTTACTCCTAATCCATATCAGAAAATATTTAATGAATTAATTTTCACATCCCCCATGTGTATTATGTATAGACCCTCAAATATTGGACCTATCGGCACATTCATTGTTTTTAATGTCCATATGTACATCTAAACTCATGGTGATTATTAGGGGGATAAAAGCTCCATTTGAGCACTAGCAAGCCTCATGCTCAAAGCAATGTATTGAATTGGAAATCAAAGATAGGAAGTGTCATGGATTAAGAGATGTACAGTTGTAAGCTTGAATCTATCCATGGGGGCAAATTTCCCGATAGCTGATTGTAAGACACATCTCTACATCAGAGTAGATTAGTTAACAATGATAGATTTACAACTACAGATATTATAAATGGTGGGTGCCTACAACTTCAAAAACTCCTCATGTGCAGAAAGGGATAAACATTGATTGGGATTCAAAAAATGATGCATCAGGGAAAAATCTTAAACTCAAAACATCAATCATAAGAAAAGTTGTTTACTAATTCAATGACATACATCACAGTGATATGATGACTTACATACTCTTAAGAATTTCGCTCTTTTGGCTAGGAAGGGTACCTGACAGACTATTATTTCCAAGAAACCTGACCATTTCAACATCATGAAAGAAGAAACAACATAAATAATTACATTATGTGGAAACAATGTGGTTGAAGCAGATATTAGCGATAAACTAGACATAAAGTGAGATTTTCAAGCAACGAAAGAGAGAATTTCTTGGAATTTACAAGTATGTAAGAGAATTCATATTGAACAATTTACTTGGAATTTGTCCTGTTAAGTTGTTAAAACTCAAATCCCTGGATGAGAAAGAAAAGACATTAATAGTAAGAAAGAAAAGACATTAATAGTAAGAAATGGACTTTTCATTTAGTATACAGTATTAACCATAAATTTGTGAATAGAACTTACAGCTTTTGTAAAGACTGGAAATCTGAGATGTCAGAGGGAATGCTACCAGTGAGTAAAACGTTTCTTAGAACTCTACAATACAGGAAAAAAGAAACAAAAGTAAAGTTTGTTATCCGTAGATTTAGGTAAAACCATGAAACTAAATGGGAAAAAAAGAAAAAAAGAAAAAATAAAGATAGAGATAAGATCAAGATGTTAAATGGTATGCTTAACTCACAAATCTGATATGTTCTTTAAATTTCTAACGAAATCAAGTGAAGAGCTCCCGTTGTATATACCGGTAATTCGCCTATATACATGATTATACACAAGGACTAAACAAATACAAATATATCAGAAGTAATTTACATGCACTGATGTGTGAGCATGAGGAGAAGAGAGGCTTGGGAGGGACTATTGGGTGGGTGGGGGAATAACATGGAATACAAAATATTTAATTTACTCACAAAATGGTAAGAGAGGTTAAGCTCCCAATGTTAGATGGTATAGGCCCTTCAAAAGAGTTTCCTTCAAGTCTCCTATAGATTGACAGATTAGTCGGGGAAGTAGCACAAGGAAAATCTATATTCACGGTTATTTCTCATATTTGGAAAACATACAATGATGCAATCCTTGTCCAGTTACTTCCAATAAATTCAGGTATTTTGCCTGTGAAAGCGTTGTCAGATGCCCCCCTGAAATTCAGCAAGCCATTATAATTAAGCTAAGCTAGGCCAAGGCAACTTTCCGGAACTGAAGAACAAAAACCAACAAGTATATATATAGAAGAATAAGATATTCATAGTCGTAGAAATTTCTTACACAATTTGCAAATTCTGAAGGTTTGCAAATGTTGAGGGGATTTCACCGGTCAATCCACAACTGTTAATGTAACTGTCAACAACAACCATAAGCCATATTTATCTTAATTATTCATATGATAAACATATTAATACAATATTAATTACATGCCTAAAAAAGAAGTAGAGATCAAGTTACAACTTACAGTTGTTGAAGCTCAACTAGATTACCCAACTCTGGTGGGATTGTTCCTGAGAGATTATTAATACCAAGAGACCTGCATGATGTACAACCACAAAATTTATATTTCATGTTTTGGGTGAAGAACTCAGAATAATAATAGGTTCTATTTGTATTATAAAGAGAAAAACAAACATATAAGTATACATATTATATATATGCTGTATGATGAAGATCATTCATGATGTTTTATGTGTGGAGAATTTGTTCAAGTCTTACAGCAGATAGAGCTCCTTGAGATTTCCAATCTCCTTTGGGATGGGTCCAGATAATGAATTCTGGGCAACTGACCTGTCATTTTTATAAAGTGTCATCCAAAGAATCAGCACTTCTTGGATCAATACAAGAAATCACCAACAACAATAATAAGTTAAATCAATAGCATTTTGCAATTCAAATGAGTTAATAATCACCATTTTGATCAGAAAGTTAAAAAAGGGGATGAGTATGAATAATATATAGTTCATTAAAATAAAATGCTTGAATTCCTGGGAAACAGATGAAAATTGTTACTAACACAATAGGTATATTATTGGCTTAATTTTGACAGTAATTAATTATATTAAATAGTATGAATTCCATTGGTCATATTACTAGAAAGACCTTAAAAATTATATATAAGTGATAATATTGGAGCACTCACAGTAATCCTAGTCTAGACATATTTCCAATAAATGCTGGCAAGGGACCTGTGAAGAAGTTTTGATCAATCTTCCTGCATCACCAAAACATATTAATGAATCTTCCTTACTATAATTAGAACAGTAAAAATCTTCAAGCTAACATACGCACACGTATATGTCTCGTATTTAACTATAAAACAGCAAAAAATTTTATTCATTGGAAGGTCTTAAAATTAGTTAAAGTATTAAATCTTGGGTTATTTATTCAAATGAATGGCATGCATGAGCAGAAGAGAGAGAGAGAGAGAGAGAGAAAATGTTCATACAAGAAGTTGAGATATCTAAAAGCTAAAAGCTCTTCAGGTATCCTTCCTCGTTTATCCAGAGAAAATACCCTCCTGAGATCATCAAAACATAAATGGAAATTAAATAAGAAGATGAGTATGATATATGGAAGAGATGAAGGAGAGCATAGAGAAATAGAGATACAGTCTAGTAATGTGGCAGGGGGTGGAATTTTCGAAGGAACAGTCACATCTGATAGATGGATTATTAGCAGAGTCTTCAAACACTGAATCGCTTTGACTGAGAGCAACTCCGCTGCATGGCTCTCCGCTGATGTTCCAACCGTCTGGCGCTTGAGTTTCCCATTGTTGGAATATTGCATTCAATGCCCTCACTTCGCATCAACAAAAATAAAAAGATTACTATATATGTAAGTGTCATAATGGTAGCAAAAGCTCTTATACAGGATTGCTGTAATGGTTTGAGCAAGAATAGAAAGATGAACAAAAAAAGAAGGGCAGCCCCGAGAGTGTTTGGAGGAAGATGGCTCATTTCAACATGGTGAAACTAGGGTTGACACCAGCCATTTAGTGGTGAGCTATGTGATGGGGAAGGGAGAACTGAAGGGTGCATTAGTCGTTGTGGAATTGTAGTAATAGAGTAAAAAAAATTTGATCGGGGCACTGTCAGAGTACCAGACCCTGATTGAAGACATTCAAAGACTGAATATTGCACTTCATGAAGTGAAGATGGTCAAAAGAAAACATCCAAACAACAGGCAATTGAAAAGCCATTGCTAAATATACTCTTAAAGGAACCTTTGGGTAGCAGTAACAAGAGAGAGTATAATATTTTGTGTGTCTGCTTCATAAAAGAGTTTGGTCAATAAAAAGTAAGCCCCTTTTCCTACAAATTGAATTACCCTCTTGTAAGTTATTATTATTTTTTTTTTTTTGAGAAGAACTCTTTCATTAATGTTTTTATTTTTAGGTAGATTACACCAAAAGTCACTCAATTTTAATGCAGTTGATAAAATAATTATTCTAATTTTAATTCACTCATTCAACTTTTAAAAAATAATAAATTAGTCCTACTAACCATTTTCTGTTATGTATGTAACAGAAAAATGACCTAAAATTTAACCGACCACCAAGTCATTTCGATCCCAAAATATATATAAAGGTAAATTACACCAATAGTCACTTAATTTTCAACTCAGTCACTTAACTTTTAAAAAATAACAAACCAGTCCTACTAACTTTCAAAAAACCAGATACCCAAAAAGAAGAACAAACAAAACCCTTGAATGAATTCTTCTTGTTTAGGAAGAAAGCCGAAAACCATGGTTTCCTCATTGTCATTAACCCAAAATACCCTTTTCGATATTCTTTCTAGATTACCCCTTAGGTTCGTGACCTAATTCAAATCCCTTTCCAAGGACTGGGCTTGCCTCACCTGAATCACAACTTTCATTGTCGACAATCTCCGGTGCTTTTCTTCTGATCCATCTCTTATCCTCCTTTGCTACAATACCTAGTCCGATTTCTACTTTGGGATATTGCTAATCACTGACCCAACCTAGAATTTCACTTGTCGGCATTTAATTGTCCCTTTGGAGGAACCGCTTCCTTTGTTCTCGAAAATCATAACTTCAATCGATTGTTTGGTTTGTCTGGATGTTCCCCTTTTTTTGCTTCTAATTTTGTTTTATGCAATTTGATAATGTTAGCAATGGAGTTAGTGTTGTTTAGCTTAATCGACGGCCTTTTTGTTTATATCATCGTATCCCATGAAGATCTTGTAACGACCCAAAATCCGTGGGCACCGGAAAAGTGTGTTATCGGGCCTCCGTCTTAGTAAATCGAGTTAGTAAATAATTATTAGGAGTAATTATGAGTCTAATAGTGTGTTTAATTAGATTTTTATATAGTGAATTTAGCTTAATTTAAAGTAATTAGGAAAAAGGATCAAATTGAATAAGGAGTAAAAGTCTAATTATAGATTAAAAGAAAGTAAAAAGGATCAAAATGGTAAATATGCCATTTAGCATAAGTTGAGGCGGCATACATGCATAAAAATCTAAGATTTTATTTAAGTTATATAAAGATATATATATATATATATATATATATATTATTATAACATAAAGAAAGAAGAAAAGAAACAAAACAAAGAAACAGAGAGCATTTCGACACAGGGGAAAGAAAAGAAAGAAAGAAGAGAAAAAGGAGAAATTAGGGATTTGAAGCTTTAAGCTTTAAAAGGTAAGTCAATTTAGTCATTTTCTCTTATTTTTGATATTTTAGAAGCTTTAAAGCAAGATTTTGATGAAACTAAGTTGATATTTTGAGAGTTTTTAGGTTTTTAAATATAGTTGATGTTGAAGAAAAAGATGAATTATCGATTAAATTAAATGAAATCTAAGTTAGAATTAGTAAAAGGATTAAATTGTAAGGTAAGTTATAAGTTTTCTACTACAGGGATTAATTTGGAAGAAATTATAAGTTAGGGTTTTATTATGAAAATTATATAATCAAGTTGAATATGGAAGGAATTTAAGTAGAATCAAAGCAGGAATTAAGTTAAGAAAATAAGTAAACTTAACTAGGATTTAATTGCAAAATAAGCCATAAGAAAATAGCTTTAGGACAGCAGCAGAATAGTAACTTTGAAAAATCACCAAAAATGGTAGAAATGGATGTAGAAGTTGAACGAGATATGAAATTAAATATTATTGAGTCTATTTTCATATGAAAGAAACATAGAAAGCAAAGAAATTTTTTATCTTGAGATATTTAGATTTTTGTGAGACTGGTTCAGAGTGATTTTGAGATCCCCTGTTCTGAATTGGAAAAATCATTGAAAATTGTACAAAAATAATTGGGGGACATAATTTACATGGTTAGATTCCTTAATGAGTCTAGTTTTATAAGAAACAAACTATAACATCATTTGAATTCTGTACAAAAAGATAATTAAATTTTAGTAAAGAGTGGATGGAGTTGTCAGACAACAGAACAGGGGTGATTTCAAAGAATAAACTGTACTTATTGGCTGAATCAAAAATTCTGAAAATTTTATGGCAAGAAGATATGTGAGTCTAGTTTCATATAAAATTTACGGATCTTAATTTGTAATTCTGTAACTCAAGATATAGATAATTTAGTGACAATGACTCAGGTAGACAGCCTAGAAAGAACTTATAAGTAAATAATAGAATTGTGTATAAAGAATGTGGAATGAAGAGGAAGAGTAGAAATTGAATAAAATTCAATTATTTATTGTAATTTAATGTTGTAATTAATAATGTAAATTATTATTATTTTCGTAGCTAAAAAGAAACTCGAGGCATCAACCCACAAGGGAAAGGAGAAGGTTACCGAGGAATAATCAAGCAAATTCGGGTTTGTATTACTATAATTCAAACTATTTATTTATTCATTAAATGTTAAATTAATTTATGTATATGGTAAGTAAATTATAAGGTAAGTAAATTATAAGGTAAGTGTTTTTATTGAATTGAATGGAAATTGAGTTGAATGATGAATATGTATTGAAATTGAATTGTATGTGGATTGAAATGGAAGTGTAATTGATATTGAAATTGAACTTGTTATGAAAATGAAAATGAAATTGAGAATTGAAATACCCTATTAACTAGTCGGGCTGAGTCGGATATAATTGGCATGCCATAAGATTTGGAAGAGTACGGAATTTATCGGCTTTGCCGATCAGGCACTTTATGTGTCGTATATCAGGCACTTTATGTGTCGTATTTCAGGCACCTCGTGTGTCGTATCAGGCACCTCGTGTGTCGTTTCAGGCACTTATGTGTCGTATTCTGATCAGGTACTATGTACCGTTTTAGGCACAATGTGCCGTACTAGTGTGTTTGGGTTGGAATCCTTGTATCCGTTAAAGTCCGAGTCTGTTAATAGGGGTAACTAAAGGAAAGGTTAAATTGAATAAAATGAAATGGTTGAGCCATTGAAAGAAATGTGAAAATAGAACATGAATTGAAAATGTGATTTGAAAATGAGTATGGGAATGGAAAATATGAACCATTGGTTCATGAGATGGATAATGGCTCAACATGAATGTGAATGATTTCAATTGTTGAATAGCTAAGATTGAATTGTATGAATATATTGAAAATGACAAACTTATGTTTGAATTGGTTTAGTAAAATTAAGGTTATATGATATGAATATTATGTTTATAATTTGAATTATGGTAATACCACTGAGTATATGTATACTCAGCGTACGGTTGTTTCCGTGCGCAGGTTGTAGAAGTCAAGTACTGAACCAGCATCCAAAGTCAGACTCGACTTCAGCAAACTTTTGGTGATGTATACTTTCTTTTGGTAATGTGGCATGTGCATAGGTTGTATATAAAGGTTATTATGTTTTGAATGTAAATGGTTAAAAATGTTAGTATTACAAGTTTAAGAATTATAAAGAAAGAAGTTTATCTATTTTAATCTAACTAATACTTTGATAAATTTAAGTTGATATTATATTGATTGAGTTTGATTAGAAGGTATTTAGAATAGAAAATGAATATATAAAATGAATTGGTTATGATTGAAATGAATATGGTTTAAATTGCAGGGGGTATTATATGATAATAAGCAGAAATGCTGCCGAAATTTATATTAAACAAAATATATTCTGAAATACTTAAACGAGTCCCATTTCACTTTTAATTTAGACTTTAGACTTTGAAAGTTCATTATAGGGATCAGTTATTAAAGTTATACTATGAATGTTATTTTTTTTAGAATTATTTGCAAATTGTCTGATATATCCGGTAATGCCTCGTAACCCTGTTCCGGCGATGGTTCAGGGTTGGGGGTGTTACAATTATTGATATCAGAGCTATCAGGTTTAGTCGATTCTCGGGCTAAATCGGGCTCGAGAGTGAGTCTAGAAGTACATGCCACTATTGAGTCGAAGCTGAATCGGGTTTTTGGATGCTGATATATATTTATTTGATTTTGTTTTATAGATAAAATGTCAGACGAAAGAATGTATGATGTTGAATAGGAAATGTATACTGGAAGTCGAGAAATTGAAGAAACTGAATCTGCTACACCTACTGCGAATCCGTTAGATAATCAACCTCCTAATGTAGGAAGAGATAGAGATAACTCACAACTGTTAAGAGCTATAGCCAATACATTACAGCATGTAGCGGGAACTCTACCTGCTACTACATCAGTACCTACTGTTAGACGGGCCCCGATTAAAGAGTTAAGAAAATATGGTGCCACGGAGTTTTCGGGACTAAGAGGTCTTGATCCGTCTGCTGCTGAAAATTGGATAGAATCAACAAAAAGAGTTTTGCAACAATTAGATTGCACCCCCCGAGAGAATCTGATATGTGCTGTATCATTGTTACAAGGGGAAGCATATCTCTGGTGGGAATCTGTTGTTAGACATTTACCGGATGATCAGGTAACCTGGGATTTGTTTCAAAAAGAATTTCAGAAGAAGTATATTGGGGAAATGTATATCGAAGAGAAAAAGCAAGAGTTTTTAATGTTGAAACAGGGTAATATGTCAGTATTGGATTATGATCGAGAGTTTACCAGATTGAGCAAGTATGCTTCAGAATATATTCCAACAGAGGCTGATAGTTGTAAACGGTTTTTACGGGGATTAAGAGATGAAATAAAACTACAATTAGTGTCCCAGCGAATTACTGAATTTGTTGATTTGATCGAGCGGGCCAAAATGGTAGAGCAAGTCTTGGGACTAGACAAAAAGTCAGAAACAGTTGGATTGACCAGGAAACGAGTAGGAGCAACTAGTTCAAATCCACTACCAAAAAGATCTAGAGAATCCAGAGGTGGTTGAAGACCTAGTTTTAGATCTGATCGAGGGGATATAAGTCGGGGAAAACAGACGATGATATCTACTGGTAGTGTAAGAGGTCCACTCGGGGATACAGAAATTCCAGAATGTGGATATTGTGGCAAGAAACATTTAGGTGAATGTTGGAAAGTAACCGGAGGCTGCTTCCGTTGCGAGTCGGTAGAGCATTTTGTTAGAGATTGTCCGAAGAATAAATATATTACACCTACAACATCCCAAAGATCAGTGTCTACTGCTCGAGGTAGAGGTTTGGGCAGAGGTGGTTCTGTATTCAGAGGTGGAGGTGTACGAAGGGGCAGTGATATAGTTACACAACAGTCGGAAGCTAGAACACCAGCCAGGGCCTACGTGGTTCGGACTCGAGAAGAAGGTGATGCACATGATGTCGTGACAGGTATATTTTTATTGTATTCTGAGCGTATTTATGCTTTAATTGACCCGGGTTTGTCACATTCATATATTAATTTAAAATTAGTTGAATCGGGGAAGTTAGAATCTGAAATGTCTAGAGTTTTCATAGAAGTGTCCAGCCCTTTGGGACAAATAGTGTTAGTAGATAGAGTATGCTGGAGGTGCCCGTTAATAATACATGATAAAATGTTTCCTGTGGATTTGCTGATCATGCCTTTTGGCGATTTCGATATCATTTTGGGTATGGGTTGGTTATCTGAACATGGGGTAGTTTTGGATTACTATAAAAAGAGGTTTAGTATTCAGGCAAAAAACGAGCACAGAATTGAAGTGAATGGCATCCGTACCAGTGGTTCGACACGTATCATTTCAGCTATAAAAGCTAACAAATTATTACAGCAGGGTTGTTCAGCGTATTTGGCATATGTTATTAATTCTGATTCAGTGGAGAGCTAATGCAGCCAGATTAGGACTGTATGCGAGTTTCCTTCCAGAAGAACTACCGGGTTTACCACCTAATAGAGAGGTTGAATTTGCTATTGAGGTGTATCCAGGTACAACACCAATTTCTATACCTCCGTATCGAATGTCGCCTACTGAGTTGAAAGAGTTGAAAGTGCAGTTACAGGACTTATTAGATCGAGGCTTTATCCGACAGAGTATTTCACCTTGGGGAGCTCCAGTATTGTTTGTTAAAAAGAAAGATGGTTCTATGCGATTATGCATTGATTATCGACAGTTGAACAAAGTGACAATCAAAAACAGGTATCCTTTACCTCGTATAGACAACTTGTTTGATCAACTTAAGGGAGCTTCAATATTTTCTAAAATTGATTTGAGATCCGGGTATTATCAGCTGAAGGTGAAGGAAAATGATGTGCCTAAGACTGCCTTCCGTACTCGTTATGGCCATTATGAATTTTTGGTAATGCCATTTGGATTGACCAACGCTCCAGCTGCTTTCATGGATCTGATGAATTGCATTTTCCAACCATACCTAGATCAGTTTGTGGTGGTCTTTATTGATGATATATTGGTATATTCGAAGACAGAGGCAGAACATGATCAGCATCTTTAAAAAGTTTTACAGATTCTGCGGGAAAAACAATTGTATGGGAAATTAAGTAAATGTGAATTCTGGTTGTCTGAAGTGGTATTTTTAGGACATTTGGTATCTGCCGATGGGATTAGAGTTGACCCGAAGAAGATCGAAGCAATTGTTCAGTGGAAAGCGCCAAAGAATGTGTCTGAGGTACGTAGTTTTCTCGGTTTGGCTGGATATTATCGAAGATTTGTAAATGAATTCTCGAAGATAGTAATGCCAATGACTAAACTACTGCAGAAGAATGTTCCTTTTATCTGGGATGATCAGTGCCAGAATAGTTTTGAGACTTTGAAGCAAATGTTGATAGAGGCACCGGTATTAACATTACCAGAGTCGGGGAAAGATTTTATTGTGTACAGTGATGCTTCTTTGAGTGGTTTGGGTTGTGTATTGATGCAAGATGGGAAGGTCATTGCATATGCATCTAGACAGTTGAAGCCGCATGAACGTAATTACCCGATGCATGATTTGGAGCTAGCTGCAGTAATTTTTGCTTTAAAGATTTGGAGGCATTATCTTTATGGCGAGAAATGCTACATTTACACAGATCATAAAAGTTTCAAATATCTTCTGTCACAGAAAGATTTAAATTTAAGGCAAAGACGGTGGATCGAGCTTCTAAAATATTATGATTGTGTTATAGACTATCATCCAGGAAAAGCAAATGTGGTAGCTGATGCATTGAGCAGAAAAGTTGCGATTGAATTACGAGCAATGTTTGCTCGGCTCAGTGTTAATGATGATGGAAGCTTGTTAGCTGAGTTAAGGGTTAAGCTGATGATGTTAGATCAGATTAGAGCAGCTCAGATGGAAGATGACAAATTATTAAAGAAAAGAGAAATGGTTCAGAATGGTACAGTCGAGAGTTTTAGTATTGATGAACATGATTGTTTGAGGTTTCAAAATCGGATTTGTGTTCCAACTACTTCTGAATTAAAGAAGATGATTCTTCAAGAAGCACACGATGGCACTTTTGCGTTGCATCCGGGTGGAACAAAAATGTATCGTAATTTAAGGGAGCTTTATTGGTGGCCAGGGATGAAGAAAGATATAGTTGAATATGTCAGTAAATGTTTGACTTGTCAACGAGTAAAGGCAGAACATCAGGTACTGACAAGATTACTCCAGTCTATTAGTATTCCTGAATGGAAATGGGATAGTATCACTATGGATTTTGTTACGGGGTTGCCACCGTCGGTGAGCAAAAAGAATGCCATTTGGGTGATAGTTGATCGACTTACTAAGTCTGCTCATTTCATAGCAGTCAGGACTAATTGGTCTCTACAGAAGCTTGCTGAAGTTTATATTCAAGAAATTGTGAGACTGCATGGTATTCCAGTGTCTATAATTTCCGATCGGGATCCACGGTTTACATCGAGATTTTGGAAGCAGTTACATGATTCTTTGGGTACTCGGCTTAATTTTAGTACTGCATTTCATCCACAAACCGGCGGACAATCAGAACGGGTAATTCAAATTTTTTAGAAGACATGCTTCGGGCTTGAATTATTGACTTTGAATCAGGTTGGGAACGATACTTGCCGTTAGCTGAATTTGTTTATAATAATAGTTACCAATCTAGTATTCAGATGGCTCCATATGAAGCATTATATGGTCGAAGATGTCGATCACCGGTATGTTGGATAGAGTTGGATGAGAAAAAGATAGTTGGACCGAAATTAATTCAGGAGACTGAAGAAGTAGTTAAAAAGATCAGAGACAGGTTGAAAGTAGCTTTTGACAGACAAAAGTCTTATGCAGATCTGAAGCGACGGGATATAGAGTATTCTGTGGGTGATAAAGTGTTTTTAAAGGTGTCACCTTGGAAGAAAATTTTGAGATTTGGTTGCAAGGGAAAATTAAGTCCCCGTTACACTGGGTCGTATGAAGTAGTTGAAAGGATCGGACCGGTTGCCTATCGACTAGCTTTACCTCCGGAATTACAGAAAATTCATTATGTTTTTCATGTTTTCATGTTACGAAGGTATCGATCGGATCCATCTCATGTTATTTCTACTGAAGACATTGAGATTAGACAGGATTTGTCATATGAAGAAGAACTAGTTCAAATATTAGCTCGAGAAGTGAAAGAATAAAGAAACAAACGGGTTCCTTTGGTAACAGTACTGTGGAGAAGTCATAGTGTGGAAGAAGCAACTTGGGAACTGGAAGAAATTATGAGAGTACAGTATCCTTACCTATTTTCAGGTAAATTTCGAGGACGAAATTTATTAAGGGGGAGAAATGTACCGACCCAAAATTCGTGGGCACCGGAAAAGTGTGTTATCGGGCCTCCGTCTTAGTAAATCGAGTTAGTAAATAATTATTAGGAGTAATTATGGGTCTAATAGTGTGTTTAATTAGATTTTTATATAGTGAATAATTAGGAAAAATGACCAAATTGAATAAGGAGTAAAAGTCTAATTATAGATTAAAAGAAAGTAAAAAGGATCAAAATGGCAAATATGCCATTTAGCATAAGTTGAGGCGACATACATGCATAAAAATCTAAGATTTTATTTAAGTTATATAAGGATATATATATATATATATATATATTATAACATAAAGAAAGAAGAAAAGAAACAAAACAAAGAAACAGAGAGCATTTCGACACAGGGGAAAGAAAAGAAAGAAAGAAGAGAAAAAGGAGAAATTAGGGATTTGAAGTTTTAAGCTTTAAAAGGTAAGTCAATTTAGTCATTTTCTCTTATTTTTGATATTTTAGAAGCTTTAAAGCAAGATTTTGATGAAACTAGGTTGATATTTTGAGAGTTTTAGGTTTTTAAATATAGTTGATGTTGAAGAAAAAGATGAATTATGGATTAAATTAAATGAAATCTAAGTTAGAATTAGTAAAAGGATTAAATTGTAAGGTAAGCTATAAGTTTTCTACTATAGGGATTAATTTGGAAAAAATTATAAACTAGGGTTTTATTATGAAAATTATATAATCAAGTTGAATATGGAAGGAATTTAAGTAGAATCAAAGCATGAATTAAGTTAAGAAAATAAGTAAACTTAACTAGGATTTAATTGCAAAATAAGCCATAAGAAAATAGCTTTAGGACAGCAGCAGAAGAGTAACTTTGAAAAATCACCAAAAATGGTAGAAATGGATGTAGAAGTTGAACGAGATATGAAATTAAATATTATTGAGTCTATTTTCATATGAAAGAAACATAGAAAGCAAAGAAATTTTTTATCTTGAGATATTTAGATTTTTGTGAGACTGGTTCAGAGTGATTTCGAGATCCCCTGTTCTGACTTGGAAAAATCATTAAAAATTGTACAAAAATAATTGGGGGACATAATTTACATGGTTAGATTCCTTAATGAGTCTAGTTTTATAAGAAACAAACTATAACATCATTTGAATTCTGTACAAAAAGATAATTAAATTTTAGTAAAGAGTGGACGGAGTTGTCAGACAACAGAATAGGGGTGATTTCAAAGAATAAACTGTACTAATTGGATAAATAAAAAACTCTGAAAATTTTATGGCAAGAAGATATGTGAGTCTAGGTTCATAGAAAATTTACGGATCTTAATTTGGAATTCTGTAACTCAAGATATAGATAATTTAGTGACAATGACTCAGGTAGACAGCCTAGAAAGAACTTATAAGTAAATAATAGAATTGTGTATAAAGAATGTGGAATGAAGAGGAAGAGTAGAAATTGAATAAAATTCAATTATTTATTGTAATTTAATGTTGTAATTAATAATGTAAATTATTATTATTTTCGTAGCTAAAAAGAAACTCGAGGCATCAACCCACAAGGGAAAGGAGAAGGTTACCGAGGAATAATCAAGCAAATTCGGGTTTGTATTACTATAATTCAAACTATTTATTTATTCATTAAATGTTAAATTAATTTATGTATATGGTAAGTAAATTATAAGGTAAGTAAATTATAAGGTAAGTGTTTTTATTGAATTGAATGGAAATTGAGTTGAATGATGAATATGTATTGAAATTGAATTGTATGTGGATTGAAATGGAAGTGTAATTGATATTGAAATTGAATTTGTTATGAAAATGAAAATGAAATTGAGAATTGAAATACCCTATTAACTAGTCGGGCTGAGTCGGATATAATTGGCATGCCATAAGATTTGGAAGAGTACAGAATTTATCGGCTTTGCCGATCAGGCACTTTATGTGTCGTATATCAGGCACTTTATGTGTCGTATTTCAGGCACCTCGTGTGTCGTATCAGGCACCTCGTGTGTCGTTTCAGGCACTTATGTGTCGTATTCTGATCAGGTACTATGCACCGTTTTAGGCACAATGTGCCGTACTGGTGTGTTTGGGTTGGAATCTGTGTATCCGTTAAAGTCCGAGTCTGTTAATAGGGGTAACTAAAGGAAAGGTTAAATTGAATAAAATGAAATGGTTGAGCCATTGAAAGAAATGTGAAAATAGAACATGAATTGAAAATGTGATTTGAAAATGAGTATGGGAATGGAAAATATGAACCATTGGTTCATGAGATGGATAATGGCTCAACATGAATGTGAATGATTTCAATTGTTGAATAGCTAAGATTGAATTGCATGAATATATTGAAAATGACAAACTTATGTTTGAATTGGTTTAGTAAAATTAAGGTTATATGATATGAATATTATGTTTATAATTTGAATTATGGTAATACCACTGAGTATATGTATACTCAGCGTACGGTTGTTTCCGTGCACAGGTTGTAGAAGTCAAGTACTGAACCAGCATCCAAAGTCAGACCCGACTTCAGCAAACTTTTGGTGATGTATACTTTCTTTTGGTAATGTGGCATGTACATAGGTTGTATATAAAGGTTATTATGTTTTAAATGTAAATGGTTAAAAATGTTAGTATTACAAGTTTAAGAATTATAAAGAAAGAAGTTTATCTATTTTAATCTAACTAATACTTTGATAAATTTAAGTTGATATTATATTGATTGAGTTTGATTAGAAGGTATTTAGAATAGAAAATGAATATATGAAATGAATTGGTTATGATTGAAATGAATATGGTTTAAATTGCAGGGGGTATTATATGATAATAAGCAGAAATGCTGCCGAAATTTATATTAAACAAAATATATTCTGAAATACTTAAACGAGTCCCATTTCACTTTTAATTCAGACTTTAGACTTTGAAAGTTCATTATAGGGATCAGTTATTAAAGTTATACTATGAATGTTATTTTTTTTAGAATTATTTGCAAATTGTCTGATATATCCGGTAATGCCTCGTAACCCTGTTCCGGCGATGGTTCGGGGTTGGGGGTGTTACAGATCTCGACAAATCCGAGTCGTTTTGGTTCTTGAATTGCTTGAATGTTGCTTTAAGGAGGATTTTCTCCTCACTGATTTGGTTCTTGAATTGTCTCCAATCCCATTTCGATCTGATTTTTTCAGAGCTAATGACTTTGGGCAGCAGAAAAGGACAGTTGGATCCCAACCGTGGTGGCTCCTCTATTGGGGGGTTGAAAAAGAAAAAGAAAAAAATGATAGGATGGTGGTTTGGAGGTCAATGACGGTGATGCCAAAGATGGTTGTGGCGGAGACGAGATTGTTAGAATTGAGAATAAGTATAAACATATTGGGTCATTTATGCAAAAAGTAAAAATATTGGAAACGGAAAAGGAATGATGAAAAAAATAGTCACTCAACTTTGCCTCATCTAACGTGACAAGTTAACTGGCCACATCAGCTAGTTTATTGGCCACGTCACCTATCCCATTAGATTTGTAACAGAAAATGTTAATGAATGACTGATTTGTAACTTTTCAATAACGAGGTTAATAGGTGATTGATTTGTTATTTATCGATAATGTTAATAACTGATTTGTTATTTTTTGAAAGATGAGTTATTGAATTGAAACTTTACCTTGCCCGACGTGGCAAGTTAATTGGTCACATCACTTGTTCCGTTAGGCCTGTAACGAAAAATGTTAATGGGTGATTGATTTGTCACTTTTCGATAACGTTAGTGACTAATTTGTTATTTTTTAAAAGTTGAGTGACTGAATTGAAATCAAAGTGACTGTTTTGTTAGCTGCATCAAAATTGAGTGACTGTTAGTGTAATTTACCCTTATTTTTATATAAAAATTAACTTGAATCATACCTAATATTATTACATTAACAATAAATGTTTATTTTAAATATTAAAATATTAAAATATTAAAATCTAATATTATAATATTCAATATTATTAAACATGAATATTTTAATAATTTATATTTGATAATATAATAATAATTAATATATATTATATTACAATTTTATATTAGTAATAAATTTTAACAATAATAATTTTAAATTTCAAATATATTCTTAATTTATGATTGAAAAATATTTATATTAATATTTTAATAACATATCTATATTATAATTTATAAATATTTTATAGTATAAAATATGAATATTTTAATTACATAAATATGATTATTTATTTAAATCATGCTTAGCTTTATTTATCCCTTCTAACTCTAATGTGTTACTATTCACTCTCATATATGTAATATTTTTAATTAGGCATTGTTTATTATTAAGTTTATATAAGATATTAATTATTATAAAATACTATCTTATTAAAAAATAAATTTTGATTGTCAAAAGGAAATGTTATTATAATATTTTGTAACAATATTGTTTCACTAAGAATAACTTTTAGAAAATAATTTCAAAAAAAGTTGTCAAATAATGAAGAATATTTTATACAAAATTATTCAAACACCGGAAATATTATGGTGCGTTTGGTTTTAGAAAACAAGGGTTATTTTTGTTTTAATTTTTTTAGAAAATAGTGAAGGAAATATGTTTGATTAAAAATTTTAAAAAATAATTTTTGAAAAATAAAAATAAAAATAAAAATATGTGAAAAATAAAAAATAAAAAATAAAAAACATATTTTCATTGTTTTTAATAAAATTGTTTTGATTAAATGGAAAGAGTTAAAAATAAGGGATTTTTGAAAGCTTCATTTATATATTAAAATTGTTCGGGTTTGAATCCTTTTAGAAACAACTTTTTATTTTTTAATCTTTAAATTTTTTATTTAATTACATTTTATTTTACTATTACAGTACAATTTAAATAAATTATACTTTAATTTAACTATTTTTTTATTTCTATTCTGAAAAATGCATACCAAATTCGTTTTCACTATTTTCATTATTGAAATAAATTGTTATTTCCATTCACCAAACATGTTTTCCAATTTTCAAAAAAAAAACAATTTTTTTTTTCTGAAAATGAAAATAAAAAAAAATGAAAACAAAGAACATTTTCTAAAACGAAAGATACCTTAAGTACTTTTTTTTTTTCTAGAAAATCAATTTAATTTTTAAAAATTATTTTCTTTTAGTGAAATGCGGGCTTTTTTCATTGAAATCTTCTGGTAACTAATTAATTTTATATAAAATATTTTAGTGAGTTCTAATATATAATTGAGTTAAATATAAATTTTACATACCTAATTTTAATTGAAGTTAAATATAATTTTTTTGCGTAAACTACACTTTTAGTCACTAAATTATAGGAAAATTTTCATTTTGGTCACTTAACTAAAAAAAAGTTACAATTTAATCAGCGAACTATTCGAAAGTTCCATTTAAGTGATGATTCGACGATCGGTGGATCAATACCCATTGATTCAATGATCCACTTCTCCCACAATGATATCTATGCTACCTAGTATCGTCATAATATCAATCAATTTCATTTTTTTTTAACTAATTGAGCAAGAATTTTCAAATTGATAAAATCCGGCGGGCAAATTTTCCATCTTCAAAGAAAACCGCTTTGATCCCCTATCAGAAAAATTCCTATTTCTCCCATTGGGGCTTCTATTCTCGCATAAAATTTTTGTCTCGGTATTCAAAGGTGGGAGAAGGTTTTTTACTAATGAACCGATTCAAAATCATTCCATTATGGATCCCTTTCTCGATCAAAACAATGGATTTCTAAATTCTCATAGGGACCCCACCAGAGTTCCTTCCAGGACCTGTTGAATTATTTTTATGGATTTTGCCATTTCACCGGTTCGACTAAATAACGAGTAGAAGACCATACCTTAAACCCAAGTCAATTTGATATCGATAATTTTGTTTTTCCATTTTATATTTTTAAATTTATTATTATATTTTATGAAAATATTTATGTATTTTTATACTTTTTTTTTGAATTTTTAGAATTAGGACCAAATTGAGACCATTTAGAAATTTTGAGGGTAATTTTTTAAAATTATAATTAAACCGATATAATATGTAAAAGTTGAAGGCTAAATTTGTTATTATAAAAAAATTTTAACAGCACTTAACAGAAATTGACAAAAAAAAATCTCTAAAAAGTTGGGTGACCAATTTAAAAAAATTCATAGTTAAGTGACTGAAAAAGAAACAGGCCCATAGTTGGTTGACTTGTAGTGTAGTTTACCCTAAACTTTTTTATATGATAAAAAACACTTAAAAGGAATCTTTAACTTGTTTTCAAAAGAAGAAGAAGACTTTTTCACCAAAAAAAAAAAAAAAAAAAGAAGAAGAAGACTTTGCTATTTTTGAACTTTGCTTCATTGTTAACGTATCAAATAACTAATCTTAAATTTACTGGACTCCATCTACCATGAATATTGCAAGAAAAAATATTTATTTGTCAGTTGAGACTTGTGTTATTATATGCCAACAGTTCCATCTCATATAAATGAACAAGAAATTATAATATATCTTTGCACTTAATCTTCATACATTTAAATTAAGTCTTTAACATTTAAAATTTTTCATATTTGAATCTTTCAGTTATTGTAGATGGTGAAGGCAGATTACCTGGGATTTTGCAAAAGATGGACACAAAGCTACAGACAGAGAAAATACCTTCAGATGGATCGGTGGTAGCTGTCGGAGTCTGAGCATGGCAATATTTGGTGCAAGCAATAACGAAAATGAACAACACCACCATGCATTTGAAACAAGATGGCGGCTCCTCACTCAATATCATTTTTCCTTTGATTTCTTTCACCGATATAGTTAGTGTGACTCAACATTTATATATGCAGTTGGACTTGGCCGCCAGTTTTAGTTGTTAATCCAGCGTTGTATTGTTTTATCTGATATAAAAAACACAACTAGCTATAGGAAGGAGCTGCCTTGTCAAAAATAGACAAATATAAATATTTTTTTGCCTTATTGGTTAGGGCAGCGATGACAGAGTTTTGCATAAGACCACGCTTGAGAGAACCCAGTGTCCCAAAGTTGAACTTATCACGGGACTGTGACAAATTCATAGGTCTTACAATCTGATATGAACCAATCCCATGGAGCTACCCTGTACTGCAGGGGGGAAAGTGGGCAGTGACTTATTGAATGGGGATGGAATACGGAGCGGGAACTTGTAAGGTCCATATCTAAGCTGATTTGGAGAGTTAACTAAATTCAGTGTTTCTAAATCATTTGGCCAAATATTCAGCGGTGTATATTGCTTTCAAGGTGATTTTTTTAAATGAACGTTTACTGCAAGTTGGATATGGCGAATTTTATTTATTTATATGAAATGAAAATCAGTCAAGCCAACAGATTTGGGTGGCTATATTAGACCCAAACTTCCATTTATTATCTATCCACCATTCCACTTGAAAAATATTCTTCCTGATTATGTCAGTCCAATACATGCATATATTTATGTACCAATTTTAGCATGTAATTTCACATGTCAAAATACCAAGTATTTTAATGAACAAAACATTTGTTACCTTTCTCAAAAATCTTAATTGCTATGGACATTAGAGCACATTTCACCACCTAAAGTTCAATTATAGAAAAAGCCATTTTTTTAGAACTATTGAAAAAGGAAATCAGGTCGGCTAGCCTACCTAGCATATACCAGATTTACACACTGAACAATATTATTCTGTTGCAACGATGTCTCACGACTGTTATTCCGGGGGTTAATCTTTGGACTGCGTAATTTGCTCTTTTTCATTGAACAAAATTATTGTATTCCAACAACTAGTCTTTGTTTGTCTGAATTTCATAATATTGCGATACATATATTACAAGACAATTCAATCTATACAGAAATGATAATTTCTAGAGCAACAAAGTAGGCAGAGTTGAAGAAACTGCATTACCATATGCTATTATAGCAGGCATGGAACAAACAACTCTCACCTTCCTTCTCCAAAGCTCTCCCTGAATCCAGAAATATTTAAAGGAGAGGGTACTGGTTGTTCATCTGCATCTGAAATGATCTTGTTCTTACTCTTGATGTCACTGCCGCTATGGTCAGAGGGAATGGATGTTTGCGATTCATCCATAAAGGTGCCTGTGACATCCTTAAAATCCCAGTCAGTTATATAACTTGGTTTTGTTGTAACATTGGTCACTTCAATATCTCCTGCAAGCATACCAACGACACGGGACATGGGTGGCCGCATTGATGGTGATGCCTGAATGCATAGAAGTGCTACTCTTATCATTCGGAGAGCTTCATCTTCATCAAACTCCACTAATTTTGGATCAAGAAGGCTCAAAAGTTGGTTATTTTCATGCAGGGTCCACGCCTAGAGACATTGTATGAACAAATTTATAATAATGAGTAAAGCCTTCAGAATTTAAGAGGTACTTGAATAAATAGTACTGCAAAAGGGAGATATCTGTTTGGATTACCCATTCAAGAAGATAAATTCTGTCATTTTCTACGGAATTATACGAGTTTGGTCTACCACTTATAATCTCCAAAGCAAGAACACCAAAGCCAAAAACATCTACTTTCTCTGTAAGATGCCCACGCATTGCATACTCCGGTGCCAGGTAGCCACTTCAAGATAATTACATTTCATTGGTGAACAATGTTTACTGATAAAATTACTAAATCTAGCAATTTGGGAACAGAAATTACATGCAACTAAGGCAGAATTCATGAACAAAAAGGTTGAAAGGTCTTACATTGTTCCAGCAGCGCGAGTGGTGATGTGCGTTTTCTTGTCATCATAAAGCTTTGCCAATCCAAAATCAGATATCTTTGGGCAAAGCTCTGCATCAAGCAAAATATTGCTTGCCTTGACATCCCTATGAACAATCCTTGGCATAGACTCCTCGTGAAGATAAGCTAGCCCTCTTGCGGTTGATAGGCAAATATTAAAGCGTGTTGGCCAATCAAGATGCAAGTCCTGTTTTCCTGCATATGTAGTACAACGAATCTCATATATTTGTTCTTTAATCAAAAAACAATGGAAAGCATAAATTATTACAATAAATTGTTCTCATACCCCAGAGAGCCTGATCAAGGCTTTTGTTCACAAGATACTCGTAAACAAGGAGGCGCCTATTTCCTCCAATGCAGCAGCCTAATAGTTTGACAAGATTACGATGTTGTACTGCTGATATGGTAGCTATCTCAGCAACAAATTGATCTTTCCCCTGGTTTGATGCTACTGAAAGTTGTTTCACAGCTACGACTCTCCCATCAGAAAGTGTACCCTAAAGTGTACTATGATTTAGTAATGCTATGTAATAAATCATCCTCTGGATAATTTCATCATTGTATGACAAGCGAGTTAGCATGTTAAAAATGTTTGACATCGTTTACCTTGTACACAGGTCCGAACCCCCCTTCTCCTAACTTATTTGAAGGACTGAAGTCTTCAGTGGCAGCTTTTAACTCTGAATAAGTAAATGTGTTTGGTCTAGGGCTGATACCAAGAAGCACTGAAGAGACAAGGCAATTAGTAACCTGTAAGTTGGAGCCAAAAAAAAAAGCTTCTCTAATATTAACAATTACCATGATTAGATATTACTTTGAAAGACTAATGATCTTTGCTGGGCATACCAATTTTAAAAGCAGAAGACTTTTTCTCTTTTCTGTTAATGGGGTCTTTTCATATAAACTATTCCATTGATATTGAACAGAGATGTAAAGATGCACCTTTTTCTGATATACAATGAATAACCAATAATATATATTTTACAATAAACTAATGCTCTTACCCTCCTCATCATCATCTTCTTTCTTTCTCTTCACATAAATAATTGCAAATATAAGTATCAAAGCCAATGCTACAACAGGAACTGTAACACCAGCAATCAATGCCGTGTGGTTCTTCTCTTTAGGATTGCTTGGGGGTATCCCACTGACAGTTGGTATGAAATCTGGAGAACAAAATAGCTGTATTAGAAACATAAAACAGAAGATAAGCACATGGAGCATTTATTACATGAGGATTCAAAAGTGTTAAGGTGTCTTACTTGGAACAACACTAATAGCTGAAATGGATGGACCGTAATAACCATCTTCTGGTGTGCCGGAAGTCCCCTTACCAGCCCAGAACAGGTGAATTTCTAGATGGTTCTCAGTTACGTTAGTAGTGAAATTCCTACTTATTGCTCTCTGAACACCACCAGCCTCCTTTGATATATCAAAATCCCTTAGTCTCCGGGCTCCCTGATGAAGCATTAATGAGATATCAAACCAATAAGTATTTCTAAGTGTAAAATTATGTGAATGTACTTGTAATCATAGAAACACTGCAAATAGCGGCAGTGAAATGATTTATATATAGCTTACAATAGTATGAATTTGTACTTCAAAAGAAATATTACCTGAATATAAACATCGAAAACACGTCTTGCTAGACTCCTCCAGGACCCCGAGGTTCGCTCTGGGAAACCTGTCTCTGCAAAGAACAATCTTACAGTATAGGGTCCATTCTGAAGGCCTAGGCCATAGTATCTGAGTGATCCAGGGGATAGCCTTGAAGTCTCATACAGCTCTGGAGTGTTTGTACTTCTCACTTGTCCTCCATTGTTTTCCACAAACAGTTGATTTTGTCTGTCTGCAAACAAGCCAGCATTGCTAACTGCCCATTTCTGCGTACTGGTTACATTAAATTTTGCTGGGCCTAGTGTTCTATTCTCAGCCTCAAACTGTATCCCTTCAGCTATTATTGCTGGTCCACCACAATTGAGCGAGAAGTTTGCATCTGCCATTGCCAACATTGAAATATGTTAGCAAAGCATTAAGCATTGGTCTTGATCAATTATATAATTAAGAGCTCAACAACAGATATCAGTTCAAAAGTTTTAGCTAATACATCGTGGAGCATTTCTAAAGCATGGGAAGCTTCTTTGTAGGCATTCTAATCCTGGTAAAACCCTGAGGAATTTCAAAACAATTTCTTGATTAGGAACTTTCATAAGAATGCATTGCATAGTAGAGATAATAGCAAGCATTTCTTTTCACAAAGGTAAACGAATTCTTTCAAGAAAGTTTAGGAGAAAGGTAAGTCGGGAGCTGCAGGACATAACTCACCTTATGTTTGAGCTGTTAAGTGTGAAGTTGTTGGCCACAAAATTCCTGCATAAAATTCCATGAAACAAGCTCTTATTAGTATTGTTTTGCAATTGATTCCTTTTTTACAGTGAGATATCAACAACAAGATGGTAAACTCCATTTGAGCACCAGAATGGCCATAAGCTACAAAGTAGTGTTAAAATTAGAAAGCAAAGGTAAGTAAAGGAAGCATCCTCGTTTAAGATACATACAGTTGTAAGCGTGAGTTTACCCAAGAAGGCAAGTTTCCTGATAGAAAATTGTATGATAAATCTCTGCATAGAGAAATATATTAGCAGAAAGTGAGTATGGAGTACGAATATATTGCCAGAATCACGAGAATGTAACCTGCTTTTTCAACTTGGAGATTCACTATATGGAAGATGCTTACTTAAAATTTTCTTCTCTTTGTTATGAATATATAATCATAAATATTAATAGCATGATTAATGTAAGTTAAACTATTTAATTGATTGAAAATTCAAAAACAAATCAAATTAAAAAACTTTTGGGGAGCCAAACATAATTTATCTTTTTTTTTATAAATATTTACAGGGATAAAAGGCAATTTTACAAAAATTTGGGGTTAAATCCTGCCCTTGGCTGACTATGGTTAATATGAGATGGTGGACATTTAAAACTAACATTTTATGGAATAAGTTGATGAGATAGAATGACTATTTAATGTAAATTAAATAAGTTGGTAGACTTTCACCAAAAAAACAAGAGTTGGTAGACATAAATATTAATACCATGATTAATATAAATTAAACTATTTAATTGATTGAAAATACTTTTGGGGAGCCAAACATAATTTATCATATTATTGGATAAAAGGCAATTTTACATTAAAAACGGAAGGGGGGGAGAGGGGCTATGGTTAATAGGAGATGGTGGACATTTAAAACTAACATTTTACGAAATAAGTTGATGAGATAGAATGACTTACATGGTCTGAAGAGTTTCACTCTTTTGGCTGGGAATGGAACCTGATAGACTGTTATTTCCAAGAAACCTGGCCATATCAATAACATGAAAGAGATGAATAATGTCAAGTGATAACTATAAGTCTTAAGCTGAGATTTCAACTACTAAAGGGATGGTTTTCTTTTCTTTTCTTTTTTTGTTTGATTGCTTACAAGTATATGAGAGAATTCATATTGAACAAAGTGCTTGGAATTTGGCCTGTTAAGTTGTTGAAACTCAAATCCCTGGAACAGAGAGAAATTTGAAACATGAAGCAAGCAAATAACATAGATTATTGAAGCAGTTAACTTTTAGATGAAACTTACAGCTTTTGTAAAGATTGTAATTCCATGATATAAGATGGAAAATTACCAGTGAGCAAGACATTTCTTAGAACCCTATAGGAAATGAAAAGAAGGGAAAAATAAATATGCTAACTATATAAATTTAGATAAAAACACTTCATCTTTTTTTTCTCAAAATGGAAAACCAATGATTACAAGAAGTAAAGAGTATGGTTAACTCACAAGTCAGTCAAGTTCTTTAGATTTCTTACGAAATCAAGAGAAGAAGAACTCCCATTGTATATATCACCAATTCGCCTACATGATTTACGAGCATAAAAAATAAGTACGTATATATACACATACATGCATGCATGCCTACATGTATCACGCATGAATATGTAGACAATGGGAGAGAGTGCTACGGTGGTCAGCAGTATACTATCTTGAAAGAAAGATATCTCTACTTACAAAGAATTCAAAGATGTTAAATTCGAAAAACTAGATGGAATTGGACCTTCAAAAGAGTTCCCCTCAAATCTCCTGTATAAATATTTGACAGAGTAGTCAAACTGATGAAAAATCTAGGCAAAGCTATCATTCTTGATGTCTGATTGAACTTATATGAAGAATATAACCAATATGTTTTGATGAATTACAATTGTGTAAGCTTTGTCCAGTTACCAACAAAGTCAGGTATTTTGCCCGTGAATGCATTGTCAGATGCCCACCTGAGATTCAATAGAGCTTACAGTTATTATGGTAAGGTAAGGACTTAAGGTACGTAAGCCTATTTGTAAGAACAAGAGACAGAAAAGGAAATAAGCATAAAGAAGGGTCTTTCTTACACAATTCGCATTTCTTTAAGGTTAGCAAATGATGAGGGAATCTCACCACTCAATCCACAACTGTTAATGTATCTGCCAAATTCATAAACCCATTGTTGTTATAATTTTAAGGGTAACCATTGTTGTTATAATTTTAAGGGTAACCTATAAACACAATCATGTACGTCCCCCTACAAAGAACTAAAGAAAGTTATAACTTACAGTTCTCCAAGTTCGACTAAATTACCAAGTTCAGGAGGCAACGTTCCAGAGAGATCGTTATTACCCAAAGAGCTGCATGACATTGATCCACATAATTTTTTTGAGAAACTTCGGAAAAAAAAAAAAACCATTTTTACAAGTAAATGCTTGCTTAAAAAAAGAACTATTTTATCCTTTATAATGGTGACATAAAGAATTCGTTGAGAGTTCCTTCAATTCTTACAGCAGATATAGCTTCTTGAGATTTCCGATCTCCTTTGGAATGGGCCCAGAGAAATTGTTTTGGGCAATTGACCTATACAAAGTAAAATAAATAAATAAATAATCCAAAGAAAGGAGTATTCTTGAATATAAGAAATTAGGATGAAACAAAATGAAAATTGTACATAGAAATTAGGGAACAGAATGATTTCTTATTCTAGTATGATAGAAGAGCCATTGTCTGTCATATATAAAACAGAGTGGACTTCACAACTACTGTTTCAACTTCATTTCAGATCAGCCATCGAATTCCACTAGTCATTATTTTGAAAGATAGTCAAGGTAACCTCATTGTTAACCTATTACATATGTTGCTTCAACTCTTTAATTTTTTGGACACGGTATGGAGATATGATCCTTCAAATATATGAAAAAGAAAACTTTAAAAAAAATTCAAGTGTCAATCACATATCAGAATCCATTCTTGTATTCAGTCCAAGTATTGGTATCAATTACATGTATGGTATTGGGAGGTTTATGAAAAACCAATTAGACCTGGAAGTGTTGAACCATAAAACAGCAGCCTATACATTTTCTGCATTCCTATGATGTTAATTCTAACTACTGTTTCGTCCAAATTTTTTTTTCTAACTACTGTTATTTGGAAGGTCGTTCTTAAGGCCTGAAAACCAACAAAGAAATAATATCAACCAAATATGAAATGCTTTTATCAGATTCCCTTCGAGTACTCACAGTAACCCTAATCTAGACAGATTTCCAATGAATGCTGGCAAAGGACCGGAGAAGAAATTTTTATCAATTTTCCTGCATCACCAAACAACAGAAATGATTATAATCAGTTACTGTAAAGCCAACCGGTTTCCTTAACTAAAAAACATTCTTTAAACATTTCAAAATCTGTATTCATTTGGAAAATATTCAAAATCAATGTTGGGTTATGAAGAACAAAAGCAAGGAGAAAATAAAGAGGAATAAAAAGGAACATTCTTACAAGAAATCCAGGTAAGGCAACTCCAAAATCTCCTCTGGTATCACTCCTCGTTTATCTAGTCCAAATACCCTCCTGATAAAAGAGTTTAAAACATGTAAAATGTTAGTAGAAATGATATATTAATCATTATTAGACTTCTCACAAAGGCCATTAATAATGAAAGGTTTTTTGCTGTGTATAATGTGAAAAACTATATGCTTAAATTTTTCCAGAAGATCCATTACCAGTTAATGTGAATGGAGTAGCTTTTGGATCAAATTAGCCTTATATAAACTGTTATACTATAATGATATATAGTAATGGCTTAAAAATATTGCAGAAGCATGAGAGAGCAAGAAGCATACAGACTAGTAATATGGCAAACAGTGCTAGCGTTGAAAGAACAATCACATCTGATAGCGGGGTTATTAGAAGGATCCTCAAACTCAGAAAAACTTGTGGTGAGAGCAGTTCCACTACATGGCTCTCCACTGATGTTCCATGTATCCGGCGCTTGTAGATCCCATTGTTGGAAGATTGAGATCAATGCCCTCACTGTTTTCGTTAACAAAGGATTACCATTTATCCAAACAATAATTACTCAGAACAGAGGAAGCATTTAATATTAATAAACAATACTGATAAATATATTTACATTTTGTCGAACATGTACTGTGTTTATCAAAACCGATTATAAGTACCATAGCTTTCCCCCTAAAATGAATTATTTGTTCGTTGTTATACATATATACAGAGAGAGGGAGAGAGAGAACCTTCAGAAGGAACGGTTGTGGAGTTAGTCTGGTTAGTCTGGGCATTAATGGATTGGTTGCATGAAAACAAAACAACCAAGTAGAAGAAGAGCAAGCCTTTGGAAGAAGACAGTGGTGGCTTCATCATCAACCTTAAAGCCATCTCTTTTTTTTTTTTTTCTTTCTTTCTTCACAAAATAAATACGGGATTTGGGCGTACAAGTGTTTCTTATTATCAGTCACCACTCACTTCTACTCCACGCAATAAGCCAATGGCTCTCTCGACTTCGTCTTCGATAAGAATTATTACTGGGCATGAATTAATCTGAGCTTTATTTGCTTGGAGATTTCACCATACTTCAAATTGTCAATTTTCTGTAAATGCCCAGATCAACTTGAAACCATTATTGCTGCTCAACAAAAATGAAGAGAGAGAGAGAGGAAAAAGACATGATTGCTGAGCCAAAAGTAACAGCAAGTTGGAATAAATCAATAGTCCACTCCAACAGAGATTAAAAAAATATTATTCGATATTTAGTTTTAACTAAACTCCTTTAGGATATTTACCAAAATTAGAAGGCGAAAGGAGGCTCAATCTCCAAAATTGTCAAAACATTTAATTTCTATTTTGACCGCTGATCTTAGACTTTGCTCACCGCTCCCATCAATCTGTTTCACATTATGCTAGGAAGTTTTTAGACTTTACAAAGAGTCAAATGGAATAAAAAGATGTATTTATTAATTTAAAATATTATTATTATAATTATATTATTTAATGTATATTTTTAGAAAGAAAATTTTACTATTTAATTTTTAATTAATAAAGAAATAACAATACTAAGAATAGATTAAGAAAAATATGTAATATGGATGCATTAAATTTTAATAAATAAATAAATATAATGAAAACCAATAAAAATAATGTTTCGAAATTAATTTTGTGGTGAAGAGTTATTTATCGGGTATATTGCATTGTTGAGAAAGGTAGTCATAAACACCAATCATTAATAGTAAAAGGATTATGAAAAATACAAAATAAATTAAAGTTAAAATATGACATATGACTTTGTATTTTTCGTAAATTTTGAATTTAATTCCTTTACTTTTCGGATTTCAAAATCTAGGTCAAACTATTAATACTATTAAAATTTATTTTGTTAAAATTAGTTTCATTACAACATCAAATTTTAGTTACATTACTACCAAAATGTCATACAAATATAATGTAAAAAAAAACAGTATTAACAATTAGACCTAAATTTTAAAACCTGAAAAATAAGAATATAGAGACTAAATTCCAAATTTGTAAAAAGTAAGGGACCTATGGATATTTGACCAAATATTATATATGTATCTATATGTACATATAAATAAAAGGCTTATATGTAAAAAAAAAAAAAACCTTAAAGAAAATACAAAAAAATAATTAAGCCTCTATATTAAATTTGCACCCAAGCTACTACTATTAATTAAAATAATCAATTAAGTCACTCCATTAACGGTTCCTGTCATTGACCATATTGACCATTAAAATAAATGGGCGAACCAATCAGATGATAACACGTGACAACTTTTGGTTAAATATAATATTTTTTCCATAAAAAATTAAAAAAAAGAAAAAATTTAAAATATACAAAATTGATATAAACTTATAAAAATATAAAAAATTACAAATATTTCAAAAAATATAAAAAATCTAAGAAATTATAAAATATATAATATTAGTAAAACATATTTAAAATTTTATAAAACGTATAAAAATCATAAAAATATATAAAAAAGTATTAAAATTGATATAAAATTATAAAAAATTTGTAAGAACTTGAACTAAATCGGATTAGTCAGTCAGACTAATTAGACAGAAATCAACAAGGGTATCAATCCGGAGAGAACCATTAGACCGATTGATCTAGGAACCAAATGGTTGAACCAATTTTTTTATTTTTAATATTTTATTTAATCAAACTAGATTAATCAGTTAAACTGGCATACCGGTGGCCTGATCAATTTAACCATCAATCTAGTTCTGAAAGCATTAGTTAGAATATTTCATTCTGACATATATTAATAATTGGGTAATAAAATTCAGTTTGATAAAATTATTTAAAAAGAAAAACAGTTCAATCGCCCGTCCGGTTCCTAAATCAATCGATGTAATGACTTTCCCTGTACCAATACCCTTATTGATTTTGGGCTAACTTCAAGTTTTTATGATTTTTTTTGTAATTTTTATAAGTTTATATCAATTTTATTATTTTTAAATTTTAAATAGGTTTTAATATTTTTTAATTATTATATTTTTATATTTACAATATTTATAATTTTAATAATTTTAATAATTTTTAATTATTTATAATTTTTATGATTTGTTAATAATTTTTTACGAGAAAAATATTAGATTAAACCAGAATTTTCCACGTGTCACCATCTGATTGTCGATCAAATTATTTTAACAATTAACATAGTCAATGATAAAAATTGTTAACGGTGGGACTTAATTAATTATTTTAGTCAACAAAAAATATTTTAATTAAGTGCAAATTTAATATAAGAGCTTCATTAAATTTTTTTTCATTTTTAAGAGTTTTTTTTTACATATAAGCCTAAATAAAATATTTGATAATTATTTAATTCCATTTATTTCTTTTCCTAGGTGGAAGCCCAAAAGAAGGATTAATAAAACATTATACCTTTTTGAGTTTTGAACAAGGAGAAAGGATTAAAGTACGGACCTGCCACCTACCACCATTTGTCGAACTAAACATTTGACACGTTTCCTCCACGTGTGACGCCATTTCTTTTGACAAAAAATTTCCCTACTTAAATGTCCTTTTTTTCTTCTTTTGAATAACCTACTTAATTTTTTTTAATAAAAAAAAGAATAACCTACTTAATTGACTCCTAGTATCCGCATTTATTTGTCCGTTTCTGCAGTTGGGATGGTGAATTAACGTTAGGTATATGCGTTTAAGGTCTTAATTCAGTTCACATCTATACAAGCATCGGCTTATTGCAGTCGGCATACTGATGAAAGCATGACCCCCTCCCCCATCAACTTTTGACTTTTCAATTCTAATCTGATTTTTTTTTTCTATATTTTCATAACTAATCCTGATTAATGTTAACAAGAGAACAAGAGGTTTTAACTTTTTCTTTTTGATCGTATACTGCATGTGGGATATGAGTGGCTAGCTTAGATCCCCCACTTGCCAAATACTCTTCCTAATTATCTCAGTTCAATGCATGATATATTTATCTTTTTGTGTTTGACAAAGATGTTTCCAAGGATGGGATGGAGTCAATCTTGTACAAAGGCTTCCCATTCCAATCCAATTTTAGCATGCAATTTCACACGTCAAGTTACCTAGTATTTTAATGAACAAAACATTTGTTTTTCTCTCTCAGAACACTTGATTGTTTGCTGCCAACATCTCTAAAGATAAAACGACAGAAACTATAGACATTATAAGCAAACTGTGTCTCACTAGTTTTAGACTGCATAATCTGCTATTTTTTAAAGCATTGGAAACTGGAAAGCATTCCCAACGACCACAAGTCTTTGTTTGTCTTGATTTTCATAATATTGTTATAAATATATTACAAAACAACTCGCTTTATATAGAAATGATAGTTTCTAACACTACATAATGTCTATGTTTTATTTAAAGATAGTATGATATGGTATTATTGCAGGCATGGAACGAACAATTCTCACCTTCCTTCTCCAATTATCTCCTGGAATTCAGTAATATTGACTGGAGAGTACATTGGTTGATCATCTGTCCCTACAGTAGTCTTGTTCTTACTCTTGATGTCACTGCTGCTATGATCCGATGCATTGGATGTTTGTGATTCTTCCTTCATGGAGCTGCGTGTTATATCCTTATACGCCCAGTCAGTTATGTAACTTGGTTTTGTTGTAACTTTGCTCACTTCGAAATCTCCTGCGAGCATACCAACAACACGGGACATGGGCGGCCGCATTAATGGCGATCCCTGAGTGCATAAAAATGCCACCCCTATCACCCTGAGAGCTTCGTCTTCGTTGAACTCCAGTAATGTTGGATCAACCAAGCTCAAGAGTTGGTTATTTTCATGCAGGGTCCAGGCCTGGAGACATTGTAGAAACAAATTGATGATCAAGAGCAAGTCTTTCAGAATTTAATAGGTTCTTCAAAAAATAGCACTGCAAAGGGAAAGATTTCTTTATGGATTACCCATTCAAGAAGATAAATTTTGTCATTTTCTAAGGTGTTATCAGCGTTTGGTCTACCACTTAAAATCTCCAAAGCAACAACCCCAAAGGCGAAAACATCAGCTTTCTCTGTAAGATGCCCGCGCATTGCATACTCCGGTGCCAAGTAACCACTTCAAGATAATTACATTGCATTGGTGAATAATCTAACCATTCAAAACATAAATTCTATGCTGTTAATTAGGCAGGATTCATGAACAAAAAGGTTGAAAGGTCTTACATTGTTCCGGCAGCGCGAGTGGTGACATGTGTTTTCTTGTCATCATAAAGTTTTGCCAACCCAAAATCAGATATCTTTGGGCAGAGCTCTGCATCAAGCAAAATATTGCTTGCCTTGACATCCCTATGAACAAACCTTGGCCTAGACTCCTCGTGAAGATAAGCTAGTCCTCTTGCAGTTGATAAGCAGATATTGAACCGGGTTGGCCAATCAAGACGCACGTCAATTTTTCCTGCATTTATGGTGCAAGGAATATCAAACAACTGAGTCATTAATAAACAAAGATATAAAAACATGGTATTATTATATTAGCATGTTCTGTTACCAAAGAGTGCCTGATCAAGGCTTTTGTTCTCAAGATACTCGTAAACAAGGAGGCGTCGTTTTCCCCCAATGCAACATCCTAATAGTTTGACAAGATTACGATGTTGCACTGCTGATATGGTAGCTATCTCAGTAACAAATTGTTCTTTTCCCTGGTTTGATGCTGCAGAAAGTCGTTTCACAGCTACAACTGTCCCATCAGAAAGTGTACCCTAAAGCATTATACGATTTAGTAACACTGTGTAATAAGTCATCCTCTCTCTCGATAATTTCATCGTCGTATGACAAGCTATTATCATAGTTAAGCATGCTAAGAATAATAAGACATTGTTTACCTTGTATACAGGTCCGAACCCCCCTTCTCCTAACTTATTTGAAGAACTGAAGTTTTCAGTGGCAGCTTTTAACTCTGAATAACTGTATGTGTTTGGTCTAGGGTTGATGCCAAGAAGCACTGCAGAGTACTCAAGTAAGTCAATTTCTGTAATTGCAAACATGATATATATTATATGATAAAGAATGATGCTCTTACCTTCCTCATCATCATCATCTCTTTGTCTCTTCGCATAAATAATTACAAATACAAGTATGAAAGCCACTGCCACAATAGGAACTGTAACACCAACAATTAATGCTACGTGGTTCTTCTCTTTAGGAATGCCCGGTGGTATCCCACTGACATTTGGTTTAAAATCTGAGAAACAAAATAAATGTATTAGAGAGAAAAACTAAATATAAGCACATGAAGCTTATGTTATATAAAGATTCACATGTGTTAAGGTGTCTTACTTGGAACAACACTAATAGCCGAAATGGATGGACCGTAATAACCACGTATTGGTGTGCAGCAAGTTCCCTTACCAGCCCAAAACAGGTGAATTTCAAGATGGTTCTCAGTTACATTAGCAGTGAAATTCGTAATTATTGCTCTCTCAACACCACCTGCTGCCTTCGATATATCAAAATCCCTCAATCGCCGAGATCCCTGATAAAGCATTATAGCAATAAAGATTTCTAAGTGTGAAATTAAGTGAACATCATTATGATCATGAAAGCATTGGAAATAGGGGGTATGAAATGAATGATACACAGAGAATTATATGAATTCTACATTAAAAAAATATTACCTGAATATAAACATCAAAAACTCGCCTTGCTAGACTCTTCCAAGACTCTGTGGTTCGGTCTGGGAAACCTGTTTCCGCAAAGAACAATCTTACAGTATAGGGTCCATTCTGAAGGCCTAGGCCATAGTATCTGAGTGATCCAGGGGAAAGCCTTGAAGTCTCATACAGCTCCGGAGTGTTGGTACTTTTCACTTGTGCTAAGCTGTTCTGCACAAACTGTGGATCCTCTCTATCTGCAAACAAGCCTGCATTGCTGACTGCCCATTTCTGTGTCCTGGTTACATTAAATGTTGCTGCGCCGAGTGTGCTATTCTCAGCCTCAAATAATATCCCAGTAGATGTCATCTGTGGTCCACCACACTTGATCGCGAAGTTTGCATCTACCAATGGCGACACCGAAATATGTTAACAAATTATTAAGCATTAGTCATGATTAAATCTTATAATTAAGACCCTGACAACAGATACTGGTTCAAAAGTTTTAGTTAGTACATCGTGGAGCATTTCTATTGCATGGGAAGCTCCTTTGAAGGCATTCTAATCCTGGTAAAAGCCTGAGGAGTTCAAAACGATTTCTGGATTAGGAAATTTAAAGGAATGCGTTGTATAGTAGATAAAATAGTAAGCATTTGTTTTCGTAGAGGTGAAAGAACTCTTTTAAGGTAGGGTAGGTGTTGCGGAAATGATAACTCACCTTATGTTTGTGCTGTTAAGAGTGAAGTTGTTGGCTACAAGGTTCCTACATAAAATTCCATGAAACAAGCTCTTATTGGTATTGATTTTCAATTGGTTCCTTATCAATAATAATAAGCTCCACTTGAGCACCATAAAGGCCATAATCTACAAAGAGGTGTTAAAATTTGAAAGCAAAGGTAACGTCAGTATTCTGGTTTAAGATACATACAGTTGTAAGCCTGAGTTTACCCAAGAAGGCAAGTTTCCTGATAGAAAATTATATGATAAATCTCTGCATGGAGAAGTACATTAGCAGAAAGTGAGTATAGAGTATGAATATATTACCAGAATCAGGAGAATTTAATTGCCTTCTCTATTTGATGGTTCACTAAATGAATATTATATGAAATATGTTGGTGTGACTGTGATATAATGACTTACATAGTCTGAAGAGTTTCACTCTTTTGGCTGGGAATGGCACCTGATAAACTATTATTTCCAAGAAACCTGACACATTTCAATTGCATGAATGAGGGGAGTAATGTCAAAGTGAAAACCATAAGGCCAGACCTGAGATTTTTCTACTAATAATGGCGATGCCCTTTTGTTTTTTTACTTACAAGTATTGGAGAGAATTCATTGTGAACAAAGCACTTGGAATTTCGCCTGTTAAGTTGTTAAAACTCAAATCTCTGAAACAGACCAAAATTAGAAACATAAAGCAAGCAAATGTAGCACTTAACTTTTAAATAAAACTTACAGTTTTTGTAAAGATTGTAATTCCGTGATATAAGATGGTAAAGTACCCGTAAGCAACACATTTCTTAGAACCCTATAGGAAAAACAAGTATATTAATCCATAAATTTATATAAATACATGGTTAATGTATTAAATAAGCCTTTAAACTTTATCATATATAAGCTTTATACGTTTCTTACATTCAAATAACCCCGTATAAAGCTGAAGGGCTTATATGGATACCAATTAAAGTTCTAAAGACTTTGATGGGTGTAAAAAAGATATAAGGGCTTATTCAAAAAAAACGATAAATTTCAAGTACTTATTTAGTATATTAGCCAAAAAGAAAATAGATTAATATAAGTAAACGTATGCACTCACAAGTCAGTCAGGTTCTTTAGATTTCTTACAAAGCTGAGAGAAGAACTCCCATTGTATATACCGCCAATTCTCCTACATGACGTACGAGCTTAAGATTACAATACATGTATACATATGTGTATACATGCACGTGTCAAGCATGAATATGTAGACAAAGGAAGAGAGTCCACCAGTGGTAGGGAGGAGATACTATTAGAAAAGTAAGATATCTCTACTTACAAAGAATTCAATGAGGATAAATTCGCAAAACTGGATGGTATTGGTCCTTGAAAAGAGTTCCCTTCAATTTTCCTGTATAAACATTTGACAAACTAGTCAATCATATAAAAAATTTAGGTAAAAGCTATCATTCTTGACGTCTTATTCATAAGGAACTTATATGAAGATTTTAACAAAGATGTTTCGATAAATTACAATGATGTAAGCTTCGTCCAGTTATTGCCAATAAAGTCCGGTATTTTGCCTGTGAATGCAGCATCAGATGCCCACCTAAAATTCAACAAAGCTTACTGTTAGATAAGGTAGACAATTTGCAGGAGCAGGAAATAGAAAAGGGCCTTTCTTACACAATTTCCAGGTTTTCAAGGTTGGCAAATGTTGAGGGAATCTCACCACCTAATCCACAACTGTTAATGTATCTGTCAAAATTCATAAACTAATCCTTGTCATAATTTCATATGGTTGCCTGTAAACTTAATCATGCACATTCCCCGCAAAGAAATAACTTACAGTTGCTGAAGTTTGACTAAACTACCAAGTTCTGGAGGCAATGTTCCAGAGAAGTTGTTATTAGAAAGAGACCTGCATTACGTTGATCCACACATAATTTCGTTTGAAGAAACTTGAGAATAAAAATAATAAAAAGGCATTTTTATTTCTTCATAAATTATATCCTTAATTTTAATAGAGAGAAGTTTAGATTCATATGGTATTGATGCAACAACACTATTACCCTTCCAATCAAAAGTTTTCAATTATTAATCCTTTAAAGTACATATAATAGTATTTAAGAGTAATTTTTTTCTCAAGAACACCACTATTCGATCCTTCACATGGCCATGGAAACAGAAAAGATTTCATTGGGACTACTTTTCAGTTCTTACAGTAAATATAACTCCTTAAGGTTTCCAAGCTCCTGTGGAATGGATCCAGAGAAAACGTTGTGGGCAGCTGACCTATACAAATAAATAAACCAAAGAAATTAGCCAACAGGTAATGTAAAAAAAATGAAAAATATACAAAGAAGGGTTTCCTATTCCAATATGTCAGAAAAGCCATTGTTTGTCATACAGGAAGGGTTCGTGGTTTTCCACATTAACAGTGTTGCAATATAACTTATCATTGCACCATTTTCTCGTTAATTATTAGCTATTGTTATTTCAAAACTTGTTCTTAATATACAGCAAAAAATAAAATACTTTTATCAAAATATGTTTGCGCACTCACAGTGACCCTAGTCTAGACATATTTCCAATAAATGCTGGCAGAGGACCAGAGAAGAAGTTTCGATCAATCTTCCTGCATTGTGAAACAATATAAATGATTATCATCAGTTACTGTAAACATTATAAAATATGTACTCATTTGGAAAATCAACATTGGCTTATGATGATCAAAAGTGGGAAAATATTCTTACAAGAATGTCAGATAAGGCAAATCCAAAAGCTCCTCTGGTAATTCTCCTCGTTTATCTAGATCATATACCCTCCTGATAAAAGTGTTCAAAAACATTTAAAGTAATAATACAGATGATATATTAATTATTCTAAACTTCCCAACAAAAGCCCTTTAATAATGAAGATCTATGCTGGTGAAAAACCATGTGCTTCAACTTTTCTTTACCCTCAATATTGAAGAACCATTTCAACTTATTACTAATTAACATGAATGGGGTAGCTTTTGGATTGTTATACTATAATGATAAAAATGGCTTAAAAGTATTGCTGAAGAGTGAGAGTGCAAGAAGCATACAGCCGAGTAATGTGGCAAACAGTACTAGCGTTGAAAGAACAATCACATCTGATAGCAGGGTTATTAGAAGGATCGTTAAACACAGAATCATCTTGGCTGAGAGCAGTTCCACTGCATGGGTCTCCAGTGGTGTTCCATGAATCCACTGCTTGTACATCCCATTGTTGGAAGATTGAATTCAATGCCCTTACTATTTCCCCATTCATTAAACAATTGGCAAAATAAAAAAGAAATCATGTTAAGTGATTACCATTTTTCAAAATTCGTAATTACTATTAACATTAATAATCAGAAAAAATTAAATAACACTTACTATTATCATTTTTGTTAGGTTTGTAAGGATATAAATAGACATAGTTGTCTCTCCTATTGTATTCTTCGAATTCAACAGTTAGTGAATTTTTCTTCCCCTCTACTCTTAATTTTTCCCAAAAGAGTTTCCACGTAAAATCTGTGTGTTCTATTTTGCTTTCTTTTTTTGTGATTCATTGTTATTATCAACGTTCGATTTTCACATTTTTCACAAATGTTTTGTAAAGCTAAAAAAGTTGAAAACAAAAAACTTTACTTTAAATGAATTGACTTCAAATCCTTATAAATACATAAATATTATTTTTTAATAAATTCTGTTGGTATGTTGGTACTACCAAGGTATCCTTCATGTCTGTTTTACAGTCTATGAAGACTAATCTTTTCGGGGATCTATGACTACCCCTCTCAATAATGTAGTATTCAAGGTTTGAACTTGTGTTCTTCCTTAGGAGTGTAATATGTCTTATCACTGCATTCAACACTTGTTAAATATGAAATATGTTACTTGGTTCGAATCCATTTCAATGTATTAATTTTTTTTTTATTTCTTATGTTTCAATTATAAGAAAATACGTAGTAAACATGTTTTTCTATTTTATTATTTAAAATAAATTTTTATTTCTATTTATCAAATGTATCTTTTTTCAATTTAAAAATGTAAAAAAGAAAATAAAAATAAAATTTATTTTTTAGAAAACAAACGGAGGCTAAAAGATGCCAAGACCTTCGCCATGCTATTATGCTACGACCTCGTTAACTAAAATATATTTATATTTAATCAAAGATTTAATTGGTTTTATGAAAAATGGCTATAATTGCTATAGTTTTTTCTTTCTCATATAATTAGTTATTTGGATAAATTTTAAAACTATACATGAATTTTGTTTTAATAATAATGTGATATATAAACTTCGATTCGATGTTGATATGTTAAGTAGGATTTTATATATTTATTTTAATTTAGGATTTTTTTATTAAAAGCTCTGTATTTAATTATTAGAAACATATTGTAAATAAAACTCTTTGGTTAGAGAAATTAATTTAGGAGATTGAATTAGAGATTTGGTTATGTAAAACTTACAAAATAAAATTTTAATTAGTTTTTAGGAGTTAATATTTACTATAAACTTTGGCATATTAAAGGCCTATAAATGCTTGGAAACTTGGCTACGAGCTTTTCTTTTTCGATTTCGATTCATCCTCTTTTTCCAAGGATTTCATAATTAGACATTGAACTCATTTCATATGATGGGAGTTGCCAGTGTTTTGGGCACGGCTCTGCTATGCGCTATTCATGGTGCTACCGTAGAGAATACTTTATTTGAAGATGGTGATGATGCAAATACGTTTCGTGCTTTTAACCCAACTCAAGCAGAAGAAACTTATTCAATGGTCACCGCTAACCGCTTTTGGTCCCAAATCTTTGGGGTTGCTTTTTCCAATAAACGTAGGTTACATTTCTTTATGTTATTTGTATCAGTAAGCGATTTATGGATGAGTGCTCTTGGAGTAGTCGGTCTGGCTCTAAACCTACGTGCCTATGACTTTGTTTCCCAGGAAATCTGTGCAGCAGAAGATCTTGAATTTGAGACTTTCTACACCAAAAATATTCTTTCAAATGAAGGCATCCGTGCTTGGATGGCAGCTGAAGATTAGCCTCATGAAAACCTTATATTCTGTAACAACCTAATTTTTAGTGGTGTCGGAAATAGTGGTTCGAGGCCACCAAATTCGACGATTAAGCTCGTAAATTATATTATTTAGTATTTATGAGTCAAATGTGATTTTAGAAAGATCTTTTTTGAATTAGTGATTTGTGTTTTATAAGGATTTATTAGGTTAAATGGTTTAGAATAGAAAACGAGGTGTCCATACCTCGATTTTATAAACTGAGTCGTAAATATTTATAAAAATATTTAAAGAGAGTCATTAAGGTAGTATTAAAGTTTGTTTAGAAAATTTTAACATTTTGATAGATAATTAATTAAAAAGGACTAAATTGAAAAAGGTGAAAAACTTGCTAATTAAAGAAATAGTGATTAAATAGCCCAAATGATAAATAAGGGAGGATCAAAAGGGAAATTGACACACAAGGGATGGCTGAGGCGGCATAAGCAGAAAAAAATCATGAAATTAGGTGAAACAAGGGCAAAATTAGAAATAAAATAAAAATTAAAATAGCTAAAATGGGATTTAATAGTTTCTAGGCAATTCTTCATCAATCTTCAGCCTAAAAACACCATTGAAGAACCCTTGAGAAGATGATTTTCATGTTTTGCTACAAGTGAGTTCAATTCTTATCTTTTTCTTGGGATTTTCATGTTTTTAAAACTTTTACAATTAGGTCCAACTATCTATTTCATTATTTTTTTTATTTTATTGGAAATTTTGGAAGTTACCATTGATGAATATAGGATGTATTAAATGAATAAACATGGATTTAGAGCTTTAATTTTATTATATGATGATTTTATAAAGTGATTTTGTTAAATATTGATTTTAGGATCAAAATATGAAAAGGTTAGGTATTAGGGTTTGGTATTAAATTTATGTTTACTAAGGGCTGTAAGATAGCATAGAATATTTAGATAAATTGTCAATTGAGAAAAATTAGTTCATTTGATAGACTAATTAGTAAAGGGACTAAATTGCAAAAGTTGTAAAAGTTGGCATAATTGTGTAATTTTCAAAATTGAGGGGTATTAAGTGTGATGTGAACTGGAACTGAAATATATGCTAATGAATGAATAATTTCATATTTTAGATCAAGAGCCCGTAGACAATCGTGAAAAAGAAAAATTAGCAAAATAGTCGCCGAACTTCTACAAATCTTACAATTTAACCCAGGAAAGTTTGTATGGTTAAATTTTAATAATTATATTAAATTGATGCATGATATTATGTATTTAGTATATTGTTGAAAAATGGAATATTGTTAAATTATGAATTTGAAGTGAATATCCGATTTAAATGGAACGCGGGATTGAGTACAATCGTTGTGTGGCGATCATCAAAAGAAGAATTGACCGCAAATTACCCAAGTAAACTGAGGTTTGGCATTTGTTGCAAACTTTCGTGTTTACTTTCCGTTTAGCTCTCATAAGCTTTTGTTTAACTGATATGAGTTTTCGTTCAACCCTAATGGGTTTCCGTTCAGCTCTTTTGAGCTTTTGTTTAACCCTTACGGGTTTTTGCTCAGCTCTTATGAGCTTTCATTCAACCCTTACAGGTTTCTGTTTAGCCTTCGGGCTTCTGAAAAAGATATACTCATATCTGTAAGCAGTTCTCCGATCCGGTAAGATTTGATAAATGACTTATGTGATTGAAGTTGAAAGATTTATTGTTTATTGTTGATATTAATTTGAAAGAAGTTTGTTCATCGATTTATGTTGTGTTTGACAGGGAAAGTGCATGATTAATTTACTATTTAATTTATTATATTAAGTTTGGTAAGATTTATGTTTAACCTATCGAACTTACTAAGCTTCATTAAGCTTACTTCTGTTGTTGAATGTTCTTGTAGATTAACGTGAGGTCGGGAGATCGAATCAACATATCAAGCCACACTATCCAACTTAATCCGGTATCTTTTGCAACGTGTACTAAGGTTTATATGGCATGTATAGGGTTGGAATGGTTTTGAGTATAGTTGGTTTGTGTAAATGTTATGAGTTACATTTTGTTTATATTTCCAATCAACTTATATAAGTATACTTTAATCATACTTGATGTGTGTTTGAAATGGTTAAATGATGGAATTCAATAGGCATATTGAGGCATGGTTTGAGCTAGTGAATTTAGTAAAATATGCATATATGTGTATATGGTTAATTTGGTAAGATTGGATATTTGAACATATGTGATGATATGTTAGGTATAAAGCTTGGTTTTAGCTTAAATTGAAAGTCTTGTTGTTATTTGTGAATGTGCAAATTAGTCGTGCTTAGGTTAATATAAAGATTGGGTGAGAAAAGAGGCCATAAAATAACCTATTTTCGTCCACACGGGTAGAGACACGGGCGTGTATCTCAACTGTGTGTTACACACGACTTAGCACATGGGGGTGTGGTTTGGCCGTGTGTCCCTACATCTTTAAAATTGCGAAATAGAATGCCCAACTTTTTGTACACAGCCTAGCACGCGGGGGTGTAGCTTGGCCGTGTAACCCTGTACCTTAATTTCATAACATATGGCCTAGCACACGGGTGTATGGCTTGGCCGTGTGACCCAAGTCAGAGAGTTACACGGGCATGGACACGGGTTGGGACACGGTCGTGTGCCTCACTTCAAATGCCCATACGGCCTAAGACACGGGTGTGTGACCCCTGTACCTAAGGGAAAATTTTAAAATTTTAATAGAAATTTTTTGAGTTTTCGGTTTAGTCCCGACTTATTTTTAATGCGTATATTAGGCCTCGAGGGCTTGTACAAGGGACAATGTGAATGATTTATGAATAGTTTCTGTTATGTATGTTAAATGATATGAGATATTTGTTTTTGATCTGAAAAGTCAGGTAATGCTTCGTAACCTTGTTCCGGCGACGGATAAGGGTTAGGGGTGTTACATATTCCCTGAAGAGGTTCTATCCCGTGGAAATGCTCTTTAATGGAACTTGAGAGATTTCATTTTGTTTATTAATTCAAGGTAGAGATTTAAGAGATTCACCTTGTTTACCTATTATCCATGTTTCTAAGTACAAGTTATTTAGGGGCATGGTAAGGGGCCATCCAATTATCATTGTTACTAGTCACAAATTGATTAGAGGTGGCGTAGGATAAATTACCTTCAAAAACATGTTGTCTCATAGATTTGCTAAACTTGTTTATTGCCCTATTATCTATGTCTCTAGGTACATTTATTTAGGAGTGTGGTAGGAAGTTACCTGATTATCGTTGTTGCTAGTCACAAGTTAATTAGTGGGGTAAGATAAATTATCTCTTATTTTTACATCAAAAGCATGTTCACTTGTTGATTTGCTAAATTTGAAGATATGAGATTTTTTTAAATCCTAAATTTCACATCATTTAATATTCAGAGCTTTGGTTTAAGTGTTAAAAAAATCGTCTATTGTGAATTCCATGTGATGGTCTGATGGTTAAAGGTATTTATTGTCTTAGGTGTGGCTTGGGTTTGAGTCACGTTAGTCGCATTGGTTATTCAAGCTTAATGAAAAATTTCTGAAGATATTGGTAAACTTAAAAAGTTACTTTTTAAAATACTTTTAAAATCTACCGTGGCTGTAAAATTGTAAGTTGAATTTTTAAATTATTAAATATAAGTAAATTAAAAGAATTTATTATGTAAAATTATGTGATTATTGAAATTGTTGGTGAGTTTTATGAATAGGGATTTGTGAGGGCTTGAATGGTGGTTGGGGAATGATGTTTGTAACAGTCCGTTAGTGAAATCGGAATAGTGGTTTTGGAACCACAAATCCGAGTCAAAAAGAAAATTATTCTAATATTAGTGCATGGTCTACATTACGATAGGAATAACGTATGAAAATATTATTAAGAAAATTTTACCGAATACGTGTTTAATTTAATAAAGGACTAAATTGCATAAAATACAAAAGTTGAGTTCTAGTAGCTATAAACATCAAATAGCTATGGAATTCAAATTAGAGGTCCTTATATGAAAAATAGACCATTAAGAGAAGTTAATAGATAAGTTAGATGAATCATCCATGGAAAATTAGAAAAAGAAAAGGACTAAATTGGAAATTAAAATAATTAAAGATGATAATAAACTAATATCATCTTATTTCATCATCTTCCCCAAAATAAAAATACATGGAAAGCCTAGCTAAGAGAAAAGAGCTCAAGCAAACTTTGTTGGCTTAATTAGGTATGTTTTCTTATCCTATTTTTAGTAATTTTTATATTTCCGAGATCGTAATAACCTAATCTAACTATTTTGGGATTAATTTGAAAAAGTTTTAACATGGATGAATATGCATGAGTTATGAAGTTTTATAGTAGAAATGGAAAGGTTGTTGATAGATAAGCAACTTTTGTAAAGGAAATTTTCATGAAATTGTGATTTAGGGACTAAATTGAAAAGATATAAAATTTATGGAAAAATTCTAATTTTTGTGAAATACATGGACTGTTATTGTTATATGAAAAATCCGGCTAGGCTTGGAATAAGGGTTAAGTTGCATGAAATTCATTTTCTGAGCTTAGGGACAAAATCGTCATTAATTAAAAGTATAGAGGCAAAATGGTACTTTTGCCTAAGATGTGAATTGGATTGAATTGAATATGAAATGTATTAAATTGATGTCAAATTCATTTATATAGATTTGGAAAGATCAAATAAGGAGTTAGATCGAGGAAAAGAAAAAGTATCGAATTAGTAGGTTTTTGTACACGAGTAAGTTTCGAGGTAAGTTCGTGTAATTAAATTGTGTATATTTATATGTTTGAATTGGATGTTGTATATGTGGATTGTATAAATGCCATATGTATGAAATTGATTACATATTCGATAATGCTTGATAAATAATAAATCCAGTTTGAACAAATGAAATTAGATGGATACAGGGTTCTCGGAGTGATTGTAGTTCTGTATATGTTGCGAACACACAATAGCTCGCAAGAGTGTCCCGTTATAGTTCACATGAGCATCCCGGTGTAAGCTCTCTTGAGCTTCCCGATACATGGTTCCTCCAAGCTTCTTGTTTATATGCTTTTATGAGTATTCTGATCGGTAGTGATCCTACATGTGTTGCAAACACACGACAGCTCTTATGAGCGTCCCGATATATGGCTATCTGGAGCTTCCCGATTAAAAGCTCTTTCATGAGCTTCCTGATAATAGCTCTTTAGAGTTACCCGTTAAGCTCGCATGAGCTTTCTAATTTAAGCTTTTATGAGCTTTCCGTTATTAAGCCCAAATAAGTTTCCCGTTACAAGCTCACATGAGCTTTCTGTTATTTGGCTTGGAAGAGCTTCCTGTTTAAATGCTCAATGAGCATTCTTGAATATGAATTGAAGGATTTCATACTTGCACACTTCATGTGTACTACCCTTATATCCGTTGATAATTTAAATGATTCAATGAGTAAAGTTATGATGCGAGATGATATGAATTCAAGATGAATTACTATTATAAATACTTGAAATACAAAGATATGATATTTACATGTTCATGAAAACTTGAAGTAATAAATACATGTATGTGGAAATTGAATATTGATGAGCTCATATATATTTCTTGGTGTTTATTTTACTAACATGATTTTTGAGGATATGTGTTAGGCTTTTGACCATGTTGTTTGGAATATGTTTTATTTGCTTACCTTTAATGTTATTAAATGGTAAATTAAATTCCATGCTATACGAACTTACTAAGCATTAAATGCTTACTTTGTTTTATAGCACTTTGAAAGTTCATTGGGTTGGAAGCTTGGCGGATATACTTCACACTATCCATTAGCTCGTTTCGGTATAAAAAAGTAAATACACTTTGGTTATAATGGTATGTATAGGCTAAAGTGGTTATGGATGGTGTATATATATATATATGTATGGTTGAAATTACCCATTTGATATGGCTTGTAATTTGGTATGTTTTGATATATATATATATATAATGGTCTTAATATGTTTAATGTGTGTTTGAATTGGAGGATTAATGAAAATGATATAGGCATATTGATTAAGATAGTAAAATTGATTGAACATGCCTATATGTACATATGATATTTTGGTAAGTATATATAATTGAATATATGTGTTAATATGTTTTACATAAAAATTATTTTGGCTTGATTAGAATGATTTATATTAGATTGGGAATGTGTTTAAATGTTCTTGTAGGTGAAAGACAAGTTTGGGTGAGAAATTAGACTTGGAAATGGCCTTGTTTTGTCCATACGAATAGAGACACGGGCGTGTGTCTCAACCGTGTGTGACACACGGCCATGTGAATGGGCATGTGGATCAACCGTGTGTCCCCTGCATCTTTAAAATTTTAAAACAGAATGCTCAGGTATTTTCACACGGGCAGAGACATGGGCGTGTGACCTGGCCGTGTGGCCCCTGCATCTAATTAATGTAAATTAAAATGTTCATACGGCCTACCACACGGGCGTGTGGCTTGGGCGTGTGACCCAAGTCAGCAACCACCCTAATTTGGACACGGGCTAGGACACGACCATGTGTCCCTATTTTGAATGTCCACATGGCCTGAGTCACGGGTGTGTCTCTCGACCGTGTGAGCCACACTGCTTGACCACACGGGTGTGTGTACTCTGCACCTAAGAAAAATATTGAGATTTTGTGAAAAATTCTCTGAGTACCCGAATTAGTCCCGAATTATTTCTATTGCATATTTTGGGTCTCGAGGGCTCATATAAGTGACAATAAGATTGTTTATGATTGATTTCTAATATAAATGAGAAATGATATGAAATGTCTGTATTTGATCTATTTATTTCGATAATGCTCCGTAACCCTGTTCCTACGACGGATACGAGTTAGGGGTGTTACAATGTTGCTCGGTGGTTTTGATTTAGAAAAGGTTGTTATGGTGATGATGGTTTTTATAATAGGGAAATTGAGAATTTGAAGTGTGATGGTGATTGGATTTGTGTGTGGGTGTCAAGTGAATGATTTAAACGATGATGAGTTTAGTGTTTAGTGGCTTAGGATGAGTAATAGTTAATAGTTTAGGTTGAGAAGTGATGATATGATGGAAGACAATAAGGATAGAGTGAGATTTGATATAAGACAATGTGAGAGAGAAAAATAAAATGAATAAATTTTAATAATGTTTATAGTTATTCTCTAGTTTTTTTTTTTTAATATTTTAACTTTATATATATTTATACTTTTATACTTTTCTATAAATTTTGTCTAATTTTTTATAAATTTTTGATAATTTTTAATTCTTTAAAAATTTTATATATTTTTTATAAAAAGCAATATTTTAATATTTTTTTGTTGCGCTAATATCAGTTACACGTGGCATGTCACGTGTCATTATCATATGTTGTTTGACACATCAACAAATTTTAATGTCCAACATGTTTAACGTTAACAAAGAGGTCTAATTAATTAATTTATTGTGATAAGGACTCGATTAGAAATTCAATAAAAGAAAAAATATATAAGAATAGTAAAAGATATATATAAATATTAAATATTAAATATTAAATAAAAATAATTATATTTTTAAGGAGTAAAAAAATAATACGGTGGACTTAAATGAACTCAAATTATTTATTTATAAATATAGACGAATTAGGATAAAATTTGAGATTAATATTTTAAGTTGACCTAAGTTTGGGCAAATATATATGTTACCAATATTATGCATGATCTTGATTCGAACTTGGTTGGCCCATCTATAAACATATCTACTTTGTGAGAAGATTCACCCTAACCCTTTAATACCATTCAATTTTTTTTATTGATTTGATATTCTCCTATCAACTAATGAACTGTGTATGCTTATATACAATTGGAGATAAGGATGAAGTTATCCGAGATTGAACTCAAAATCTCATGTCTCACTACATAATATTATTACCTTTAAATCAAAATATTATTTAAGAATCGCCTCAAACTGATATCGATTAATGTTTTAGAAATCGAACTGAAGATGAAATTGATTTAACCTTCGATTTCTAGTTCAGTCATCAACACCTATTCTGCTGCCATTAAGGTTAAGCCATTAAATGAAATAGCTACACAATCCTAACCTATTTACTTCCAGTTGAAATGCCAAATAGCCAATAAGATTATTTCATTGTAACAATCCATAATTCAACAAATTTAAAAAAAAATATTAAAAATTTAATTTTAAAATTATTTTTTTAGTGCCGATTAGTACACTATATTCCGATTAGTACGGACGACATCAACCAAATTAAATTTGCACTAAAACAAAACCTATGAATAAACGCTATGATTAATCAAGCTTTCAAATCCATACCCACTACCCCCACCTACTACCCACTAACCCCTAAACTAACATTTCAAACTTATGAATAAAGTGAGGTTTTGATTTAATAGTAGGTTTAATGATAAGGTTAATAGTTTAGAAATCATGAATAGCTTCTTTCTCTCATTTATTATGACTTCAACGTTATCTTATATAAATATCTAATTATTATTTAAAAGTATTATTTATATTTGTAGCTTGTTAAAAAAAAATTCAAACTTATACCAACAAAACCCTTTAGGAACTAAGATTAAGACTTTCAAGATTTTTTTCAAAGATGAAAAGAACTTGTAAAATTCACTTTTATATATATATATATATATATATATATCAAGAAGTCTTAATAATGTTAGACAAAAAGATGAATGAGAGATAACTAAGCTTTGGTGATCTTATTATATTAAAGAAGAAAGTCAATGTGACAATAGGAAGGCCTCAGAAAGTTTCAACATATTGGCAAAAAGTTAAAATCATTGAATCCTGACAGCAATTGTCACCAAATTTCGCATTTGTCAACATATTTTGGTAAGTCTCATTGTACATCATCATGCTTGATTATATTCACCGGAAAGAAAAAAATTCAAACGCCTTAATAATATATGTTTGACAAAGACATAAATGAGAGATAATTTCTTCTAGTATTGTCAATAGATAAAAAAAATCTTATGATATTTATTATATAATTGTCAAACGTAATTATAAGCCTTGAACAAGTTTCAACATATTAACATGATATACGAGAAGCTAAAATCATTAAACAAATGGAGAGCAATTAAGAGATGAAATGATGAAATCGCTAGGAGTGTAAAACTCACAAAATGTTTACGAAATTTATATGTATAAGTGGCTATAAAAAGTGATGTATAAAGAGAAAAGACTATAAACCATTGAAGTATATGAATCTATTTTCACCAACATATATATTCAACAAGTGTTTATAGGTATGAGGGGAACGATTATTCAGACTGGATCAGAAACTAGACTAGTTGTATATGTAGATACAGTGAATAATGTATAAAAAGTTGACATACCTGAAAAAATAAACCCTAAACTTATGTGCAACTGCAAGCTGATGAATTGTATGCTAGCTTAGCAGCATGGTTTTGGATATATGAAGGGAGAGAAAGAAAGAGAAGAGTACCTTCGGAAGGATGGGTGGTGGCAGTGACGTTAGTCTGGGCCTTAATGGATTGGTTGCATGAAAACAAAACAACCATCAAGAATAAGAACAAGCCTTTCCAAGAAGATGGTATTCGTGGCTTCATAATCAATCTTAAGATTATCTATCCTCTTTTTTTCTTTTTTCACTTCAGAAATGTTTCTCATAATCTGTGATCAGCGATCACCACTTATATTAGTATCTAGTCGTACGGTATCTAGATTTTTTTCTCATCATCATACCACGCAATGACTCCAATGCTTCTAATCTTCGTCTTGGTCAATATAAAAAAATCCAAAATAACTTGTATATATTAATTAAATCTTTGTACGGAGATAATACTACTGTATCATAATAGAGTATATTATAGTATAGGCCCACCACAGACATGAATGGACAGAAACTGAAAGTTTGACTTCCGTCTTGGTAAATATAAAAATAGTTCACAACTGAATCATAAATTTATGGTGAATTTATCAATAAATATTTTTTTTTAATTTTACGAAAATAGACCTATTATTTAATTATTTATCAGAATGGGCTATTTTTCCGAAAGCGTGTCCACATCAATGCGATGTCAAGAGATGTTCCAGCAAAACGCATTCCTAAGGAGCATTTTCCCCTCCTTTAGGATTTTATCTTTTTTTAAGGTTATGATTTTTAGGGTTTTAGGGGTAGGGTTAAGACTTTTTAGGGTTTTAAGGTTACGATTAGTGTTTTATAGGAAAAATTAATGAAATTAGGGTTTAAGGTTTATTAATTAAAATAATTTTGTGTTTAGGGTTTTGGGAAAAATATATTAGCAATATAAATTTTTTTTTTTTACAGTAGTATCTGATAAAATAATTTTGAAAAGACGTTTCTGAAGAAATAATATCCAAAATGCTTCAAGCAGGATGCACTGTCAGCAAGATTACTGAAAAAAGCTCCCACGTAGACGCTCTTTTTCTACAGTAGTATCTGAAAAATAATTTTGAAAAAATGCTTCTGAACAAATAGTGTCCAAAACGCTTCAAGCAGGATGCACTGTCAACAAGATTACTGAAAAAAGCTCCCACATGGACGCTCTTTTTCTACAGTAGTATCTAAAAAGATAATTTTGAGAAGACGTTTCTGAACAAATAGTGTCCAAAACGCTTCAAGCAGAATGCACTTTCAGCGAGATTACTGAGAAAAGCTCCCACGTGGACGCTCTTTTTATACAGTAGTATCTGAAAAGATAATTTTGAGAAGATGTTTTTGAACAAATAGTGTCCAAAACGCTTCAAGTAGGATGCACTGTCAGCAAGATTATTGAAAAAAGCTCCCACGTGGACACTTTTTTTTTCTACAGTAGTATCTGAAAAGATAATTTTGAGAAGACGTTTCTGAACAAATAGTGACAAAAAGATTATTGAAAAAAGCTCTCACGTGGACGTTCTTTTTCTACAGTAGTTCCTATTTGGCCTTAGACTATAAATGAGCCAAATTTCATTCTCAGGTTGCATAAGTTATAGCAAGAGAAATTGAGGCAAAAGGATAATAGAAACTGAAAATGAGTGAACATATTGGTGATGTTCTTTACTATGATGGTGAGGTTTGTGACACCAAGAACAATGTTGTTTTTTTATCGGAGAACATAGCGCGACTAATTTTTAACCAGAACATATATTTGACAGAACTTCGTAAAAAAATTAGGCTTAAAATCTTCGGAATGATACCAATGAAAGTTCTGTCTATTAAGTATAGATTTTGTGCTTCGGTTGATCCCGTGAGATATGGCTCATTCGACATCAATGGTCCTCGGAGCTTAGAGGCAATGGTGGAGACTCATCTTGCTAATGGATCACCCTATCTTGAGGTATATGTACAATTTTAATCGCCAAATGATATTCCTTCGACTTCAACATCTACTGCTGTTCGAGGGGAATACACGACCCCAAGCCAACATTCTGTTAGTGGAAGGCATAATACGGAAGCGCTCGTGTTTGGTGGCAGTACGGAAAACACAACTCATGCATGACACCCGGTTGATAGATGGGACATGCATATCGGTGGGTCGATGTTCGATGCTAGAAATACGTATTGGGGAACGTCATCAACTTCTTGTGGTTAGAAATCCACATATGGTTGGGGATGTTACGAAAGTTGTTTAAGAAGGGATAATGTACTCCCCACGACATCCACTGGCTAGGGGACCTCGTTCGTTGCAGATGATGGTGGGTCGGATGATGAGTCCGATGTGGATCCACCTCGAGAGCCCGGCCCCGATGGTGCAAAAGTTGCATTGTTTTCAAAACCGGAGCCTGTTCTAACCATACCTGAAGATGTTGAAGGGGGTTTAGATGAAGAAGAAGAAGATCTGTGATTCAGGGCGCACTCACCTCCAGCCCATGATAACATGACTATTTTGCATGATTTCTTGTGTATAATTCGGTTTATTTATGAATTAATCCCTGCTAAATTAGTATTTTTATGATTTAATTCTTGTCAGGGTTGCAGTTGATCAAAAGCAAGCTGAAAAAGGCCAAATTGAAAGAAAATCATGGAAATGGGGCCAAATAAAAAAGATGGAGGAAGCCAAGGACACATCAAACAATTTGACTTTGTAAAAAGCCAAATATAGAAAATCTTATTTTTAGTTTATTTTATTTTTATTCTTAATTATTTAATATTTTATATTAAATTAATTAAACCTATTTTTAGTAAACCCCATGTATATAAATAGGGGTTATTTGTATTTAGAAAATCATCAATCAAATATTTCTTTTCCTATTTCTATTTGGAGTTGAATTGCTCTCTTTCTTTGCCTTTTTCTACTTCAATTTGGAGTAGGATTTTTATTTTTCTTTTCAAGTTTGCGTCAAACATTCTGCCTATTTCAATCCCATTTGTTTGTTTTTCCAAAATTGGTTTAATTGTCTTCCAAACCCCTTTCCCCTTCCAAAATTCCATCACCTTTCACACCAAGCTAAAACACATTCCACAACTTGCAAGCATGATTAAATTCATGCCACACTAAACCCCTTTCAACTTTAAGCCGGTATTAAACGGTCAAAAACCCGTGAGTTACGAACCCGAGCTATTTAACCCCCAATTTCCAATACTTATTATTTCTCCGGATTAAGAGTATGACTTCGTCAACTCACAAAGTCAAGTCATGCTAAGTCAAAAAAGACGTCGTTTGAGTTAGTGCGGCTAGACGTACATTTGGGATTCCGAAAGGATCGATTGTCTAATTGGTTTTCCGTGAACACATTGGTGTGCCAAGTGGGGATTGTTGTTTGGTTCCGTCAAGGGAAGTAGTAACCGGATTTAAATGTCCCAAACGTTTGAGGGCATTGGTTCGAGCTAGGCTCTTCTAGAATGCAAAGCTGCCGAAGTTCTAAATCACGAATTTTTCGTAGGTTGCTCGATCGGTAGGGGTTAGTTATAGGACGTTCCATAACTAATTTACACAAGGAACAGTTGGTGTCCAAGGCGTCCTTGGTAGCTATAACTAGCTTATTGGAAAAGAGGAGTTCATCTAATTTCTAGGATCGAGTCAAAGACAGAAAAACCCGAGCTTAAGGCTAAGCTAAGTTTAATCGATTTCTCTTCAGATTACTTCATTGTTTTTATTTTCATCTTTTACTTTTTACGTTTTTTCTCTCTGTTTATTTCAGGTTACATATTTTACCCCCCAAACTTTGCGGGCACGACAATTGCCCAAACATAAATCTGGTCGAGAGATAAACAATTTTTCAGTAATCCAGTCTCTTTGGGATCGACCCTACTCCCTATACTGCTTAAATTTGTAAATTAGGTGTAGGTTTATATTGGTGGAATCGGTAGCCATCAGTTTTAGTGCCGTTATCGGGGACTGGCAACACTTACAATTGTTTAAATCGTCTTCATGACCAGATCTTAATCGGGAGATCTCAAATACGACCCAGAGATCGAGAAATCAGTGTGAGTGCGACGAAAGGAGATAGAAGCTCTTAAACGCGCAAGTAAAGCAGAAGCTAAACTAGGACAAGGGATCCTAGAATTCGATGTCAAAAAGTTGAACGAAGTAATTCGTACAGAGGCAATTTGACGTGGGAAACAAGTCGAAGTAGTTGAACTTGAGACCGAACCACTTTTTGAAACAAAAGAAGCAAAAGGCAACCACGGTGAACCAGAAAGGATGGCAAACCGAACCATTCGTCAACTAGCCGCTGCTCCTAACGAGCAAACACCGTTATGCATCAACTATCCAACCAGAGGAACCCCTTTCGAGCTGAAATCAAGCTCGATTCACCTTTTGCCCACCTTTCAAGGCTTGAAGAACAAAAATCCACATACCCACTTGAGAGAATTCCACATGGTCTGCTCAAGCATGAAACCTTAGGAAGTACCCGAAAATGAAATCAAACTTCGGGTCTTTCCTTTTTCTTTAATTGATACAGCAAAAGAATGGTTATTTTACTTACCTCCCGGTTCTATCACAATGTGGGATGACTTATCTCGTGTATTTCTTGACAGATTCTTTTCAGCATCGCGAGCAGCTGAACTTCGGAGAGACATAGTGGGAATTCGCCAAATGGAGAGTGAATGGCTCTACGACTATTGGGAGCGGTACAAAAAACTATGTGCAAGTTGTTCTCAACACGGGTTGACCGAACAATCACTTCTTCAATATTTCTACGAGGGTTTGCTCCTTATGGAAATGAAGATGATTGATGCTGCTAGTGGAGGGACGCTTGTCAATATGACTCCTCAAAGGGCAAGAGAAATGATATCCACCATGGCGGCAAATTCTCAACAGTATCGGCCGAATTCAGAACCCACAAGACGGGTTCATGGGGTAAACGTTTCATCTTTAGAAGATAAATTAGATAAGCTTACCAATGTTGTTCAATCTTTGCTTACAGAGAAGAAGAATCCGGCCCAACTGTGTGGAATTAGTGCTACATCTGAACATCCGACGGATTCGTACCCAATCCTTAACGACAATTCAACGGCACATGTTGATGCTGTCGGAGGTTTTCTGGGACCTCCGCAAAGACACTATGATCTTTTCTCCAACACCTACAATCCCGGGTGGAAAGATCATCCCAACTTGAGTTACGAAGCTAATACCCAATATAATCCATCGTACCAACTGAGACCTCTGCAACCAACACAACAGCAACCCAAGCCGAGCACATCTTTAGAAGCTATTGTGGAAAGACTTTGCAATGGCCTAAATTCAAGGTTATCGGAATAATGGTTTCGCAACCATAAATCCGATTTAAATAGAAATTTATTTCAATATATTTGCATGAATATTTATATGATAAGAAATATTTTTATAAATATTTATAAAATGTTAGTAATGGGGTATTAAATTTTCGTTAGAAAATTTTATCGTTTGGGTAGGAAATTAAATGAAAAGGACTAGATTGAAATGAAAGTAAAAGTTAAATTCTAGATTAAAAGAAATTATGAAGGACCAAAATGGCAATTATGCCATTTTGTAAAGTTGAGGCGGTGTATTGATGAAAATCTGAGATTTTTTTTAAGTATATTATTATATTATATATTTATTATTATTATTATATATAAAGAAAGGAGAAAAGAAACAAAAAAGAAGAAGAACGGAGAGCAAACGTGAAGGGAAGAAAGAAAAAGAGAAAAGAAAGAAGAAAAGGGATAATAGAGTTTTTAAAACTTGGAGTTTAATTTGGTAAGTTAATTTAGTCCTTTTCTTTTAATTTTGATACTTTATAAGTTTTAGAACAAAGTTTTGATGAATTTAAGTTGAAGTTTTTGAAGTTTTAGAGTTTTTGAATACAGCATATGATGAATAAAATGATGAATTAGTGGTTTAATTGAAAGAATTTGAAGTTAGAATTGGATAAAGGACTTAATTGTAAAACAAACTATAAGAAAACAGTTTTGGGGCAGCAGCAGTAGAGTAAGTTTGAAAATTCACCAAAAATCGTAGAAGTGGAATTAGAAGTTTAGTGAGATATGAAATTAAAGCTTATTAAGTCTATTTTCATATGAAAGAAACAAGGAAAGAAAAGAAGTTCTGTATTTTGAGATATATAGATTTTTGTAAGACTGGTTCAGAATGAATTCGAGTTCCCCTGTTTTAACTTTAGAAAATCATCAAAAATTGAAGAAAAATAATTAGGATCTTAAATTTATATTTTTAGAATCCTGAACGAGTCTATTTTCTATAGAAATAAACGGAAACACCATCTGATTTCTATATGAAGAGATAATTAATTTTTAGTGAAGAAGAGTCAGAATTGCCAGACAGCAGAACAGGGGTAACTTTGATGAATAAACTGTACTAATTGGCTAGGCTAAAAATTCTGGAAATTTTATGGTATAAAGAAATGTGAGTCTAGTTTCAGAGAAAATTAACGGTTCTTCATTTGGAGCTCTGTAGCTCGAGAAATAAATAATTTAGTGACTGTGACTCAAGTAGACAGCTTTGAATAAACTAAAAATAATAATAAAATTATAGAAAATGCTACATGTGAACATGAAATGTATTAAATTGATGATTGAATTTATTTATTTAGATCCGGAAAACTCAAAACGAAGCTAGATCGAGGAAAGGAAAAAGTCCCGGATTAGTAGATTTTGTAAACGAACTAGTATCGAGGTAAGTTCGTGTAACTTGAATTATATTCTTAAATGTTTGAAATGTATGTTATTGATATGAATATGATTTGAATGTCTATTGTATGAAATTTGATGAAACATTGATATATTTGATAAAAAGGGGAAAGAAATCCCGGTTGAATGAAAGGAAAATTCGATGGATCTCTGAAAAGGAATTGACGGTAAAAAGGATCTAGCCCGGACGGGTGATCCTATCCTGATATAGCCCTCCCGAAGAATATGTGGAAAATGGATTTAGCCCGGACGGGTAATCCGAATTAGGGTCTGAATTTAGCCTGGACTGGTAATTCAGATCCAAGCTCATTAGAGTAATTGTCGTTGCAGGGGATTTAGCCTGAACTGGTAATCCCGACAATACTCTATGAGTTTATATTACGGGGGATTTAGCCTGGACTGGTAATCCCGCTGTAAAGATGAGGTTCGCGGGAGTGTACTCTCTGAAATGAAAATGTGCGCACATGAATATTAATTGACGGACCCGGATTTGTACACAAAAGTGTACCTCTGAAAATCCATCGAAATTTCGAGTAATTCAACGGGATAAATATGGAAAAATAACAAGGAAATGGAAATCATGATATTGATGAGCTCATCAATCATAGTATATATATATTATTGATACATGGAAATTATTGAACTAACTTGAATGTTGAGTTTGTAAATGTTAGGGTAATAATGCATTGAATGAGTATATGAATGTTTATCGCTTGTATTGAAAATACTAGGTAAGTATAATTCTTGTTACATGGGCTTACTAAGCACAAAGTGCTTACCCTATTTCCTTTTTCCCTGTTTTGTAGTGTTAAGAGCTCGGAGGTCGGATCAGTGGGAGACTCATCACACTATCAACCCCAAGATTTCGGTATTTTAAGAAACTTTATTTTAGAAATCAATGGCATGTATAAGCTAATAAAATAGATGTTAATATGAAATGAATGTAAGGTCAGCCATTGGTATGGCCTATGTGTTCAAGTTATCTTATAAATATGCATGAATTATTTTGAAAATATGTTGAATTGGAATGGTCTCAGTTTAAAAAAAAAATCGTAAATTCTGGTAATACCTCGTACCTTATTCTGACAACGAATATGGGTAGGGGGTGTTACATTTGTTGGTATCAGAGCTACGGTTTAGCCGATTCTAGGACCGACATAGCGAATACGGATTAGCTATACATGCCATTTAAATTATTTTTGATAGTGTGATATCTCCTGACCATTTAAATTGTGTTTTCCTTATAGTAATGTCATCTGACCGAGCTCAATCTGAGGAAGCTGGGAGTCATGCTCCAGCTTCAGTACAAAGAGAAGAAACTAGCAGTAGAAGTCCCGGTATAGAGGGTCAAGGGGAGGAGGCAAAAATAGCCTTCTTTCAAATGATGAATGAATGGTTTACCCAGTACATAAGAACTAACCCTACAGTGCAGCAAACTCAAGCTCCCAGTCCTGTTCCTCCACCGGTTCCCGAGATTCCACAGGGTACAGGTACTGGATCTGTCAGAAAAGAAAAAGCTCCTGTCGATAAAATCCGAAAATATGGGGCCGAAGAATTTCGAGCAGCAGTTGATGATGATCCCAAAAGAGCTAAATTCTGGTTAGAAAATACTACTCGGGTTTTGGAGGAATTATCTTGCACGCCAGAAGAATGTTTGAAATGTGCTGTTTCACTGCTAAAAGACACGGCTTATCATTGGTGGAATACTAAAGCTTCAGTTGTTCCGAAAGAAGAAATTACATGGGAATTCTTCCAGACCGAGTTCAAAAAGAAATATATCAGTCAGAGATTCCTTGATCAGAAAAGAAAAGAATTTCTTGAGCTGAAACAGGGCAATAAATCAGTATCTGAGTATGAAAGAGAATTTGTTCGGTTGAGTAAATATGCTCGAGAATGGTGAATTACTTCGGGTTAAATCCGATCAGACAGAGGGATTATCTGATGTGATTTCAGTTATTACTGCTCAGAGGTATGTCAAAAAGGGGTATGATGCTTTTCTTGCTTATGTATTAGATACCAAGGTATCTGAGTCGAAGATTCAAGCAGTGCCAGTGGTATGTGAATTTTCTGATGTGTTTCCAGAGGAGTTACCAGGGTTGCCACCAGAAAGAGAAGTGGAATTTTCTATAGATTTGATTCCGGAAACTACTCTAATTTCCATAGCTCCGTACCGAATGGCTCCTACAGAATTAAAGGAATTAAAGACACAGTTACAGGAACTTGTTGATAGAGGTTTTGTCTGACCGAGTCATTCACCTTGGGGTGCTCCGGTTCTGTTTGTGAAAAAGAAAGATGGGTCTTTGAGATTGTGTATTGACTATCGGCAGCTCAATAAGGTAACTATAAAGAATAAGTATCCGTTGCCCCGGATTGATGATTTATTTGATCAGTTGAAAGGTGCTACTGTATTTTCAAAGATAGATCTCCGATCGGGCTACTATCAGTTACGAGTAAAGGAGTCAGATGTGCCAAAGACAGCTTTCAGAACCAGGTACGGGCATTATGAGTTTCTGGTTATGCCGTTTGGGTTGACTAATGCACCTGCAGTATTTATGGATTTGATGAATCGAATATTCAGACCGTACTTAGACAGATTTGTGGTAGTATTCATTGATGATATTTTGGTTTATTCTCGAGATGAAGAAGAACATACAGAACATTTGAGAATTGTGTTGCAAATTCTGCGAGAGAAACAGTTATATGCTAAATTCAGTAAATGTGAATTTTGGCTTCGAGAAGTGGGTTTTCTTGGACATATTGTATCCGCTGAAGGCATCAGGGTAGATCCAAGTAAAATCTCAGCTATTGTCAATTGGAGTCCACCGAAGACTGTATCTGAAGTTAGAAGTTTCTTGGGTTTAGCTGGTTATTATCGGAGATTTGTACAAGGATTCTCTATGATAACTTCTCCGATGACTCGACTATTGCAGAAAGATGTTAAATTCGAGTGGACTGATGGATGTCAGCAGAGTTTCAACCGATTGAAAGATCTACTAACGAAAGCACCAGTATTAGTGCAGCCTGAACCGGGTAAGGAATTTGTTATTTACAGTGATGCCTCATTAAATGGTTTAGGTTGTGTATTGATGCAAGAAGGTAAAGTAATAGCCTATGCTTCAAGACAACTTAAACCACATGAAAGAAATTATCCGGTACATGATCTTGAGTTAGCTGTTATTGTTTTTGCATTGAAGATATGGCGGCATTATTTGTAAGGTGAGAAATGTCATATTTATATTGATCATAAAAGCTTGAAGTATTTGATGACACAGAAAGATTTGAATTTGAGACAGCGCAGGTGGCTTGAACTGATAAAGGACTATGATTTGATTATTGATTATCATCCGGGTAAGGCTAATATTGTGGCTGATGCTTTGAGTCGAAAATCTCTGTTTGCTTTACGAGTTATGAATACCCGATTGTCACTGACTGATGATGGTTCAATCATAGCTGAATTGAGAGCTAAACCGACATTTCTACAGCAAATATGTGAAGCTCAGAAGAATGATGAGAAGTTGCAGGTTAAACGGGCACAATGTGAGTCAGGTACTGATTCTGAATTTCAAGTTGGGGTTGATGATTGTTTATTATTCAGAGGTAGGGTATGTGTACCCAAGAATTCAGAGCTCATACAGAAAATTTTACACGAGGCTCACAGTGGTACTATGTCTGTACATCCGGGAAGTAATAAAATGTATAATGATTTGAAGAAGATGTACTGGTGGCCAGGTATGAAACGTGATATTTCTGAGTTTGTATCAAGATGTTTGATATGTCAACAGGTCAAAGCAGAACATCAGGTACCTTCGGGGTTACTTCAGCCAATTACTATACCGGAATGGAAATGGGAAAGAATCACTATGGATTTTGTATCGGGGTTACCATTGTCTTCGAGGAAAAAAGATGCTATTTGGGTGATTGTTGACCGACTGACAAAGTCAGCACACTTTATTCCGGTACGTATGGATTATTCTTTAGATAAACTGGCTGAATTGTACATATCTGAGATTGTCAGGCTACATGGAGTGCCTGTCTCCATTATATCAGATAGAGATCCCCGATTTACATCTCGTTTCTGGGATAAATTGCAAGAAGCTTTGGGTACTCAGCTGTATTTCAGTACTGCATTTCATCCTCAGACAGATGGCCAATCTGAGCGTGTAATTCAAGTATTGGAAGATATGCTCCGATGTTGTACACTAGAGTTTAAAGGTAATTGGGAGAGGTATCTACCTTTGATTGAATTTGCTTATAATAACAGTTATCAGTCCAGTATTAAAATGGCTCCGTATGAAGCTTTGTATGGTAGAAAGTGTAGAACACCGTTATATTGGACAGAGCTCAGTGAAAAGAAGATACACGGGGTTGATTTGATCCAGGAAACAGAAGAAAAAGTAAAGGTTATTCGGGATAGTTTAAAAGCAGCTTCTGATCGCCAAAAATCATGTGCCGATCTTAAACGAAAAGAGATTGAATTTCAGGTTGGTGACAAAGTATTCCTGAAAGTGTCTCCTTGGAAGAAAGTTCTCCGGTTCGGTCGAAAGGGTAAATTGAGTCCAAGATTTATCGGGCCATATGAGATCATAGAAAGAATTGGACCGGTCGCTTATCGGTTGGCATTACCACCAGAACTTGATAGAATCCATAATGTTTTTCATGTGTCTATGCTACGACGATATAGGTCAGATTCTTCACATGTTATTTCTCCGATAGAAGTGGAGATTCAACCGGATATGAGTTACAGTGAAGAACCGATCAAGATATTGGCACGGGAAACAAAGGAGCTTAGAAATAAAAAAATAAATTTGGTGAAAGTATTGTGGGAAAAACACGGGATTGAGGAAGCGACATGGGAACCGGAGGAGGCAATGAGGAAACAATATCCAAACCTCTTTACTGGTAAGATTTTCGAGGACGAAAATCCTTAAAAGGGGGGGAGAGTTGTAATGGCCTAAATTCAAGGTTATCGGAATAATGGTTTCGCAACCATAAATCCGATTTAAATAGAAATTTATTTCAATATATTTGCATGAATATTTATATGATAGGAAATATTTTTATAAATATTTATAAAATGTTAGTAATGTGGTATTAAATTTTCGTTAGAAAATTTTATCGTTTGGGTAGGAAATTAAATGAAAAGGACTAGATTGAAATGAAAGTAAAAGTTAAATTCTAGATTAAAAGAAATTATGAAGGACCAAAATGGCAATTATGCCATTTTGTAAAGTTGAGGCGGTGTATTGATGAAAATCTGAGATTTTTTTTAAGTATATTATTATATTATATATTATATTATTATATTATTATATATATAAGAAAGGAGAAAAGAAACAAAAAAAAAGAAGAAGAACAGAGAGCAAACGTGAAGGGAAGAAAGAAAAAGAGAAAAGAAAGAAGAAAAGGGATAATAGAGTTTTTAAAGCTTGGAGTTTAATTTGGTAAGTTAATTTAGTCCTTTTCTTTTAATTTTGATACTTTATAAGTTTTAGAATAAAGTTTTGATGAATTTAAGTTGAAGTTTTTGAAGTTTTAGAGTTTTTGAATACAGCATATGATGAATAAAATGATGAATTAGTGGTTTAATTGAAAGAATTTGAAGTTAGAATTGGATAAAGGACTTAATTGTAAAACAAACTATAAGAAAACAGTTTTGGGGCAGCAGCAGTAGAGTAAGTTTGAAAATTCACCAAAAATCGTAGAAGTGGAATTAGAAGTTGAGTGAGAGATGAAATTAAAGCTTATTGAGTCTATTTTCATATGAAAGAAACAAGTAAAGAAAAGAAGTTCTGTATTTTTAGATATATAGATTTTTGTAAGACTGGTTCAGAATGAATTTGAGTTCCCTTGTTTTAACTTTAGAAAATCATAAAAAATTGCAGAAAAATAATTAGGGGCTTAAATTTATATGTTTAGAATCCTGAACGAGTCTATTTTCTATAGAAATAAACGATAACACCATCTGATTTCTGTGTGAAGAGATAATTAATTTTTAGTGAAGAAGAGTCAGAATTGCCAGACAGCAGAACAGGGGTAACTTTGATGAATAAAATGTACTAATTGGCTAGGCTAAAAATTCTGGAAATTTTATGGTATAAATAAATGTGAGTCTAGTTTCAGATAAAATTAACGGTTCTTCATTTGGATCTCTGTAGCTCGAGAAATAAATAATTTAGTGACTGTGACTCAAGTAGACAGCTTTGAATAAACTAAAAATAATAATAGAATTATAGAAAATGCTACATGTGAACATGAAATGTATTAAATTGATGATTGAATTTATTTATTTAGATCCGGAAAACTCAAATACGAAGCTAGATCGAGGAAAGGAAAAAGTCCCGGATTAGTAGATTTTGTAAACCAACTAGTATCGAGGTAAGTTCGTGTAACTTGAATTATATTCTTAAATGTTTGAAATGTATGTTATTGATATGAATATGATTTGAATGTCCATTGTATGAAATTTGATGAAACATTGATATATTTGATAAAAAGGGGAAAGAAATCCCGGTTGAATGAAAGGAAAATTCGATGGATCTCTGAAAAGGAATTGACGGTAAAAAGGATCTAGCCCGGACGGGTGATCCTATCCTGATATAGCCCTCCCGAAGAATATGTGGAAAATGGATTTAGCCCGGACGGGTAATCCGAATTAGGGTCTGAATTTAGCCTGGACTGGTAATTCAGATCCAAGCTCATTAGAGTAATTGTCGTTGCAGGGGATTTAACCTGAACTGGTAATCCCGACAATACTCTATGAGTTTATATTACAGGGGATTTAGCCTGGACTGGTAATCCCGCTGTAAAGATGAGGTTCGCGGGAGTGTGCTCTCTGAAATGAAAATGTGCGCACATGAATATGAATTGACGGACCCGGATTTGTACACAAAAGTGTACCTCTGAAAATCCATCGAAATTTCGAGTAATTCAACGGGATAAATATGGAAAAATAACAAGGAAATGGAAATCATGATATTGATGAGCTCATCAATCATAGTATATATATATTATTGATACATGGAAATTATTGAACTAACTTGAATGTTGAGTTTGTAAATGTTAGGGTAATAATGCATTGAATGAGTATATGAATGTTTATCGCTTGTATTGAAAATACTAGGTAAGTATAATTCTTGTTACATGGGCTTACTAAGCACAAAGTGCTTACCCTATTTCCTTTTTCCCTGTTTTGTAGTGTTAAGAGCTCGGAGGTCGGATCGGTGGGAGACTCATCACACTATCAACCCCAAGATTTCGGTATTTTAAGAAACTTTATTTTAGAAATCAATGGCATGTATAAGCTAATAAAATAGATGTTAATATGAAATGAATGTAAGGTCAGCCATTGGTATGGCCTATGTGTTAAAGTTAACTTATAAATATGCATGAATTATTTTGAAAATATGTTGAATTGGAATGGTCTCGGTTTTAAAAAAAAATCGTAAATTCTGGTAATGCCTCGTACCTTATTCTGACAACGAATACGGGTAGGGGGTGTTACAGACTTGCTGTCGACGCTGTAAAATATCAACAGAGGACAGATGCATCAATACAAGTTAGTAAACTTTCGATGGTAGTTAATCGTTTGGAGTCTCAAGGTAAATTACCTTCCCAGACAGAGCCGAATTCTCGACAGAATGCAAGTGCAATAACTCTTTATAGCGAGAAGGTTTTGGAAACCGTTCCGGCCAAAAGCCATGGGCAAGACAAAGAACGAGAAATCTCTGATCCAACAGCCAGACCAGAATCAGAAATTCAGAGACCAGTTGTGATGCCACCTTCTTTTCCAGGGAGGCTTGCAAAGGATAAGAAAGATAATGAGGAAAAAGAAATCCTCGAGACATTCAGGAATGTGGAGGTAAATATCCCTTTACTCGACGCTATTAAACAAATCCCCCGTTATACGAAATTCCTCAAAGAATTGTGTTCTAGCAAGAGAAGGTTGATAGGTAATGAAAGAGTAAATGTAGGAGAAAATGTCTCCGCAGTACTGCAAAAGAAAGTTCCTCCCAAATACAAGGACCAAGGTATGTTTGTTATTTCTTGTGAGATAGGTAATGTAGGCATTAAGAAAGCCATGTGTGATTTAGGGGCTTCTATTAATATTATGCCTTATTCTACTTATAAGTTGATTAATACGGGTCCTTTAAAAGAAACAAGAGTAATAATCCAGTTGGCGGACAGGTCAGTCGTCTATCCCAAGGGACTGCTTGAAGATGTCTTTGTTAAAATTAACGAATTAGTTTTCCTTGTAGATTTCTACATTATTAATATGGAAGATGATAACTCAACTAATTCGTCTGACATTTTGCTTGGAAGGCCGTTCCTAAGTACCAAGCACAAAAATCGATGTTCGAAGCAGAACACTGATAATGGAGTTTGATGGTGAAATCATGAAATTCAACGTCTACGAAGCCATGGGTCATCCTAACTCACTATTAAATATTTCTAGTATCGATATTATAGATTACTTAACTCAATCTTATTCTGAATATCATGACTTTGATGAGTTGGAAACTGTCATTTACAGAAGCATTGACATGGATGTGTTACATCATCTCGAGGAATTAGCAGTCATTGAAGATCCGTTGCGAGAAATTGTCAAACACTTAGAAACGCAACCGTCATTAACGAACCAAGGTAACCAGTTTGGACTATTACCTTCCCAAACTAAAATGTTACCTTCGATTTTGCAGCCACCAACCTTGGAGCTTAAAGCATTACCGGACCACCTTAAGTAAGTCTTTTTGGGAGAGAAAGACACCTTACTAGTGATAGTGTCAAAGAAACTAACTAAAGACGAGGAGGAAAGTCTAGTTCGAGTTCTGATAGATTATAAGGAGGTCATAGGTTGGACGATAGCCGACATAAAAGGGCTAAGTCCATCTACTTGCATGCACAAAATTTCCATCGAAGATAACAAGAAACCAAATAGAGACGCTCAAAGGCGCCTTAATCCACCCATGATGGAGGTAGTAAAGAAGGAGATCCAGAAGCTGTTAGATGCTGGAATGATATACCCGATTTTCGACGGTGATTGGGTTAGCCCGGTTCATGTCGTGCCCAAGAAAACTGGCGTGATAGTGGTGAAAAACTCGTCAGGAGAGCTGGTCTCTACCCGAGTCTAGAATGTATGGAGGGTTTGCATTGATTACAGAAAATTGAATGCAGCTACACGAAAAGACCATTTTCCACTTCCCTTCATCGATCAGATGCTCGAATGATTAGCTGGTAAGACCCATTACTATTGTCTCGATGGGTATTTAGGATTTTTCCAAATTCCAGTGGCTCCGGAGGATCAAGACAAAACAACTTTCACGTGCCCCTTCGAAACGTTCCCGTATAGACGATTGCCGTTTAGACTCTGCAATGCTCCAGGCACTTTCCAAAGATGCATGGTGAGCATATTCTCCAATTATGTCGAGAAAATCATTGAAGCCTTTATGGATGACTTCACGGTATACGGTAACTCTTTTAACGAATGTCTCGATAATCTTGCTAAGATATTAAAGATGCATAGAATTTAATCTTGTTTTAAACTATGAGAAATGCCATTTCATAGTTGACAAATGATTAATTTTAGGTCATATAGTTTCCTCGGAAGGAATTATGGTCTATGAGGCGAAAACTGATATTATTAACTCATTACCTTACCCCACATCTGTGAGGGAAGTTTGTTCGTTTCTTGGCCATGCAGGATTTTACAAACGATTCATGAAAGATTTCTCGAAAATCGTGCGACCACTTTGCAGTCAGTTACAAAAGGATAAAGAATTTGAATTTGACCAGACTTGTAAAGATGCATTCGATGTGCTGAAGCAGAATTTGGTCTCCGCTCCCATAGTGCAGCCACCAAATTGGAACTTCCCGTTCGAAATTATGTGTGATGCAAGTGACCAAAGTGTGGGAGCCGTTCTTAGCCAAAGAATAGGGAAAGAGCCTCATGTTATCTACTATGCTTCGAAAAATTTGGAAGCTGCCCAAAGCAATTACACAACCACGAGAAAGAATTATTAGCTGTTGTGTTTGCTTTAGATAAATTTAGACCTTACTTGTTGGGAACTAAGGTAATTATCTTTTCTAATCATGCAGCTTTAAAGTACTTAATAGGGAAAAAGGAGGCGAAACCCCGACTGATCAGGTGGATTATACTCCTACAAGAGTTCGACTTTGAAATTCGGGATAAAAAGGGATGCGAAAACCTAGTAGCTGACCATCTGAGTCAATTACCAATTCCAATAGATGACACACCATTGAAAGACAATTTTCCAGATAAAAACCTATTTTCAGCAAATGCGGTTCATCCTTGGTATGCAGACATAGTAAATTACCTCGTTACATGTATTGTTCCTTCAGAATTACCAAAGTCTAAAAAAGATAAGATAAAAAAGGATGCGCGATATTACATTTGGGATGATCCTTACCTGTGGAAGCATGACTCTGATCAGGTAATTCGACGGTGTGTAGCAGAAACAGAGGTACAGTCTATCTTAACTTTTTGTCATTCTTATGCATGTGGAGGGCACTTTGGACCTAAACGCACCGCACACAAAATTCTCGAATGTGGACTATTTTGGCCAAACATATTTCGTGATGTCTTTTTATTCTGCAAAACATGTGAAAAATGCCAAATAGTTGGCAACCTTAGTCGTCGAAATGAGATGCCCCTTACTCCTATTCATATTTGTGAAATTTTTTATGTATGGGGCATCGACTTTATGGGTCCCTTCATTTCTTCTTTTGGTAATTTTTATATACTCTTAGCTGTTGATTATGTCTCTAAGTGGATAGATGTAACACCCCTTACCCATTTTCAATGCCGGAACAGGGTACGAGGCATTACTGAGGAGTACGGAACACTTACAGATGATTTAAACCATTTATCGCTCAAATATCAAAATTGATTATAAAAGTTTCCTTTAACAGACCCTTAAAGTCCAAATCATGCATTAGGATTGGGTCGGGACTAAATCAGAATCGTATGAAATTTTTCGCAAAATCCCTAAGTTTATCTCATTTACAAAGGTCGCACGCCCGTGTGGCTCACATGACCATGCCTCTGGGGCGTATAACTTTTTGATTTGCGTCTATGAAGGAACTTGGGTCACACGGCCTTAGTACACGCCCGTGTTGCTAGGCCGTGTGGTAAAGTTAATTTTCACAAATTAGGCTATTTTCCAAGCCATATTTCTCACTCATTTGATCCTTATTCTTCACCCACGTTTTCCACATACAAAAACCAATTTAAGATATTCAACTAAGTCTTATACTTAATACCATTTGTTAGTCGTACACTTCATATAAATAACAAGAAAAGTATATGGGCTCAATTCTCATTAAATTTCTCTTGTACTTATACTTTTTCACACTATGTATTCATATAACATATAACAATCACACCTCTGTATTTCATATATATTTTTATAACAAATTATCTTGGTTTCAAACTACTTCACATTTAAGTTTTATTTATCAAATCATTTGAAACATCACCTTTACACATATAGTGCACTTGAGATGCACAATTCTATAATTATGTATGAACACATTTATCAAACATATTCCATGTTTTTATATATTATAGTCTCAAATTTCCATGTATCAATAACCATCATTTTCTCGTATTTTGACAAATACATGTAACAATTCATAAACATGCAATTCACTAACTCTTCATGCCAATTACAATTTAAATTGACAAATCACTTATTAAGCCCAATTTCAATGTTCACTAAAATCTATTAGGATGTACGTAACCACCAATAAATTCCATGTACAGGTATCATCACCTCATATTTTCACATACATTTACTTTCCATAATATGAACTCAAATAACATATACAAAACATACCAATGTATTTCAAGTACGTTTTCATAATATTTCATTTCGAATTTAGATTATGTCATATTAGAACTCTTCTCATTAACTCATTGGGAATGCCAATTCATACGGATAATACACTCAAGGGTGTACAAATATATAATCACAAATGAACTCATTCATCATCCAAGTTCTATGTTCATGTCTCATTAACTCATATTTCCTTATATCACATAATTCCATGTAACACTTACCAAACTTGTCAGATTAGTGAACGTCTTATAGAATTAGTCTGTTCACACAACCTGTCGATCATGACAAGCTACACGGTATTGCTCAGTGCCACATTTCGCAACTCAGTATGGTTAATACCATACCTACGTTTCACACTTTGCCATGGATCGCCCGTGGTCTTATCCGTCAATTCATCACTTTTCACTAGAATGCCATAGCCCAGCTATGGTCTTACATCTTAAACATGTATCACATCAATGCCATATCCCAGATATGGTCATACACGGAAATTACTTGAAACATCCTAAATTAGGGGTTGTTTGTAATTTAAATATTTTCCCATGTGTGTGCTTGAAGAATTAAACTCTATGATTTATTTGGCATGTTCTAAGGTCTAGAATTAAACCCGAGCTAGGCCTGATTTAGTATTAAAAAAAAATTCTTTTTAAGTACCTAAAAGGAGGGAGCTAGGTGAGATAGGGCTTAAATAAAAATTTGGGCGAAATTTAAAAAAAAGAATGGGCTTGGTACAATTGGCTTGGTGCGCCTAAGGGTGATATAAGGGAGGTCTTGGGTTCAATTCTTAGGAGTTACAAGGGGGAAATGTTTTTTTTCTTTTGGGTCTTTGGGGCGTTAAAGTGAAGAGGGCTTTAAAGAAATTTCGGGCAAGGTTTGAGCATGAAAGTCCAGGTGGTTGGAGTGGCTTGGGGCGCCACTTAAGAGTTTAAAAGTGGCAGGTCTCGAGTTCGAGACACAAGGGACGCAAGGAGCATTTTATTTTGGGCTTTTTGCGTTAAAAGAAAGAGGGCCGAGAAAAAGGTCTTATAAATAAATGAAGGGGTTATTTGACATGAAAGTCTAATGGGAGAAGTGGCTAAGGACGTTGCTTGAGGGCTGCGACTAGGAGGACTCGTGTTCGAGTCCTGGGGGTCGCGCTTGAGGCGTGTTATTTTTGCTTTTAGTGCTAAAGCATAAGGAGCCAGCGAAGGATAGTTTAAAAGAATTTCGACGCGTTTATTGGCATGAAATGCGCAGTGGCCGAGTGGCTGGGGCGTGGACAGTGTTTCTCCAGGTCTCGGGTTCGAGACCTGGGGGCAGCGCATGGGTATTTTCCTTCTTCTTTTTGTCGGCGTGCATAATGGCTGCATGGCACATGCAGCATGGGTGTTGTTCTTTTTTTTTTTTATTCTCTGCTGCAGCATGGGGTTTTATTGTTGTTATTTTATTTTATTATTATTATTTTATGTTATTGGAAGGTGTTAGGAGATGAGAGAATGGATTAATAATATTGTTGTGATGGGGAGTTTATTTTATTGTTGTTAGGAAGTATGGGTTGGTTTTAATTATTAATGGTGATGGGTTAATTTTATTTTATTGAAGGATGGAATTAGGTGATGGGAGGTTTAATAAACAATGGTTTATTTTATATAGTGATGGGAGCATTATTAATTAAATAATGTTTTGTAATTGATAATGGAAATTATCATAATGGAGAGGGAAATAGTGGCCGGCCAAAGATCCTTTGGTGGTGTTTAATTTCGGTCATTTAGGGGGGATAAGTGCCGAATTTTATTTGTTTTTCTCTAATGCTTCTTGCCGAATTTGTAATCAAGAAAAATCCTCTCTTTTTCTCACTTATTTGTGCTAAGGCCGAAACTCCATCATCTTTCACCATTGCCGATTTCTTCCAACACTCTTCCATACTCTTTTTCTTATACTCAACGTCAACTCTACATTATTGCTTTGGAGGCCGAATGTTCTATCATCATTTGAAGCCATAGCCGAATATCAAAGATGCTTTATTCTCTGTTCTCCTGTCGCAAGTTTTAGAAACCGAAGTGTCATCGGTGGGGAGTTGCTTCAATCGATTTCTATATGAGTAAGAGCTCTCCTCTAATCATTGTTCTCCTATCTCTTTTAAATGTCGAAAGTTAAGAACCTAACTCTATTTTTCCTCTGAGGCCGAATCTAGGAAAGTGACTTCGGAAGGTTGATCGATGGTGGTAAGTATTCTCTTAGTAATCAGTTTTAGATTCTTTTTCATAAGGGTGCGAAATCAAGTGATTAAGACCTTGGTATAGGGTGACCGAATGTGCATCAAGCCATAATCCAGTGTTTTTGTGTGTAGCCAGTGTTAGGGACTAGAAAGGGAGCCTCTCGGGATTTGATCTATCAAGGGATATTGGTAATTTCAAGAGCAAGCAAATATTCGGGTTCTAAATAAGCAAGTGACATTCGGGATTTCGGTGAGTTTGGTAAGTGGTTAAGCACATTCGGCCAAAGGCCATATTTTTGGTACATCGTATCCTTCGGGATTATTTGGATTGGCTGAGTAGGCCAAAATCCCTAACCCTGTTGTTGGCCGACTATAGGGTCAAGGATCTAGCGTCGTAGATCGGATCTTCGGGATCTAGGAATTTCAGTAGAAACAGGTGTGTACATACACACTTCATAACTAATTAATGTGCTAAGTATTTTGTGTATGCTAAATCGAATTTGTGTAGCTTCGGATTTAATACCATAAAGGTATAAGCAAGGCTTCAGGTAAGTCCTTGTCGTTATGAGTTTCTTTATGCTTATGAAAGCATGACATATTTGGTATATGTGGCGTATAAGTATATGGCTGATGATAAACTCTGTATATGTTGTTATATAAACATGTTGGCATGATTTCTGTTAAATGCATATCATTGATTGATGTGGGTTAAACGAGTGGAGGGGGAAGTGATATTCGTGTCGACGGACACCAGTGGTTTGGTACCACATTTCGTGACTTCGGTCACCAGAGGTTTGGCACCTCATAGCATCTCGTCCCCGTGGCTTAGCACCACAGTGGGTTGGCCCCACAGATGACATTATGGGATCGACGCCAGTGATTTGGTATCACACGTGGGTTGGCCCCACAACTCATGATTTGTGACTTCGAGTCACCAGTGGTTTGGCACCACCAGTGGTTTGGCACCACATTAATGATGAACATCGTGACTTTGGTCACCAGTGGTTTGGCACCACCAGTGGTTTGGTACCACACGGGGTAGAGAAAGGCGTTCTGGATGGTTAGGTTGGGTGCATATTAAACTTGTGCATGTTAAATTAGTTATGATTTGTGTATGATGTTGCACTAAATCGGGGAGGGGTTACACATTGAGTCTTGGTGACTCACCTTCTCCTTTAACATTTTCAGGTGATGCGTAATGTTGGACCGGGTTCGAAGAGGACACAAGGTGGCCCATGCAGAAGAAGTTATTTTGATTATTTTATGCACTTTCGATATTAAGTACTTTGTTCAAATATTGGGTTGTAATAAGGGCCTTTTATTATTTTTGGTACCACTTTAATTATGGCTTGATTAACTCAAACTACTACTTGAAGATGATTTTATTTTTAGCAACCTACCTATTCAAACCATATATCTAGTAAAGTTCTAATTTGGACATTTTATAAATAACAAAGTTTACTTAAATTTTTAAATGGGCATGGTTTTCCAAAAGTGAATAAATTTTCATATTTTATTCTAAGTCAAAAAGGATTTTCAACCGTCTTTCCGCAGTGACATAACCAGATTCGGTCGTAGTGAATAGGCCGGGTTTGGGGATGTTACAAATTGGTATCAGAGCCTGGTTCAAAACTCGGCTTTGAGGGTTTGGGCCCAAAGACATTTTTCAAATGGGTTTTTCAAAAATATGGGTTTTTAGGAAATATTTTTCAGATTATTCTGGCATGGCACCTGTACCTCCGGCCCGAAGTCCACCAGGTAAGTACTTCGGACTTTTGAAGTGATTTGTTTAAATGAATTGTTATGGGTTTATTTGGGCTCGTAGATTAGAATATTAGGGCTGTTGGACCCTAGGATTAGTTTACTCAAACATATGCATAAGACTTAAGGCTATTAAACAAACTTGTGACGTAAGTCGCCGAGTTAAGGTGTGGCAACCACTGTACGCATGTTTAGGAATGGTATTCAGTAAGGACTTGGTATTTAAGCAGTCCTAGCGGCTCACCTCCTCTTTACTCGAATCCTACCTGGTGCGTAGCTACGGTTCACCTTAACCAAGAGGACTTGTTCATAGGCTTAACCCATTATTAAAACCCGAAAGGGATTGGCCTTACTGTTTTAAAACCCTTAGTTTTAAAATTCTCACTTTTACCCCTTTGGTTTGTAAACCCTAAATCTGATTTTGAAAGACGTTTTCTCGATTTACAAAATTACTAAAATACCCCTACTTGCAAAATTACAAAAATGCCCCTGTATTGTAAAAATTATCGTACTACCCTCAACTTTTGTTAAAATGATTTTACTTTGCAAAATACCAAAAAAAAAAAAATCTTGAGGTTTCGAAATATTAAGATACTCTGGTTTGAGGAAATTTACGAAAATACCCCTGGTTGACAAAATTACGAAAATGCCCTTGGTTTCTAAAATTTCCGTATTACCCCGATTTCAGTTAAACTTTTTATTTTGCAAAAGTACTCGAAAATCTTGTATTCCAGAATAGTACCTTGACTTTGGAAATTTACATAATTACTCTGATTGACAAAATTACCAAAGTACCCCTGGTTTTCAAAATTCTGTCATATCTTCAAATTGAGAATTTTTCGAAAATACTCCTCAGTTTTAGAAATTACAAGATGTTTTGATTTACTAAAGGTTTCAAAATTTCTTCGATATTAAAAAATATATATATATATATACCCCTGTAGGAAAATGACGAATTTACCCTGGGTTGAGAATGAAACCTTGTGTGATCGAAAGAACAACTTCCAGAAACTTCTTTCATAAAATTTACTCGTGGAGAAACAGTGGAACGAAATTTCTAATGCATAAAAATTTCTTAATCAGATTAATGCACGATAGTAGAAATAAGCTTTAGAGGACGTGGTCGAAACGTACGAGGACGCGGTAGAGGTAGAATGACCGCGTCGGAACCCGTTAGATCGGGCCAGGGATCTGAAAATGAGGTACCGCCACTACCACCCCCACCAGCTGTTGGTGCTGAACAACATGATCAGACAGGAGACGATGCTGTATCGCAGGCTGTGCTGCAAGTTCTTGAGATAGTGGCTAGAGCAGGTGGAGGTATGGGAACTCGGAAATCTGTACCCGAGCGACTCCGAGCCAATGGAGCTGAGGTGTTCCAGGGTGTATCAGGTGTGGCACCCAGTACGGCAGAGTACTGGTTGGAATCAACCGAGAGGATCATGGATGACCTGGATTTGTCAGCTGAGGAAAAGCTGAAGGGTATAATCTCTCTTCTACGGGATGAGTCATACCAGTGGTGGCTCACAGTAAGGGATGGAGCGATGGCGGAGGACCTCACATGGGAATTCTTTAAGGCAGCCTACGAAAAGAAATACATAGGAGCTAGCTATGTGGATGCGCAGCGGAAGGCTTTCTTAAACTTGATTCAGGGTAGTAAGACGGTGGCGGAGTATGAGGCTGAATTCCTCCGTTTGAGTAGGTATGCTCGTGGTATTGTGGGTACTGAGCATGAACGCTGTGTCAGATTCGAGGATGGGCTGAGGGTTGAGCTAAGGATGATGATAGCTCCACACCAGGAACAGGAGTTCGCTGTTTTAGTGGAGAAGACTAAGGTTGCTGAAGGAATAAGACAGTCGGTTAGGCGGAATCAGGGTAGAAGTGAGGATAAAAGAAATTTTGGGCCTTCAGGGTCCGCTGGAGGTTCACAAAAGAGGGCTAGATTTGGGGAATCAGAAAGAGCCGCAAGGTCTACTCAGTGGCCACCTCAGTGTGCTAGATGCAGGAAATCCCACTCGGGAGAATGTTTGGCGGGAAGTAGAGGGTGCTTTGAGTGTGGATCGTTGGATCACCGTGTAAGGGATTGTCCTCGGAAGTTAGCTAAGAATCAACCAGAGGGTCAGAACCGTGCTCAGGTTAGAAATGAAAGACCACCACAGAGGGGTCGAGGTGCAGCTAGAGGTAATGGTAATAGTATCGGGCGTGGCCGAGGTGCTGAAGGTGCAGAGGCGAGGCAACCAAGGTTGGTTTATGCAGTTGGCCGTCGCGAGGAGGAAGATGTGCTAGATGTGACAACGGGTAAGTTTCTTATTTCCGGAATACCCTCAATTGTCTTATTTGTGGTTAAGTTAGTTCGTTCTTATGTTGCTAGTGAAGTGTGGGGAAATTTGATTATGAACTTGGAGAATGTGTCTAGAAAGTAGAATAGTTCTTTAAGATCAGAGTGCGCAGCAGTAAGTTAAGGATGCACGATTGAACGATAGTAAGTAATTTCGAGGACGAAATTATTTTAAGGGGGGTAGAATTGTAACATCCTAAATTAGGGGTTGTTTGTAATTTAAATATTTTCCCATGTGTGTGCTTGAAGAATTAAACTCTATGATTTATTTGGCATGTTCTAAGGTCTAGAACTAAACCCGAGCTAGGCCTGATTTAGTATTAAAAAAAAACAATTCTTTTTAAGTACCTAAAAGGAGGGAGCTAGGTGAGATAGGGCTTAAATAAAAATTTGGCCGAAATATAAAAAAAAGAATGGGCTTGGTACAATTGGCTTGGTGCGCCTAAGGGTGATACAAGGGAGGTCTTGGGTTCGATTCTTAGGAGTTACAAGGGGGAAATGTTTTTTTTCTTTTGGGTCTTTGGGGCGTTAAAGTGAAGAGGGCTTTAAAGAAATTTCGGGCAAGGTTTGAGCATGAAAGTCCAGGTGGTTGGAGTGGCTTGGGGCGCCACTTAAGAGTTTAAAAGTGGCAGGTCTCGGGTTCGAGACACAAGGGACGCAAGGAGCATTTTATTTTGGGCTTTTTGCGTTAAAAGAAAGAGGGCCGAGAAGAAGGTCTTATAAATAAATGAAGGGGTTATTTGACATGAAAGTCTAATGGGAGAAGTGGCTAAGGACGTTGCTTGAGGGCTGCGACTAGGAGGACTCGTGTTCGAGTCCTGGGGGTCGCGCTTGAGGCGTGTTATTTTTGCTTTTAGTGCTAAAGCATAAGGAGCCAGCGAAGGATAGTTTAAAAGAATTTCGACGCGTTTATTGGCATGAAATGCGCAGTGGCCGAGTGGCTAGGGCGTGGAGAGTGTTTCTCCAGGTCTCGGGTTCGAGACCTGGGGGCAGCGCATGGGTATTTTCCTTCTTCTTTTTGCCGGCGTGCATAATGGCTGCATGGCACATGCAGCATGGGTGTTGTTCTTTTTTTTTTATTCTCTGCTGCAGCATGGGGTTTTATTGTTGTTATTTTATTTTATTATTATTATTATTTTATGTTATTGGAAGGTGTTAGGAGATGGGAGAATGGATTAATAATATTGTTGTGATGGGGAGTTTATTTTATTGTTGTTAGGAAGTATGGGTTGGTTTTAATTATTAATGGTGATGGGTTAATTTTATTTTATTGAAGGATGGAATTAGGTGATGAGAGGTTTAATAAACAATGGTTTATTTTATATAGTGATGGGAGCATTATTAATTAAATAATGTTTTGTAATTGATAATGGAAATTATCATAATGGAGAAGGAAATAGTGGCCGGCCAAAGATCCTTTGGTGGTGTTTAATTTCGGTCATTTAGGGGGGGATAAGTGCCAAATTTTATTTGTTTTTCTCTAATGCTTCTTGCCGAATTTGTAATCAAGAAAAATCCTCTCTTTTTCTCACTTATTTGTGCTAAGGCCGAAACTCCATCATCTTTCACCATTGCCGATTTCTTCCAACACTTTACCATACTCTTTTTCTTATACTCAACGTCAACTCTACATTATTGCTTTGGAGGCCGAATGTTCTATCATCATTTGAAGCCATAGCCGAATATCAAAGATGCTTTATTCTCTGTTCTCCTGTCGCAAGTTTTAGAAACCGAAGTGTCATCGGTGGGGAGTTGCTTCAATCGATTTCTATATTAGTAAGAGCTCTCCTCTAATCATTGTTCTCCTATCTCTTTTAAATGTCGAAAGTTAAGAACCTAACTCTATTTTTCCTCTGAGGCCGAATCTAGGAAAGTGAGTTCGGAAGGTTGATCGATAGTGGTAAGTATTCTCTTAGTAATTAGTTTTGGATTCTTTTTCATAAGGGTGTGAAATCAAGTGATTAAGACCTTGGTATAGGGTGACCGAATGTGCATCAAGCCATAATCCCGTGTTTTTGTGTGTAGCCAGTGTTAGGGACCAGAAAGGGAGCCTCTCGGGATTTGATCTATCAAGGGATATTGGTAATTTCAAGAGCAAGCAAATATTCGGGTTCTAAATAAGCAAGTGACATTCGGGATTTCGGTGAGTTTGGTAAGTGGTTAAGCACATTCGGCCAAAGGCCATATTTTTGGTACATCGTATCCTTCGGGATTATTTGGATTGGCTGAGTAGGCCAAAATCCTTAACCCTGTTGTTGGCCGATTATAGGGTCAAGGATCTAGCGTCGTAGATCGGATCTTCGGGAAATAGGAATTTTGGTAGAAACAGGTGTGTACATACACACTTCATAACTAATTAATGTGCTAAATATTTTGTGTATGCTAAATCGAATTTGTGTAGCTTCAGATTTAATACCATAAAGGTATAAGCAAGGCTTCAGGTAAGTCCTTGTCGTTATGAGTTTCTTTATGCTTATGAAAGCATGACATATTTGGTATATGTGGCGTATAAGTATATGGCTGATGATAAACTCTGTATATGTTGTTATATAAACATGTTGGCATGATTTCTGTTAAATGCATATCATTGATTGATGTGGGTTAAACGAGTGGAGGGGGAAGTGATATTCGTGTCGACGGACACCAGTGGTTTGGTACCACATTTCGTGACTTCGGTCACCAGAGGTTTGGCACCTCATAGCGTCTCGTCCCCGTGGCTTAGCACCACAGTGGGTTGGCCCCACAGATGACATTATGGGATCGATGCCAGTGATTTGGTATCACACGTGGGTTGGCCCCACAACTCATGATTTGTGACTTCGAGTCACCAATGGTTTGGCACCACCAGTGGCTTGGCACCACATTAATGATGAACATCGTGACTTTGGTCACCAGTGGTTTGGCACCACCAGTGGTTTGGTACCATACGGGGTAGAGAAAGGCGTTCTGGATGGTTAGGTTGGGTGCATATTAAACTTGTGCATGTTAAATTAGTTATGATTTGTGTATGATGTTGCACTAAATCGGGGAAGGGTTACACATTGAGTCTTGGTGACTCACCTTCTCCTTTAACATTTTCAGGTGATGCGTAATGTTGGACCGGGTTTGAAGAGGACACAAGGTGGCCCATGCAGAAGAAGTTATTTTGATTATTTTATGCACTTTCGATATTAAGTACTTTGTTCAAATATTGGGTTGTAATAAGGGCCTTTTATTATTTTTGGTACCACTTTAATTATGGCTTGATTAACTCAAACTACTACTTGAAGATGATTTTATTTTTAGCAACCTACCTATTCAAACCATATATCTAGTAAAGTTCTAATTTGGACATTTTATAAATAACAAAGTTTACTTAAATTTTTAAATGGGCATGGTTTTCCAAAAGTGAATAAATTTTCATGTTTTATTCTAAGTCAAAAAGGATTTTCAACCGTCTTTCCGCAGTGACATAACCAGATTCGGTCGTAGTGAATGGGCCGGGTTTGGGGATGTTACATTACTTATCACTTGTAGCCAAAGCTACCACTATTCACTGATCAGGTAGCCAAAGCTACCACTTTTCACTGATCAGGTAGCTGGAGCTACCACTTTTCACTGATCAGGTAGCCAAAGCTACCACTTTTCACTGATCAGGTAGCCAAAGCTACCACTTTTCACTTTCACTTGTCCTTGATCAGATAAGTGTAGCCGAAGCTATCACTTATCACTTGTTGCCATGGTTCAACCATTGTACTTTCCGTCAATTCATGTTGTCACTGAACTGAAGTGCTCAATTTGATCATTTATTCAATTTTCATGCTCTTACATTATTTACGATTTTATCATCAATACATATGAAATAACACATCATGAAATTCATAAAATTAACAAATGATCACTAAAATTTAGCCATATAAACTCACAAGTTCAATTTTTGTCTTATAACGATAATCATAATTTCATAATAAATATTCCAAATAAAATATTATATCATTTCTAATTCAACATTTACCAATTATAATCGAGCACGTAATCAATTTATACACAAGTCGTTCATATATTATTTTTCCTCCTCCTCCTCTCCATCCACATCCTTAGTATAAACAACACACTTGTAAGTAACATTATCTATAATTTTCATTATTTACTTGTGTGAATATTCAAGCTGTCTATCTGTGTCATAGTCACTTAATTATTTTTATCTTGAGATACAGAACTCCAAACTAAGATCCGTTAATTTTATTTGAAACTAGACTCACATAATTTTTTCAGAATTTTTGGTGTGGCCAATTATTACAGTTTATTAGTTAAGTTCTCCCCTATTACGTAGTTTGACGGCTCTGACCTTTATTCACTAAAAATCAATTATCTCATAGTACGATTTTCATATAGTGTTTCTGATCATTTCTAATGAAAATAGACTCACTAAATAATACAAACATATAAATTATAACTCATAATTCTTTTTCTACAATTTTTAGTGAATTTCTAAAGTAAGAATAGGGGATCACGAAGTTATTCTAAACTAGTCTTACAAAAATTTGAATATCTCAAAATATAGACTTCCTTTGCTTGCTCTGTTTCTTTTATATGAAAATAGACTCAACAAGATTTAATTCTATATCTCACTCAACTTCTAATTCAATTTATACCATTTTTAGTGATTTTTCAAAGTTAGACAACTGCTGCTGTCCAAAACTACTTTGGTATAACATGTTGATTTCTATTTTGTCCCAAATTCCACATTTCATACAATTCAATCCTTGCTCAATTAACCCCTCAATTGAGCTAATTTTCTCATTTAATACTTTTCTCTATCATTTTAAACTACTTCATAATCTTTGAAAATCATAATTTTAACACTAGGCCTTAATTTCAACTCTTTCACAATTAGGCCCTAAAACCAATTTCCATCAATTTTACTTGATAAAATCATCATATAACAAAATTAAAGCTTTAATTCAGTATTTATTCATCATATTCGTCCATCACTAATCCACATCAACTTTACAAATTAGCTATAGAATCAAAAACTAATGAATTAATAAGTTGGACCCAATTATAAAAGTCCAAAAACATAAAAATTTCAAGGAGAAAGCAAGAATTAAACTTACATGAAGCCAGAGTATGAAAACCATCTTAAACCCTCTTCCATGGCTGTTTTTCAGCTGATAAAAATGAAGAGAAATCAAGAAAAACTCTAGATATTCCAATTTGGTCCCTTTTTATTTAGCTAATTTTGGCAATTTTTCCAATTTTGCCCCTTTTCTTCTTTCTCTTCTCTTTTTCTTTGTTTCCTTCCCCTACTCTCTGTTTTCGTTTGGGTTTCTGTTTCTATTTCTCCTCTTTCTTCCCTTTTTTTCATTTGTTTAATAATAATATATTATAATAATATAATTATCTAATAATATATTTTCAACACATAAAAATCTTAGATTTTTATGCTTATGCCGCCTCAAGTTTGGCAATTGGCATAATTGCTTCTTTAATCCTTCCTCATTTGAAAATTAAACTATTTAATCCATCTAGCAACTTTTACATTTTTTTCAATTTAGTCTTTTTTATTTAATTAACCACCCAAACGTCAAAATTTTCTAACGAAATTTTTATACTACTTTATTGACATTCCGTAAATATTCATAAAATATTTATGACTCAGTTTATAACACCGAGATCTCGATACCTCTTTTTCTCGATTTCTTGACCAAATAAATCTTTATAAAACACAATTTACTATTTCAAAAATCTTTTAAAGGCTACATTTGGCTCGTAAATATTAAATGATACAATCTATGAGTTCATTTGTCAGATTTGATGGTCTCGAACCACTATTTCTAATATCACTGAAATTTGGGCTATTACAATAGAGGCGAAGGCCACTCGTACTGATAATGCTAAGACCGTAATTGACTTTCTTAAAAGTTATATTTTTTCCAGGTATGACACTCCACGAGCAATAATCAATGACAGAGGAACTCATTTCTGCAATAAGCTCGTAAGTGCACTGATGGAGAAATATAGAGTGACTCAATGAATTTCCATTGCTTACCATCCACAAACGAACGGGCAAGTCGAAGTGTCGAACCGAGAGATCAAGTCTATTCTGGAAAAGACAGTTAAACCTAACAGGAAGGATTGGAGTTTGAGACTAAATGACGCACTTTGGGCTTATAGGATAGCTTACAAGGGACCAATGTCACCTTGCCAACTCGTTTTCGGTAAACCGTGCCATCTTTCAGTCGAGTTAGAGCACAAGGCATTTTGGGCAGTTAAGCAGTGTAATATGGAAATGGAGTCTGCAGGAAAATCTTGGAAATTAGACATCCAGGAACTCGAGGAAATTAGAAACGATGCATATGAAAATGCTCGAGTTTATAAAGAAAAGATGAAGGCATTTCACGACAAATTCATCACTAGGAAGCAGTTTTCAATAGGACAAAAAGTTCTCCTACACGACTCCACCTTAAAAGTTTTCGCTGGTAAGCTTCGATCCAAATGGATAGGACCATTTACTATTACTAATTTATTTTCGAATGGTGCAGTGGAAATTCAAAGCGAAGCAACACGAAAGTGCTTTAAGGTGAATGGTCAACGACTAAAACCCTTTTTCGAGAATTTTCAGATGCACACAGTTGAGGAGATTGTTCTCGACGAGCCCAGAATTTGAATAACAGGTCGTCGAGCTAATACCAACCCAACCAACCCATTTAACCCATCCACAAACCCAAACTTAACCTAATACCCAATACCCATCCATTTAACCCACCAACACCTACCCAAATACCAACCCAACAAAAATAACCCAATAACTTAAACCCATTTAACCCAAACACCAAAACCCAAACTTAACCCAATACCCATCCATTTAACCCGCCTATCCAAACCCAAAAACACAAACCCAATAAACACTCAATTAACCCAACACCATGACCCAAACAAAAAAAATCAAAAGAAAAAAGAAAAAGAAAAACAAAGAAATTAAACACCCAAAATCCCCAATCCTTTTTATCCATCTTCTTGTTCTCCATACAACATAAACCTTAACCACACAACTCACTCCACGCCACCGCCGTTGTTCCACCATCTCTGTTGCCATCGCACTCCGTCACCGTCACAGCACCCGTTGCCGTTGCACGTTGCCACCAACTCCACCATCTCCGTCGCCGTTACCCCACCTTTTGCTAGCGCCGAAAAGCTCCTCCTCCACCCTCTATTTCATCACCTCTACTGCCGTTCCACCCTCCGCCGAAGCTTTTAACAGCCGACCAACCGCCGAAGCTTCCCCCATCATCTCTCTTTCATCTCCACCGCCGCAAGTTACCCCCAACACCACCACTTTCCATATTTTCTTCTCTCTTTCTCACCACAAAGCCACCCCCTAAAACCACTTTAACCTCGACCAACCAACGCCGCCACAATAAAAATCGGCCAAAATGCACCTTTTCCAGTCACTGCTGTGCGCCGTCGTCGTACACCGTCGCCTTGCGTTGTCGCCTTCGTCGCAACAGAGCCGAACCTTCGTGACGACGCCACAGAAGTAATGGTCCGAACTCGAAACCAAACAGTAGATAATATTTCGATTTCTCTCAACCAAAATTGGCACCGTTTTTTAGCACCTCCATTCGTTGATTTAGACGACCATGACACTCCTCCGCAACCTCCACGACAAATGGCTGGCCCATCGAGAAGCCGCCGTCAATGAAGGCTAACCCCAATCGAGTCAGACACTTCGGGTAGTACCGAAGAAGTTGGGACTTCTAACAACCATGTCAAAGCTACCCCCACTGTCGACGAACGAGTCTCTCAACGCCAAAATCGAAGCCGTCGGCAATCGACACATGAGCCATCGACTCCCCCGAACAGCAGTACTGACGCTGCTGAAGAAGAAAACCCACCCGACTTGCCTAACGAGCACATTCAACCACCCCGAGACAGTCAATGCAACAGACGTAGTCGTGCCAATACAATTCCAACCGAAAGTCATCTACATGGATTTCTAGACTTCTCGATATCGGAGCATCAAACTCGATACGACGCCGTCCGACAACGCTCGCTCCCGATCTGTAAGCAAATCGATTTTCCCACTCCTGAACTTTTAGATATTCATGATGCTGTGCTTCATTATTTTAATGCTATTGGTTGGAATTTATATGCTAATATTATTTATAATGCATACTATGAATTAGTATATGAATTCTACACCATATTTAGCTTCGATATAAATGCATTGCGTACTATTGAAACGCAAAATATTGTATGTTTTTGTTTGCTTGGGAGGGACTTTCGGATGTCAATTTCAGAATTTAACATTGCCTTGGGTTTCATCGACCCTGATGATACTCAGTCCAATTCCTATCATTCTGCTCTGTTAGATATTCTGAACAACTTTGATGCTCAACATGTTTATCGTATTTTAACTAATTCCGATCATCTGTATAATTCGAAGACCACAAAAGACTTATTGGTGCATGAACTTGCTTTGAGATATATACACCGATTTTTGGCATTTAGCTTTTCAGGTAGAAATGACGCATCATCTGCTTTGACTAAAACTGAACTATTCTTTTTGTGGTGTATGCATTCGGGTTTTAAAGTTAATTTAGGATATTGGTTTGCACGAAATTTTCCTGCCGTTTTGCGTTACAACCGTCCACTTATACTTGGATCATTTATTTCAAATTTAGCCTCTCGACTTTTTCAATCTGAAATTGATTTCTCAACCTTCACATGTGCATATAGTATGAGCAGCCTAGATAAATATTGTTTGGATTCTATGGGATTGCTTGCCAGCACCCCTACTTCGTGTTATTTTGTTCCTCCAGGTACGCGGACTACTCTCGAGAATATGGTTTTTCGCCGACGCCCACACATCGACACTAGAGAGCACGAGAAACAATCTCTATCTGTAGAGGATCGTTTAGGACGAATCGAGGCGAGACTTGAAATGATGGAAAATCAAGTCTCCACAATCCTTGATATCCTGCAAAGCCGTTACCCCAAACATCGACAAAATCATTGAAGACACACATGGGGAGTACTCTGAACTTTTCATTTTGTTTATTTGAGCTGCTGTTTTTTTTTTCTTTTCTTATCTATAATATGACGCATGCTTGAGGACAAGCTTAGAATAAGTAGGGGGATGAATATAGTAAGTATGCATGGATGGTTGATTGGTTTTTGCAGCATGTTTTCTCTTTTGCATATGTTTAATCTTGTATTGAATTCATTCAACGGTTTATTTGACATTGAGCCTTTAATCTCATACTTAGTCAACTTGGGCACTTGGCAATTTTTTTTGAATTTAAATGCTCAAGTATATAGATTAATCAACACTTGTATTTTAAGGTTGATATATGTAGCTAGATTTTCATGAATTGATTGTTTGAAAAAAATATTTACTTGTGCATGAATAAATGAAAAAAAATGAAAAATAAATAAATAAATAAAGGTTCAAGTTATAAGTGTAAGTTTCGAAAACGTGACTGGACTGAGTAATCGGGGTGAGGTGCTTGGGTTGTCATCTCATCTCGCGTAAAAAGGTTCAAGTGATAAGTCGATAATTTAATAACATTCCGCTAACAGAGCCTAATAATAATATTAGACTGTTTGAACCGAGTAACCGAGATAGGGTGCTTGGGTTGTCATCCTAGCTCGCGTAAAAAGGTTTGACCATGTCTAATTTATTTTTCTAAAGTATAGTTAATTGATAATGTCTTGCAAATTATTAGATTCAAACTCAATCTAATGAAACTATCTAGTTCACATATTTCAAATTTTATGACACTTGTTGATTAAATTATATTCTGAGCATTTGTTTATTTTTTCCTATGTTGTTTGCATTGATTTTGGATGTTGAAAAGAGGCTCGATTTCTAGTAAATTGTAGAATCAATTCTAATGTTTGAAAGAACAACATGTTTGAGGGCAAGCATGAGCTAAGTAGGGGGATTTGATAACATGATTATTTCTCATGATTTCTTGTGTATAATTTGGTTTATTTCTGAATTAATCCCTGCTAAATTAGTATTTTTATGATTTAATTCTTGTCAGGGATGCGATTGATCAAAAGCAAGCTGAAAATGGCCAAATTGAAAGAAAATCATGGAAATGGGGCCAAATAAAAAAGATAGAGGAAGCCAAGGACACATCAAACAAATTGACTTTGTAAAAAGCCAAATATAGAAAATCTTATTTTTAGTTTATTTTATTTTTATTTTTAATTATTTAAGATTTTATATTAAATTAATTAAGCCTATTTTTAGTAAACCCCATGTATATAAATAGGGGTTATTTGTATTTGGAAAATCATCAATCAAATATTTCTTTTCCTATTTCTATTTGGAGTTGAATTGCTCTCTTTCTTTGCCTTTTTCTACTTCAATTTGGAGCAGGATTTTTATTTTTCTTTTCAAGTTTGCGTCAAACATTCTGCCTATTTCAATCCCATTTGTTTGTTTTTCCAAAATTGGTTTAATTGTCTTCCAAACCCCTTTCCCCTTCCAAAATTCCATCACCCTTCACACCAAGCCAAAACACATTCCACAACTTGCAAGCATGATTAAATTCATGCCACACTAAACCCCTTTCAGCTTTAAGCCGGTATTAACCCGTCAAAAACCCGTGAGTTACTAACCCGAGCTATTTAACCCCCAACTTCCAATACTTATTATTTCTCCGGATTAAGAGTATGACTTCGTCAACTCACAAAGTCAAGTCATGCTAAGTCAAAAAAGATGTCGTTTGAGTTAGTGCGGCTAGACGTACAGTTGGGATTCCGAAAGGATCGATTGTCTAATTGGTTTTCTGTGAACACATTGGCGTGCCAAGTGGGGATTGCTGTTTGGCTCCGTCAAGGGAAGTAGTAACTGGATTTAAATGTCTCAAACGTTTGAGGGCATTGGTTCGAGCTAGGCTCTTCTAGAACGCAAAGCTGCCGAAGTTTTAAATCACGAACGTTTCATAGGTTGTTCTATCGGTAAGGGTTAGTTATAGGACGTTCTATAACTAATTTACACAAGGAAGAGTTGGTGTCCGAGGCGTCCTTGATAGCTATAACTAGCTTATTGGAAAAGAGGAGTTCATCTAATTTCGAGTATCGGGTCAAAGACGAAAAAACCCAAGCTTAAGGCTGAGCTAAGTTTAATCGATTTCTCTTCAGATTACTTCATTGTTTTTATTTTCATCTTTTACTTTTTACATTTTTTCTCTCTGTTTATTTCAGGTTACATATTTTAACCCCAAACTTCGCGGGCATGACAATTGCCCAGACATAAATCTGGTCTAGAGATAAACAATTTTTCAGTAATCCAGTCTCTGTGGGATCGGCCCTACTCCCTATATTGCTTAAATTTGCAAACTAGGTGTAGGTTTATATTGGTGGAATCGACAGCCATCAGCCCACATGCATAATGTCGATCTATCTCAAGATGATACGTTGGAGTTTCCAAAACTACCATACAGAAGGCGTGGTCGTACAAGTTCGTCGTTAGATTCGGGTGAATTGGAAGTTGGTAAAGAGTTTTCCAACAAGGATAGTTTTCTTGGTGCATTGAAACAACATAGCATCAAGAACAGGGTTAATTACAACGTGGTTAAATCCAAACCCGATAAGTATGAGGCCAAGTTTGCAGTGAAAGACGGTACATGCTCATAAAAAATCATGGCCTCGTTGAGGAAAAAGACAAGCTTGTGGGAGATTAAAAAGTACAAAGGTCCACATACATGTGTTGCTGGTACAGTATCACTAGGTGTTTAGGGTTTTTGAATAATACTAATATTACGTAATGTTGGTTTATTTAACGTACTTCGTTGACAGGTGTTTCACAAGATCATCCTAAGATGGATTCAGATATGTTGGCTAGCTTAATAATACCAACAGTGAAGGCGAATCCTAAAACTTCAGTGCCGGTCTTAATTTCTAATATTCGTAGCCAATTGGTGTAACACCCCTTACTCGAGACCATTGCCGGAGTCGAGCACGAGGCATTAATAGGCTTAACTTACTAGTTCGGGACATAATAATCAAAACTGTCCATCTGATAAGTTGAGTTACGAAACTCGAAATCTAGATCCATAAATTTTCCTTCAAACTAGACTCATATATCTTCTTACTGTAATTTTTCCAGAATTTTTGTTGTGGCCAATTAGTACAGTTTATTAGTTGAAGTCTCCCCTATTACACAGTTCGACAATTTTGACCTCTCTTCACTAAAAATCAATTATCTCATAATATACAACTCTTTTTCCTACACATTTTTTATATAAAAATAGGCTCAATAAGCTTTAATTCTATATCTCATGCACAATCTAATTCCATTTATACTATTTTTGGTGATTTTTCAAAATCACATCACTGCTGCTGTCCAACTATTCCCCTGCATATAATATCACCAACTCAAGCATGATCAAGCCATATTTATGCATATAAGTATAGCCATTTTTGCATGGCTTCCATACATTATAAGTTTCTTTTTATACAAAACTCCAAGAAGTAAATTAGCTTATACATGCCATGGACCTTGGGTTCAAAAACAAAAAGGTACCAAAAGAGATGATAATGTGGATGACTTCGACGACGATCCTCGAGCTTGAGCTTCAACTTCAAAATCTAATGAACAATACATAAAACACACCAAGTAAGCTATTATAGCTTAGTAAGTTAAGCAATTTAAATTCATTGAATAATATAGACAAAATTTCATATAAAATTTCGAAACCTAAACTCTTGGTAGCATCCATACAAATCATCCCAAACCATAATAAAAAAATTAAATTTATAATCACATTATATACTTCTAACAATTTCCATATATCAACACCACATGAAAAATGGCTAATATTTATATCATATACTTACCAAATTTTCCATTTGCATTTCAAGCTACTAAAAATCTCAAATTAATAGTTATATTACATACCTTTAATTTACTTACCCTTTCAAACTAAATCGTTCATACATACCCTGTACTAATGCATTTCGTACATTTCCGTATGCATAATAACATTACTCATATAAATCATTTAACGAATCTTATACTTACACAATTGTTGATAAAATTTTGTAACGTATCGCTCACATAGAGCCGTTACTTGATATTTTCCGTAACGTATCGCTCACATAGAGCCGTTACTCAATATCCATCGTAACGTATCACTCACATAGAGCCGTTACTCAATACTCTCGTAACGTATCGCTCACATAGAGCCGTTACACAATATTTCTCGTAACGTATCGCTCACATAGAGCCGTTACCAATTTATCCGCACACATAGTGCTAATTATAAAATTTTCTCCTCTTATACTTCACAATATATATATATATCCACACATTATAATTAGAACCGAACCCAAGTATGTATATTTCAAGCCAAATTCTTTTTCCTATAATTTACCATTATATTCGGTCACACTCAATTAAACACATAATTGCATATTCAATCACCTCCATCATCGATTTCATATTAGTCAAACATACATTCAGCCCATGCACTTATTAAATCTTAACTCTGTCACATTGGTAAAATTTACCTATCTTTATACACATCTCAACCATCTAATGTATGACCATATATATATATATAATTACTATTTCAATTACAATCTTCACCTACTTCAAAGTCCACATTTAACTACTTTTCAAACCATAAATATTCATCCATCTCAAGTATATTAAATTCATACATAAATCAACCACATAATTTGGCTAATATATATATATATATATTTGCCCAATATCACATTCGGCCTTGACATTATTAAGCAACTAATAACTCCTTGAATTTATTCATATCCCAATTTAGTATTTCTCACATCTATTAGTATCATTATCATACAAACTCACATTTCATACAAATAAATCTAAACCTCCAACAACCACACAATCGGCTACTTATACTAATTTTATAGATACATTCAGCAATGTGATATCAATACACTTACCACCATCTAACTTGGGCATATAACATGGTATAAAATTCAATTTAACCCAATTGCTTAAAACTTACCTCGATAGTTGTCAAATTAAGCTTCCCGGCTATTCGTTTAACTTTGTTTCTTTCCCGATCCAATCCCGTTTCCTTTTGTTCTTGATCTAATTAAGTTCAAATTAAACTCATTTAAATACATTTCCATTCAATTTAATCCATAAATACTTAATTGTGTAAATTACCATTTTACCCCCAACATTTACAATGTTTACAATTTAGTCCCTAATACACAACTCACAATTTACTCAAAATTTGACTATTCCCCTTTTTGGCCGAATCTTTACAAGGACTATATAAGTCCATATATCTCGATATTTTCTCAATTTAACCCTTCCATAAAAGTATTTTCACAAATAAATCTTTAATTAATTACATTCACCAAAACTCAAGAATAGCATATGTCCACCTAACATAAATCTTTCATTTAATGCTTAAAAATCATCACATAGCTCAACCTATCTTCAATGGCATTTCTCACATGCATGATCAATGTATAAAATTGATACATGGGTTTGATAATAGAGTACACAACAATCATAAATTTATGAAATTTATCAAAATTTAAAGCTAAAACATACCTTAATTGAACCCTAGAAGTGCCGAAACTCTATTAAGCTCTTTCTCTCTTATTTTCTTCTTAGTTTCGGTCAAGTGAAGGAAAAAGATGAACATGCAATCCCCTTTTCCCTTTTTGTTTTATTATATTATAAGTTTATACTATAATACTTAAATTATATATATTATCACTAACATGTAAAATAACTTATAAAAGCTTTATAATATCACATGTTTGCCGTCCACTATCTCATGGTAATAAGGATGGGCATGCAACTTCTTTATGTTTTCTTTATTATAATAAGTTTGTAATATAATAGTTAGTATATTATAAAAAATAAACATGCAAATGCATTATAAAAGTATAATGCCATCCACTAGCATGCAAAAAGTGATCAATTTACAACTTAAATCCTTATACATAAGAAGACAAATTAATTTAGCCACTAAATTTAATAAATGGCTACTTTTACCACTTACGCGATTTAGCCTTTTTCTTTAAATTAAACACACAAATGGTCCAATTAATTCACGAAAATTTTTGCACATGCACACTCATAAATCATAGACACCAAATATAATATTTAAATATTTTTCTAACTCGGATTCGTGGTCCTGAAACCACTGTTCCGATTAGGGTTATAATCGAGCTGTTACAATTGGGGTACACGCCCTCTTACCGTAAGACTTGGATAGCTAAGAAGAAGGCATTAGAAAAATTGCATGGTCAGTGGGACGCTTCATATAATAAAGTGTGGCTGTGGTATCAGGTGCTGGAGAGATATATCCTAGGCTGCATAACAGACATTGAAACGGTACCTACTTACTACAACGATCGATTGCCCCGTGGATGCCAAGTTTTCAAGCGTCTGTTCTGGACCTTTAAGCAATGCCGAGACGCATTTCTATACTACAAGCCATTGGTACGAATTGACGGTACCTTTATGTATGGTAGATAAACCCATTGGCTATTGCTAGCTGTGGCATAGGATGGCAATGGGAGAATCCTTCTAATTGCGTTTGCAATAACACCGGGAGAGTCAGCTGATGACTGGGATTTCTTTCTATCTAGGTTAAGGAGGCATGTATGCCCCCAACATGATATATGAGTTATATCAGATTGGGGCCTTGGAATTCTAGCCGTAATAAAGTGACATGGAAGCCTATGGCATCGCACACACCATTGATATTGCCTAAGACATGTTGTGTCTAATTACTACCGGTAACATCGATCTACAAGTGAACAACGGCAAATAACCAACATAGGTATGTAATCTCTATTAATATAATTTCGTTTGTAATATTCAATTTATTCTTAATGGAAGAGTGGTATGTAATATTCACTATCAACTTATATTGACAGAGTACGAGATCAATAAGGAATGTTTTCATGAGACGTTGGCGATTTTGCGCTTAATTAACGCAGAAGACGCAAACTACCTATACAATATACCTTTCGAACAATGGACAAAAGCATACGACGACGGCCTACATATGGTCATATGACCTCAAACCTGGCTGAATGCATAAATTATATTCTAAAAGGAACCCGTCATTTGCCGATAACATCGGTTGTGCGAGAGAAATATTTTCGTTTAGCGACACTATTTTCGAAGCGAGCAGCGAGTTATAAAGGCCAAATGCATGGAGGCCATGTATGGTGCGCGAAGGTATTGCGAGAAATTAACAAGGCGAAGGCACGGGCCAACACCATGCACACAGTGTGTCACGATCATGACAACCTATGGTTTTGTGTGACGGGGTTTGATAGACCGAACCAAGGTATTATTGGCGGGCAATATCGTGTACATTTGAGAAATAGGACCTGCAACTGTGGGATATTTGATGCACTTCGTTATCCATGCGCTCATACAATTACAACTTGTCATAATCTCCGTTCGGATCCCGTGAGCTATGTCGATGAAGTGTACAAAATAGAATACATGTACAATGTGTAGAGATACGTATTCCCACCAGTCCCAGATGAACGTAAGTGGTCGTCTGTACCGCTTGCTCCGTTTAAGCTGTTACCGGATAAAAAACTGCGTCGCAAACCAAAGGGTCGACATTGCTCTACTAGAAAATGCAACAATATGGATATCCAAGAAAATACCAACCAACGAAAGTTATACGGATGGTGTAAGAACCCAGGCCATACAACTCGCTCATGTCCAAATTGGAATAGTTGATAGTTTGTTGTAATAAAATTATGTTGCATTATTTATATTTTATTAAAAATATAAAATTTTAAAAATATTGCCTTATTCAAAGAACTTTTATTTTATTAAAATATAAAAAGTAAATTACAATTAAAATATTAAAAATAACTTATTTTTTTAAATAAAACAATATAAAAAGTTTGTACAAATATTAAATATATAAAAATATTAAAATTCAAAATAAAATAATATTAAAATATAAAAGTAAATTACATTATTAAAAACAACTTTTGTTTTATTAAATGAAACAATATAAAAAAGTTTGTACAAATATATTAAAAATATAAAATAATAAAAATATTGCCTTATTCAAAATAAATTGATTTTATTAAAAATATAAAAGTAAATTACAATTAAAATATAAAAACAAATTTTATTTTATTAAAATATAAAAATTAAATTACAATTAAAATATAAAAAACAAATTTTATTGTATTAAAAATAAAGTAAATTACAAAAAATATTAAAAACAACTTTTATTTTATTAAATGAAACAATATAAAAAGTTTGTACAAATATATTAAAATATAAAAATTAAAAATATTGCATTATTCAAAATAAATTGATTTTATTAAAAATATAAAAAGTAAATTACAATTAAAATATTAAAAATAACTTTTATTTTATTAAATGAAACAATATAAAAAATTTTATACAAATATATTAAAAAAATCAATGTTGGTGTCGGTTGGAATCAGTGCCACATTGGGGTGGTCGACAGTTACGCGCTAGATTCCTACTTGTTCTAGCTTCCGGTGGCGGTGGGGGTTGTGGTTGTTCCGACGGGGATTGTGGTTCTTCCGGCAGGGGATCTGGTTGTGAGTGTTGGGAGGATGACCCACATTGATAAAATAATGATTGCGGAGGTGTTTGCATCACCCATGGCGGAGGTGTTTGAATACCACAAGGCGAAAGAGATTGGTAAAAAGAAGAGCTCTTCGACGGCATCTCGTGTGATCCCTCATGCGACGGTGGCCTATAGATCGACGGTCCACTCAGAGTAATCGGGAACGGAGATGAACCGGGCCATGCATTCCAACTTGCTATAGGACTGGGAAAATGAAACGTATAAGGGTTAAGATACATATAAGGGCTAGGATACGCACCTGGCATAATCTGAAAAGGTTGTGATGTGGGTGTCGTCGGCTGAAGTGTTGGGCCCGGTGACTATGTGGGCTCTGTTGATGGGCCCGGTGATTGTGTCGGCGCTGTTGATGGGTCCGTCCCATCATCCCTTCTCTTTATATTTAAAGGGCCCCGTCGTTCCTTTTGTACACGAATTTGCCGTCGCCTCTCCTCTTTCGACAATAAATATGGATTGCCATGGATTCTAAACCATGGCATGTATTCTGGCACGCACGCTAACTCAAGAACGATGATCGGTTCCTGAGTAGGTATATAATCATACCGATTTTCCCATAATTCGATATGTACTGACCAAAATCTCGGCCAATCCGTATGCAACTGCTGTAAGTCGACTTTGTGCTCATCATCAAGCACCTCAGGTGCCATGGGAATCAGTTGTCGGAATTCAAATTGTCGCAAAACTCTATCTGACTGGTGCATCTCCATGGTGGCATGGTTGACCAATGGGACCTTCACAAGCCAAATGTTCGGATTTTGAAAGAATTCATCCGGAATTACTGCCCGAATTGCCGGATCCTCGTATGGTGTCCATTGAAACTATATGAACATGATAAAAATATTAATTATATACTAAATACTAAATACTAAATACGAAACGACTTTTTTATTACGTATATATATTTTATTTAATACTTATTTGTGCTTCTGACCGTTGGTCCAATAGAAGCCATATATCTCCAAGCGAGGTAGGTATTCCAACATAACTCGCCGAATTATTCCACCTAATTAAATAAATTTTTATCATACAATTATATTTTAAATCTACGTAATAATTGTAAAATCTAATATTAAATTTACCTCGTTATGAGTGGGAATGTATATGGGTGGTTCACTCGAGGAAGTAAAAATGGAAAGTGAAACCGTGCCCATGATTACAGTAGTGATAGGCAACCTCCGATTTTGGCTTTATTCGGGCGTGTCACCCCGCACATCTCCCGGTACAGTTTTACTAACACGGCAGACCCCTAACTCAATTCATCAGCTGCTCTAAAATTAACGAGTTTCAGCAGCCATCTCAGATGTATGAGGTTTCGTGACAAGTCCGACATCAGATAGCCTCCAATCATTTCAAGAATGTATGTCCGAGCATATCGTATTCTTTCTAATTCAGTTAAATCATTATCCGGCTTTGGGAATGTGTCTCGTAACCAGCCCATCTCGATCCGACCTCGTTAATATTATCCGGAATAGCACCCAAAAGCTCGTAGCATACGGCTCCCCAATCAACAGAAGTTACGGACCCAGTGACTACGTTACCATCCACCGGCAATCCCAATTGCAACTGCACGTCTTCCAGAGTGATAATACACTCTCCGCATAAAAGATGGAAAGTGTGCGTCTCGGGTCTCCACCTCTCTATCAACGCACTAATTAGTTTCAGGTCCAACTTGCACCCCCACCTATCGTGGCCACATGCCAAAAACCCGCTTCCCGCAGGTAATCCTCTATCAACGGCGATGGCAGACCAGGCATATTAGGAATATAGCATTGCAACACCCGATCTACAGACTGTTATAAAAAAATTATAAAATAAAAATTAATTAAAATTGCATAAATGAAAAAAAATTAAATAGTATTGAAAAATTAAAATTATAACTTACCATTGTCATTTGATCGACGGAAATGTGTTTATTATCGAGATGAATTAATTCTTCGGCCATTACTAACACGATCGAATATTTTTTAATTTAAAAAAAATAATTCAAAAAACTTTTAAACAAGATTTTTTTGTAAAAATTAAAGAATTTTTGTGAAATTTAAAAGGAAATACCACATAAATTTGAGAGAAATTTGACATAAATAATTCAAAGAAAGGAGTATTCTTGAATATAAGAAATAAACAAAATGAAAATTATACATAGAAATTAGGGAACAGAATGATTTCTTATTCTAGTATGATAGAAGAGCCATTGTCTGTCATATATAAAAACAGAGTGGACTTCACACACTACTGTTTCAACTTCATTTCAGATCAGCCATCGAATTCCACTAGTCATTATTTTGAAAGATAGTCAAGGTAACCTCTTTGTTAACCTATTACATATGTTGCTTCAACTCTTTAATTTTTTGGACACGGTATGGAGATATGATCCTTCAAATATATGAAAAAGAAAACTTCAAAAAAAATTCAAGTGTCAATCACATATCAGAATCCATTCTTGTATTCAGTCCAAGTATTGGTAGCAATTACATGTATGGTATTGGGAGGTTTATGAAAAACCAATTAGACCTGGGAGTGTTGAACCATAAAACAGCAGCCTATACATTTTCTGCATTCCCATGATGTTAATTCTAACTGCTGTTTCGTCCAAATTTTTTTTTTCTAACTACTGTTATTTGGAAGGTCGTTCTTAAGGCCTGAAAACCAACAAAGAAATAATATCAACCAAATATGAAATGCTTTTATCAGATTCCCTTCGAGTACTCACAGTAACCCTAATCTAGACAGATTTCCAATGAATGCTGGCAAAGGACCGGAGAAGAAATTTTTATCAATTTTCCTGCATCACCAAACAACAGAAATGATTATAATCAGTTACTGTAAAGCCAACCGGTTTCCTTAAAAACATTCTTTAAACATTTCAAAATCTGTATTCATTTGGAAAATATTCAAAATCAATGTTGGGTTATGAAGAACAAAAGCAAGGAGAAAATAAAGAGGAATAAAAAGGAACATTCTTACAAGAAATCCAGGTAAGGCAACTCCAAAATCTCCTCTGGTATCACTCCTCGTTTATCGAGTCCAAATACCCTCCTGATAAAAGAGTTTAAAACATGTAAAATGTTAGTAGAAATGATATATTAATCATTATTAGACTTCTCACAAAGGCCATTTATAATGAAAGGTTTTTTGCTGTGTATAATCTGGAAAACTATATGCTTAAATTTTTCCAGAAGATCCATTACCAGTTAATGTGAATGGAGTAGCTTTTGGATCAAATTAGCCTTATATAAACTGTTATACTATAATGATATATAGTAATGGCTTAAAAATATTGCAGAAGCATGAGAGAGTAAGAAGCATACAGACTAGTAATATGGCAAACAGTGCTAGCGTTGAAAGAACAATCACATCTGATAGCGGGGTTATTAGAAGGATCCTCAAACTCAGAAAAACTTGTGGTGAGAGCAGTTCCACTACATGGCTCTCCACTGATGTTCCATGTATCCGGCGCTTGTAGATCCCATTGTTGGAAGATTGAGATCAATGCCCTCACTGTTTTCGTTAACAAAGGATTACCATTTATCCAAACAATAACTACTCAGAACAGAGGAAGCATTTAATATTAATAAACAATACTGATAAATATATTTACATTTTGTCGAACATGTACTGTGTTTATCAAAACCGATTATAAGTACCATAGCTTTCCCCCTAAAATCAATTATTTGTTCTTTGTTATACATATATACAGAGAGAGGGAGAGAGAGAACCTTCAGAAGGAACGGTTGTGGCGTTAGTCTGGTTAGTCTGGGCATTAATGGATTGGTTGCATGAAAACAAAACAACCAAGTAGAAGAAGAGCAAGCCTTTGGAAGAAGACAGTGGTGGCTTCATCATCAACCTTAAAGCCATCTCTTTTTTTTTTTTTCTTTCTTCACAAAATAAATACGGGATTTGGGCGTACAAGTGTTTCTTATTATCAGTCACCACTCACTTCTACTCCACGCAATGAGCCAATGGCTCTCTCGACTTCGTCTTCGATAAGAATTATTACTGGGCATGAATTAAACTGAGCTTTATTTGCTCGGAGATTTCACCGTACTTCAAATTGTCAATTTTCTATTAATGCCCAGGTCAACTTGAAACCATTATTGCTGCTCAACAAAAAAGAAGAGGGAGAGAGAGAGGAAGAAATGATTGCTGAACCAAAAGTAACAGCAAGTTGGAATAAATTAATAGTCCACTCCAACAGAGGTTAAAAAAATATTATTCGATATTTAGTTTTAACTAAACTCCTTTAGGATATTTACCAAAATTAGAAGGCGAAAGGAGGCTCAATCTCCAAAATTGTCAAAACATTTAATTTCTATTTTGACCGCTGATCTTAGACTTTGCTCCGCTCCCATCTATCTGTTTCACATTATGCTAGGAAGTCTAATAAAAAGAAGTATTTATTAATTTAAAATATTAGTAACTATAATTATATTATTTAAATGTATATTTTTAGAAAGAAAATTTTAATGTTTAAATTTTGTAAATTAATTATAATAAAGAAATAACAATACTAAGAATAGATTAAGAAAATATGTATTATGGATGCATTAAATTTTAAAAAATAAATAAATATAATTAAAACCAATAAAAATAATGTTCCAAAATTAATTTTGTGGTGAAGAGTTATTTAACAGGTATATCGCATTGTTGAGAATGGTAGTCATGAACACCAATCATTAATAGTAAAAGGAATATGAAAAATACAAAATAAATTAAAGTTAAAATATGACATATGATCTTGTATTTTTCGTAAAATTTGAATTTAATTCTTTTACTTTTCGGATTTCAAAATTTAGGTCTAACTATTAACACTATTAAAATTTATTTTGTTAAAATTAGTTTCATTACAACATCAAATTTTAGTTTCATTACTACCCAATGTCATACAAATAAATGTAAAAAAAAAAAATTATTAACAATTGGACCTAAATTTTGAAACCTGAAAAATAAGAGTATAGAGACTAAATTCCAAATTTGTAAAGAATAAGGGACCTATGAATATTTAACCAAATATTATATATGTATATATATGTACATATAAATAAAAAGCTTATATGTAAAAAAGAAAAAAAAACCCTTAAGAAAATACAAAACAAACAATTAAGCCTCTATATTAAATTCGCACCCAATTAAGCTACTACTATTAACTAAAATAATCAATTAAGCCCCTCCATCAACGGTTCCTGTCATTGACCATATTGACCATTAAAATAAATAGACGAACCAATCAGATGATAATACGTGACAACTTTTGGTTTAATATAATATTTATTTCCATAAAAAAATTAAAAAAAAGAAAAATTTAAAATATACGAAAATTGATATAAACTTAGAAAAATATAAAAAATTATAAAAATTTCAAAAAATATAAAAAATCTAAGAAATTATAAAATATATAATATTAATAAAGCATATTTAAAATTTTATAAAATGTATAAAAATCATAAAAATACTATAAAAAAGTATTAAAATTATAAAAAATTGTAAGAATTTGAACTAGATTGGATTAGTCGGTCGGACTAATTAGACAGAAATCAACAAGGGTATCAATCTAGAAAAAACTATTAGACTGATTGATCTAGGAACCAGATGGTTGAACCAATTTTTTTATTTTTAATATTTTATTTAATCGAACTAGATTAATCAGTCGAACTGGCATACTGGTGGCCTGATCAGTTCAACCATCAATCTAGTTCTGAAAGCATTAGCTAGAATATTTCATTCTGACATATATTAATAATTGGGTAATAAAATTCGATTTGATAAAATTATTTAAAAAAGAGTTCAAGCGCCCGTCCGGTTCCTAAATCAATCGATGTAATGACTTTCCCTAGACCAATACCCTTACTGATTCTGGGCTAACTTCAAGTTTTTATGATTTTTTTTAATTTTTATAAGTTTATATCAATTTTAATATTTTTTATTATTTTTAAAATTTTAAATAGGTTTTAATATTTTTTAAATTATTATAATTATTATAATTTACAATATTTATGATTTTAATAATTTTATATAATTTTTAATTATTTATAATTTTTATGATTTGTTAATAATTTTTTATAAGAAAAATATTAGATTAAACAAGAATTTTCCACGTGTCACCATCTGATTGTCCATCAAATTATTTTAACGATTAACGTAGTCAATGATGAAAACTGTTAACAGAGGGACTTAATTAATAAAATATTTGATAATTATTTAATTCCATTTATTTCTTTTCCTAGGTGGAAGCCCAAAAGAAGGATTAATAAAAAATTATACCTTTTTGAGTTTTGAACAAGTAGAAAGGATTACAAGTACGGACCTGCCACGTACCACCATTTGTCGAACTAAACATTTGACACGTTTCCTCCACGTGTGACGCCATTTCTTTTGACAAATAATATTCCCTACTTAAATGTCCTTTTTTTTTTCTCCTTTTGAATAACCTACTTAATTGACTCCGAGTATCCGCATTTATTTGTCCGTTTCTGCAGTTGGGATGGTGAATTAACGTTAGGTATATGCGTTTAAGGTCTTAATTCAGTTCACATCTACACAAGCATCGGCTTATTGCAGTCGGCATACTGATGAAAGCATGACCCCCTCCCCCATCAACTTTTGACTTTTCAATTCTAATCTGATTTTTTTTTCTATATTTTCATAACTAATCCTGATTAATGTTAACAACACAACAAGAGGTTTTAACTTTTTCTTTTTGATCGTATACTGCATGTGGGATATGAGTGGCTAGCTTAGATCCCCCACTTGCCAAATACTCTTCCTAATTATCTCAGTTCAATGCATGATATATTTATCTTTTTGTGTTTGACAAAGATGCTTCCAAGGATGGGATGGAGTCAATCTTGTACAAAGGCTTCCCATTCCAATCCAATTTTAGCATGCAATTTCACACGTCAAGTTACCTAGTATTTTAATGAACAAAACATTTGTTTATCTTTCTCAGAACACTTGATTGTTTGCTGCCAACATCTCTAAAGATAAAACAACAGAAACTATAGACATTATAAGCAAACTGTGTCTCACTAGTTTTAGACTGCATAATCTGCTATTTTTTAAAGCATTGGAAAGCATTCCCAACGACCACAAGTCTTTGTTTGTCTTGATTTTCATAATATTGTTATAAATATATTACAAAACAACTCACTTTATATAGAAATGATAGTTTCTAACACTACATAATGTCTATGTTTTATTTAAAGATAGTATGATATGGTATTATGCAGGCATGGAACGAACAATTCTCACCTTCCTTCTCCAATTATCTCCTGGAATTCAGTAATATTGACTGGAGAGTGTATTGGTTGATCATCTGTCCCTACAGTAGTCTTGTTCTTACTCTTGACGTCATTGCTGCTATGATCCGATGCATTGGATGTTTGTGATTCTTCCTTCATGAAGCTGCGTGATATATCCTTGTACGCCCAGTCAGTTATGTAACTTGGTTTTGTTGTAACTTTGTTCACTTCGAAATCTCCTGCGAGCATACCAACAACACGGGACATGGGCGGCCGCATTAATGGCGATCCCTGAGTGCATAAAAATGCCACCCCTATCACTCTGAGAGCTTCGTCTTCGTTGAACTCCAGTAATGTTGGATCAACCAAGCTCAAGAGTTGGTTATTTTCATGCAGGGTCCAGGCCTGGAGATATTGTAGAAACAAATTGATGATCAAGAGCAAGTCTTTCAGAATTTAATAGGTTCTTCAACAAATAGTACTGCAAAGGGAAAGATTTCTTTATGGATTACCCATTCAAGAAGATAAATTTTGTCATTTTCTAAGGTGTTATCAGCGTTTGGTCTACCACTTAAAATCTCCAAAGCAACAACCCCAAAGCCGAAAACATCAGCTTTCTCTGTAAGATGCCCGCGCATTGCATACTCCGGTGCCAAGTAACCACTTCAAGATAATTACATTGCATTGGTGAATAATCTAACCATTCAAAAACATAAATTCTATGCTGCTAATTAGGCAGGATTCATGAACAAAAAGGTTGAAAGGTCTTACATTGTTCCGGCAGCGCGAGTGGTGACATGTGTTTTCTTGTCATCATAAAGTTTTGCCAACCCAAAATCAGATATCTTTGGGCAGAGCTCTGCATCAAGCAAAATATTGCTTGCCTTGACATCTCTATGAACAAACCTTGGCCTAGACTCCTCGTGAAGATAAGCTAGTCCTCTTGCAGTTGATAAGCAGATATTGAACCGGGTTGGCCAATCAAGACGCAAGTCAATTTTTTTTCCTGCATTTATGGTGCAAGGAATATCAAACAACTGATTCATTAATAAACAAAGATATAAAAACATGGTATTATTATATTAGCATGTTCTGTTACCAAAGAGTGCCTGATCAAGGCTTTTGTTCTCAAGATACTCATAAACAAGGAGGCGTCGTTTTCCCCCAATGCAACACCCTAATAGTTTGACAAGATTACGATGTTGCACTGCTGATATGGTAGCTATCTCAGTAACAAATTGTTCTTTCCCCTGGTTTGATGCTACAGAAAGTCGTTTCACAGCTACAACTGTCCCATCAGAAAGTGTACCCTAAAGCATTATACGATTTAGTAACACTGTGTAATAAATCATCCTCTCTCTCGATAATTTCATCGTCGTATGACCAGCTATTATCATAGTTAAGCATGCTAAGAATAATAAGACATTGTTTACCTTGTATACAGGTCCGAACCCCCCTTCTCCTAACTTATTTGAAGAACTGAAGTTTTCAGTGGCAGCTTTTAACTCTGAATAACTGTATGTGTTTGGTCTAGGGTTGATGCCAAGAAGCACTGCAGAGTACTCAAGTAAGTCAATTTCTGTAATTGCAAACATGATATATATTATATGATAAAGAATGATGCTCTTACATTCCTCATCATCATCATCTCTTTGTCTCTTCGCATAAATAATTACAAATACAAGTATGAAAGCCAATGCCACAGTAGGAACTGTAACACCAACAATTAATGCTACGTGGTTCTTCTCTTTAGGAATGCCCGGTGGTATCCCACTGACATTTGGCTTAAAATCTGAGAAACAAAATAAATGTATTAGAAAGAAAAACTAAATATAAGCACATGAAGCTTATGTTATATAAAGATTCACATGTGTTAAGGTGTCTTACTTGGAACAACACTAATAGCCGAAATGGATGGACCGTAATAACCTTGTGTTGGTGTGCAGCAAGTCCCCTTACCAGCCCAAAACAGGTGAATTTCAAGATGGTTCTCAGTTACATTAGCAGTGAAATTCGTAATTATTGCTCTCTCAACACCACCTGCTGCCTTCGATATATCAAAATCCCTCAATCGCCGAGTTCCCTGATAAAGCATTATAGCAATAAAGATTTCTAAGTGTGAAATTAAGTGAACATCATTATGATCATGAAAGCATTGCAAATAGCGGGTATGAAATGAATGATACACAGCTTAGAATGATATGAATTTCTACATTAAAAAAAAATATTACCTGAATATAAACATCAAAAACTCGCCTTGCTAGACTCTTCCGACTGTGTGGTTCGGTCTGGGAAACCTGTTTCCGCAAAGAACAATCTTACAGTATAGGGTCCATTCTGAAGGCCTAGGCCATAGTATCTGAGTGATCCAGGGGAAAGCCTTGAAGTCTGATACAGCTCCGGAGTGTCGGTACTTTTCACTTGTGCTAAGGTGTTCTGCACAAACTGTTGATCATCTCTATCTGCAAACAAGCCTGCATTGCTGACTGCCCGTTTCTGTGTGCTGGTTACATTAAATGTTGCTGCGCCGAGTGTGCGATTCTCAGCCTCAAATAGTATCCCAGTAAAATTTTTCTGTGGTCCACCACACTTGATCGCGAAGTTTGCATCTACCAATGGCGACACCGAAATATGTTAACAAATTATTAAGCATTAGTCATGATTAATTCTTATAATTAAGACCCTGACAACAGATACTGGTTCAAAAGTTTTAGTTAGTACATCGTGGAGCATTTCTATTGCATGGGAAGCTCCTTTGAAGGCATTCTAATCCTGGTAAAAGCCTGAGGAGTTCAAAACGATTTCTGGATTAGGAAATTCAAAGGAATGCGTTGCATAGTAGATAAAATAGTAAGCATTTGTTTTCGTAGATGTGAAAGAACTCTTTTAAGGTAGGGTAGGTGTTGCGGAAATGATAACTCACCTTATGTTTGTGCTGTTAAGAGTGAAGTTGTTGGCTACAAGGTTCCTACATAAAATTCCATGAAACAAGCTCTTATTGGTATTGATTTTCAATTGGTTCCTTATTAATAATAATGAGCTCCATTTGAGCACCATAAATGCCATAATCTACAAAGAGGTGTTAAAATTTGAAAGCAAAGGTAAGGTCAGTATTCTGGTTTAAGATACATACAGTTGTAAGCCTGAGTTTACCCAAGAAGGCAAGTTTCCTGATAGAAAATTATATGATAAATCTCTGCACGGAGAAGTACATTAGCAGAAAGTGAGTATAGAGTATGAATATATTACCAGAATCAGGAGAAACTAATTGCTTTCTCTATTTGATGGTTCACTAAATGAATATTATATGAAATATGTTGGTGTGACTGTGATATAATGACTTACATAGTCTGAAGAGTTTCACTCTTTTGGCTGGGAATGGCACCTGATAGACTATTATTTCCAAGAAACCTGACACATTTCAATTGCATGAATGAGGGGAGTAATGTCAAAGTGAAAACCATAAGGCCAGACCTGAGATTTTCTACTAATAATGGTGATGCCCTTTTTTTTTTTTTTTTTACTTACAAGTATTTGAGAGAATTCATTGTGAACAAAGCACTTGGAATTTCGCCTGTTATGTTGTTAAAACTCAAATCTCTGAAACAGACAAAAATTAGAAACATAAAGCAAGCAAATGTAGCACTGAACTTTTAAATAAAACTTACAGTTTTTGTAAAGATTGTAATTCCGTGATATAAGATGGTAAAGTACCCGTAAGCAACACATTTCTTAGAACCCTATAGGAAAAACAAGTATATTAATTCATAAATTTATATAAATACATGGCTAATGTATTATAAATAAGCCTTTAAACTTTATCATATATAAGCTTTATACGTTTCTTACATCTAAATAACCCCGTATAAAGCTGAAGGGCTTATATGGATACCAATTAAAGTTCTAAAGACTTAGATGGGTGAAAAAAAGATATAAGGGCTTATTCAAAAAAAATGATAAATTTCAAGTACTTATTTAGTATATTAGCCAAAAAGAGAATAGATTAATATAAGTAAACGTAAGCACTCACAAGTCAGTCAGGTTCTTTAGATTTCTTACAAAGTTGAGAGAAGAACTCCCATTGTATATACCGCCAATTCTCCTACATGACGTACGAGCTTAAGATTACAATACATGTGTATACATATGTGTATACATGCACGTATCAAGCATGAATATGTAGACAAAGGAAGAGAGTCCACCAGTGGTAGGGAGGAGATACTATTAGAAAAGTAAGATATCTCTACTTACAAAGAATTCAATGAGGATAAATTCGCAAAACTGGATGGTATTGGTCCTTGAAAAGAGTTCCCTTCAATTCTCCTGTATAAACATTTGACAAACTAGTCAATCATATAAAAAATTTAGGTAAAAGCTATCATTCTTGATGTCTTATTCATAAGGAACTTATATGAAGATTTTAACAAAGATGTTTCGATAAATAACAATGTTGTAAGCTTCGTCCAGTTATTGCCAATAAAGTCCGGTATTTTGCCTGTGAATGCAGCATCAGATGCCCACCTAAAATTCAACAAAGCTTACTGTTAGATAAGGTAGACAATTTGCAGGAGAAGGAAATAGAAAAGGGCCTTTCTTACACAGTTTCCAGGTTTTCAAGGTTGGCAAATGTTGAGGGAATCTGACAACCTAATCCACAACTGTTAATGTATCTGTCAAAATTCATAAACTAATCATTGTCATAATTTCATATGGTAGCCTGTAAAATTAATCATGCACATTCCCCGCAAAGAAATAACTTACATTTGCTGAAGTTTGACTAAATTACCAAGTTCTGGAGGCAATGTTCCAGAGAAGTTGTTATTACCAAAAGACCTGCATTACGTTGATCCACATATAATTTCGTTTGAAGAAACTTGAAAATAAAAATAATAAAAAGGCATTTTTATTTCTTCATAAAGTATATCCTTAATTTTAATAGAGAGAAGTTTAGATTCATATGGTATTGATGCAACAACACTATTACCCTTCCAATCAAAAGTTTTCAATTATTAATCCTTTAAAGTACATATAATAGTATTTAAGAGTAAAAATTTTCTCAAGAACACCACTATTCGATCCTTCACATGGCCATGGAAACAGAAAAGATTTCATTGGGACTACTTTTCAGTTCTTACAGTAAATATAACTCCTTAAGGTTTCCAAGCTCCTGTGGAATGGATCCAGAGAAAACGTTGTGGGCAACTGACCTATACAAATAAATAAACCAAAGAAATTAGCCAACAGGTAATGTAAAAAAAATGAAAAATATACAAAGAAGGGTTTCCTATTCCAATATGTCAGAAAAGCCATTGTTTGTCATACAGGAAGGGTTCGTGGTTTTCCACATTAACGGTGTTGCAATATAACTTATCATTGCACCATTTTCTTGTTAATTATTAGCTATTGTTATTTCAAAACTTGTTCTTAATATACACCAAAAAACAAAATGCTTTTATCAAAATATGTTTGCGCACTCACAATAACTCTAGTCTAGACATATTTCCAATAAATGCTGGCAAAGGACCAGAGAAGAAGTTTAGATCAATCTTCCTGCATTGTGAAACAATATAAATGATTGTCATCAGTTACTGTAAACATTATAAAATATGTGCTCATTTGGAAAATCAACATTGGCTTATGAAGATCAAAAGTGGGAAAACATTCTTACAAGAATGTCAGATAAGGCAAATCCAAAAGCTCCTCTGGTAATTCTCCTCGTTTATCTAGACCATATACCCTCCTGATAAAAGTGTTCAAAAACATGTAAAATAATAATACAAATGATATATTAATTATTATAAACTTCCCAACAAAAGCCTTTTAATAATGAAGATCTATGTTGTTGAAAAACCATGTGCTTCAACTTTGCTTTACCCTCAATATTGAAGAACCATTTCAACTTATTACTAATTAACATGAATGGGGTAGCTTTTGGATTGTTATACTATAATGATAAAAATGGCTTAAAAGTATTGCAGAAGAGTGAGAGTGCAAGAAGCATACAGCCGAGTAATGTGGCAAACAGTACTAGCGTTGAAAGAACAATCACATCTGATAGCAGGGTTATTAGAACGATCCTCAAACACAGAATCATCTTGGCTGAGAGCAGTTCCACTGCATGGGTCTCCAGTGGTGTTCCATGAATCCACTGCTTGTACATCCCATTGTTGGAAGATTGAATTCAATGCCCTTACTATTTCCCCATTCATTAAACAATTGGCAAAAGAAAAAAGAAATCATGTTAAGTGATTACATTTTTCAAAATTCGTAATTACTATTAACATTAATAATCAGAAAAAATTGCCATTTTTGTTAGTTTTGTGTGACTCAAATTTTTGTTAAAAAAAGTGACAAGATAGAGGGATACGTGGGGTGAGGCGGTACAGTACAGATTATGTTATTCTATTAGACTTTGATTAGAATAAGGTTATAAATAGACATAGTTGTCTCTTCTATTGTATTCTTCGAATTGAACAGTTAGTGAATTTTTTTCCCCTCTACCCTTGATTTTTCCCGAAAAGGTTTTCACGTATAAAATATGTGTGTTCTATTTTTCTCTCTTTTTTTTTGTGATTCATTGTTATTATCAACGTTTGATTTTCACATTTTTCACAAATGTTTTGTAAAACTAAAAAAGTTAGAAAACAAAAAACTTTACTTTAAATGAATTGACTTCAAACCCTTATAAATATATAAATATTATTTTTTTAATAAATTCTGTTGGTACTATCAAGGTATACTTCATGTCTGTTTTACAGTCCATGAAGACTAATCTTTTCGAGGATCTATGACTACCCCTCTCAACAATGTCGTATTCAAGGATTGAACTTGTGTTCTTCTTTAAGAGTGTAATATGTCTTACCACTGCATTCAACACTTATTAAATATGAAATATGCTACTTTTGGTTCGAATCCATTTCAATGTATTAATTTTTTATTTTATTCCTCATGTTTCAATTATAAGAAAATACGTGGTAAATTTATTTTTCTATTTTTATTATTTAAAATAAATTTTTATTTCTATTTATCAAATTTATTTTTTTAATTTAAAAATGTAAAAATGAAAATAAAAATATAAGTTATTTTTTAGAAAACAAACGGAGGCTAAAGATGCCAAGAGCTTCGCCATGCTATTATGCTACGACCTCGTTAACTAAAATGCATTTATATTTAATCAAAGATTTAATTGGTTTTATGGAAAATGGCTATAATTGCTATAGTTTTTTTTTCTCATATAATTAATTATTTGGATAAATTTTAAAACTATACATGAATTGTGTTTTAATAATAATGTGATATATAAACTTTGATTCCATGTTGATATATAAACTATACATGAATACTTTATTTGAAGATGGTGATGATGCAAATAAGTTCCGTGCTTTTAACCCAACTCAAGTCAAAGAAACTTATTCAATGGTCACCGCTAACCGCTTTTGGTCCCAAATCTTTGGGGTTGCTTTTTCCAATAAACGTTGGTTACATTTCTTTACGTTATTTGTATCAGTAACCGATTTATGGATGAGTGCTCTTGGAGAAGTCGATCTGGCTCTAAACCTATGTGCCTATTACTTTGTTTCCCAGGAAATCTGTACAACAGAAGATCGTGAATTTGAGACTTTCTACACCAAAAATATTCTTTTAAACGAAGGTATTCGTGCTTGGATGGTAGCTCAGCCTCATGAAAACCTTATACTCTGTAACAGCCTGATTTTCAGTGATGTCAGAAATAGTGGTTCGAGGCCACCAAATCCGATGATTTTGAATTATTGATTTGTGTTTATAAGGATATATTAGGTTAAATGGTTTAGAAAACGAGGTATCGAGACCTCGATTTTATAAACCGAGTCGTAAATATTTATAAAAATATTTAAGGAGAGTCATTAAGATAGTATTAAAGTTTCGTTAGAAAATTTTAACGTTTTGATAGTTAATTAACTAAAAGGACTAAATTGAAAAAGGTGAAAAACTTGCTAATTAAAGAAATAGTGATTAAATAGCCTAAATGATAAATAAGGGAGGACCAAAAGGGCAACTTGACACATAAGGGATAGTTGACGCGGCATTTGCAGAAAAAAAAATCATGAAATTAGGTGAAACAAGGGCAAATTGGAAATACAAATAAAAAATAAAATAGTTAAAATGGGATTTAATAGTTTCTAGGCAATTCTTCATCAGTCTTGAGCCTAAAAACACCATTGAAGAACCCTTAAGAAGCTTATTTTCATATTTTGCTACAAGTGAGTTCAATTCTTGTCTTTTTCTTGGAATTTTCATGTTTTTAAGACTTTTACAATTAGGTTCAACTATCTATTTCATTAGTTTTTTATTTTATTGGAAATTTTGGAAGTTACCATATATGAATATAGAATGTACTAGATGAATATACATGGATTTAGAGTTTTAATTTTGTTATATGATGATTTTATGAAGTGATTTTATTAAATATTGATTTTAGGATCAAATTGTGAAGAGGTTAAGTATTAGGGTTTGGTATTAAATTTATGTTTACTAAGGGCTGTAAGATAGCCTAGAATATTTAGATCAATTTTCAATTGAGAAAAATTAGTTCATTTGATAGACTAATTAGTAAAGGGACTAAATTGTAAAAGTTGTAAAAGTTGGGGTAATTGTGTAATTTTCAAAATTGAGGGGTATTAAGTGTGATGTGAATTGGAATTGAAATATATGCTGATGAATGAATAATTTCATATTTTAGATCAAGAGCCCGTAGACAATCGTGAAAAAGAGAAATTAGCAAAATAGTCCCTGAACTTCTACAAATCTTCCAATTTAACCCATGTAAGTTCATATGGTTAAAGTTTAACAATTTTATTGAATTGATGTATGATATTATGTATTTAGGATATTGTTGAAAAATGGAATATTGTTAAATTATGAATTTGAAGTGAATATCTGATTTAAATAGAACGCGGGATTGAGTACAATCGTTGTGTAGCGATCAGCAAAGGAAGAATTGACGGAAAATTACTCAAGTAAATCGAAGTTCAACATTTGTTGCGAACTTTCGTGTTTACTTTCCGTTTAGCTCTTACAAGCTTCTGTTTAACTAATATGAGTTTCCGTTCAACCCTAATGGGTTTTCGATCAACTCTTTTGAGCTTTTGTTTAACCCTTACGGGTTTCTACTCAGCTCCTATGACCTTTCGTTCAACCCTTATGGGGTTCTGTTTATCCTTGGGCTTCTGAAAATGATGTACTCATATCCATAAGCAGTTCTCTGATCCGATAAGATTTGATAAATGACTTATGTGATTGAAATTGAAAGATTTATTGTTTATTATTGATATTGATTTGAAAGAAGTTTGTTCATCGATTTATCTTGTGTTTGGCAGGGAAAGTGCATGATTAATTTACTATTTAATGTATTATATTAAGTTCGGTAAGATTTATGTTTAACCTATCGAACTTACTAAGCTTCAATAAGCTTACTTGTGTTGTTTAATGTTCTTGTAAATTAACGTGAGGCCGAGAGATCGGATCAACACACCAAGCCACACTATCCAACTTAATCTAGTATCTTTTGCAATGTGTACTAAGGTTTATATGACATGTATAGGGTTGGAATGGTTTTGAGTATAGTTGGTTTATGTAAATGTTATGAGTTACATTTTGTTTATATTTCCAATCAACTTATATAAGTATGCTTTAATCATACTTGATGTATGTTTGAAATGGTTAAATGATGCTATTCAATAGGCATATTGAGGCATGGTTTGAGCTAATGAATTTAGTAAAATATGCATATATATATGTATATGGTTAATTTGGTAAGATTGGATATTTGAACATATGTGATGATATGTTAGGTATAAAACTTGGTTTTAGCTTGAATTGAAAGTTTTGTTGTGATCTGTGAATGCAAATGGTTGTGCTTAGGTTGATATAAAGATTGGGTGAGAAAAGAGGCCATAAAATGGCCTATTTTCGTCCACACGGGCAGAGACTGTGTCTCAGCCGTGTGTGACACACGTCCTAGTACATGGATGTGTGGTCTAGCCGTGTGTCCCCTACATCTTCAAAATTGAGAAACAGAACTCCCAAGTTTTTGCACATGGCCTAGCACATGGGCATGTGGCTTAGCCGTGTGACCCCTGCACCTTAATTTCATAACACACGGCCTAGCACACTGGTGTGTGGCTTGGCTATGTAACCCAAGTCAGAGAGTTACAAGGGCATGGACACGGGCTGGGACATGGCCGTGTGCCTCACATCGAATTCTCACACGGCCTAAGGCACGAGCGTGTGACCCCCGTACCTAAGGGAAAATTTTGGAATTTTAGGAGAAATTCTCTGAGTTTTCGGTTTAGTCCCGACTTATTTCTAATGTGTATTTTAGACTTTGAGGGCTCGTACAAGGGACAATATAAATGATTTATGAATAGTTTCTGTTATGTATGTTAAATGATATGATATATTTATTCTTGATCTAAAAAGTCAGGTAATTCTTTGTAACCCAGTTCCGGCGACGAATAAGGGTTAGGGATGTTACATATTCCCTGAGGAGGTTCTATCCCGTGGAAACGCTCTTTAATGGAACTTGAGAGATTTCATTTTGTTTATTCATTCAACGTTGAGATTTAAGAGATTCACCTTGTTTACCTATTATCCATGTTTCTAAGTACAAGTTATTTAGGGGTGTGGTAAGAGGCCATCCAATTATCGTTTACTAGTCACAAATTTGATTAGAGGTGGCATAGGATAAATTACCTTCAAAAGCATATTGTCTCATAGATTTGCTAAAATGGTTTATTGCCCTATTATCTATCTCTCTAGGTACATGTTATTTAGGAGTGTGGTAGGAAGTTATCTGATTATCGTTGTTGCTAGTCACAAGTTAATTAGTGGGGTAAGATAAATTATCTCCTATTTTTACATCAAAAGTATGTTCACTTGTTGATTTGCTAAATTTGAATATATGAGATTTTTTTAGACCCTAAATTTCACATCATTTAATATTTAGAGCTTTCGTTTAAGTGTTAAAAAATCGTCTTTTGTGAATTCCATGTGATGGTCTGATGGTTAAAGGTATTTATCGTCCTAGGTGTGGCTTGGGCTTGAGTCACGTTAGTCGCATTAGTTATTCAAGCTTAATGCAAAATTTCTGAAGATATTGGTAAACTTAAAAAGTTATTTTTTAAAATAGTTTTAAAATCTACTATAGTTGTAAAATTGTAAGTTGAATTTTTAAATTATTAAATATAAGTAAATTAAAATAATTTATTATGTAAAATTATGTGATTATTGAAATTGTTGGTGAGTTTTATGAATAGGGATTTGTGAGGGCTTGAATGGTGGTTGGAGAATGATGTTTGTAACAGTCCGTTTTTAGTGAAATCGGAATAGTGGTTTTGGGACCACAAATCCGAATCAGAAAGAAAGTTATTCTAATATTAGTGCATAGTCTGCATTATGATAGGAATAACGTATGAAAATTTCATTAAGAAAATTTTACCGAATACATGTCTAATTTAATAAAGGACTAAATTGCATAAAATACAAAAGTTGAGTTCTACTATCTATAAGCATCAAATACAATGGAATTTAAAATTTGAGGTCCTTATATGGCAAATAAACCATTAAGAGAAGTTAGTAGATAAGTTTGATGAATCATCCATGGAAAATTAGAAAAAGAAAATGACTAAATTGGAACTTGAAATAATTAAAGATGATACTAAACTAATATCATCTTATTTCATCATCTTCCTCAAAATTAAAATACATGGAAACCCTAGCTAAGATAAAAGAGTTCAAGCAAACTTTGTTGGCTTAATTAGGTATGTTTTCTTGTCCCGTTTTTAGTAATTTTTATATTTCCGAGATCATAATAACCTAATATAACTATTTTTAGGATTAATTTGCAAAGTTATCAAAGTATTAAAGTTTTGACATAGATGAATATGCATGAGTTATGAAGTTTTATGGTAGAAATGGAAAGGTTGTTGATAGATAAGCAACTTTTGTAAAAGAAAATTTCATGAAATTGTGATTTAGGGACTAAATTGAAAAGATGTGAAATTTATGGAAAAATTCTAATTTTTGTGAAATACATGGACTGTTATTGTTATATGAAAAATTCGGCTAGGCTTGGAATAAGGGTTAAGTTGCATGAAATTCATTTTCTGAGCCTGGGGACAAAATCATCATTAATTAAAAGTATAGGGGCAGCTTTTTCCTAAGATGTGAATTGGATTGAATTGAATATGAAATGTATTAAATTGATGTTAAATTCATTTATATAGACCCGGAAAGATCAAATAAGGAGCTAGATCGATGAAAAGAAAGTGTCGGATTAGTAGGTTTTTGTACACGAGCAAGTGTCGAGGTAAGTTCGTGTAACTAAATTGTGTATGTTTATATGTTTGAATTGGATGTTGTATATGTGAATTGTATAAATGTCATATGTATGAAATTGATCACATATTCGATAATGCTTGATAAATAATAAATCTCGTTTGAACAAATGAAATTAGATGGATACATGGTTCTCGAAGTGGTTGTAGTTCTGCATATGTTGCAAACACACCATAGCTCGCAAGAGCGTCCCGTTATAGTTCACTTAAGCATCCTGATATAAGCTCTCTTGAGCTTTCCGATACATGGTTCTTCCAAGCTTCCTGTTTATATGCTCTTATGAGTATTCTAATCAGTAGTGATCCTACATGTGTTGCGAACACACGACAGCTCTTATGAGCGTCCCGATATATGGCTATCTGGAGCTTCCCGATTAAAAGTTCTTTCATGAGCTTTCTGATAATGGCTCTTCGGAGATACCCGCTAAAATCGCATGAGCTTTCTGTTATTAAGCCTAAATAAGCTTCCCGTTACAAGCTCACATGAGCTGTCTATTATTTGGCTTGGAAGGGCTTTCCGTTTAAATGCTCAATGAGCATTCCTGAATATGACTTGAAGGATTTCATACTTGCACACTTCATGTGTACTACCCTTGTATCCATCGATAATTTAAATGATTCAACGAGTAAAGTTATGATGCGAGATGATATGAATTCAAGATGAATTACTATGATAAATACTTGTAATACAAAGATATGATATGTACATGTTCAAGAACACTTGAAGTAATAAATACATGTATGTGGAAATTGAATATTGATGAGCTCATATATATTTCTTGGTGTTTATTTTACTAACATGATTTTTAAGGATAGGTGTTAGGCTTTTGGTCATGTTGTTTGGAATATGTTTTATTTACTTACCTTTAATGTGATTAAATGGTAAGTTAAATTCCATATTATACGAACTTACTAAGCATTAAATGCTTACTCTGTTTTATAGCACTTCGAAAGCTCATTGTGCTGAAAACTTGGCGTAGATACTTCACACTATCCATCAACTCGTTTCGGTATAAAAAGTAAATACATTTTGGTTGTAATGGCTTGTATAGGCTAAAGTGGTCATGGATGGTATATATATGTATGGTTGAAATTAGCCATTTGATGTAATATCCTGAAATTGGGCTGGTGTGTTTTTGCTTAATTTTTATAAAATGGTATGCCTTATGTGTTATGAATGTATGGTGTGCATTTTAGAACCTTGGAAATGTAAGGAAATGTCTTAAGAAATATGAAGTTTTAAGTCTAAAATAGGAAGCTAAGCAAGGTGGCTTTAAAGAAAATTTATAGGTGAAACATGACAAGAAATTGGGCTTGAAAGAGTGGCTAAAAGGCGCCACTTAAGGGCCTAACATATGACGTCATATACAAGGGGAGAGGGCCAAGGTTCGAACCATGTGAGCAGCAAATGAGTGGGGGTTTTATTTTGCATATGGCGTTAAGGGGGAAGGGGACTAATGGACGGCACATGAGCTTTTCAAGGATAGGATAAACTTGTTTTGTTTATTTTATTTTTTGGATGGAAGAGTTGGACATATATATGGCTTTATTTTGTTTATTTTAAAATAGATAGATAAGGGATAATTGTTTGTTTTAATTTAGTTGGAGTAAGTGATGTAGAGTGGCATGTGTTTAATAGTTTTTAAATGAAGTGATAATGAAAATTGTGGGATTTGATAAGAGAAATGAGTAGTGGAACGGCATGGAACTTTGTAAAGGTAAGGATTATTATTATTTTTTTGGGGCATTATGGGATGAGCCTTGGGTGGTGATTAAATTACTTTTAATATTTGATACAAGATGGGGTTATTGTAGACTTATATTAATTTATCAAATATGGGTCTCTTGGGTAGGCAATATTCGGCCAAGTGAAGGGGGAAAGAGTGCCAAAAAAAAAATTATTTATTTTTCTTCTCTAGTCTTCATTGCTGAAAATTTTAGTCAAGCAAATTCATTCTTTCCCTCTCCTTTCTTTGAAGACAAAACTGATTGTTGACATAGCCATAGGTGCATTTTTGTGCATTTTTCTTTCTTCCTATTTCCTTTGCTCGAAGCCGAATATCCCATCTCCTCAAAAAGCCATAACCGAAATTTAGGGACTATTTCTATTCATGTTCTTTGTCCGAAACTTAAAGGAGGAAGTCTTCGGGATTCAAAGCAATCAAGGTTTTACGACATCTTCATAGCCAAGGATTAATTTCGGGATTTGGATTGGCAAGGTAAGTGACTAAGAATATTCGGCCAAGGCCCTATTTGTTGATTAAGATCTATTTCTTATTTTCCAAAAGCCGAAACTAATTTGTTAAAGTGATTTAATGCTTGGTCGAATACAAGAAGAGTACAACAAAAATTTCGGGATTTGGGTTAGCAGTGAAATCGGCACCAAGGGATTTAAGATCTAAGGCATTAGATCAAGTTTTACGGGATTTAAAGTAAACCGCTAAGTTAATCAGGTGTGTACCCCACACTAAATCTTAAAAGATTTACGGCTTTAAATTTACTGTATGTGTTAATATGGAAGTGTAAGAATATGGCTAAAGTACCACGTAATGGTGCAAAGTAATCAGGTACGTTTACCTACTCCTATTATGAGTATATTGTGATAAATATCTGTTATGGCACATAAGTACAACTATAAGAATGTGAATAAAGTATAAGGCATAATATTTGCATGTTTTGTATAACATGGGGCATATGGGTGATATGTAAAAGGGGAAGTGATCTGGTGGTCTTTACCACGATATCTGAATGTGGTGACTTATGTCACGTGCTATTATCCGGTGGCTTTGCCACAATATATATATATATATATATATATATATAAGGGCGATGAGCACGTCGACTGCAGCGACTGCCTTCGAAGATGTGTAGCGGATGGAGGGTTGACTTAGTAGTCCCCACGGTGTGCAGGTTGGTACGGGTGATGTGTAGCGGATGGCATCTAGGTTGGGTTCGGGATTGCATCACTGTTATATCTGATACATGTATGAATTTGTTTTGCCTAAATCGTTTGGGACTTAGTGTTGGTTTTACACACTGAGTCTATTTGACTCACCCCGTTGTGGGAAAAATTTTTCAGGTGACGATCAATGATGGACCGGGTCAGCAGGAGCTAAAGGTGGCCATGCCCAGATTGAAGTTTTATTGAATTTGGACATTTTATTTCATTTAAGTACTTTATAATTTTATTTTGGGTTTTATTTAATGTAATAAGGCCATAAGGCCCAAGTTGGATTTCTTTATTTCTTTTTACTTTTAGTTATTATGTTTACGAATTTTTATTAAGTAAAGATCAAGTAAATTTATTTAAAAATAAACCCTAAATGTTTTGTCACTTTAAATAAATGGATTTCAATGTTAGATAAATTGGTTTTCAGCACAAGCCCAACCTAAATAATATTTTTTTTAAAAAAAAATCACATAAGTTTTTCCTAAGTAACAAAAGAACTTTGAACCGGTACTTAAGGAACATACCAGATCCGGTCCAAGCTCGTGGGCCGGGTGTGGGGTGTTTCAGCTTGGTATCAGAGCCCGGTTATTAAACTCTTGGCCTTAGGGATAAGGTCCAAAACGTTTTCAAAGTTTAAGCCCAAAAGAATTTGCGAAAATTTTAAGCAGGTTTTCTGGCATGGCACCTAAGTCTCCGACCCGAAGTCCACCAGGTAAGTACCCTTATCCTTTGTGTGATTTATATTGTGAACTATAGAAGGGTAGAAATGGAATGGAACGTAAGATAGCGTGATAAGTACTTGAACCCTAGGATTAGGTTACCCCAACAAATTTCATAAGACTCTAAATGCCTAATTAAACAAACCTGTGTCTAAGTCGTCGAGTTAGGGTGTGGCAACCATTGTGCGCATGTCTAGGATTGGTATTCAGTGGGAGCTTGGTACTTAAGCAGTCCGCACGACTCACCTCCTCTCCACTCGAATCCTACCTGGTGCGTAGCTTCGGTTCACCCTAATCAAGAGGACTTATTCATGGGCTAAACCCCTAACTAAAACCCGAAAGGGAACTAACCGTATTTTTATGGAAACCCTAGTTTCAAAATTACTAAATTACCCTTTTGATTTATAAAAGCTATTCCATAAAATTTTTCTTAAATATTTCTTGATTTATGAGAATCACTAAAATACCCCTTTTTTTTAAAAAAAAAAATTAAAATTACGAAAATGCTCTTGGTTTCAAAATCTACCATATCACCCCGATTTCAATAAAATTTCCTTATTTTGTAAAAATATTTAAAAATCCTATTTTTGCGAAAGTCCAAAATACCTTGATTTAGAAAATTACGAAATTACCCCTGGTTTACAAAAATTACCAAAACGACCCTGCTTTCCGAAAATTTGGCTATACCTATGATTTGGAAAATTTTTCTTACAAAATACCCATGAGTTTGGAAAATTTCGAAGTGACTTTTGTAAAATTTTCAAATTGACCCCGATTATTTACCAAAATACCCCTGTAGGACAAATGACGAAAATACCTCTGGGATAGGAACGGACAGAAATGTCCAAAGAGTGAATGTGTATGGGAGATATTATGGAATGGATATGCTTTTCTGTGAATTAGGATAGAAAACTTGAACTTTGAATGATCGAAAGAATCCCTATTAAGCTTTCTTTATAAAATTTTTTCGGGAACAATCAGTGAAACAAGGACTAATTCATAAAACTTTCTTAATCAGATTCAAGCACAATTGTTAGATATGAGTTCTAGAGGACGCGGTCGTCGTGGACGCGGTAGAGGAAGAATGACTGTGTCGGAACCCGCTAGATTGGGTCATGGGTCTGACAATGAGTTACCACCGCCACCACCACCACCAGCTGTTGGTGATGAGCAGCAAGGTCAGAGGGGAAATGATGCTGTGTCGCAAGCTGTGCTGCGAGTTTTGGAAATAGTGGCCGGCACAGGTGGAAATATGGGAGCTCGAAAATCTGTACCCGAGCGACTCCGAGCCAACGGAGCTGAAGTATTCCGTGGCGTATCTGGTGTGGCACCCAGTACAGCTGAGTATTGGTTGGAGGCGACGGAACGAATTATGGACGAGTTGGATCTGACTCCTGAAGAGAAGCTAAAAGGAATGGTGGCACTGCTACGCGATGAAGCGTATCAGTGGTGGTTAACAGTCCGGGATGGTGCCACAGCTGAGGATCTGACCTGGGAGTATGTTAAGGCGGCGTATCAGAAAAAGTATGTCGGCACACGGTATACTGATGAGCAAAGGAAGACTTTTCTAGGGCTGGTTCAAGGGAACAAGTCTGTGGCAGAATATGAGGCTGAATTCCTGAGATTGAGCCGGTATGCTCGAGGAGTAGTGACTACTGAGCACGAGCGCTGTGTCCGGTTTGAGGACGGACTAAGGGATGACTTGAGATTGTTGGTTGCTCCACATCAAGAGCGGGAATTTTCTGCATTAGTGGAGAAAGCTAAGATAGCTGAAGGAATTAAGGACTCTGTAAGGCAGCACTCTGATCGGAACAAGCAGAAAAGAGGATTTGGGTCGTCAGGATCATCTGGGAATGTTCAGAAAAGGCCTAGAGTTGATGGGCCACGAGGTCAGCAAACTGGTACTGGAGGGCAATATCGTACTTGTGATCAATGTGGGAAGAAACACTTAGGAGAGTGTTGGAAAAAGACTGGAGGATGCTTTAGGTGTGGGTCCAAGGACCATATGATTAGGGACTGTCCGATGAAACCAGATGGGAATCAACCAGTAACTCAGAATGTTAATCAGGCTGGTAGAGGTGGTCAGCAGCCTCAGCGAGGCCGTGGTCTGAATGGCCGAGGTAACGGTGCTGGAAAAGGATGTGGAACACCTGACCGAGGTGTTGGTAATACAGAGGCGAGACAGCCGGGCTTGGTTTATGCAGTTCGCCGGAGGGAAGATGGAGACGCGCCGGATGTCATAACCGGTACGTTCCTTATTTGTGGCAAGCCTTATTTCGCTTTGATTGATGTGGGCTCGACCCATTCGTATGTTGCATGTAGAGTAGTGGAAACTCTAGGCATAGCCTCTGAACTTTCTGATAGGGAGATGACGGTAGTAAGCCCACTAGGTCAAACTGTAGTAGTGAATAAGATGTTTCGGGAAGTGCCCCTAGAAATCCAAGGCGTAGTATTTTCTGCCGACTTGATGGAACTTCCCTTCGGAGAATTTGATCTCATACTTGGAATGGACTGGCTAGTGGAGCATCGAGCTACACTGGATTGTGCAGCTAAGAGAATGGAGTTAAGGACGCCGGAGGATGAGGCGGTAGTTATGATAGGGGAAAGAAGAAACTACTTGTCTAATGTAGTTTCAGCATTAAAAGCTGATAAGATGGTTCGAAAAGGATGTAAGACGTTCTTGGCCTTTGTTAGTGCATCAGATGCGAAAGAAGAAGGTATTAGTGGAGTACGAACAGTAAAGGACTTTGTGGATGTCTTTCCGGAGGAATTACCTGGAATACCCCCGGATAGGGAAGTAGAGTTTGGAATTGACTTGCTACCTGGTACAGCTCCTATGTCAATTGCTCCGTATAGAATGGCGCCAAAGGAGTTGGTTGAGCTCAAGGCTCAAATTCAAGAGTTACTTGATCGTGGGTTTATCCGACCCAGTGTGTCTCCATGGGGAGCACCGGTCTTATTTGTAAAGAAGAAGGACGGAACTATGCGTATGTGCATAGATTACCGTCAGTTGAATAAGTTGACCATCAAGAACAAGTACCCTTTGCCGAGGATTGACGACTTGTTCGATCAGCTTAAGGGGGCAACAGTATTCTCGAAGATAGATCTAAGGTCTGGATATCATCAATTGAAGGTGAAGGAGACGGATATCCATAAGACAGCTTTTAGGACAAGATACGGCCATTACGAGTTTGTTGTAATGCCGTTTGGATTGACGAACGCCCCAGCCGCATTCATGGATATGATGAACCGGGTTTTTCAACCCTACTTGGATAGGTTCGTCGTGGTGTTTATCGACGATATCTTGGTGTATTCCAAGTCGGAAGAGGAACATGATGAGCATCTCCGGGTTGTATTACAAGTGTTAAGAGAAAAGAAGCTCTACGCCAAATTCAGCAAGTGTGAATTTTGGCTTAAGGAAGTTGCGTTTTTAGGACATGTGGTGTCTGCAGAAGGAATAAGGGTGGATCCTAGGAAAATTGAGGCAGTGCTAGATTGGAAACCACCTAAGTCTGTAGCTGAGGTTCGCAGTTTCTTGGGATTGGCAGGCTACTACCGAAGGTTCGTGGAAGGGTTCTCGTCAATAGCCGCGCCTTTGACCAAATTATTGAGGAAGGAAGTACCCTTTGTATGGACGGATAAGCAACAAGAGAGTTTTGAGAAGCTTAAGAAGGTTTTGACGGAAGCTCCGGTTTTGATTCAGCCAGAGGCAGGAAAGGATTTCACGGTGTATTGTGACGCTTCTCATACGGGATTGGGATGTGTTCTGATGCAAGATGGGAAAGTAGTTGCTTATGCGTCTCGGCAATTAAGGCCACATGAGGTTAACTACCCAACTCATGATTTGGAATTGACGGCAGTGGTGTTTGCTCTTAAGGTGTGGAGGCACTATCTTTATGGGGAAAAGTCAATAATCTATACAGACCACAAGAGTCTTAAGTATTTATTAACTCAGAAGGAGTTGAACCTGAGACAGCGAAGGTGGGTTGAACTACTGAAGGACTACGATTGTTCGATAGAGTATCATCCGGGCAAAGCGAATGTAGTGGCAGATGCCCTAAGTCGGAAGGTTGTGTCGGATCTGAGGGCGATGTTCGCACATCTGAGCTTGTATGATGATGGAAGTCTGCTAGCAGAGCTGCAAGTTAAGCCGACATGGTTGAATGAAGTGAAAGAGGGGCAGTTGGTTGATGAAGAATTAAATGCTAAGCTAAAACAAGTACGGAATGAGGAGATAGAGGATTATAGAATCAATGACGAGGGAGTATTGTGCTTCAAGGGTAAGGTCTGTATGCCTAAGGATCAGGAGTTAAGGCGGAGGATTCTTCAGGAGTCGCATAGTAGCCCTTATGCTATGCATCCTGGAGGCACTAAATTGTACAGAGATTTAAGAGAACAGTTTTGGTGGCCTGGACTTAAGAGAGAAGTTACTGAATTTGTTGGCAAGTGCTTGACGTGTCAGCAAGTTAAGGCTGAACACCAAGTTCCGTCAGGATTACTTCAACCGTTAATGATTCCGCAGTGGAAGTGGGAGAGAATTACCATGGATTTTGTTAGTGGGCTTCCCCTTACGCCTACTAAAAAGGACTCGGTATGGGTAATAGTGGATCGTTTGACAAAGTCCGCGCACTTCATTCCAGTGCGGGTTGACTATTCCTTGCAAAAATTGGCAAAGTTGTATGTGGCAGAAATTGTAAGGTTGCATGGTGTGCCGGTGTCAATCATCTCAGATAGGGACCCAAGGTTTACTTCTCGGTTATGGAAAGCTCTACATCAAGCTTTAGGCACCAAATTGGATTTCACTACGGCATTTCATCCACAGTCCGACGGGCAATCTGAACGAGTAATTCAAGTGTTGGAGGATATGTTGAGAGGCTGTGTGATAGACTTCAGAGGAAGTTGGGAAGACTATTTGCCTTTAGCGGAGTTTGCCTACAACAACAGCTATCAGGCCAGTATACGAATGGCACCGTATGAAGCACTGTATGGACGGAAGTGTCGAACACCTACGTGTTGGACGGACTTAGTGGAACGGCGAGTTTTGGGTCCAGAGTTAGTGGCAGAATCCGAGGAAAAAGTTGAGATAATTCGGGCACGGTTGAAGGAAGCATCTGATAGACAAAAGTCATACGCAGATCTCAAGCGGAAGGAAATAGAATTTGTTGTGGGAGATCAAGTGTTTCTTAAAGTTTCGCCTTGGAAGAAGGTAATGAGATTTGGTCGCAAAGGGAAGTTAAGTCCAAGGTTTATAGGACCTTATCGGGTATTGAAGCGAGTTGGACCAGTGGCTTACCAGTTGGAGTTGCCACCGGAATTGAAACAGATGCACGATGTATTCCATGTGTCCATGCTACGTCGTTATCGATCGGATCCATCTCATGTAGTTTCGGTTGAAGAAGTGGAGCTAAGACCAGATTTGTCCTACGAGGAAGAGCCGATTCGGATTTTGGTACGAGATGTGAAAGTGTTACGAAGGAAGTCAGTTCCTTTAGTCAAAGTGTTATGGCGAAACCATGGATCGGAAGAAGCTTCGTGGGAGCCAGAAGAGACAATGCGACAGCAATACCCTCACCTATTCCAGCCAGGTAATTTCGAGGACGAAATTATTTAAGGGGGGTAGAACTGTAATATCCTGAAATTGGGCTGGTGTGTTTTTGCTTAATTTTTATAAAATGGTATGCCTTATGTGTTATGAATGTATGGTGTGCATTTTAGAACCTTGGAAATGTAAGGAAATGTCTTAAGAAATATGAAGTTTTAAGTCTAAAATAGGAAGCTAAGCAAGGTGGCTTTAAAGAAAATTTATAGGTGAAACATGACAAGAAATTGGGCATGAAAGAGTGGCTAAAATGCGCCACTTAAGGGCCTAACATATGACGTCATATACAAGGGGAGAGGGCCAAGGTTCGAACCATGTGAGCAGCAAATGAGTGGGGGTTTTATTTTGCATATGGCGTTAAGGGGGAAGGGGACTAATGGACGGCACATGAGCTTTTCAAGGATAGGATAAACTTGTTTTGTTTATTTTATTTTTTGGATGGAAGAGTTGGACATATATATGGCTTTATTTTGTTTATTTTAAAATAGATAGATAAGGGATAATTGTTTGTTTTAATTTAGTTGGAGTAAGTGATGTAGAGTGGCATGTGTTTAATAGTTTTTAAATGAAGTGATAATGAAAATTGTGGGATTTGATAAGAGAAATGAGTAGTGGAACGGCATGGAACTTTGTAAAGGTAAGGATTATTATTATTTTTTTTGGGGCATTATGGGATGAGCCTTGGGTGGTGATTAAATTACTTTTAATATTTGATACAAGATGGGGTTATTGTAGACTTATATTAATTTATCAAATATGGGTCTCTTGGGTAGGCAATATTCGGCCAAGTGAAGGGGGAAAGAGTGCCAAAAAAAAAATTATTTATTTTTCTTCTCTAGTCTTCATTGCTGAAAATTTTAGTCAAGCAAATTCATTCTTTCCCTCTCCTTTCTTTGAAGACAAAACCGATTGTTGACATAGCCATAGGTGCATTTTTGTGCATTTTTCTTTCTTCCTATTTCCTTTGCTCGAAGCCGAATATCCCATCTCCTCAAAAAGCCATAACCGAAATTTAGGGACTATTTCTATTCATGTTCTTTGTCTGAAACTTAAAGGAGGAAGTCTTCGGGATTCAAAGCAATCAAGGTTTTACGACATCTTCATAGCCAAGGATTAATTTCGGGATTTGGATTGGCAAGGTAAGTGACTAAGAATATTCGGCCAAGGCCCTATTTGTTGATTAAGATCTATTTCTTATTTTCCAAAAGCCGAAACTAATTTGTTAAAGTGATTTAATGCTTGGTCGAATACAAGAAGAGTACAACAAAAATTTCGGGATTTGGGTTAGCAGTGAAATCGGCACCAAGGGATTTAAGATCTAAGGCATTAGATCAAGTTTTACGGGATTTAAAGTAAACCGCTAAGTTAATCAGGTGTGTACCCCACACTAAATCTTAAAAGATTTACGGCTTTAAATTTACTGTATGTGTTAATATGGAAGTGTAAGAATATGGCTAAAGTACCACGTAATGGTGCAAAGTAATCAGGTACGTTTACCTACTCCTATTATGAGTATATTGTGATAAATATCTGTTATGGCACATAAGTACAACTATAAGAATGTGAATAAAGTATAAGGCATAATATTTGCATGTTTTGTATAACATGGGGCATATGGGTGATATGTAAAAGGGGAAGTGATCTGGTGGTCTTTACCACGATATCTGAATGTGGTGACTTATGTCACGTGCTATTATCCGGTGGCTTTGCCACAATATATATATATATATATATATATATATAGGGCGATGAGCACGTCGACTGCAGCGACTGCCTTCGAAGATGTGTAGCGGATGGAGGGTTGACTTAGTAGTCCCACGGTGTGCAGGTTGGTACGGGTGATGTGTAGCGGATGGCATCTAGGTTGGGTTCGGGATTGCATCACTGTTATATCTGATACATGTATGAATTTGTTTTGCCTAAATCGTTTGGGACTTAGTGTTGGTTTTACACACTGAGTCTATTTGACTCACCCCGTTGTGGGAAAAATTTTTCAGGTGACGATCAATGATGGACCGGGTCAGCAGGAGCTAAAGGTGGCCATGCCCAGATTGAAGTTTTATTGAATTTGGACATTTTATTTCATTTAAGTACTTTATAATTTTATTTTGGGTTTTATTTAATGTAATAAGGCCATAAGGCCCAAGTTGGATTTCTTTATTTCTTTTTACTTTTAGTTATTATGTTTACGAATTTTTATTAAGTAAAGATCAAGTAAATTTATTTAAAAATAAACCCTAAATGTTTTGTCACTTTAAATAAATGGATTTCAATGTTAGATAAATTGGTTTTCAGCACAAGCCCAACCTAAATAATATTTTTTTAAAAAAAAATCACATAAGTTTTTCCTAAGTAACAAAAGAACTTTGAACCGGTACTTAAGGAACATACCAGATCCGGTCCAAGCTCGTGGGCCGGGTGTGGGGTGTTTCATTTGATATGGCTTGTAATTTGGTATGTTTTGATATATATATATATATATATATATATAAATGGTCTAAATATGCTTAATGTGAGTTTGAATTGGAGGATTAATGAAAATGATATAGGCATATTGATTATGATAGTAAAATTGATTGAACATGCTTATATGCACATATGATATTTTGGTAAGTATAGATAGTTGAATATATGTGTTGATATGTTTTACATAAAAATTATTTTGGCTTGATTTGAATGATTTGTATTAGATTGGGAATGTGTTTAAATGTTATTGTAGGTGAAAGACAAGTTTGGGTGAGAAATTAGGCTTGGAAATGGCCTTATTTTGTCCACATGGATAGAGGCATGGGCGTATGTCTCAACCGTGTGTGACACACGGCCATGCACATAGGCGTGTGGATCAACCGTGTGTCCCCTGCATCTTTAAAATTTTAAAACAAAATGCTCAGGTATTTTCACACGGGCAGAGACACGGGCATGTGTCTCAACTGTGTGTGGCACACGGCTTGGCACATGGGCATGTTACTTGGCCGTGTAGCCCCTGCACCTAATTAATGTAAATTAAAATGATCACACGGCCTAGCACATGGGCGTGTGGCTTAGGCATGTGACCTAAGTCAGTAACCACCCTAATTTGGACACGGGCTGGGACACGGTCATGTGTCCCTATTTCGAATGTCCACACGGTCTAAGACACGGGCTTGTCTCTCGCCCGTGTGAGTCACACGACTTGACCACACGGGTGTGTGTACTCTGCACTTAGGAAAAATATTGAAATTTTGCAAAAAATTCTCTGAGTACTTGAATTAGTCCCAAATTATTTCTATTGCATATTTTGGGTCTCGAGGGCTCATATAAGTGACAATAAGATTGTTTATGACTGAGTTCTGATATAAATGAGAAATGATATGAAATGTCTGTATTTAATATGTTTATTCCGGTAATACTCTATAACCCTGTTCCGGCGACGGTTACGGGTTAGGGGTGTTACAATGTTGCTTGGTGGTTTTGATTTAGAAAAGGTTGTTGGATGATGAGTTGGTTAATGATGATGATGGTTTTTATAATATGGAAATTGAGAATTTGAAGTGTGATGGTGATTGCTTTTGTGTGTGGATGTCAAGTGAGTGATTTACATGATGATGAGTTTAGTGTTTAGTGGCTTAGGAAGACAATAAGGATAGAGTGAGATTTGATATAAGGCAATGTGTGAGAGAAAAAACAAAAGGAATAAATTTTAATGTTTTAGTATAGTTTTTTTTTAATATTTTAACTTTATATATATTTATACTTTTATACTTTTCTATAAATTGTCTAATTTTTATAACTTTTTGATAATTTTTATTTCTTTAAAAATTTTATATATTTTTATAAGAAATAATATTTTTAATATTTCTTTGTCGCGCTAGTATCAGTTACATGTGGCATGTCACGTGTTATTATCATATGTTGTTTGACACATCAACAAATTTTAATGTCCAACATGTTTAACATTAGCAAAGAGGTCTAATTAATTAATTTATTGTGATAAGGACTCAATTAGAAATTCAATAAAAGAAGAAATATATAAGAATAGTAAAAGATATATATAAATATGAAATATTAAATAAAAATAATTATATTTTTAAGGAGTAAAAAAAAATAATACAGAGGACCTAAATGAACTCAAATTATTTATTTATAAATATAGATGAATTAGGGTAAAGTTTGAGATCAATATTTTAAGTTGACCTAAGTTTGGGCAAATATATATGTTACCAATATCGTGCATGATCTTGATTCGAACTTGGTTTGGCCCATCTAGAAACACATCTACTTTGTGAGACGATTCATCCTAACCCTTTAATACCATTCAATTTTTTTTATTGATTTGATATTCTCCTATCAACTAATAAACTGTGTATGCGTATATACAATTGGAGACAAAGATGAAGTTATTGGAGATTGAACTCAAAATCTCATGTCTCACTACATAATGTTATTACTTTTAAATCAAAATTTTATTTAAGAATTGCCCCAAACTGATATCAATTAATGTTTTAGAAATCGAACCGAAGATGAAATTGATTTAACCTTCGATTTCTAGTTCGGTCATCAACACCTATTCGGCTGCCATTAAGCCATTAAATGAAATAGCTACACAATCCTAACCTATTTACTTCCTGTTGAAATGCCAAATAGCCAATAAGATTATGTCATTGTAACAATCCATAATTCAACAAATTCAAAAGAAATATATGAAGTTTAATTTTAAAATTTTAATACCGATTAGTACGGACGAAATCAACCAAAATTTGCACTAAAACAAAACCTATGAATAAACCCTATGATTAATCAAGTTTTCAAATCCATACCCACTACCCACTAACCACTAACCCCTAAACTAAGATTAAAGAAATTATTTTAAAACACTATTAGTTAAGATTTCAAACTTATGAATAAAGTGAGGTTTTGATTTAATAGTAGGCATAATGATAAGGTTAATAGTTTAGAAATCATGAATAGATTCTTTCTCTCATTTATTATGACTTGATAAATATCTAATTATTAAATCCATAGTATATTTTAGTGTTTGATTTTATTTATAATTATTTAAAAGTATTATTTATATTTGTAGCTTGTTAAAAAAAATACAAACTTATACCAACAAAACCCTTTAGGAACTAAGATTAAGACTTTCAAGATTTTTTTCAAAGATGAAAACAACTTGTAAAATTCACTTTTTTTTTTTAAATATATATATATATATATATATATATATATATCTCAAGAAGTCTTAATAATGTTAGACAAAAAGATGAATGAGAGATAACTAAGCTTTGGTGATCTTATTATATTAAAGAAGAAAGTCAATGTGACAATAGGAAGGCTTCAGAAAGTTTCAACATATTGAGAAAAAGTTAAAATCATCATGGCTTGATTATATTCACTGGAAAGAAAAAAATTCAAATGCCTTAAAAATATATGTTTGACAAAGAGATAAATGAGAGATAATTTCTTTTATAAGCCTTGAACAAGTTTTAACATGTTAACATGACATACGAGAAGTTAAAATTATTGAACAAATGGAGAGTAATTAAGAGACGAAACGATGAAATCGCTAGGAGTGTATTAATATATGACTTAAAATTCACAAAATATTTACGAAATTTATATGTATAAGTGGTTATAAAAAGTGATGTATAAAGAGAAAAGACTATAAACCATTGAAGTATGTGAGACCAAAGGTACATATGAATGTATTTTCACCAACATATATATTAAACAAGTGTTTATAGGTATGAGGGGAACGATTATTCAGACTGGATTAGAAACTAGACTAGTTGTATATGTACATACAGTGAATAATGTATAAAAAGTTGACATACCTGAAAAAATAAACCCTAAACTTATGTGCAACTGCAAGCTGAATTGTATGCTAGCTTAGCAGCATGGTTTTGGATATATGAAGGGAGAGAAAGAAAGAGAAGAGTACCTTCGGAAGGATGGGTGGTGGCAGTGACGTTAGTCTGGGCCTTAATGGATTGGTTACATGAAAATAAAACAACCACCAAGAATAAGAACAAGCCTTTCCAAGAAGATGGTACTTGTGGCTTCATCATTAATCTTAAGGTTATCTATCTTCTTTTTTTCTTTTTTCACTTCAGAAATGTTTCTCATAATCTGTGATCAGCCATCACCACTTATATTAGTATCTAGTCGTACGGTAACTAGATTTTTTTCTCATCATCATACCACGCAATGACTCCAATGCTAGCTTCTAATCTTCGTCTTGGTCAATATAAAAAAAAAAATCCAAAATAACTTGTATATATTGTAAGAAGCCCATTTTGTTCGGGCTTGTAACCAAAAATAAAGAATAAAATAAAAAATAAAAATGTCTATTTTACAATCCTTTTACAAAAACCAAATAGCCCAATTCAGAGGCCCAATTCCTAAACAGACTACCCAGCAACCCAAACTAGACCCGTAGCCCATTTATACCCTTAGCCCAAAACCAAACAGACTACCCTAGACCCAAAACTCACACACGGCCCAAGTGGCCCAAAAGCTTGCAGACGCAGGAAACCCTAGGTTTCCATTGCACCGCAAACACCCCAGCAAGAGCCCAATCGTCGCGCCGCAATGCCCCAACAGCCCTTCGGTCACGCCACCATTATTCGCTCCACAGTTAGCGCGCCTCATCTCCGTCGCGAGATCTTCGTCCACCTGCAAAAGAAAGGAAAGAAAACAACAGCAAGAATGGCAACAACAACATTTTCCTTTTTTATTTTTATTTTTAAGGCTATAAAAGCCCGATTATTCTGTAACTACAGACCTACACAGACAGACACAAAAAACACATATATACAAATACACAGAGATACAGACAGAAATAAAATACAGAATTTTTCAGCAAAGGTGATTTTTATATTTTATTTTGTTTATTTTAGATCTACGCTATTTTTTACGAACATTAAAAAGAGGAAAAGGAAAGAGGGCTACCTGCATTTTTTTGGTTTCAAAACAAAGGGGTTTTGGCCACTGGCCACGACAGCACGTGAGGCGCGTGCGAGGAAGGCCGGAGGTCTGATGACCAGTGAAGGCAGAGCAAAATTTTCGAACATCTGCCATTTTTTTTTAAATCTGATGTTTGAAATGAATTTAAAGTTTTTTTTTTTAGCTTTTATAGCCTATCCACACGACGTCATTTTGGTATAGCCCATTAATAACCAAAATGGCGTCGTTTAATGAAAGGATCCGCGTGTTGACCCGATATCCAGGGGAGGATCCACCTGTTTTCATTAAAAGGGCTAATTGCCATTTTGGTCCTTCAGCTATTTTAATTTTTTAAATTAAGTTCAATTTGAATTTTTTTATTTTTATAATTTAGCCCTGAAATTTCTTTTCTGTTTCAATTAAGTCCTCGGGCTCCTTAAAGGCTAAGATTGAAAAGTTGTCGTTTTTAAAATTTGGCATAATTGCCATTCTAGCGCCTACAGTATGACGCGCATTTTTGATTTAGTTCATTTATATGTATTTTTATTTGCTATTTAATCCTCTTTTCTTTTTTTTTTCTTTTTTTATATTTTATTTTATTTTAATTAATCTATTACTCTATTTAATTATTTTATCATATTAAAATATTTTATTATTTATATATTAATTTTGTATAAAATTCATATATTTTTATGTATTAACCTTATATATATTTAATTATTATTATTTATTTTATTTGGTTCAATATTATTTATATTATATGTTATTTTATAATTTGTATATTATTTATTACATTATACATTTTTTTTCTATATTATATAGTATTATGTTATATTATATATTACTTCTAAAAGTTTTTTTTATATAAAATTTATTTATATTATTTAACATATTTTATTTATACTATTTATATTTTGTATGTAATTTTATGATTAATATATTATATATATGTTTTTTATATAAAAATTTTATACTATTTACTAATTATTTTTATATGTAATCATTTATATGTATTAAATTATTAAATTATATATGTAAGTATTTTTTATTAATTTTTTATTTAATTATTAAAAATATTTATTATAAGTTTTTTATTTTAAAATTTTTTATTTATATATATTCGATCATTTTAAAAATCATCACATTCTTTTATTTTTTTATGTTTAAACATATTATTCTCTTTTCATTTAATTTTGTTATTTCGTGAAAGTTTTAATTTATTTTATATGTTTATTTATTTATGTCCTTTTTCCACATAGTTCTTTATATATTCTTTCATGTTATATTCTTTTATTATTTATTGTTAGTATAATTTGTAGACATGAAGAATTGCTATTAAATATATATGTTGTAATGTATTTATGCAATGTTTTACTCAAACCATTTTTCTATAAAAGTACCTTTTAAATTGACGCATTTATTTCAAATAGTTTTAAAAAATAATGTGATATTTAATATTTGGGACTTCGAGAAAAATTGTGCCCTAGCTCACTGAGTTTTGATTTTTATCGTTGAACTTAAAATATTAAGTATCATTTTTTTAAAAAATTCATAAGTTTTCAATTCAAAACTTATTCTCGGAAATTCAAAGCGTTGTATCCTAACTTACTGGATATGACGTTTTGTGTCTCGAGATAAGAATCTTCTAAATAGAGGTGAGCCTAATTTCAAAGCCATGAAATTTTATATCCTAACTTACTGGGTATAATATTTTATTTCTTTGAGATAGGTAAGTCTCTATTTTATTTCTAATAAAAAGGATTATATTTTAAAATTTTTCAAATTTTCGATAATAGGACATGATTTTATCGATTGGGTACCAATTTTTGGGTGTTATGAGGGTGCTAACCCTTCCTCATACGTAATCGACTCCCGAACCCGTTTTCTTGTTTTACATGGACCAAAATCGAATGTTTTAAAATAAAACGTTTTATAAAGGTGATCCAATCATACTTAAATAAAAAAGATTGATGACGACTCTATTTCTATTTTTTAAAAGTCGATTCTCAATTTTTTAAATAAACATAAAAAAATGATTTCCACATATATTAATTAAGCCGGCATTTGTACGGAGATAATACTACTGCTATCATATTATAGTATATTATAGTCTAGGCCCACCACTGACATGAATGGACAGAAACTGAAAGCTTGGTCAACAAGTTGGCGGTGTCTCATTCGATAGGAAATACTTTTAGGCAATATTGAATGGGAACCCACTTGCCTTCGTTTTGGTAAATATAAAAACACTTCACAATTGAAACATAAATTTACAGTTTACAAGGCAATGCTTTTGGCCTGCCTGCCTTAAACAGTCCAGAAATGAAAGTGTGGCATTCAAGTATAACGTCGGTAATGGTAATATATCGTAAAAAAATAGATATAAAATAAAGAACACACAGATTTTACGTAGAAACTCTTTCGGAAAAAATTACGGGCAGAGGAGAAGAAAGTTTACTATGTCGAATTCGAATTAATTACAAGAGGAATAGACCATGTCTATTTATAGGCTTATAAACCCATATTCAATAGGAGTGTAGTAAGATTGAAAACTCCTTATTCTAATCAATATCAAATAGATAGAGTTTAATAAGGTTTAAAAAACCTTATTTAAAATAAAATAAAATAAAAGAAGTGTAATTCTATAAGGATTTTTCTTTTATTTTATTTAAATAATAATTTAGGTCACTTAATTCTAACATGTGGCATTTGAGTTAATGGACTGCTGTAATTATTTACTGCATCCATTCATATATTCAAGAACAGTTTTGAAGTGGGAAAACAAAAATGCATTGCAGACCTTAAGAATAAAGAAGCAGACAAATTCATACCACGTGGAGGAAGTTTTGTGAAGATATTATCGTAGGGAAAAGAATTGTATGAAACAGTGACGTCACGTCATCTATATCCTTTTTCCAATAGATTTATGTTACATCAGTATTTTCATCCTGAATTTCTATATTTTCATCCTGAAAAAAATTAAATTCAAATTAAAATCCTAAAATTCAAGATAAGAATACTGATGTGATATAAAACTATTGGAAAGGGATAAATCCTTATTTCGTACAATCCTTTCTCTTATGTAAGTGGTTGGTTGAGACAGTTCAATGGTTTATCGTCCACCCTTTGGCCTACAAACTGACAATCAAGAAAAAGCTGTTCAATTAATGTAATGGTCCTTAAATTATAATGGGAAACATATTCAATGTGGTGGATAAGTTCAGGGTCAGCCTCCAAGTCGTGCCATTACATCCTCACCAACTTATGAACAAGTGTGAAATGAGGAAAAATTTCTTAGCCCGAAATTGAATTACAAATTTGTATACGAATTAAAAGGTAATTTTATTATTTCTAAAAAGATAAAATTATATTTTTATCATTTTTTAGGAATATCAATATACAAATATACAAATTTATCATATATTATAACTTATAACTTTTTAAATTTTAGAGGGGTTATAGCATAAGTTTTTCCATTTTGAAGGCCTAGGTCCCTGCCTGCTTTTCTCTAGCATAACTCCTACTTGGTTAAGGGTGGTTTAGATGGACAATGGGTGTGGTATGGTGCGTTTAATTTATTTTTGTCTTACGCTATAATAATCAATTTCATCGCCGCCATTATTTTTATAATAATCTTATGTAAACGGCCATCTAAACCCACCCTAAGTTGAATTTGGTTCCATCAAATTTCTTTAGATTTTTCAAATTATCCATAATAATTCAATTTGATTTTCATTTTCCATAATAATTTTTAGTTTTTAGTTTTGAATTATACATAAAATGATATTATATCAATAATTATATTAATAATTTATAAGAATTAGCTTATTTTTGTGGCATAATAAAATTATGTTTTGGAGTAGACCTAACATTAAATAGTAAAAGGATGAAGTTTATTTAATTAATGTATATGAGTTATTTTGGATTTCTTATATTGAGGAAGACTAAGGGTGGGTTTGGATGGGCGGTGCGTTTACCTGCGATTAGTGTAAAAATAGCGATGGCAATAAGATTAGATATTATAGCGATACTATAGCGTGAGATAAAAAGTAAATTAAACACACCGCACTGCACTCAATAAGCCATCCAAACCACCCTAAGACTAGAGGAATTGGAGTTATTTTTCAATAATAATTCTTATAGAAACACAAAGTACCAACTTGCTATTAGATGGAAGGTGCAAATTTAATTATTTAATTAATGTATATGAGTTATTTTGGATTCTTTATATGGAGGAAGACTAAGACTAGAGGAGTGGGAGTTCCAATAATAATCCTTATCGAAACACACAGTTGACAGTACCAACTTGCTATTAGATGGAAGTCAGAAGTGATGCAAGTTACTCTGACATTGCCCACGTGATATGTACGATGAGGGAAGTAGGGACGCAAATGTGCTAAAAGCTAATAAACAAATTGATAGATAAAATAAATTTAAAAGATAATTCTAAAAAAATATATATTTTTTTTTAAATTCACAGAAATTAATTTATGACACTTGAACATTCTTTAACTGTTTCTTTTTAAGAACCAAAAAGATCTGTACAAAAACAATAGATGCCAGGAAGAACAAAAGATCTTGGACGCGTAGTGAGTCCTGGAGTGCTATTTCTGCATCCCCTGACCAAATCTACCCATATTAAGATTAATTATTAATGGTTAATTGAGTTTGATAGATTCACCTCTGAAACAAGAAGTTTTTGTCCTAGGGGGATAATATCAACCACTTGACGTCCATCCAAGGCATCTGTTATAGTTATTTCGTACCCCCCTTTTCCTTTTCATATGATTTTGCTTACTCTACCTATTGCCGTAGCATTAAAAATTCAAGTTTTTTTTATATAAAACTCAAGGTTTTTTTATTGGAAAAAAACTAAAATTAATTCTTAAAAAATAAAGAAATTTTATACATTCTATCAAATTGGTTTCGATTCTTAATTTGTTGATATCCAATAAGGGTTAAATTTGTTAAATTTTTTTAGAATCAAGACCAAAATAACATAATTTATAAACATTGAAGGTTAAATTTGTTATTATACCAATTAAAAGTGAAATAAATTGATGAAAAAAATGCTCATTAGTTGCTCAATTTCGAAATTGATAGGGGCTAAATTGCTTACTTTTCTTTCTAAAAAAAGGCTAATTTGCTCAATTTTGTAACCAAAGAGATTTTATTTTTACCAATTTTTTTCTCTAATTCCTTTCCTACACTCCTTTCTCTTTCGCTCTCCCTCTCCCTCCCTCCCTTCTTTTCCTTTAATTGTATAATACTAAACAAGTAATCAGACACAGAAAAATTAACGATAAATAAAGAGTAAAATACGATTTATTAATAGAAGTATAGACCAATTGGTAAAAGGTTTAAAAATAGAAGGTTTAAGTATGTGGTTAAGCATAATCACTAAAGTTGGAAAAGGTGGAGCCTATAATTGCAATTGAACCAATAAAGGATGAGGTGATGGTTTGGAAATAAACCAAAATGTTTGGTTAGTGCTCCATCGTCAACCTTAATATTATCATCTTTTTTTTCTTTTCACTTCACGAATGTAATGTTTTCCTTCTATTGCCCCACCACTTAGGTTAAAATCTAGCAGTAGGTTTACAACTAGATACTTTCACATTAGCATACCACGCAATGACTCGGATGCTTCTCGCCTTCTCCTTGTTCAATATAAACAATTTAAAATATCTCGTGTGTTTGCAGCTGTGTGATTTAAATTCTTATTAAAATAAAATATAAGTGACGATATAGGAGAATCTACGGTATAAACTGTACAAGTAAAATCTGTATAGAAGTTTACTTCCTCTATTTGATGTTAACTAAAATATCTCGTGTGTTTGCAGCTGTGTGATCTAAATTCTTATTAAAAATAAAATATAAGTGGCGATATAGGAGAATCTACGGTATAAGCTGTACAAGTAAAATCTGTATAGAAATTTATTTCTTCTATTTGATGTTAATTAGAATAAGTTGTTTTAATCTGCGTTACTTTTATTTGACTTTAATTAAATAAGATTTTTAAACCTATAAATAGACGTAATCGTCTCTCATCTTGTATTATTCAAATTCGACATAGTGATTTTTTTTCTCCTCTACTTATGGTTTTTTTCCCAAAAGAGTTTTTACTTAAAATTTTGTGTTCTATTTTTTTCTCTTTCTTTACGATTCATTGTCATTATCGACATTCAATTTTAACATCGTATATGTATGTTGAAGTTATAAACGTAAGTACATTTCAGTCACGGAATAAGCATACTAACATCACATTAAATCATATCATTAAGCCAAGTTCCATATTAAGCGGTAAAGCATACTAAATAGCATTTTAACATATCATTACCAATTACCATATCATTAAATAATAATTACATACATCATTATTCTTTCATACATACATCATATCTCGTTTTTGTTAAACTATACATATTACAAGTCATCATACCAATACACCATTTTATTAACACATATCAAAATTCTGATACAACCTCAAAGTATTTATAATTTGATCTTATATGCCAAACATGTCACATTTCAATACTATATCATAACAGCGTTCCATTTATATATGTTTAGCTCTATTAATAGAGTGCTAACTCAATGATTAGATATATGGGACTATCCATCGCACTAATAAGCTCATAAGAGTATAATTATCCAATGCACCAAAGTACATATAGTATAGAGTTCGATGGCACCATATCATATCCCCCAACACATCAAGACACATAAGTACAAGGCCTAAAGGCATAAAACTCTATATCACATATCATTTATATTAATCATCATAATAACTCTACCAATTTGTCATATCATGAAAGTCATTTTTAAACCATTAAATCATAGTAACATATTTCATAACGTCAAGCAATTTATAAAAATTTCTTAAACTTAATTACTTAATAAATTAATGTAAAGAAAGAAAATTATATGAAAACAAACTAAAATCATCACGTGTCTATCGTTTTTTTTTTCTTTTACCTTATTTGTCAGCATTTTTGCCTTGACTCTAACAACATTAATCGATCCAAACCTTAATATAAAGTTAGATTCACACTCAACTAATAAATCATCTAAATTACCTCAAGTTAACTTCTTAAAATCCTAATCTTCAGTTTTCACATATCTCGTAATTATCCCCTTTGTATTTGATTCTTAAAATCCTAATGCGTTTGGCCTGCCTGCCTTAAACAGTCCAGAAATGAAAGTGTGAAAACAAAAATGCATTGCAGACCTTAAGAATAAAGACGCATTCGTACCACGTGGAGGAAGTTTTGTGAAGACATTATCGTAGGTGGCTGGTTAAGAAAAAAGCTGTCGAATTAAAATAATGGGTCCTTAAATTATAATGGGAAACATAATCATGGTGGTGGATACATTCAGGGTCAACCGCCAAATTTGAAATAATAATAACATAAACACTGTCACACTGTTTGCAAGTCGTGCCATTCCATCCTCACCAACTTATGAACAAGGGTGAAATGAGGAATATTTTCTTAGCACGAAATCGAATTACAAATTTGTATACGAATTATCATACCAATACACCATTTTATTAAACATATATCAAAGTTCTGATGCACCCTCAAAGTATTTGTTTGATCTCATATGTCAAACATGTCACATTTCAATACTATATCATAACCGCATTCCATTTATATATGTTTAGCACTATTAATAGAGTGCTAACTCAATGATTAGATATATGGGATTATCCATCACACCAATGAACTCGCAAGAGCATATTCATCCAATACACTAAAATACATATAATATAAAGTCCGAAGGTATTGTATCATATCCCCTAACACATCAAGACACATAAGTGCAAGGCCCGAAAGCATCAAGACACATAAGTGCAAGGCCCGAAAGCATAGAACTGCATAGCACAGATCATTTATATTACTCATCATAATAATTCTACCAAATTGTCTTATCACGAAAGTCATTTTCAAACCATTAAATCATAGTAACATATTTTATAACGTTAAGCCATTCATAAAAGTTTCTTAAGCCTAATTATTTAATAAATTCATGTAAAGAAAGAAAATCATATCAAAACAAACCAAAGCTGTCACGCGTCTATCATTTTTTTTTCTTTTACCTTGTTTTTCAGCATTTTCGTCTTGACTCTAGCTACATTAAGTGATCCAAATCTTAATATAAAATTAGATTCACACTCAACCAATAAATTATCTAAATTCAAACATGCTCTGCATAACCTCAACTTTAACTTTTTAGAACCCTAATGTTCGATTTTCACATATCTCATAATTATTCCTTTTGTATTTGATTCTAATTTTAGAACTATAATTTAAGGACTTCAAGCTACCCACAAACATGTTTATCGTCCATGTTCTTTTCTTTCTCTCTAAGCTTTCTAAGTACTCAACTATTAAGCATTTTTCTATCAAAATTCAAGCTTCAATCATGGCCATTAAGCATTTTCCTATCAAAATTCAAGCTTCAAGTGTATCGGTTCATACCTAGCTATCACCTAAAGTCATCAATTTCACTAAAGGTTCAAAGAAGACTTGCCTTTTTTTTATGAGCAAGCCACGGCAATGAAGAACTTCCATGAATTTTTTTTTTTCTTTCCTTCTCTTACTATGTTGAACCGAATGATGACGAAGGAATGAGTAGCTTCCTTCCTATATACTATATATTTTATAATTATTTAACTTAATTAATTATATAATCTAATGGCTAACAAGTAATCTTAGAAATGTTAGTTGCTATCCACGGCTCTTGTAACACCCTATACCTAATCCGATTGTCAGATCTGGCTACAAGGTTCTATGCTTCATATATATCTGAAATTTAACTAATACATTTTTTAATATATATTGTGCCATTCATGCACAATATAGTTATTATCAAAACACAATTATCTAATTGACCTCGCCACCTACATGAATTTAATTCAATTATGTAACTTTAATTTAATATACAAATTATTTCACAAAGTAACTTTAACATGATGAATATTTGCTTAGTTTTAAAATAATATTCTATTAACACTTAAACACAATTTCAACCATAATCCTAAGTTGGTTATTTTCATGCAGGGTTAATATGGCTTTATTAACCAACACCAAGGTGCCATTAATATGGCTTTAGTTAAAATTTAAAATTTAAATTTCTTTTCTTTCGGGCTGTTGGAAACAACTCAGGGACTTCTCGAATTTTCTGCGTTTCTTAAGACCTCATTTGTTTATTATTTGGGCCTAGAACTTATTTAGTTCTTTAATTTCTTTCATGTATAGTGATTTTATATTAATAAAGCCCAATTTGATTAGTTTTCAAAAAAAAATTGAAATTGAATCCCCAAAAAAATTCAAAATAAAAATTTACTAGTAAAATTCAATCAATCATATATACACGCAAAATTCAATATTGAATTAAAATATTATGATGAGTTTATCTTAGTATTAAAATATATTTTTTATTTATCTACTAGATAATCCCTTTACTTTAGATGAGCTAAAAGAAACAGTTTGGTGTTGTGATAGCTTCAAGGCCCCCGGACCAGACGGATTCAACTTGGGGTTCTTCAAAGCAACGTGGGATCTACTTTGCAAGTTTGCAAATGATTTCTTCACTAAAGGGAAATTTGAACCTGGCCTTAATTCTTCATTTCTCGTATTGATTACCTCAAAGATCACGGACCCATTAGCTTGGTTAGTTCGTTGTACAAAATTCTGGCTGAACTCCTTGTTAGAAGGCTGAAACTAGTTATGGGAAGTATCATCAGCGACACTCAAACCGCCTGCATAGCTGGACGTCAAATTTTGGACACAGTGCTTATAGCTAATGAGGTAATTCATTCAGTGAAAAGTATGAAGCGAAAAACAGGTTCTCTCATCATCAAACTTGATTTCGAAAAGGTAGTTGATTGTGTTAATCTGATCAGATGTGATCAAAATTTGATTTGATTAAAAAAATTAAAAAAAAAATAAATTTCAAATTAAATGAATTAAGTTATTCGAGTTATTCAAATTATTCGAGTCAATTCAATTTTTTTTTCAAATTTCGAGTTCGAATCGAGTTCAATTTTTAAATTCGAATAACTCAAATAATTTGAATAAACCGAATACCAGACTATAATATTTTACATTTTTACCCCAAACCTCTAAACTTTTAATATGCATACAACAAAAAGACCTAAAGACGGAGCCTCAGGATCATGGTTGAAATTGTGTTTAAGTGTTAATAGAATATTATTTTAAAACTAAGCAAATATTCACCATGTTAAAGCTACTTTGTGAAATAATTTGTATATTAAATTAAAGTTACATAATTGAATTAAATTCATGTAGGTGGCGAGGTCAATTAGATAATTGTGTTTTGATAACAACTATATTGTGCATGAATGGCACAATATATAAATATAAAATAATTATTTTATTTTAATATTTATAAATAATAAATTAGTTAACGAAATGTTTATTTTACACAAACGAAATTTAGTTTTTTTTTGTTATTTTCTAAAAATTTTCAAATTTTTTTTCTAAATAAAAAATTATTTATTTTATCAATGTTTTATAAATTGATTTATTCAAACCCAAAATCAATATTGAATGGTAAATTTTAATTAAAAAATAAAATTAGTGGCAAAATTCAAAATTAGATGTAAACAATATTTTAAAATTAAATCAATGATTAAATCGTGTAGACCACTCAACAATAATTAAAAAATAAAATTTATAGGAATTATTAAAAATTATAAAAGATGTCATAATCGGTTAAACAAGTTGAATAATTAATTTTATTATCTTGATTTTTTTTTTTTTCGATTCACAACAGTTTGTTCTAATATCTTATTATACATCACTAATCAGATAGCTGATTTTTAGTTCAGCCAATTAATTCGGTGAGATTCTAAAATTTTAAATATAAAGATATATTTACAAAATAAAATGACAACTATCAATTTCATTATTCACGTATGGCGACAATTTGCCCAATAACCTCTTCTTCTTTTTTCATTAATCCATGCTTTTTTAAGACAGACTCGTATGCCATTATAGCATGCATGAATGGAACAAACAACTCTCACCTTCCTTCTCCAATGCTCTCCTTGAATCCAGAAATATCTACTGGGGAGAGCATTGGTTTTTCTTACTCTTGATTCCATTGCTACTATGATCGGATGCATTGGATTTTTGAGATTCTTCATCCATGAAGGTGTCTGTTTTATCCTCATAATCCCCTGTTACATCCTTAAAATCGCAGTCAGTTAAATAACTTGGTTTTGTTGTAACGTTGCCCACTTCAGTATCTCCTACAAGCATAGCAATAACACGAGACATGGACGGTCGCAATGACGGTGATGCCTGAGTGCATAAAAATGCTACCCCTATCACTCGAAGAGCTTCGTTTTCATCGAACTCCGCTAACGTAGGATCAAGAAGGCTCAAGAGTTGGTTATTTTCATGCAGGGTCCATGCCTAGAGACATTTGTAGGAACAAATTAATAATGTGTAAGTCCTTTAAATTTTAATAGGTGCTTGAATAAATAGTATTGCAAAAGGGAAAGCTATCCTTTTGTATTACCCAATTAAGAAGATAAACTCTACCATCTTCTAATCTATTGTCAGAGTTTGGTCTACCAGTTATAATCTCCAAAGCAACAACACCAAAGCTAAAAACATCTACTTTCTCTGTAAGATGACCGCGCATTGCATACTCTGGTGCCAGATAGCCACTTCAAGATAATTACATTGCACTGGTAAATAATTTTTGCTAATAAAACTACTAAATCTAGCAATTTGGGAACATAAATTACATGCTACTAAGGTTGAAAGGTCTTACACTGTTCCAGCAGCGCGACTGGTGATATGTGTTTTCTTGTCATCATAAAGCTTTGCCAATCCAAAATCAGATATTTTGGGGCACAGCTCTGCATCAAGCAAAATATTGCTTGCCTTGACATCCCTATGAACAATCTTTGGCCTAGACTCCTCGTGAAGATAAGCTAGCCCTTTTGCAGTTAAAAGGCAAATATTGAAGCGAGTTGGCCAATCAAGATGCAAGTCCTTTTGTCCTGCATTAGTAGTACACAATGAATCTCGTACAGCTATTCAAAAAAAAAAAAATGGAAAGCACAAAATTTTATATTTGGCTTTTCTTGTACCCCAAAGTGCATGATCAAGGCTTTTGTTCACAAGATACTCGTAAACAAGGAGGCGCCTATTTCCTCCAATGCAGCACCCGTATAGTTTGACAAGATTACGATGTTGTACTGCTGATATGGTAGCTATCTCAGTAACAAACTGATCTTTCCCCTGGTTTGATGCTACTGATAGTTGTTTTACAGCTACAACTTTCCCATCTGGAAGTGTACCCTAAAGCATACTAGGATTTAGTAACATTGTGTAATAAATCATCCTCTCTTGGTAATTTAATCATTACATGACAAGCATGTCAGCATGCTAAAAATGATAAACACTGTTTACCTTGTACACAGGTCCGAACCCCCCTTCTCCTAACTTGTTTGAAGGATTAAAGTCTTCGGTGGCAGCTTTTAACTCGGAATAACTAAATGTGTTTGGTCTAGGGCTGATTCCAAGAAGCACTACAGAGCAAAGTAAAGCAATTAGCAACATGTGACTCAGAATAACCATAGAATATACAATATTTTATAATAAACTAATGCTCTTACCCTCATCATCATCATCATCATCATCATCTTCTTTTTCTCTCTTCATATAAAGAATTGAAAATATAAGTATCAAAGCCAATGCTACTACAGGAATTGTAACACCAGCAATCAATGCTGTGTGCTTCTTTTTTTTAGGATTGTCCGGTGGTAACCCACTGACAGTTGGTTTGAAATCTCAAGAACAAAATAGATGTATTAGGAATAGAGAAACAAAGATAGACACCTGAAACATTTATAACATGAGGATTCATAAGTTTAAGGTGTCTTACTTGGAGCAACACTAATAGCTGAAATGGCTGGACCGTAAGTACCGGTTGTTGGTATGCCAGTAGTTCCTTTACCAGCCCAAAACAGGTGAATTTCAAGATGGTTCCCAGTTACATTAGTGGTGAAATTCCTAATTATTGCTTTATTAACACCCCCAGCCTCCTTTGATATATCAAAATCCCTTAGTTGTCGGGTTCCCTGATGAAGCATTGATAAGCTAAGTATTTCTAAGTGTAAAACTATGGGAACATGATTGTGATCATAAAAACACTGCAGATAGAGGAAACGGAATGAATATATATCTATAGATGTTTACAGCCTAGAATGGTATGAATTTCTACATTAAACGACATATTACCTGAATATAAACGTCGAAAACACGCCTTCCGAGACTCTTCCAAGACTGTGAGGCAAGCTCCGGGAAACCAGTCTCTGCAAAGAACAATCTTACAGTATAAGACCCGTTCTCAAGGCCTAAGCCGTAGTATCTGAGTGATCCGGGGGATAGCCTTGAAGTCTCATACAGCTTCGGACTGTTGGTACCACTCACTGTTCCTGCGAAGTTTTGCACATACTGTTGAATTGGCCTTTCTGCAAACAAGCCTGCATTGCTAACCGCCCATTTTCGTATACTGGATATATTAAATGTTGCTGGGCCAAGTGTACTATTATCAACATCGAATGATATCCCATCAGCTATCATCGCTGGTCCACCACACTTGATCGAAAAATTTGCATCTGCCAATGCCGACATTGAAATATGTTAGCAGAGCATTAAGCATTGGTCTTGATTCAATCTTATAATTATGACTTCGCCAATAGGTACTGGTTCAAAAGTTTAAGCTAGTACATCGTGGAGCATTTCTAAAGCATGGGAAGCTTCTTTGGAGGCATTCTAATCCTGGTAAAAGCCTGAGGAATTTCAAAACAATTTCTTAATTAGGAACTTGAAAAGAATGCATCGCATAGCAGAGATAAAGCAAGCCTTTATTTTCATAAAGGTGAAAGAATTCTTCCAATGAAGTTTAGAAGGGAAAATCGAGTGCTACGAGACGATAACTCACCTATTGATTGAACTGTTAAATGTAAAGTTGTTGGCCACAAGGTTCCTACATAAAATTCCATGAAACAATATCTTGTTGGAATTGATTTGTAATTTATTCCTATTGTGCAATGCGATATGAACAATAAGAAAACAAGGTCCATTTGAGCACTAAAAAGGTCACAAGCTACAAAGTGGTGTTAAAATTAGAAAGCAAAGGTAAGTAAGTAAAGTATCCTGGATTAAGATGCATACAGCTGTAAGCGTGAGTTTACCCAAGAAGGCAAGTTTCCTGATAGAAAATTGTATGATAAATCTCTGCATAGAAAGTATATTAGTCAGCAACCTGACAGACTGTGATTTCTTTTTGATGGTTCACCAAACGGAAGAAGCTAACAATGGTTAACGTTCAGATGGTGGACATCTAAAACTAACATTATATGGAATAAGTTGATGAGATAGTGACTTACATGGTCGTAAGAGTTTCACTCTTTTGGCTGGGAATAGAACCTGACAGACCATTATTTCCAAGAAACCTAACCATTTCAATAGCATAAAAGAGATGAATAATGTTAAGTGAAAACCATAAGTCTTATGCTATATTTTCAATTCTTGATGGGATGGTTTTCTTTTTCTTCTTTTTTGTTGCTTACAAGTATTCAAGAGATTTCATAGTGAACAAAACACTTGGAATTCGGCCTGTTAAGTTGTTGAAACTCAAATCCCTGGAACAGAAAGAAATTTGAAACATGAAGCAAGCAAATACCATAGATTTTTAAAGCAGAAAAGTTTTAAATGGAACTTACAGATATTGTAATTCCGTGATATAAGATGGCAAATTACCAGTGAGCAACACATTTCTTAGAACCCTAGAAGAAAACGAAAAAATATATTAATTCCACAAATTTAGATAAAAACATTTCATCTTAGGAAACAAATTTAGATAAAAACATTTCATCTTTTTCCTAAGAAAAGAAAACATAAGAATGCAAGAAGTAAAGAGTGTGGTTAACTCACAAGTCGGTCAAGTTCTTTAAATTTCTTACGAAATCAAGAGAAGAAGAACTCCCGTTGTATATATATCGCCAATTCGCCTACATGATGTACGAGTATAAAAAACATGTCTATATGCGTAGATATATCACGCATGAATATGCAAACAAAGGGAGAGAGTCATTCGGTGGTAGGATTACTATCAGAAAAGCAAAATATCTCTACTTACAAAGAAGTCAATGAGGTTAGATTTCCTAAACTGGATGGTATTGGACCTTCGAAAGAGTTCCCTTGAAATCTCCTATATAAACATTAGGCTAGTCATATTGATGAAAAATTTAAGCAAAGTCTTGATGTCTGATTCAAGGAGAACTTAAATGAAGATTAACCAAGATGCTTTGATGAATTACAATGCTTTAAGCTTTGTCAAGTTGCCAAAAAAGTCTGGTATTTTGCCTGTGAAAGCATTATCAGACGCCCACCTGAAATTCAACACCGCTTACCACTCAATCCATTAGGGAGAAAAGGCAATTGGCAAGACCATGAGAGAGAAAAGGCAAGTCTTTCTTACACAGTTCGCAGTTCTTTAAGTTTAGCAAATGTTGAGGGGATCTCACCACTTAATGCACAACTGTTAATGTATCTGCCAAATTCATAAACCAATTGTTGTCATAATTTCAACGGGTAACTTGCAAAGACAATCATGTACATCCCCTACAAAGAACTAAAGAAAGTTAGAACTTACAATTCTCCAAGCTCAGCTAAATTACCAAGCTCTGGAGGCAATTTTCCAAAGATATCATTATTACCCAACGACCTGCATGATTTTGATCCAAATAAAAAATTTCTTTTAACAAGTGTTTGCTTAAAAATGGATTGTTTTATCCTTTGTAATGGTGATAAAAAGATTTTAGTGAGAGTTTCTTCAATTCTTACAGTAGGTATAGCTTCTTGAGATTTCCAAACTCCTTTGGAATAGTTCCAGAGAAATTATTATGAGCAAGTGAACTATACAAAGTAAAATAATTAAATAAATAATTCAAAGAAATAGGAATAGAATGATTTATTATTCTAGCATGTAGTCTGTCGTATAAAAAACAAAGTGGATTGGAAGGTGTTGAACCATAAAACAACTGAAATGCTTTTTATCATATCACAGTTAAGTACTCACAGTAAACCCAATCTAGACATATTTCCAATGAATGCTGGCAAAGGACCAGAGAAGAAGTTCCTATCCAGCTTCCTGTATCACCCAACAATACAAATGAGTTGCTGTCAAACTAAAAGACACATTGTAACCATTTGTATTCATTTGGTAAATTTTCAAAATGAATGTTATAGCTTATGAAGATGTAATGTAAGGAGAAAATAGAGGAAAAAGTAAAGATTATTCTTACAAGAAATCCAGATAAGGCAAATCCAAAAGTTCCTTTGGTAATACTCCTCGCTTATCTAGTCCAAATACCCTTCTGAGAAAAAAATTAAAATATTAGACTACCAATAAGAGTACCCATTTCAACTTTTTCAATTGTTATACTATAATGGCTTAAAAATATTGCAGAAGTGTGTGAGAGCAAGAAGCATACAGCCGAGTAATGTGGCAAACTGTGTTATCGTTGAAAGAACAATCACATGTGATAGCTGGGTTATTAGAAGGATCCTCAAATTCCGATAGACTTTGGGTAAGAGCAGTTCCACTGCATGGGTCTCCAGTGGTGTTCCATGATGCTACTGCTTGTGCATTCCATTGTTGGAAGATTGAGTTCAACGCCTTTACTATACCCAATTCATTAAACAATTAATTGAAGAGAAAAAAAAAAGGTAAAAATAAAATAATCATCATTTTAGGTGATTATCACTTTATCTGTAACACCACCTACTCGTTACCGTTGCTGGAATAGGGTACGAGGCATTACCAGAGTTTACTGGACATTTTCAAATAATTCCGAGTCATTTATTATTCATATTCTGAAAATAATCATAACGTCCCTCTATTGGGCCCTCAAAGCCCAAAACATACATTAGGAACCAACCGGGATTAAATCGGGATCATAGGAAATTTTTTGCAAAATCCTAAAATTTTTCTCAACTACAGAGGTTGCACGCCTATGTGGTTCGGGGACACGCCTGTGTGGTCAGGCCGTGTGGCCAACACGCCCATGTGACTTACCTCGCTCGAAGCCGTGTGGCTTCACACGCCTGAGTCCCTAGGCCGTGTAGTTAATTTTTATTTTCGAATTAGGTTGAGGATTGTGTGGCCAACATGCCCATGTGACTTAAATCGCTCCAGGCCGTGTGGCTTCACACGCCCATGTCCCTAGGCCGTGTAGTTAATTTTTATTTTCGAAATATGTGCAGGATTCATACGGCCATATCACATAACAAATCATTTCATAAGAAATTGCATACTGAAACCTTTTCACTCTTTCATAAGCTCAATTATATGTTCATCTAAGCACTTTCCATTTCAATGCACCTTATAATTAAACATATTATCATTCAACAAATAATTTGGCACTTGCCTAAACTTCAAGCAACAACATTGGTTAGCGTATTTTAATATTGACAAACTTATTTTTTCGACATGTCTCACTTGATTTTATTACTCGTCTTAACATACATAATTTTCCTTGTATCAACGTTTGTTTCTATTAAAAATATACTCATTAAGAATTTAAACATGTAAATTTAAGCCCCTAATTATTTTTCTCCAATTTTTTATGATTTTCCAAACTCAGAACAGGGGAACACGAAATTATTCTAGCCTTGTCTCACAAAATTTATTATAACTCATAATTTACAATTCCATTTCTTACATTGCTTCTTCTATGAAAAACTAGACTCAAAAAGCTTTAATCTCATTTTTTATTCATCCTATAATTCGATTTCTATAATTTTTGGTGATTTTTCAAAGTTAAATTACTACTGTTGCCCAAAACTATTTTAGTGCAAGATATTAATTACCATGTTTATCACACCCTTATTTTCTTTCTCTACACTATTTCTCATCACTTTCTCTTATTTTCTCTTCACTAACATATCAAGAACATAGGACCATATATAAGAAAACTTTGCATGAACATCATTTCCATACTTTTTCAATAATATCAAACTTAAAAATATATTAAAACCTTGATGTTCTTACCTTGTCATATTGATTTCAATCTTTAACTTGATTTTTCTCTCTCCTCCAGCTTCTATTTCTTGAATCCAACTTAATATTCTAATTCCCCATAGTCTCCTTAACATTTTTCTCTCTTGGTAGCTATGAAAATTCTTTTGATTTCTAGGTGAAAATGGTGAATTTTTTTGTAGAAGGACCAAATTGCAAAAAAAGTAAAACTTTCTTTCTTCTCTTCTCCTCTAACGTGAAATGCATGGAAAGATGATAGAAATTCTTCATCTTTCCTTCCTTATATACTAAATAAATAATAATAAAATATCTCATTAAAATATTAATAAAATAATATTTATCTAATTAAATAATTATAAAATATCATCAACATCATTATTACTTTCTAGATTTCTCTCTCTTCCAATTGACCATTTTTCCCATTGTGATCTTTTAAATTTTCATTCTTGAATCATCACATAATTTGGTAAAATTACGATTTAGTCCCTCATAATTCTTTACCTATTCAATTTGGTCCTAATTCATCCATTTTTCTTAATTTCTAGATCATTCCACCCTTAAAATATTTACACTATTGATCCTTTAATTTTTGCATATTTACACTTTAACCCCTCAAGTTTTGAGTATTTACTCTTAGGCAACAAAACTTTTCTCACTTTTACCATTTAGTCATTTCTGGAATTAATATATCATGATATACTTCCCAATGTTTTCATAACTCCAAAATTTTCCTTTTTGTCGCTTTATTTCCTTATTGTACTATATCAAAGATAATATTTTACAGTAAAAATTTTCGGAGCATTATTATCACATGTGTAATTAAAAACTTTTAATTTAAATTAATAATAATTTCATGTCTTAGTTATGGGTTCAGGAGTCTATTTAGTAGGTGTATTTAATAAAAAAAAATCCGTGACATTCAAACTAAATTAAAGTAAAATACTATTTTAACTTAATATTTTCTTTACGCGGATGGAAAATTCTCTGGAATTTGGTGATAATGTTCTTCAACTGGAAGTCGACGATGGAGATGGGTCTCGGACGGAGAATGATAGAACTACTAAGAAAGTCCGGTTTAAAGAAGGTATTTCTGAGGCAGATACGAATATGATATTTGAGTCCGCTCCAAGCCCCAAGATATCCTGGAAGGATAAACTTTTGGGGGCTAATCCAGTTACATCGAATGGGGAAGAGATGAATCCATGCAGAGGCGCCAACGAAGATGATATCGAATTCCTTGAGGGAGATATCCAAAGATCAGTAGTTAATGGTATACCTGCCATAGATTTCTCGGAGAGGATTCAACAAATTCTTTTCAAAGAAATGGAGTTAACATTGGTTGTTAAATTACTTGGAAGGAATATCGGATATGGGGCTCTCTCTAATAGAATCAACAGTTTATGGAGTCCATCCAAGCCATTCCATCTTATGGACATCGAGAACGGGTATTATTTGGCTAAATTTCAATCCATCGATGACTATTCTAAAGTTCTTACTCAGGGGCCGTGGCTGGTATATGGTCAATATCTAACTGTCCAACCTTGGACAAAAGAGTTTAACCCTCTGCAACCATATCCAAGTGTGGTTTTGGCCTGGATACGGTTACTAGGACTCCCGGGATTTCTATACAAGAAAAAATTCTTGAAGAAATAGGAAGAACTATAGGGAAAGTTGTCCGCTTAGACCTTAATACTGATAGTAAAACTAGAGGCAGATTCACTAGAATGGCCGTCTATATCAATTTAGACAAGCCTTTGACTGGCCAAGTTTTGGTAAACTGCATGAAACAAAAGGTTGTTTACGAAGCGTTACCGACGATTTGCTTCTCTTGCGGAAAGTACGGTCACACGAAGGAATTATGTCAGTTGGCGCAAACGAATTTCTCACCGGAAGGTGCCTAGTCGACGGTCAACTTGACAGAAGTGGAGAAAAAAGACGAGGCCGAAATCTTTGGTCCGTGGATGGTAGTCGAAAGGAAATCCTGAAATTTACGGAGTAATAAGTTTTCCAAACGTGATAATAAAGGAAAAGGAATTTCCGGATCCAGATTTGAAGCTCTAATGGATATGGGAAAAAATGGAGTTTTAGAAATAGAGGAAAATAATAAGGAAGATGAGGAAATAGCTAAATTTCGGGTTAATCCAAAAGTCAGCCTGCATGAAATGAAGCTGAAGCAACTTTATCGGGAACGTTCCAGGGACATTAAAAACTCACAGCTGGAGGGCACAGGCTTTAACAGTGGAGCGTGGGAAATGTTTCAATAAATGCTAAACTTTTGGCTTCCTTTAATGGAACAGCAGACCAAAATTCTTTAAATGAAGCTAATGGACGTGGAACAGGTGGCCCACCTTATTCTAAAGCTTTAATAAATCCATCAAAGAACACAGTTCAATCCAGCATTGTGGCAGACCCGTCAAGCCCAAAAGCAAATTCCTCCATTACCGAAAAAGGGAGCAACCTCTTACACCCTTCTATTTCTGTTTTAAATTCTAATTTGGCTAACGATACCGCAGGTTCGTTTGGGAATAATGGTATTTTATCGTTATTACAAAATTCATGCACTAATCCAATTTTTGATCACCAGGATTTAAATTATAATGGTGGACAAGTATTGGCTGACACTTCTGGAATGCTAATGCCAAGCATGTCTGAAGCTAAGACAGATTTACCTAATGCTGATCTAAAAAGTAAGAAGCACACGGTCGTTTCTTTTAAAGAGAAAGGACCAGTTGAAGACGTGATTAAAATTCGGACATCAGGAAAATTAATGGGAGATAAGGAAGGGAATTTCCGGGCTACTAGGAAAATTATTAAAAATACGTATGGAAAGGGGAATATTTCAAAATTTAGAAATTCCACTAAAGTTCCATTGAGCGATTCTATTTCTAAATTGGCTAAGTCGGTCTCCATTCTCAAAAAGACGGACTCAGATGCATCTGTTTCAGAATCTGGTAAAGCAGTTTAATTTGTTGCTTTTGCAGGTTATACTTGTTCCTTGAATTTGTTTTTTTGGTGTGTCTATTTTTCTTGTCTAAGTTTAGATGAATTTTAATCTGTCTATATTTTCTTGGAATTGTCAAGGTTGTGCTAGTAGTAAATTTCTCCAAGCTTTTCGTGAGTATAAGAATGAATATAAACCTGACATTGTGTGTCTTCTGGAACCGAGAGTCAGTGGTCAAAAAGCCTATTCTATCATTGATAAATTGGGTTTTGAACGTTCTCATCGCATTGAGTCTATTAGATTTTCTGGAGGCATATGGGTTGGGTGGAAGGATGATATCTCCATCAGTATTATTCATAATCACCCTCAATTCATACTCATTCGTGTTCAAAGCATTACTATTAATGATGATTTGTTTATTTTTGTTGTCTATGGTAGCCCTAACAGAACTAAAAGGAAATCCCTTTGGAATGATTTATTGGATGTTATACCCAGAAACCTTCGCCATGGATGATTTTGGGTGACTTCAATGCTATTCTTTCTCCTAAGGATAAAAAAAGCATTCATTCAACAGGTAAGAGGTGTAAATTCTTTGGTAACTTTGTTGATTCTTGTAATTTGCAGGATCTTCGATTTATAGGGCCGCATTATACTTGGCAAAGAGCAAATACGTCCGAGCGTTTGGACAGGGCTCTGGCAAATGATGATTGGATTTCTGTCTTTCCTCATTCTCTTGTTTATCATCTCCCACGCATCAAATCAGATCATAGGCCTATCATCCTTAAAACTAATCCTGAGCTCAACGTCCCTAGAGGAAGACCGTTTTGTTTCCTTGCAGGGTGGACAAAGCATGCAAATTTTAAGGATCTAGTTTCAAAACAGCTGGAGATACCCAGGTAACATGGTTGAATCTTTATCTAATTTTACCTCACATGTCAAAGAATGGAACAGGTCCACATATGGCTACATAGGCACTCAGAAAAAACAACTTCTGAAATCTCTTGGGACAATTCAAAAAGTCTTGGATCAATCGAATTCCAGAAGACTAACAAATTTGGAGATGGAGGTCCGAGATGAGTTGGAAAGTGTGCTAAATCACGAGGAGCTTTTATGGAGACAAAAGGCCAGGTGTGATTGGCTTCAATTTGGGGACCGAAACACTAAATTCTTCCATAGTCGTACAATACAAAGGAGGAAATTTAATCGAATTTTGGCTTTACGTATCGGTAATGGGGAGTGGTGTTCAGAGCAGACTACTCTCAGGGAAGAAGCTGTCAAGTTCTTTGAGGATCTCTATGGAGAATATCCAGAGCCCATGTCGGATATTCTTTCTAAAATCTTTTCCAGCCTCAAGGAGCAGGATATTGACTTTCTCAATAAGCCAATTCTGAATGACGAGATTAAGAAAGCCCTCTTCGATATGGCTCCTTTAAAAGCTCCGAGAAGTGATGGTTTTCATGCACACTTCCAAAGTCAATGGGATCTAGTTGGAGAAGCGGTTTGTGAGTGGGTCCAAGGTATCTTTGCTGGTAATAAAATCGAGGAAGACTTAACAACATTCTTATTGTGCTTATTCCAAAAAAGGATCATCCTGAAGATTTTAGCCAATTTCGGCCAATCAGCCTTTGTTCAGTTTTGTATAAGCTGGTGATGAAGGTGATCGCTAATAGGTTCAAAGTGGTGTTTCCAAATTTCATCTCTCAAGAACAAGCAGGGTTTATTGCGGGAAGGAACATACCAGATAATGTTATCATTGCCCAAGAAGTTATCCACTCCATGCGTAGTAGAAAAGCTGGCAAAAATTGGATGGCCATCAAGCTAGACTTGGAAAAAGCTTATGACAGGATCAGTTGGGAATTCATTAATGCATCACTTGTCGTAGCCGGAATCCCCGAGGGTCTTAGAACGGTCATCATGAATGCTATCTCCTCCTCCTCTATGCAGATTCTTTGGAATAAAATTCCATCTAGGTCGTTTAAACCTGTTAGAGGAATTCGGCAGGGGTGTTCTTTATCACCCTATCTTTTTGTACTTTGTATGGAATGGTTAGGGTATTATATTAGGGGGAAATGAGGAAAGGTAGATGGCACCTTATTCGGCTATCAAGATCAGGTCCAGATATATCTCACCTTTTCTTTGCAGATGATCTTGTTATTTTTGGTAAAGCTGAGATAGGCCAAGCGCATGTGTTAAAAGATATTCTTAGACATTTTTGTGAACTCTCTAGTCATAGAATCAGTTCAAGGAAGAGTAATATGTTTTTCTCAAAGAGTGTTGACACCAGTTTAGGGGATCGGATCAGTCAGTTTTTTGGGTTTCAAAAGGTTCTCAACCTTGGAAAATATTTGGGGGTACCTCTCCTTCACGATCGTGTTACCAAAAGTACTACCAACTTTGTGATTGATAAGGTTAGAAGCAAACTTCAAAATTGGGACGCTTGAAAACTTTTCTTTGCATGGCGCATCACCCTCGCTCAGTCGGTTCTGTTGGCCATTCCTAGCTACTTTATGCAGTCCTTAGTAATCCCGAAAGGTGTATGTGATGAGATAGAAAGGATTGCAAGACAATTTATTTGGGGAGGATCGATTGGCAAATCGAAACCCGCGCTGATTGGTTGGGAGTCCATATGTCAGCCCAGGAATTATGGAGGGCTCGATTTTAGATATCTTCATGATCATAATATTTCTTTTCTCATGAAGATTGGTTTTAATCTTGTCTCTCGGAAGGACGATCTTTGGGTTCGGGTGCTCTGTTTAAAAATATGGCTGGAAGAGTCAGTTACCGGAGTCTATTCATAGAAGTCATTGCTCTCATCTTTAGAGATCTCTCTCTAAGGCGTGGCCTCTCATTAGTGAGAACCTCTTATGGTCTGTTGGGAATGGTGAAACTATTCGAGGTTGGAAAGACAATTGGATACCTAAAGTTGGGCCTCTGTTGTCTTATGTCCCAGCACATAGTAGGCTCAATTTGGATAGCACTCTGAAAGATTGGGTCCTACAAGAAGGTTCCTAGAATACTGACATGCTTAGCATCTGGTTACCTGAAGCCATTATTAAGCGCATATTAAGTATTCCACCGCCTCATCCTGCTGGGGGCGAGGATAGAATCATTTGGGCACGCACCGAGTCAGGATCTTTCTCTATTCGCAGTGCTTATAGGTCTCTTAAGGATAATACTTGGAGACCCAAAGATGACATTTGGAAGATCATATGGAAGTACCAAGGACCTCAGAGAGTTCGGCTTTTCCTTTGGCTTGTGGCTAATCAGAGAGTTCTCACTAATTCAGAAAGGTTTAGGAGAGGATTCAGACAAAGCAGTGCGTGTTCACGCTGTGGTCACGATTTGGAAGATATCATGCATGTCCTTCGGGATTTTTCGACTGCCAAGGAAGTTTGGATGCTCGTAGTTCCGCTAGAAAAACAATCCAGGTTCTTTTCTGACTCTATGCTAAATTGGTTATCTACTAATCTCTCTTGTCATCTTAAGTTGCAGGATAAGGGTATTACTTGGTCATGTCTTTTCGGGATACTAGCTTGGAGATTATGGAAGAACAAGAATCTTTTCATTTTTCAAAACATCGATTGGACTTCTCTCGAACTTATTAAATCCTCCCTCAGTTGGGCACAAAACTTTGAAGCCTTTATCACAAGACCCAAGGCCAATGTTATTCCCCTGGGGCATCAACAACATTGTTCTGACAATTGGGTTTTTCTTTTCTCCGATGGAGCACTGGCGAGAGACTTTGGAAATGCTGCAGCAGGTGGAGTGGTTCGGGACCGGGATGGCAACTGGGTGCTAGGGTACACGCATTATCTGGGAAACTGCTCACCATTGGAAGCTGAACTCTGGGGTATCCTGGATGGTGTGTTCATTTTAATTAACAGAGGTTACAAGAGGGTCAAAATTCAATCCGACAACCTTGAAGTGGTAAGGATTTTGTCCACAGAGGATATGGTTGATTCTGGAAGTACGCTTATCAGGAGAGTTAAAAGATTTCTGTTATCTGAAGATCAATGGGAAATCAAGCATATTCCAATGGAGAATAATTTATCTGCAGACTAAATGGCGAAGATTGGACTTTCTTGGCAGAATTAGCTCTGGATATTTGAAGTTCCACCTGATTCAGTGGCTACGATTTTCCAACATGGTAAAAGCTTTAATGTCTCTTAGGAGACCTTAGTTTCTTTTCTTTTTCACCAAAAAAAAAAAAGTAAAATACTATTTAAAGATAAAAAAAATAATTGAGAGATTAATTTTAACTATATGTATAATTCATAGGAATATTACCATGTATCAAGTCGGTAAAAATACCACAAAATTCTTTATATTATATTTTGAATTGTATTTTAGTTTCTTTATTGAAAAAATGGGTAAATTAGCTCTTGTAAAGTTGGTGTTTATACATAAGTTATAATAACAAGTTTATCCCTCAACCTATACACAATTATTCAATTTGACCCCTATTCTTTTATTGAAAGTAAATTAAAAATTTTTAAACTAATAAGACTAAAAGTCAAAAAGACTTTATAACAAATTAAAATTCAATTAAACCCTTTTAAATTTTAAAAAATCAGAAAATTTATAAACAAAATTTATAACAAAAAAGTTATAAAAATTTTAAATTTATAAATAATTTTATGCCCATAATTATCTGGCTTTTGTATTATTATTTTCAAGGGATAAAATACGGTGACGTTTCACTTCGTTTCCCTTTATCTTCATAATGATCATAATTCAATTTTCATAATTATATTAATATTATTGAACTTTAAAAAATTTATTATTTAATATTTTCTTTTAAACCCCACCTAGTGCGAGGAAACTAGTGAATAAATTTTTTGACAGCTGCAGTAGCACTTTGAAAATTAACCCAAATTACTTGTGTAAGCTAGCATATAATATATAGAAAATTAGTTATTAATATGGGTAAATTTTTGTTTTAGTCATTTAATTAAAAAGAGTTATAATTTGATCATTAATTATTTTTTTATCACCTATTTTTAATAAAATTATCATCCTATTATTAAGTGGCACTTTTTTAATTAATATAATAATAATTTTAGTCCTCAACTTTTATAATTTCTATCAATTTAACTTTGATTTTATATAAAACTTATAATAAAAAAAACTCAAATTTATTTAAGAATTGAAAAATCTATATTAAAACTCTAGAAAAATAAAAACATAACAAAATAATAATAAAAAAGTTAAATCATTACATGCTTCCTCAATATTTCTCGAAACCAAATTAATAATATCTTCAAGTTGAGTTTCATATCCTTTAAGAATATCCAGAATTGATATTACATAGTCTTGTGAACCTGACTTTGATGCTCTTTTTTAGCCAAAAATACAAAATATACCATAATTTTTTCCAAACTCAATTTAAATTTTCAATTTTTTAAATTATTTTTCAAAACCCTAATTTTAAAAACAAATTATATTTTGATTTTTTTTTCTTTTTCTTATGATAAAGAAACTACGTCAAGAAACATAAAAGGTAAAAAATAGAAAATCAATATTTTTATTTTTTATGTTTTTTTTTAGAATACATAAAAGGTAAAAAATAGAAAAATCAATATTTTTATTTTTTTTATGTTCTTTTAGAGAATGGATATTCGATATTTTTATATAGATAACACAAAGAGAAATTTTGGAGAGTTTAAAAGCAATTCTCCCTTTCTTTCTCTCCCTCTATCTGGTTTTAAAATTATTACCTACTTTTATTTAAATTCTATTTTTAGAATTTTCTAACTTTTAAAATGAGAATTTCAATTTTTTATCATTGTATATATAATCAGGGTAAAATTAAACAAAAAAATATAAAAATTAAGTACTAAAATTGTAATTCCACTTAATAGTCTTGTGAAAAAAAATAATTTCGAAAATGTTGATAGTTAAAATTATAATTTTTTAGTTAAGTGACCAAAATGAAAATTTATTCATAATTTAGTGACCAATGGTGCAGTTTACCATAATATATAAAGAGAGAGAGAGAGAGAGAAGAAAACCTTCGGAAGGATCGGTGGTGGCGTTAGTCTGGGCAGTAATGGATTGACTGCATGAAAACAAAACCACCAGCACCAAGAAGAAGAAGTAATAGAGCAAGCCTTTCCAAGAAGATGTTACTCGTGGCTTCATCCTCAACCTTAAGATTATCTTCCTTAATTTTCTTTTTCCCTTTCACAAATGGTTCTCATCATCAGTTATCACCACTTATATTAACAACTAGTTTATTGACTTTTAGCTCAATTTGGGCCCGCTATAAATTTTCTGTACTATTTTAAGCTCATCACTCACCGACGAAAATGGCAGCAACTTTCCTTATGCTAGCAAGTTGACGGGATTCTTCCTGTCCCAATATTATTTTATTATTGAGCAATGACTTGGATGCTATCGTCTTCGTCTTCGTAAACGTCAACGCCAACCTCAATAATTTTTATAGATAGTCACTTAATTATTAAATAATTTTATTTTTAATATTTATAATTGAAAATTTGTAATTTAAACACTAATATTACATAATTAGTTTGTTTTTATTATTTCCGTTCAAAATTTCACCTAATATTTATATTTTCAAGTTTAAACCTAATAAAATTCAAACTTCAACTGTACCCTAAACAGGTTCATTTATTTTTTTCATTTTCTTTGTTTGTTGGTCATACTTTTTTTCAATTTGCAGAGGGAATTGAGCTGAAAATTAGAGAAGAGGAAAATCATAGTGGGTAAGTTGAATAGTTGATGTAGTATAAGACTCCTTCGGATACCATTTCACCCCTAGTTAGATGGAATCAACAGTGTCTATACCTTTTAAACGGTGAAGTAACTCTTTTTTTACACCTGTGATGAACTGTGGTGGGGTAATTGAATTGCACCACACCCCTTAATTTTGGCTAGTGCTTTATGCTCGACAGTAAGAACTAGTTTGACAATATTTTTAAAAAGTACTTTTGAAAAGTAACGTGGAAAAGTACTTTTAAAATGTTTTGAAAAGTTTAGTTGTTTAGTATTACTGTCAAAAAGTACTTTTAAGAAATAAAATTTTTATTTTAGACATGTTATTATCAAGAAATAAATATGCATTTAAATAAAATTTAAATTAGTTAATATAATTATATTTTAATAAGAATATAAAAAAATTACTATAACTTGTTAATATTTTAATATATGAAATATAAATTTTAAATATTTTAAGTAATAAATATTAATTACTTATAAAATTTAATTAGATATATAAATTACATTTTAAATATTTAAATATAACCATTAAATATTTGTAATTAGTATTTTTAAAATATTTTTTTATTTTTAATTAATGATTTTAACACATTTGTAATTAAGTACCAAGAAAAAAAAGGAAAAAAATTATGTTATTGGAGGGGTGAAAAAGTAATTAAGCACTAAAAGTGCTTTTGGGATAGGAAAAGTTAAAAACTTTAGCTTCTCCTTTGAAAAGCACTTTTAAAAAACTAAAAATTCTAGCCAAAAACAGTTTGTTCTACACAGTTTTTTTTCAAAAATACTTTTGGAGCCAGAAGTGATTTTTTTAAGCACAGAAGGACAGGCCCTAAATATATTCCGGTAGAGAATTGTTTTACAAAAATAACCTTTTTTGAGTCAATTTTTTAAATAAAATAAATTTTATTATTATATTTAATAATCTCTTTTATTCTCAAATTATTATTACAGTTGAATTTAAATTTAAGCATATATTTCACCACTATTTCTAATCTCATTATTATAATATTCAATTTCACCATTATTATAATTAATTTCAAAGTTACCATTATTTTTAACCTCTCCAAACTAAACCTAAATTAAGTAATCACCAAAGCTGAAGGATTGATGTAAAGCACCCACTGACGTGTGAGATTGTGATGATGGATATGCTAAGGATAGACCTAATAATTAAATGGTGTTTCAACAGACAACATGATGAAGACAACCCCATTTGGGAAGAAAAAAGGTTTTAGATTAGAATGGATGGATGGCCCCCGTTGGATTGTTTGATGTGGTCCTTATATTTTCAAAATGTCCAATTAGTCTTTTGCATTTTATTTTCGCTTATTAAAGTGGTCCTTGATTCTAATGGTGTTAACTTTTTAACTGATATGGCACATGAGCCAATTAAAAGAGGACATCTGTTCCTACTGTTGACTAAATTGATCAGAGGCATCTAAGCAAATTGTCCATTTTATTTTTATTTCTTTTAACAAAATTAAATTAAAACTAAAAAACATAAACTTACTTTTGTAATTTCTTCCTTTCTTCTTTTCACGATGGTTGTTTTGTACTCTTCAATCTTCTCAGCCACCATCAACCGAAACCACTGCAACGGTGTCGCCTTCGAACTAAATAATGCCACTGGACAGTTCCTTCTCGTCTCCCCTTCTTAAATCTCACTTTATATGTTTAAGAAATCCTCACAAGTGCTACTAAATCTCTTCACAACTTTTGGAACTTCAATCTTTCGATCTCCTCCATGCACCGTCCGATCTCCATCCTTTCAAGACCCCAGCCTCGCCGCAAGTCTCTCCCCCTTTTCTTTGTGTAATTTGTGTTCTTATTTTTTTTCCTTTCCTTTTTTTCATGGGAAATTAAGCGAAAAATATGAATTTTTGAATTTGATGAGTTTTTATTTTATTTCATAAAAATGGAAAATTTGCGACCTTATTTAAGGTTTTTTTTTTTAATTTTGTTTCATGTTTTTAGTTGCAGTTCTTTGAAATAAAAATGGTGTTCATAAAGATGGAAAATGGTCATCATGAATAAGATGAAGGTAAAGGCCATGATAGGGATAACAAAGCAAGCGTCCCATTTGTTGTCACTGTTTCAAAAAAAGATGGTCCAAATTTGATGAAGGCCTTGTTTGATGCGTGTGAGGATTTTTGTTCTTAGATGATTAGGACTTTTTGACGAGGTTTATGCAATGAAATTGTTTCCGGGAAAGAAAGAAGAGAGAAAGCAGAGAAAATGAGAGGAAAACGAAATAGAAAAAAATATAAACGAAATAGGAATTTGATTTATTGTATTGATTTATTGTATTTTTGAAATAAAATATTTAAATTTAAACTTTTTTTATCATGTTTTTAATTAATTTTGAGGGGAAAAACTGTTAAAAAAAAAAGAATAAAGAAAAAGGAAATAAGGAAACAATGAAAAAAAAAGGTATAATTGTTCAGAGGCCCTTGAACTCAGTCAATGAGTCAACACTTGTACACGTGGTGGAATATCATTGGACAAAAGAGCCATGTCAGCAAAAAAACCGCAGTTAGGGCCAGGGGCTATTTTAATAAACGAAAATAAAGTACAGGAGTTTAATTGAACATGTGAAAGTTTAAGGGCTGCATTTAGAACAAAATCCTATGTACAGGGGCCATCCATGCCATTAACCCTATTTTTCTTATCTAACGAAGATATTTAAATTATATATTTTTTTTTATTTTGAATGCTTAAATTTTTTTTTATAGTTCAGTGAATATTGCAGTTATATAAGTCCACTCTGAATCACCCCTTTAATTGAACACCTTTTCCTTACATTCAACAACACGTGGAAATTGGAAGCCGAACGTTGACTGACTTTAAAGCGCCCGCCAAGCTAAAACCCCCTACCAAATTAAGAAAGTAGAGGGATGAGTTCGCAAATTTTCTCTTTACTTTTTAAAGTGTGACCGGAATTTTGTGATGAAAATGGAAGGTTTTTTTATAAAAATGACTCAAAACTTTAGATTATTTATAAAAATGGCTCATTTTGAAAATTATGTACTTAATTGACTTATTTTAAACCGTAAATATTGGTGACGCCATTTCTATTGGCGTTATCACCTCCAATTTAAAAGATAATATTTTTATGGGTATCGTTGTTGCTATTAGTGTCATTGGACTAAAGTATAATTATATAAAAGTTTTAAAGTTTGAAGTAATTACCTTTTTTAATTGGACGAAGAAGTGGTGACGACATTTCTCCAACTGCACCAATTAAATGCTTTTAAACTTTTGGTCTATTTTCATATTAGGTCTGTCCCTTTTTAAAATTAAATTTAAATATCCCTTAAAAATATAAGAATAAAAAAATAAGCCCTTCTCAATTTTTTTTTTAAAAATAAACTTGAAAAACTATATAAAATTCTTATTTAAATTACCCAAATATATCCCTCAAGAATTTTCCTCAAGTCAAAAATAAGAATTCTTGAGGAATATATTTGGGTAATTTAAATAAGAATTTTATATAGTTTTTTAAGTTTATTTTTTTAAAAAAATTGAGAAGGGTTTATTTTTTTTTATTCTTATATTTTTTAAGGAATATTTAAATTTAATTTAAAAAAGGATATGCAAATAAACCAAAAGTTTAAAATGAATGGGGTCACCACTTTTTCCATCAAATTAAAAATGATACTTGCTTCATCATATCTCTGAAATTTTTATATAATTAATTTTAGTCCGATGACGCTAATGATAATAAAGGCACCCAATTTTTTTTTTTAAATTGGAGGTGGTGACGCCAATAACAATGGCGTCACCGATGCTTACTATTTAATATGATATTCACGCAAATAATTTTTAAAGTGGATTATTTTTATAAATAACCAAAAGTTTTTAGTATTTTTATACAAAAGTCAAAATGGAATGAATCAACATGGATTGCATTTTTGTCCTATGCTTTTAACTTTTCTTTTCCTTCTATTATGGTGGCTATCCCTGGACTTCTCCACCATGAAGAATGTGTTTCCCATTATGATAAATGATATTGTTAGGTAAAATCACTATAAGATATCTTGTATTAGAAATTAAATTATATTTTGCTCTTTTTATTTAAAAAATTAATACATTGATCTCCATATATTAGACTAAAGAGCAAAATAGTTTTTTTTTTGTAAAAATTTCATCTATTTATATTGTTAAAAATTAGCGTAGCTGATAGAATAATCAGACTATGACACATGACATGCCATATGTACCTTATACAGACATGTAGAGACCAGTTTTTAAAAGTAAAAATAGATGATTTTTTTAACAAAAAAAAACTAATTTGCTTTTTAATCTAATGTATAAGGAATAGTTCGCCCATTTTTTTAACAGAAAAAAGCAAAATATAATCCAGCTCTTAATACAAGAGCCTCTATAATATTTTTATCAGATATCCCTATAATTCAACAATTTCATTTTCTAAGGAATCCGTAGTTCTTCAACATATGAAAGCAATCCCTTAGCTCAAATGCCACACTCTCGTGAAGGCAAAAAGGAAAGAAAGCTACAATTTTTCCCAAAAACATTTCCTTGCAAACCGCAGTACCAGTTATGAACTGATTCGTGCAAGCCTTTGACGTGATAAGATAAAGCCAATAAACATAACGTTACATCATCCATAAATGGGTAGGCAAAATTTGAGCCCTGGTCAGCTCTACATTCACATTAGCTTTGAGCGTAAAAGCGTAAAAAATATTATGGAAGCCAAAATTTTACACGATTGATAATATTTTAATTTTTTATTAGAAAAATAATAAATTAATCTTCGTATTTTATATGAAAGGATGTTGTTAAATGCTTGTGTTGCAATTGACATATAATACACCTGTCTATGAGTCAGGTCATTTGGCTCAGTGTGAAGACTCGTTTGAAAAGTGGGAGAGTTCAGGTAAAAATATAAAGCCGAAAAATGGGCTTGGGTAAAAAAATAAAGCCCATTTAAAAAACAGACGGGCTTCATGTAAGGTTTTTTTTCCCAACCCAATCTAGCCCAAATATACAAAAAAAAAAAAAAAGAGGATCCTTTTTTTATTTTCTTGTTATTTTTTAATGTTTTGTTGTAACTTGTTTTATTTATTTATTATGTTACTAATATTTTATTGTTATTATTTGAATATTGTATAACTCTTGTTTTAATTTATAGGGAAATATTTATTTTAATATTTTTAGTATTTTTGATATATTATATTTTTTTAAATTTATATATAAAATAATTAATACAGAGGGCTGAGGTGGAGTTTTAGTATTTTATCCAAATCGAATTTAGGTAAAAATTTAAGTCTATTTTTCAGGTCGAGCCCGAACCTACCAATCGAACCTGAAATTTTAGCTCAACCCGGTAATATATAATAATGACTTGAAAGAAGAAATAATTAATCAGGAAAATGAATTAAAAATTTACTCAACCCAAATTATTTAAAAAAAAAAAACCCATAATAGGGTTTGTCTACTTGTCCAGCTTAGTTTCAACTTGTGGGGCCTTAAACTCCGAAGCCCCAACTCCCATTTCCTTCGGTCTGATCCATTGTCACTTGCTTCTATTAACTGAGCCCATTTGTCGAGTGTGGTAATCCTATTGTATTTGAATGAGTATTCCCACTAGTTAAGCCATCATTATCTACATTCGAAATCTCCTCCTGGATATTAGCTAATAAACAAAAATTTGATCCCCCAATTATACCGCCTAAATTATCTCCTAATTCCAGCTTTCCTTTTCCCCAAGTCTCCTAGGCCGTTTCTCGACCACCATCCACAACCCCTAACTCTCTTTCTCGAACGGGCATATGGCTCACAAGTTTCCTAGCCCGTTTCCAAAAATTAGATCAATGGAATGTCGTCTATTATATTTGTGACAACGTAAGTCTCTTAATTTGTTTCCGAGAATTAGATCGATGGAATGCTATCTAATGTATTTTTGGCAACGTAAATCTCTTAGCCAGTTTCCAAAAATTAGATCGATGGAATATCGTCATTTATATTTATGACAACGTCACCATCAATAAGATCTATATCCTCACCCAATCATTTCATTTTAGATTGGTTGTTACTTGATACTAAATTCATCAAGTATCTCTAAATGAAGCACAACTCCCCTCCAAAATCTTTATAGACGAAACACCATATTATAAAGCTATGTAATTAATAAATGAAGAATCGAAATTTAATTATATATTATTGTAGTTCATATCATATATGTTAAATGTTAGGATCGTCCTGATTAAGCAACGAACAAGTAAAAATAGCAGAAGAAATTGAGAAATTGAACATACAAATTTAACGTGGAAAAACTCCTCCAAAGAGGATAAAAAACCACATGCAAAGATAATTTTACTATAATGGCAACAGAATGAAGAGTACAAAAGATGGAGATAAAAACTAAACCCCGAAAACCCGAAAATAAAGAACCCTCAAAACGTAAACACAAAATTCTCTAAATGTGTTATGAGTTCTAATCTCTAATGGGTGTTTTTCTAAGGTTGTAAAAGAGCCTATTTATAGGCTAAATCCATAGGTCAAATAATAATAAAATAATCTAAACTAATCAGTGTTTGATTGAAACAAATAAACAGAGTTTAATTAGAAGATTACTTCTCGAATTTGACTGAAATAGGAGTCATAATTAACAAATCTCCACCTTGACTCATATTTCCACAATGCCATCTTTGCCAAAGCCCGCCACGAGCCTATCTTGAACCATGCAGGGAATTAACTGAGTCGATTCTATGCTTAGAAGCTGGAAGACTTCTAGCCTTCGACTTGTACACTGCCAAATCAAAACTAACCCGGGTTTGATTTTCACGAACACAGTGCCCTAACTTTTCAAAACTTGCATCCAAAAGAGAACCTTTCTTCAATGAAACGGTCATACCTTCTTCCCTCCTATGACCAAGTTGCCTCTGCTCTAAATGAGTTGACTTCGACTCTGTAACAGACGAGGGACGTCCGATTTCACCAGTCACTGTAGAACCTTCCAGAATATAAAGGCTGCCAGTTCTTTTACCTTTTAACAAAACGAGAGCTCCACGAGATACTTTAATGCCGCTCGACTCGATGTTGATTCTGCATCCTTTCAAGTTTAAAATACTCAAGGAGATGTGATTCTTTCGTAAATCAGGTACATACCTGACATCTGAGAGTGTCCTAATTGTCCCATCGTGTATCCTAATTTTAACAGTACCAATTCCAATTACCTTACTAAATGAATCGTTTCCCATGCACACAACTCCACCTTCAACCGAACTGTATGTGGAGAACCATTCTCTATTGGGACACATGTGGAAAGAACATCCTAAATCTAGGATCCACTCGGACGTGAGCTTAGAGTCATCGCTCGTTGACACTAACAAGAAATCATCACCGCTTTCATCGGCCAAATTAGCACCAGCTACATCTTCCTCGTTGCTCTCAGCAGCTCTTTTCTTTTGCAGTTTATAACAATCTGCTTTGACGTGACCTAACTTTTTTACAATAGCGACACCTTTTGTCTCGTTTCTTTGATGCTATCAAAACGGAAGCTTGCCTATCTGCCTTGCTATCCAAATGAAGCTCATTGTCGAGTTTGTCTCTACTCAACAAATTACCCTTCACATCTTCGAACGAGAGTTTGTCTCTGCCATAAATCAGGGTCTCCCTGAAAGACTTGTATGAAGGGGGTAAAGAGCACAATAATAGCATAGCCTGATCTTCATCGTCAATATGAACCTCAACATTCTTTAAATCATTTAAAAGAGTAATGAATTGACTGATGTGATCTCTAAGAAGCTCACATTCGTTCATGCGAAACGTAAATAGACGTTGTTTCAACACTAAACGGTTAGCCAGAGACTTAGTCGCATAAAGAGTTTCTAACCTTTTCCATAATGCAGATGAGGTCTTCTCCATCAATACCTTCTGCAATACCGTATTCGCGAGGCACAACTGGATTGTAGACAAAGCCTTTTCATCAAGCTCTTCCCATTCTGTTTTATTTAGATTCTCAGGCTTTTTCCCGGTAACAACCTTTTTCAAACCGGATTGAACTAGAATTGCCATCATCCGAACTTGCCACAGATTGAAATTTGTCTCACCATCGAACTTCTCAATTTCAAACCTTGTTGCTGCCATATCTGAATGAGCTGATTTATGAAAATTGAACTAGCTCTGATACCACTTGTTAGGATCGTCCGGATTAAGCAACGAACAAGTAAAAATAGCAGAAGAAATTGAGAAATTGAACACACAAATTTAACGTGGAAAAACTCCTCCAAAGAGGATAAAAAATCACGGGCAAAGATAATTTTACTATAATGGCAACAGAATGAAGAGTACAAAAGATGGAGATAAAAACTAAACCCCGAAAACCCGAAAATAAAGAACCCTCAAAACGTAAACACAAAATTCTCTAAATGTGTTATGAGTTCTAATCTCTAATGGGTGTTTTTCTAAGGTTGTAAAAGAGCCTATTTATAGGCTAAATCCATAGGTCAAATAATAATAAAATAATCTAAACTAATCAGTGTTTGATTGAAACAAATAAACAGAGTTTAATTAGAATATTACTTCTCGAATTTGACTGAAATAGGAGTCATAATTAACATTAAATTAATTTTTTTTAATTAGCTCATTACAACTATGTACGAATTTTTTATTAATTAAAGTAATTGCATTTTCTCGTAATAACAAGAGATTTTTTATGGTTAATATAATTTCTTTGAATATTTACTAAATTGAATGAATAAAATAAATAATTTAATCCAAACTTTAAAATAAATTAAATATGATATTATTTGAAATTGAAATCATCTATAGTTAAATTTAATTAAGGTTGCACATAATTTTTAATATAGTAAAATTGAAATAATTTTAATAAAATTAGAATTGAATTTTAGAAATTGCTTAAATATATAAATTAATTTTAGTTTAATAATTAAAAATTTTAATTAATTAATTAATTAATTAATTAATGGGTTTTTATCCAATTTAAGAGAGAGGAGCCCAATGCAATGGACCGCATTACTTGTCACCCAAGCAAGGATAATTCGAACAAGCATGGTCAGCCATGGGGTTTCTTAACCCCTTAAGAAATCCATAGGCCATGGGGTGTCCTTATAGGGCTAACACTTCTCCGCTTTGATTGTTTTGATTAAACTCTTGCATAATTTTCCTAGAAGCATGATCGATCACCTTTAGCACTTCAATGCTTCGTGAATATTTTACTTTCTCAAAAGGGCAACTTTCATTTTCGATATTTTCTTGCATAATGTATTAATTCGACACTAATTTAATTGGAAAAAGATAAAATAAAAAAATTATATAATAAAAGCAATATATTAATAAAGTTATATAAGTAATTTAATTTTTAAAATGAAAAAAATCACTATCTTGATACTTAATAATCTTATCAATAATGATTATTTTTCATTATTTAAATATATTTAAAAATACTTTTATTATGGTCATTTTACCCAAAAAGGCTCATTTCAAAATTATTTACAGAAATGGGCCAATTTTCTGATTATTTACCGGAAAGGGCCGAATTCTGCAAAATCGAGTCCACGTCAGCGCATTCTCAAGTGATGTGTCAGCAAAACACATCTCTGGGGGAGCGTTTTGTCCACGTCAGCACCAAGCGCTACCTTAAAGGAGTGCTTTGCTGACGTGGACAAAACGCTCCCCCAGGGATGCGTTTTGCACCTGCCTAACGGCTACTTTTTTTTTACCGTTTGGGCTCTAACGATCCAAAAAAAAACTATAAAAGGCCCCCTTTCATTTTTTCACACAAAAGTCCTCTCATAATTCTCTCAAATTTCTCTCAAATTTTCTCAAAGCTCTCTTTAATTTTTGTAAAAAAGCTCTGTTTAAAATTTTTTTGAATTCGTTTTTTAATTAAAAAATATTCGATCGTGTTAGCAATGACCGGAGAATTAATTCGTCTCGATAATAAATACATCTCCGTCGATCAAATGACAATGGCAAGTGATTATTTTAATTTTTCTATACTATTTAATATTTTTTCATTTATGTAATTTTAATTAATTTTTCAATAATATTTAATATATTTTTCATTTATGCAATTTTAATTAATTTTTATTTTATAATTTTTTATAACAGTCTGTAGATCGGGTATTGCAATGCTATATCCGTAATATGTCTGGTCCTCCATCGCCGTTGATAGAGAATTAGCTACGGGAAGCGGGTTTTCAACACGTGGCCACGATAGGCCGGGACGCACACTTTTCATCTTCTATGCAGAGAGTGTACTATCATTCTAGAAGACGTGCAGTTGCAATTGGGATTGCCGGTGGATGGGTACGCAGTCACCGGGTCCGCTCAATCTGTTGATTGGGGAGTCGTATGCTACAAATTTTTTAGTGCTATTCCGGATAATATTAACGGAGGTCGGACCGAGATGGGTTGGTTACGAGACACATTCTCGGAGCCGGATAATGATTCGACTGAACTAGAAAGAATACGATATGCTTGGGCATACATTCTTGAGATGATTGGAGGTTATCTGATGCTGGACTTGTCACGAAACCTCGTACATATGAGATGACTACTGAAACTTGTTGATTTTAGAGCAGTTGGTGAATTTAGTTGGGGGTCTGCCGTGTTAGTAACATTGTACCGAGAGATGTGCGGGGCGACACGACCGAATAAAGTCAAAATCAGAGGTTGCCTGCCACAACTGCAATCATGGGCATTATTTTGCTTTCCATTTTTATGTCCTCAAGTAGACCACCCATATACATTCTCACTCATAACGTGGTAAATTTTATATTAGATTTTACAATTATTACGTAGATTTAAAATATAATTGTATGCTAAAAATTTATTTAATTAGGTGGAACCATTCGGCGAGTTATGTTGGAATACCTACCTTTTTTGAAGATCTACGACTTCTATTAGACCTACGGTCGGAAGCACAAGTAAGTATTAAATAAAATATATATACATAATAAAATAGTCGTTTCGTATTTAGTATTTAGTATTTAGTATTATGTATATAACTAATATTTTTATCATGTTCATATAGTTTCAATGGACACCATACGAGGATCCGGCAATTCGGACAATAATTCTGGATGAATTCTTTCAAAATCCGAACATTTGGCATGTCAATGTCCCATTGGTCAACTATGTTACCATGGAGACGCACCAGTTAGATAGAATATTGCGGCAATTTGGATTCTGACAACCGATTCCCGTGGCACCTGAGGTGCTCAATGATGAGCACAGAGTCGACTTACGACAATTGAATACGAATTAGCCGAGATACTGGTCAGAATATATCAAAATGTGGGAAAATCGGTATGATTATATACCTACTCGGGAACCGATCATCATTCCTGAGTTAGTTTGTGTGTCGGAATACATGTCATGATTTAGGAACAATGGCAATCCATATTTACTGTCGGAAGATGAGAGGCGACGGTAAATTCGTGTCCAAAAGAAACAACAGGGCCGTTTAAATCCAAGAAGAAAGGATGACGACGCAGGCCAATTAATAGCGCCAACACAGTCATCGGGCCCAACACTTCAACCGACAACACCCACATCACAACCTTTTCAAATTATGCCAGGTACGTATCCTAGCCCTTATATATATTCTAACCGTTATATGTTTCCTTTTCTCAGTCCTATGACAGGTTGGAATGCATGGCCCGGTTCATCTCCGTTCCCGTTTACTCCGAGTCAACTGTATATCTATAGGCCGTCGTTGCATGAGAGGTCGCACGAGACATCGTTGGGGAGTTCTTCTTTTTAACAATCCCCATCGCTTTATGAGATTCAAACACCTCTGCAATCATTATTCTATCAAGGTGGGTCATCCTCCCAACACTCACAACCAAATCCCCTGCCGAAGGAACCACAATTTGTTCAGAAACATTTTGGACACTATTTATTCAGAAACGTCTTCTCAAAATTATTTTTTCAGATACTACTCTAGAAAAAAAAACAAAAAGTTTTTATATTGCTAATATATTTTTTTTCAAAACCCTAAACACAAAATTACTTTAAAAAAACTAAAACATAATTTAATTAATTAACTATAAAATCCTAAACCCTAATTTAATTAATTTTTAATTAATAGATAATTTAATTAATTAATCCTAAACCCTAATTTAATTAAATTTTCCTTAAAAATCCTAAAATCTTAAACCCTTGAAACCCTAAACAAAGCAAAAAAACCCTAACCACAAAATCCACGTCGGCAAAGCGCTCGCTGACACATCACCTGAGAACGCGTTGACGTGGACACGATTTCGCGGAATTCGACCCTTTCCGATAAATAATCAGAAAATTGGCCCATTTCCGTAAATAATTTTGGAAATGGGCCTTTTTGGATAAAATAGATCTTTTGTTACTTTCATTCAAGACTAATAGATTTTAGAAGTAGAGTTCATTCCTGTTGCAGGCCTTCTTTATGGATGGTGGGCCACACCATTGCACACTGAGTTTTGGATGGTATATGGGCTTATAAAGTAAAGCCCGTCCGATGGTTTGTTTTTCAGATAAATTACACAAATATTCACCTAACTATTCAAAGTTTTCATTTTGATCAATTTAGGCATTCTAGTCGAAATTGCATATGGAAAATATGGAAAACATAGGTGGACTTTTTTTTTCTAAATTAAAATATTATTTAAAAAAATTCAGCTAATAATTTCATTTCCATGTCAATGGGCAAAAAATCTCCATTGGAGCTTAACCCTAAGTCAATTGTTTCAGCGAGGAAAAAATTATAGAGTGAGTTAGGGCCTAGAGGTGAAACTTTGATTCTCCGTTATCATTTCTAACATTGACCTCTTGAATCCTTCATAAGAATCTTCCGGTTTCTTCATCACCACTACGTTCTCCGTCACCTTCTCTTCCGCCATTCTCGATGGACCTCTCCATGGTGGATTTTCGTTCTCTGATGACAATCCTTTATGCTTCTTCTTTTTCGTTGTCATCACACTATTTGCTTTCTTTCATTTTTCCCTCTCAATTTCTTGTCTTCACTGCTGTATCACTAGTACTAGAGAAAAGGGCCAAAAATAATACAAATGTCCCCAAATTTTAAGGTCCTCTGTAACGTAATTTTTGCTAAAATGGGGAAGGTTTGGCTATGGACCACAATAGAAAATTGGAATTAAACTGTAGCCAGCAACAGTTGCTTTGTTCCTTGAAAATTTTGGGGAAGATGAGAATCTCAAGTTGCCAATTTATCATCACCACCGCCTCAACCCCATTGAAGAAGGAATCTTAAATGTACCTTTCTTTTTTAATGCATTAGGTTGTACTGGAAATTACATAAAATAGGTGGAAAATCGGAATGTTAGGAAAAAAAATCCACGTGGGTTTTCCGTGTGCAAGTTTGACCGGAGTGCTCAAATTGATCAAAACTTTTTTTCACCTAAAATGAAAATTTTTAATATCTGAATGATTAATTGGGTAAGTTACATTTTTTTTTTACTTTTTCTTTTAGGTGTAAATAAATTCATCCTATTATTTTTTATTTTTAATAGGTTTAATATACCATTTGATACTTTTATTTGGAGTCAATGTTCAATTAAGTATAAGAATTTTGTTGTCTCAACTTGGTACCTAAATTTTGGTTGTAATATTAAAAATGCTCAAGTACCAAATTGTACATTAAAACCAAATTCAAGTATAAAAATAAAAACAAAAATATAAATACCAAATCGAACTTTAAAATTAAATATAGATACCAAATAATATATTAACCCCTCAAAATATTACACTAATGAGTTGTTAGTTTGCTTAAATTCCATCAAAAATTGGATTCACAAAATTTATTTTACCCATCAATGATAAAGTTTTTAAAAGGCTTAATAACAAATTTGGCAATAACAAATTTGGCAACTAACGCTTATATGTTTTGTCAAAATGGTCCTAATTGTATTTTTTTAGTCTTTTTTAGCTATCAAACTTTGATTGTTTTTTTTTTCAAACTGCAATTTCTAACAGATTTAATGAATAAATTCAAGGTTTCAATCTTTCACATGTTTGTTTATTGAGAAGTTTTTTCTACTGAGTTAATTTTTTTAGATAATTACGTTTATTTTCTTTAAATTAAGAGTTATTTTTTAATTTAATGTATTATTTATTTATTTTATTATTTGCACGTGCAATTATCTTATTGGGTTATCTAAGTAATAAATTACATATCATTAAAAATATTTCACACATGAAATTTCACATCATTCCCATTAATTTTTTTAACGGTACTTTCATTAAAACTGTTAGAAAAAGCAAATTGAAAAAAGGAACAAAGGTTGATGGCCAAAACAAGCTCAAAAATATAATTAAGACTATTTTGACAAAATATACAAACGTTAGTGGCCAATTTTATCATTAAACCTTTTTAAAACTTGTTAGTACTTATCTTTTAAGGAATATTTTTAAAAACCATAAAATTTAAAACAATAAGAAAAACACAAGATATTATCTAGTATAATTAGAGGGCCCAGGGGCCTTGGTCCCCAAAGTTATTTGAAAATTTTCTTTAAACCTTTTTATTCTTTTTGAATTTTAATTAGGTCCTTCCAAAATTTTTATCAATTCTCATTATGTCTTTAAAATTTTCAAAAGTTTTAATTAAATCTACCAAAAACTTTAAACATTCTCAATAAATTTTTGAAAATTTTAATTAGGTACCCCAAAATTTTTTTCGTTGGAAAATAAAAAGAAATTTCTCAATTGTACAAGCCCTTGAAAATATTAATGGGCAATTAAACCATATTTTTATGTAGTGTATATTCGTTTCACATTTTAAATATTTTTTTATGATAAATGATGCATGTGGTTGGGATATGTGGCTCTTCCATTACTCCCTCTTAAAAAAAACACTAACGCACCCTTGTAATCTAAAAATATTTTGATTCCTTCTCTCTCTCTTCTCTCTCATATTTTATGTACTTTTAAAGTACTCCTTTTTGTACCTTAACTCTTTCATTTTCACTCCTCTCTATAAAATAAAACGCTTTTTTTTTTTTTTTTTTACTCTCAGCTTTTTCTTTTTTTTTCCTCTTCTTTGATCATTCTTTTTTTTTTGTTCTTTCTTTTTCTAGGTATAATGAAGAAACTGATGAGGAGACTGTCACGAGTTAGGGTAAACCACTCGACTCAGTACTCAATGCTCCGATCCGAGGCATCCGATCCTCCTGCGGACCCCACCAAGCGAAGATCCGACGTACCGGAAGGGCATTTCCCGGTTTACGTCGGGATGGATCAGACGTCGACACGTAGGTTCATCGTCAGTGCTGAGTTGCTGCGGCGTCCGATCTTTGTTGAGTTGTTGAACAGATCGGCTCAAGAGTACGGGTACGAGCAAAGGGGGGTGTTGAGGATCCCCATTAACATCGTCGTGTTTGAACGTGTTCTTGAATCTCTCAGGCAAGGTCGAGATCCCTCAAGCCTAGATGAATTGATCTAGGTTTTTTACATAATTAGTAAGATTAAAAAGAAAAGAAAAGAAAGAATGTTGTTTTTCCTTTCTTTCTTTTTTTTTTTTAAAAAAAAAACGATAATTCTTATTAGGTGAGATTCCTCGTTGTCCTTTGTATATAATGTGGTGAAGGGAAAGTAGGTTTCTTTGCTGTAAAATAGCAGTTAGTTTAAAAAACCAGCAAAATTAAAGTTACGACTCTTTTCTTTCCTTAAGAAATTTGATTATTATAAATAAAAAAGAAGCGAGTAATTTATTTTATTTCCTTTTTTTCTTTTGATAATTTGAGTGATTTTTTGCAGATATATTAGAATTAGTTTGTTAATTACACTTATTTTAATATTATTGCTAAACTTAACTGTTAAGCCAATTAAAAAAAAGTATCTTATTACTAAAGCTCTGAATAATTAGTAGCTTAGATTAGATAAGTAGACATTTTAAAATTTACTTTGTTCCCAAAATCCTTAACATGCAATTACCTTTAGAGAAATTCAGCAGTTAACCTCTTTTATTTTCCTCCTTTCTCTTTTTATTTGAAACAATGATTTAACATGTTTATACCATTAACAATAATTAACGGTTAGTGACTAAAATGTAACTTGAGAGAAATAAAAGTAATTATTTTAATCATTTATCTTTATTTTAATTGGTTAGAATTTAATTTTCGTATTTTATCAAATTGTTCAATTATTTATAAATACATGGAAATTAATTATTAAATTTATTTATAAAAAAATATAGTTTAAAATTGATGCCAAAAAATTAGGCGAATGGGTAGGGGGAATTGGGTTTGAATTCGAAAGGGAGGGATTACGGAACTGTACCGTCATTCAAAGAGTACAACAACTGTCGTTGTACGGAATTCCCCCAATTAGGTTCTTAATAAAAAAAAAAAAAAGCCTCCGAAAGTTACTTGTAACGTAATCTGCAACTGTAGATTCCTTTTTATATTAATATATTCTGATGTCGACACGTGGTACAACATAAAATAATGATTAAATTAAATTTTAGATGGAAAGAAGGGAGACGCATATTTTAAGTGCGTTGCCGTGTAGTCAATTACCAATTGCATTGCATGTGATTTATAGAAATTTGTTTCAACATATCCCCCCATTGCTTCTTTATAACTCACTTTAATTATCATGTAACTGCCATTTCTTCGTAACTGTTCACCTTTTTTCTTTCCAAAAAAAAAAAATTACTAATTTTGGATCAATAAGAGTATTTTTCGAATTAGGTAGTATTGAAGTTAATGAAATCATTTAAAGAATGGAGTTGATCAACATTATTCGACTGTGACACTTATTATATTAAGAATATATGATTAAAGTTATCCGTACCTTCAGAGTGAGTAATAAGATAACTGATGGGTTAGCATTAATGGCGTTTTCAAGATTGGTGCGTAGATACTTCTTCATGCAACTGCCGGATAAAATCCTCTTGCTATTACATAATAATTATTTTAGAATGGCTTCACCCCGATTATTTTAAGCTATGATTTAATCCCTATCTTTGCACCAAAAATATATATAAATTTATTTTTTTGATTTTTAAGTTGGATAAGCGTTGTTACCCTTTAGTGTAAGCATGTCTCGTTCAAACTTTTATTATATTTATGCTATTTTTTATTATATATATAAAATATATACATGAATGTATTTTATAAAACATTCAAATATTTTTTATACAATATTTAGAATTATTGTTGATATTTTAATAATTTAATCGTTAAATTTATCAATATAATTGTACATTCATGTATGTAAAATTTTAAATCGATCTAATATTTCTATTATATTGATTTATAAGATTGTTTATATTAATAGTGTCCAAGGTTAAACCTTGAAAGAAAACCCCTCAACTGGTTTATAACATCATTTTTTTTTCTATGGTCAACTTTTGCTATTAGTCCATGTAATCTTAATAAGTTGGGGATTTGGTCCTTTTAATTTGATTAAATTTAGTTGCTAAAGTACTTTTCGAATTATTTAATTTTAGTCCATGTACATTTTAATTTTGAAATCCTAGTCTTAACCAAATGATAGTAGTTAAATATGTTTGGTTAAATTCTAATATTAATAATGCACTATGTGTAAAGTTATAGGTTTAGTCCATGTTCTCCAATTGGATCATTCTTATTCACTATATTCCTCGAATTTTGAAATTTTAGTTTTAGTGTAAACGACCATTGTTAAATTTACTAATTGGTGTTTTTAGTAATATCTGAAAATAATAAATTGACATGTCATTACACATGCGATAATAAGTTTGTCACATCAAATTTTGAAAATATTATAACTTAAACTAATGAATTTAACAATTGTCATTTGTTCGAGACATAAATATTAAATTTTGTAAAGAAATCAAATTAAAGAATAAGGGCTAAATCCATAACTTATATATAGCATAGGAATTAATATTAGAATTTAACATTTTATCATAAAAATGATCATGAATTCGGGCCCAAAATGTAAAAAGTTAATGAAGGAGATAGCTAGTCTTAAAAATATAGGCCCAAAAATGTTAGAGGAGCCAGTGGATTACTGGGATCAGCCCAAATTATAACTTAAAAAAAACTTTTGGGCTTCTATCCTAAAAGAATTTTTCTTTATTTTTAATGTGAATTTTATTATTTATGTTCCGAATTTATGGTTATTCTAAATATTTTAATATTTTTGATAAAAAAATAAATTAAATTATTAATATATATATTTCTTTTTCAAATTCAAACATTATTTTTGTCTGAGTTAGTCTTAACTAACAAATATTGACCAAATGAAACATTTAGGATCTGTTTGGACAACACAGAGTAATTGAATGAAAATGTAATTACTAGCATAGTAACTACACTATTTTGTAATTACAAAAAATTGTAATTCTCTAGACATGTTTGGTTGATAGGGTGTAATTACATTATAATTCTCTATATCATATTTGATAGTAAAAATTTTAATTACACGGTCACATAATTTATATATTTTTTAAAAATTATTAGCAAGATGAAAAAATTTCTAAACAAGTAATAAATTAAAATCAAATCAACATATGTGTTATGTTAATCCAAAAAAAGTAGTTGATAATACAAATTGCTAATAAAAATAACAAGAAAAACAAACACCATATATAATTTTACCTAATTGTTCTAGTGTTCTATATTTGTTGAGTTATTCCCTCTTTAATATTTAATAGAAGCTCCTTTTTATCAAACGTTGGTCTTTGACTAAGTTTATCATCGTCTCGATTTGTACGATTAAGATTATCAATTTTTTTTTCCATATACTCTTTGAAGTATAGATCATCCAAAATCCACCTACGAATGAAGCTATGAAGTATGCAACATGCTAAAAATATCCAACTTTGTTTTTACTATACAATATTAAGGTGGTGTTGTTAATATTGGAAATGTTTTTTTAGAACAAACAAAAGTCCTATCAAGCCTCAACTACATTTTGAAGCCCTAAAAGTCCCAAATTAAAGAGTTCGTGAGTCTGTCTTTAGTGCTTGTGTCTAGCTCCATTTTTTCAAATGGTATTTTAGGATTTATAATATAATAAATCTTTCGCTATAATTATTCCAAACACTCATACATGTTCATACTTATAATTAGGAGTGAGCGTTCGGTCGAATCGAGTGAAAAATTTCGAGCTAGTCAAGTTCACGAGTTCTATTTTATTATCCTAACTCAATTTGAATTTTTTTCGCATTGAGTCGAGTTAAATTTAAAAAATTAAACATGTCAAATAAAAATATTATTACAATATGACAAATTCAATGTTAGAGCACATAAATTCGAAATTAATATATTTGAATTTTTTTTCAATGCAAAATAATAATAAAAATACTTGAGTATGATAATTTTGAATCATTAATTAGGTTCCAAAATTATCATTTTAGAATTTTTTTAAAATTTTAACTTTTTTATATTTTTTAGATTTTTTTTAAATTTATATATTTTTTAAAATATAAAATTTTTATAAATATTTTGAATTTTAAAAATTATTGGATTTTTTTTAATTTTTTTATAGAGACCAATTTGCTTATTTTCAAAGTTGACTGGAACCAAAAGAGTATTTACACAAATCTGTTATTCGAATTATTCAAGTTTTCGAATTGTGAAATTCAGCTCGACTTGAACTCGAAACTCGAATCGAGTTATTCGAGTTGATTCGAATAATTCAGATAACTCGAATAACTCGATTCGATTAACTCGAAATTCTTTTCGATTTTTTCAAAACAAATCGAATTTTGCTCACCCCTACTTATAATATAAAAAATTATAACTTAAACTTATATAAAATATAAATTTTGAAAATTTATTTTCGATGTAATTACTTACGTAATTACTCTAATTATTATATTTTCCTTAAAAATTAAAAAGTATAATTGAGTACTTTAATTACATTCAATCCAATAACACCAATCAAGTACAATAACTACCCAATTGTATCATTTTATATAATTCCAAACAATTGCACGTAAATTTAATTATTAAATGGCTTTTCAAATAAGGCCTTAAAGATAATTAATTTATGTTCCGATCCAATGTTTGAAAGGAGGAAAAAGCCCGATGTGGGAGCCTACTGACATTGAATAAAAAAGTAAGTCGACTAACAAGAGATGAGTTAGTGATGCGAGCACTGAGTTGGTACTTGAGCCGCCCGCTCAAAAAATTGGTGCCCACCTATTATTAGATATAGAGATATAAAATTTTGGGCAAAAATCTACAAAATATCAATTTTTAAAAAAAATTATGAAAAAGGGTCGAAAATCTTATTATTTACGAAAAAGGGCCATTTTCCCACAAAATACGCCCATATCAGCGCGTTTTGTGGGGATAAAATACCACATCAGCTAAAAATGTGTCCTTGAGGGCGCGCTTTGCTGATGTGGCAAAAACGCTCCCTCAAGGACGCATTTTAGCCCGTGTTTTTAAAAAAAAAAAACTATTCTTGAATTTTTTAAAAATTTACAAGAATAAGGTTTAAAGTGACAAAATCATTTTTTTAAAGGTGTCATCAATTAATAAGGAAATATAACTTACAAAAGAAATCTTTATATAGACCTAAAGTCTCATTTCCCTCGTTTTCTTGAGTAAAGTGAGATATGAGATATGTGTATATATAGACTCATGAATAGTTTTGCAGCTTGTTCCTAAACAATGTGGGATTCCTTCCTCTTTTAACTAACAACATGAGATGAAAGGCTAAACTATATTTGATATTTTTTACTTAGAGTTTAAATTTTTTTACAAAAAGTTAACATTTGTTACATTATAAATAATACTTTAAACTCTATAAGTAAAAAAAATATAAAATATAAAATGAGTATGGTAAAATATTAAAAAATAAATATTTAAAAAATTACTAATAGTTGAGTGATCATTTTGTAAGTTTTTATAATTCGATAGCTAAAAAATATAGTTAAGTGACTACTAATGTAATTTAATCTAGATATAAAATATGAAAAATAATTATTATATTTTATGTATATTATAAATTTCTATAAAAAAACTTATTTAACATAATTATATACTATGTTTAAATAGATTATCTATCTAGTCAAAATATATCTGAAATAAATTTATTGGCATTCATTAGGTGATGAAAATTAAATTAAATTAGAATTAAAAAAATTAATTAGTCTAGTAAAATATTAAAAATAAACAAATATTTAAAAAGATATATCAATTTTTTTAAATTACAAAAAAAAAACTATTTGGGTACCAAATACTCACCATTTATTTATTAATCAAACATTCATAATATAAAATAAATAAATAAATAAAAATTAAAAGTATAACTTCTAAATTTAAATAATGGAAAATTATTTTAAAAATTAGAATTGCATTGATATTAACTTCAAGCATTTAAAATTGAATAGAAGATTATTGCATATACAAGTTTCATATGTGCAATTGCATGTACAAGTTTTATATGTGTAATTTGTTCTCTTTTTTTTAATAGTCTTTTGTATATGTTAACAATTCTAAAATGCAACAAGATTAAAGATCTCAAAATATAATTTTGTAATATAAGAAAATGTTAACAAAATATAAAAAAAAAAAAGAAATTGTTTTGTAAAAAAAAAATCAAATATAGTGTAGCCTTTAATCTCATGTTGTTAGTTAAAAGAGGAAGGAATCCCACATTGTTTAGGAACAAGCTGCAAAACTATTCATGAGTCTATATATACACATATCTCACTTTGCTCAAGAAAACAAGGGAAATGAGACTTTAGGTCTATATAAAGATTTCCTTTGTAAGTTATATTTCCTTATTAATTGATGACACCTTAAAAAAAATGGTGTTGTCACTTTGAGCCTTTATGAAGGTTTATTCTTGTAAATTTTTAAAAAATTCAAGAATAGTTTTTTTTTTAAAAAAAAACACGGGCTAAAATGCGTCCTGGAGGGAGCGTTTTTGCCACGTCAGCAAAGCGCGCCCTCAAGGACACATTTTTGGCTGATGTGGTATTTTATCCCCACAAAATGCGCTGACGTGGACGCGTTTTGTAACGACCCAAAATCCGTAGGCACCGGAAAAAAGTGTATTATCGGGCCTCCGTTTTAGTAAATCAGGTTAGCAAATAATTATTAGGAGTAATTATGAGTCTAATAGTGTGATTAATTAGATTTTTATTAAGTGAATTTAGCTTAATTTAAAGTAATTAGGAAAAAGGATCAAATTGAATAAAGAGTGAAAGTCTAAATATAGATTAAAAGAAAGCAAAAAGGGCTAAAATGGCAATTAAGCCATTTGGAATAAGTTGGGCGGCAGATGATGATAAGAATCTAAGATTTTTATTATTTTATTATATTAAATTATAATGTATATGATTAGTATATAATTTTATATTAGATATATATATTATATTATTATAATATAATAAGTAGATAAGGACTAAAAAGGAGTAAAAGCAAAAGCTTAAAAAAAAAAAAGAAGAAGAAGTAGTAACAGAAAGGCTCTCGACACAGAGAAGAGAAAGAAGAAAAGAAAATAACAAGGGGGAAATAAGGATTTTAAAGTTTGAAGTTTAAATAGCTAACAAGGAAAACGAGGCATCGACATCCAAGGGAAAAGAAAAGATCGTGGAGGAGTAAACTTGTATTTCGGGTTTGTATTACTATAATTCAAACTACTATTTAGTTAATGTTATATTTAAATTCATATGCATGGTAAGTAATTTATAAGGTAAGTATTATTATTGACATGAATGAGACTGAGATGAAGTGTGAATATGGTTGAGTATTTAAATTGTTTAGTAATTAGAAAGTGGAAAATGTATTAAAATGAAAGGTGTGTTTTGAATTGAATTAAAAATTGAATTGAGAAATGATTTGAATACCCTATTAACTTGTCGGACTAGATTTGATACAAATGGCATGCCATTGGATTTGTGATGTGATGAGGAGATTTGTAGCTCGGCCGAGAAGATGATTCTGTTATTATATGCTTCGGTTTATCCGAAGAGGCATTTAATGCCTTATTGGTGTGTTTGGGAGGATATGATATATTGGTGTGTTTTGAAGGTTATATTATACTGGTGTGTTATGGAGGATTTATATTATTCCGGGTGTGATTGGGTTGGATATTTTGGTGTGCTTGGGTGGAATCCACGTATCTGTCAGAGTCCGAGCATTGTTAATAGGGTAAGTAATTGAAATGGAACTTTGAAAATGAGATGGATTGATTTGGCTCTATTGAAAGGTATGTGAAAGAATGTACGTGTTAAATTATGAATTGAATTAGTATGTGTTAAATGAAATGTGAATTTAAAATTTATGAAGTGATATATATAATTATGTATAATTAGTTCTAATAATTTATAAAGTTTATGGTGATGTTTGTAATTTATTAATGTTAAGTAATTTTGATTTATAGTAATACCACTGAGTATGAAATACTCAGCGTACGGTTGTTTCCGTGCGCAGGTCATTAGAGTTTCGGATCCGATCCAGCATCCAAAACAAACCCGACTCCAACAAGAAGATTTTGGTGATGAATTTCTTCCTTTTTGTTAAGTGGCATGTACTAAATAGTTATATGAATTAAAAACATACATAAAGTTAAATGATTTTGGTTGTATATAAATGACTATAATGATTTGGATGAGGAAAATGATATGAAGTTATAAAATGATAAATTTGGTATTGGTTGATTTGGTTTGAATTTGCAGGGGGAGTTAGGTAAAATAAATAAGTAGAAATGCTGCCGAAATTTTTATAGGATTTAAAAAAAAAAAATCTAGAAAATTCGAATAAGTCACATTCTACTTTTAATAAATGTTTTGGGCTTTGAAAGTCTATTATAGGGACTTATTTAATAATTATACTATAAATGTTATTTTATTTGTGAATTATTTGTAATTAGTCTGATATGTCTGGTAATGCCTCGTAACCCTATTCCGGCGAGGGTTTGGGGTTAAGGGGTGTTACAATTGTTGGTATCAGAGCTTATAAGGTTTAGCCGATTCTCTGGCCAAATTGAGCTCGGAAGCGAGTCTAGTAGTACATGCCACTTTTGAGTTGAAAAATTGAGTCGGGAATCTTGGATGCTGACCTATTTATTGTTTTTGTTTTATAGATTAGAGATGTCTGATGAACACATTGATGACATAAATGAAGAAATGTTCACTGGGGATGAAGAATCATATGGTTTAGATGAAACCGAGTCAGCTACACCCAGTGTAAATCCAATCAGAAATCAGCCTCCCAGAGTAGAAAGAGAGAACATTAGGGAGAGAGAGGAAAAAGGTAGAAATGATTATGATGTAGTGAGAGTTTTAACTGATGTTCTTCAGCGAATAGCGGAGTCTATACTGCTACCACGTCTGTACCTGTTCCTAGACAGGCCCCTATTAAAGAATTAAGAAAATACGGTGCCACGGAATTTTCGGGTCTGAAAGGAGTTGATCCGTCTGTAGCAGAAAACTGGATGGACGCAACAAAAAGAATTTTACAACAGTTAGAATGTACGTCACGAGAAAGTCTGTTATGTGTTGTATCTTTATTACAAGGTGAAGCATATTTATGGTGGGAATCTGTGATTCGACATTTACCGAATGATCAGGTAACATGGGATCTATTTCAAAAAGAATTTCAAAAGAAGTATATTGGGGATATGTATATAGAAGACAAGAAACAAGAATTTTTTTACGCTAAAACAAGGTGAAATGACAGCAGTGGACTATGAACGGGAGTTCTCAAGACTTGGTAGATATGCACCAGAGTTTGTGCCAACTGAAGCAGATAGTTGTAAAAGATTTTTACGGGGATTAAGAGATGAAATAAAACTGCAATTAGTGTCCCAGCGAATCACTGAATTTGTTGATTTGATCGAGCGGACGAAAATGGTAGAACAAGTTTTGGGATTATATAAAAAGCCTGAAATGACTAAATTGACTGGGAAACGAGTTGGAACTGCTAGTTCTAATCCATTACCAAAAAGATCTAGAGAGTTCAGAAGTGGTTGGAAGCCAAGTTTCAGATCTGATCGAGGTGACAAAAGTCAGGGTAAAGAGACTACTATTTCTACTGGCAGTGTAAAAGGGCCTTCACGGAACATTGAGGTTCCAGACTGTGAACACTGTGGGAAGAAACACTTAGGTGAATGTTGGAGGATAACTCGACGATGTTTTCGATGTGGGTCTACAGGTCATTTCATTCGAGATTGTCCAAAAAGTGAAACTGTCACACCGGCAGCATCTCAGAGATCAGTATCGTCTGCTAGAGGTAGAGGAATGTTCAGAGGAGGTTTTGTTTCGAGGAGAGGAGAATCTAGTAGAGGCAGTAATATAATTACACAACAGTTAGAGGCTAGAGCACCAGCCAGAGCGTACGTAGTTCGGACCCTAGGGAATGCTCACGATGTGGTGACAGGTATATTTTTACTGTATTCTGAGCCTATTTATGCTTTAATTAATCCGGGTTCGTCACATTCGTATATTAATTCAAAATTAGTTGAATCGGGGAAGTTAGAATCTGAAATGTCTAGAGTTTTCATAGAGGTGTCTAGTCCTTTGGGACAAACAGTATTAGTAGATAGAGTATGTCGGAGGTGCCCGTTAATAATACATGATAAAATGTTTCCTGTGGATTTGCTGATCATGCCATTTGGTGATTTCGATATCATTTTGGGTATGGATTGGTTATCTGAACATGGGGTAGTTTTGGATTACTATAAAAAGAGGTTTAGTATTCAGGCAGAAAACGGGGACATAATTGAAGTGAATGGCATCCGTACCAGTGGTTCGACACGTATCATTTCAGTTATAAAAGCTAACAAATTATTACAGCAAGGTTGTTCAGCATATTTGGCATATGTTATTAATTCTGATTCAGTTGGGAGCCAGTGTAGCCAGATTAGCACTGTATGTGAGTTTCCAGATGTATTTCCAGAAGAACTACCGAGTTTACCACCTGATAGAGAGGTTGAATTTGCTATTGAGGTGTATCCAGGTACAGCACCAATTTCTATACCTCCGTATCGAATGTCGCCTAATGAGTTGAAAGAGTTGAAAGTGCAGTTACAAGACTTATTAGATCGAGGCTTTATCCGACCGATTATTTCACCTTGGGGAGCTCCAGTATTGTTTTTTAAAAAGAAAGATGGTTCTATGCGATTATGCATTGATTATCGACAGTTGAACAAAGTGACAATCAAAAACAGGTATCCTTTACCTCGTATAGACGACTTTTTTGATCAACTTAAGGGAGCTTCAGTATTTTCTAAAATTGATTTGAGATCCGGGTATTATCAGCTGAAGGTGAAGGAAAGTGATGTGCCTAAGACTGCCTTCCGTACTCGTTATAGCCATTATGAATTTTTGGTAATGCCGTTTGGATTGACCAATGCTCCAGCTGCTTTTATGGATCTGATGAATCGCATTTTCCAGCCTTACCTAGATCAGTTTGTAGTGGTTTTTATTGATGATATATTGGTATATTCGAAGACAGAGGCAGAACATGATCAGCATCTTCGAAAAGTTTTACAGATTCTGCGGGAAAAACAGTTGTATGGGAAATTAAGTAAATGTAAATTCTGGTTGTTTGAAGTTGTATTTTTAGGACATGTGGTATCTGCCGATGGGATTAGAGTTGACCCAAAGAAAATCGAAGCAATTGTTCAGTGGAAAGCGCCAAAGAATGTATCTGAGGTACGCAGTTTTCTTGGTTTGCCTGGATATTATCAAAGATTCGTTAATGGATTTTCGAAGATAGCACTGCCAATGACTAAGCTATTACAGAAAAATATTCCTTTTATTTGGGATGATCAGTGCCAGAATAGTTTTGAAACTTTGAAGCAAATGTTGACAGAGGCACCGGTATTAACATTACCAGAGTCGGGGAAAGATTTTGTTGTGTACAGTGATGCTTCTTTGAGTGGTTTGGGTTGTGTATTGATGTAGGATGGGAAGGTCGTTGCATATGCATCTAGACAGTTAAAGCCACATGAACGTAATTATCCGACGCACGACTTGGAGTTAGCTGCAGTAATTTTTGCTTTAAAGATTTGGAGGCATTGTAACAGCCCAATTTCAATAGTGTTGGAACAAGTGATTTGAGATCACTAAATCTGACGAAAAAGTTAGGAAACTTTGTTAATCGATAATTATAAGTTAAGTGTGATTTTAGAAATATTTTAAAATTAGTGAATTTTGTGAACTAAAAGAATTAATTAGAAAAATTAGGCCAAAAACGAGGTATTGAGATCTCGAATTCATAAAATGAGCCATAAATATTTTTAGAAATATTTATGGAGTGTCATTAAGTTATTATTAAAGTTTAGTTGAGAAATTTTAACGTTTGGATATGTAATTAAATGAAAAAGACTAAATTGAAAAAGGTGTAAAAGTTTCATTATAGATTAAAGAAAGTATAAAGGACCAAAATGGCAATTAAGCCATTTTGTTTAATTGAGACGAGTAATAAATTTATGTAAGACATGACGAGAAAAAAAATAAATATGTTTAAGGGACAATATGTTTGATTTTGATTGGTTTCAAATATAAATGCTAAATGAAATAAAATGTCTGATAAATAAATTTGTAATTCCGGTAATGCCTCGTACCCTATTCCGGCGTCGAATACGGGTAAGGGGTGTTACATTTAGTGGTATCAGAGCTTAGGTTTAGTCGGTTCTTGGACCAAACGTAGTATATGTGAAGTCTAGAAATATATGCCATTATTAATATATAACTTGAGATAATGTGATATCTTCTAATTTTGATGAGATTTGTGTCACTATAATTCAAACTTTATCATTATTATGTGTAATTTATTAATTATGTGTGGTAAGTATTTTAAGGTAAGTGTTTAGTGAAATGATAAATTTAAGATTGGGTACTGAAAATTGAAACTGATACTGAATTGAATTATGGAACACTGAATATTATTTTGAGTACTGAACTAAATTGTGAAGTTACTGAATATTGTTTTGTGCATTGCATTAAGCTATGAAATTACTGATGTAATGAATTATTACAATACTGTGAAACTGATCGAAATAAGAAGTGAAAATAGAATGAACTGGAAATTAGAAAGTTATTTAAATTACGTAACTAAATTATGAATTATGTGAATATTTGAAGATATATTAATAGTAAACTAAAAGTGATTTGAATTGAATCAAATTGAATTAAATAAAGAAAATATGCGAGTAATTGAAATGTATATTGATTGAAAAGTAATTAGTGATTTTAAATTTGATTGGACAATAAATTAAAAATACGAATTGAATAAAAATGCATTAAATTATGAATATGTGTAAATATATGAATCGTGTATTGATTGAAAAGTGGTTGGAACTAATTGAAGTATGATTATATGTGAATATGTGAAATATGTATTGGTATTGAATTGTATACTGATTAGAAAATGAAAAAGTGAATTTGAAATAAAAAAAATGATTTGAATACCCTATTAACTTATCAGTCTAGATTGGATACAAATGGCATGCCATAGGATTTGTGATATGATGAGGAGATATTTCTGTATTATATTCTTCGGTTTATCCGAAGAGGCATTTAATGCCTTATTGGTGTGTTTGGGAGGATATGATATACTGGTGTGTAATGGAGGATTTCATTATTTTGGTGTGATTGGTTGGAATCCGCGTATCCGTCAAAGTCCGAGTCTTGTTAATAGAGGTAGATATGAATATTAAGTGAAATTAAAATAAGAATTGATTTCCCTATTAACTTGTCGGACTAGTCGGATATAATTGGCATGCCGTAGGATTTGGAAGAGTACGGGATTTATCGGCTTTGTCGTATCAGGCACTTTATGTGTCGTATCTCAGGCACCTCGTGTGTCGTATACTGATCAGGTACTATGTACCGTTTTAGGCACAATGTGCCGTACTGGTGTGTTTGGGTTGGAATCCGTGTATCCGTCCAAGTCTGGATTGTTAATAGGGTGAATAACTAAAATGAGAAAAACTAAATAAATTTGATCGATTGAACTATTGAAAATATGAGTAAGAAATTATGAGTTGAATTGTGAATCGAATTGAAATGTGAGAATTGAAGTATGAACTTAAGGTTCATAAATTTGCTAAAATATCGAATTATTGATATTGAAATCAGTTGAATAAATGAAATGAGAAAATTGAATGAATTTGATCGACTGAATTATTAACAGTACGAAAAAGTGGAATTATGAATTAAAATTGATATATAAAATTGAAAACTTGAACCAAAGGTTCATAAGTTGATTAGATAATATAGATGATATATGATGCTATTTGATGAAAGACTATTGTTGAGGTATGAAATTAAAATATAAATTAACACATATGATTTATATTGTTACATGTTTGATTTCTATTATTTAATATTAAATGTTAAATTTAAATTATGCGTATAATAAGTGAGATATGAGGTAAGTGTTATTGTTAAATTAAATGGAAATTGAATTAAGTGATGGATAAATATTAGTATTGAATTGTATATTAATGAGAAAGTGAAATTAAATTTAGTTGTGAATAAATTGAAGTGAAATTGGAATTGAAAAAAAAAATGATATGTGAAGCACATAATAAGAATTATTAGTAAATTAAGAATGACTAGTAAATTTTGAAATATGTTACATATATTAAAGAAAGAAAAGATATAAACATACACGTTTTTAGTACAATGGTTAAATTGTAAAGTATGTAAAAGCATTATGTTAAAATTATAAAAGTGACATGCGTGTATAATGTAATTTTCCCAAGTAAATGAGATTAGATCTACTAAGATATTAGTGGTATACCATTAATGAACTCTAGCGCATTCTCTGATAATAACACTTTGGTACTCATCAAGTGCTATCTGATTAATAGTACATAATAATACACTTCTATATTTGTTTCATATATCTTAAGTGTTCTGTTTAATCTATTGGGCCTCTTATAAAAAAAAAAGTAAGTAATTTTCGTTATAAGGTATGTTCGCAATATTGAATTAAAAATAAATTGCAAACTGAAAGGATATGGAATGGATATAAATGATAAACTAGATAAATATGTGCACAAAGGAGCTATAGAATTATAGAAATAATGAAGTTCATGATCAAAATAACAAGGAAATTTCGAGGACGAAATTTTTTTAGGGGGGAAGAGTTGTAACAGCCAAATTTCAATAGTGTTGGAACAAGTGATTTGAGATCACTAAATCTGACGAAAAAGTTAGGAAACTTTGTTAATCGTTAATTATAAGTTAAGTGTGATTTTAGAAATATTTTAAAATTAGTGAATTTTGTGAACTAAAAGAATTAATTAGAAAAATTAGGCCAAAAACGAGGTATTGAGATCTCGAATTCATAAAATGAGCCATAAATATTTTTAGAAATATTTATGGAGTGTCATTAAGTTATTATTAAAGTTTAGTTGAGAAATTTTAACGTTTGGATATGTAATTAAATGAAAAAGACTAAATTGAAAAAGGTGTAAAAGTTTCATTATAGATTAAAGAAAGTATAAAGGACCAAAATGGCAATTAAGCCATTTTATTTAATTGAGACGAGTAATAAATTTATGTAAGACATGACGAGAAAAAAAATAAATATGTTTAAGGGACAATATGTTTGATTTTGATTGGTTTCAAATATAAATGCTAAATGAAATAAAATGTCTGATAAATAAATTTGTAATTCCGGTAATGCCTCGTACCCAATTCCGGCGTCGAATACGGGTAAGGGGTGTTACAAGCATTATCTTTATGGCGAGAAATGCTACATCTACACAGACCATAAAAGTCTCAAATATCTTCTGTCGCAGAAGGAGTTGAATTTAAGGCAAAGACGGTGGATCGAACTTCTAAAGGATTATGATTGTGTTATAGACTATCATCCAGGAAAAGCAAATGTAGTAGCTGATGCATCGAGCAGGAAGACTGCGATTGAGTTACGGGCAATGTTTGCTCGGCTTAGTATTAATGATGATGGGAGCTTGGTAGCTGAGTTAAGGGTTAAGCCGATGATGTTTGATCAGATTAAAATAGCTCAGATGAAAGATGACAGATTATTGAAGAAAAGAGAAATGGTACGAAATGGTTCAACAGAGAGTTTTAGTATTGATGAATATGAATGTTTGAGGTTTCAAAATCGGATTTGTGTTCCAGCTACTTCTGAATTAAAGAAGATGATTCTTCAAGAAGCACACGATGGCGCCTTTGCATTGCATCCTGGTGGAACAAAAATGTATCGTAATTTACGGGAGCTTTATTGGTGGCCAGGGATGAAGAAAGATATAGTTGAATATGTCAGTAAATGTTTGACTTGTCAACAAGTAAAAGCAGAACATCAGGTACCGACAGGGTTACTCCAGTCTATTAGTATTCCTAAATGGAAATGGGATAGTATTATTATGGATTTTGTTACGGGGTTACCACTATCGGCGAGCAAAAAGAATGCTATTTGGGTAATAGTTGATCGATTTACTAAGTCTGCTCATTTCATAGCAATCAGAACTGATTGGTCTCTACAGAAACTTGCTGAAATTTATATCCGAGAAATTGTGAGACTACATGGTATTCCAGTGTCTATAATTTCCGATCGGGATCCACGATTTACATCAAGATTTTGGAGGCAGTTACATGATTCTTTGGGTACTTGGCTTAAATTTAGTACTGCATTTCATCCACAAACCGACGGACAATCAGAACGGGTATGTAACACCCCCTACCCGTATTCATTATCGGAATAGGGAACGAGGCGTTACCGGAGCTTACAATATTTATTTATTTATTTTTACTCAATATAACTCCTTTATAAACAATCTAGTCTTCCCTGCAAAATTTTTTTTAAACCGAGACTAATTCATATCAACCAATCCAATCAACATACCTTCAAAATAGATCCATGCAAATTTATAAGATAACCTCATTACATACTGAAACTAGAAATTTGTTAGCCATACCAATGGCTGACCTTACATTAATTTCATATTAACATCTACTTTATTAGCTTATACATGCCATTGATTTCCAAAATAAAGTTTCTTTATATACCGAAATCTTGGGGTTGATAGTGTGATGTGTCTCCCACCGAATCCGACCTCCGAGCTCTTAATACTACAAAATAGAGAAAAGGAAACAGAGTAAGCACTTTGTGCTTAGTAAGCCCATGTAACAAGAATTATACTTACCTAACATTTTCAATATAATGTAATAACCATTTATATATCCATTCAATGCATTATTACCTTAACATTTACAAACTCAACATTCAAGTCAGTCCAATAATTTTCATATATCAATAATATATACTATCATTGATGAGCTCATCAATACCATAATTTCCATATTTTTTTTTATATTTATCCCATTGAATTACTCGGAATTTCGATGGATTTTCAGAGGTACACTTTAGTGTACAAATTCGGGTTCGTCAATTCATATTCATGTGCGCACATTTTCATTTCAGAGAGCACACTCCCGCGAACCTCATCTTTACAGCGGGATTACCAGTCCAGGCTAAATCCCCTGTAATATAAACTCATAGAGTATTGTCGGGATTACCAGTCCAGGCTAAATCCCCTGCAACGACAATTACTCTAATGAGTTTGGATCTGAATTACCAGTCCAGGCTAAATTCAGACCCTAATTCGGATTACCCGTCCGGGCTAAATCCATTTTCCACATATTCTTCGGGAGGGCTATATCAGGATAGGATCACCCGTCCGGGCTAGATCCTTTTTACCGTCAATTCCTTTTCAGAGATCCATCGAATTTTCCTTTCATTCAACCGGGATTTCTTTCCCTTTTTATCAAATATATCAATGTTTCATCAAATTTCATACAATGGACATTCAAATCATATTCATATCAATAACATACATTTCAAGCATTTAAGAATATAATTCAAGTTACACGAACTTACCTCGATTCTAGTTTGTATACAAAATCTACTAGTCCGGAACTTTTTCCTTTCCTCGATTTAGCTTTGTGTTTGAGTTTTCCGGATCTAAATAAATAAATTTAATTATCAATTCAATACATTTCATGTTCACATGTAGCATTCATTATAATTCTATTACTATTTATAGTTCATTCAAAGCTGTCTACTTGAGTCATAGTCACTAAATTATTTATTTTTCGAGCTACAGAACTCCAAATGAAGAACCGTTAATTTTCCTTGAAACTAGACTCACATATCTTCACACCATAAAATTTTCATAATTTTTGGCTTAGCCAATTAGTACAGTTTATTCGTTAAAGTTTCCCCTGTTTCATTGTTTGACAGTTCTGCTATCTCTTCACAAAATCTCAGATATCTCACTGTACAGAATTAAAATAATGTTTTCATTTGTACCATAAAAAAATAGACTCACTAAGGATTCTAAGAATATAAACCACTCCCAATAATTATTTTTATTCAATTTTTTATGATTTTTCAAAGTCAGAACAGGGGAACCCGAATTCATTCTGACCTTGTCTCACAAAACCTATTATATCTCATGATTTACAATTATATTGCTTACAACGTTTCTTCCATAAGAAACTAGACTCAATAAGCTTTAATTTAATATTTTTTCCATCTTCTAATTCAACTTCTACAATTTATGGTGATTTTTCAAAGTTAGACTACTGCTGCTGTCAAAAACTGTTTTAGTGCAAGCTGGTTATTACCATTTTTCCCCTAAACTTTCAATGAATGATAATTTCGTCCCTGCTCAATTAACCTCTCAATTGAGCTTATTTTCTCAATTAACACTTTATTATATCACTTTAAACTACTTTATAACCTTTGGAAATCATAATTTCAGTAATAGACTTTAATTCCAAACACTTTCATAATTAGGTCCCAAAAATCAATTTCTATTGAAATTACCTAATAAAATCATCTCTTAAACGAATTAAGGCTTAAATTTCATGCTATTTCATCATAAACTTACATAAACCAACCATGGTGGCTTTCAATTTCATCCATGAAATCAAAGACTAATGAATTTAATGATAGGACCTAGTTGTAAAAGTCTTTAAAAACACAAAATTACAAGAAATAGACAAGGATTCACTTACTTGGTGCAAAAATTATGATATACCAGCTTAGATACCCCTCCTATGGCGTTTTTTGCTGATGAGAGTGAAGAAAAATGAAGAGATTTCTAGATATCCCTATTTAGTCCTAGTTTTATTTAGCAAATTTTGTTATTTTCCCATTTTACCCTTATTTCTCCTTATTTTCTTGCTGATTTCATACCTTTGCCGTCCAGCCCAATTAGACCTTGGGTCTATTTTCCTTTTAAGCCCTCTTTATTTTATCATTTAAACTATTTAATCATTTTTCATAATTTTGTATTTGTTACAATTTAGTCCTTTTCATTTAATTACATACTCAAACGTTAAAATTTTCTAACGAAATTTTAATACCACATTACTAACATTTTATAAATATTTATAAAAATATTTCCTACTCAATTTTATGAGATCAAGGTCTCGATACCTTGTTTTTACCCAATTCCTTCAATAATTCCTTTTTCTAACTAACCACTAAATCGGTAAAATTTTTCTATCGATATTTTAATACGATTTTCCTATCATATAAATATTCATGCAAAAATATTAAAATAAATTTCTCTTTAAATCGGATTTATGGTTACGAAACCATTGTTCCGATAACCTTGAATTTAGGCCATTACAACTCTCCCCCCCTTTTAAGGATTTTCGTCCTCGAAAATCTTACCAGTAAAGAGGTTTGGATATTGTTTCCTCATTGTCTCCTCCGGTTCCCATGTCGCTTCCTCAATCCCATGCTTTTGCCATAATACTTTCACTAAATTTATCTTTTTATTTCTAAGCTCCTTTGTTTCCCGTGCCAATATCTTGACCGGTTCTTCACTGTAAGTCATATCCGGTTGAATCTCCACTTCTGTCGGAGAAATAACATGTGAAGGATCTGACCGATATCGTCGTAGCATAGATACATGAAAAACATTATGAATTCTATCAAGTTCCGGTGGTAATGCCAATCGATAAGCGACCGGTCCAATTCTTTCTATAATTTCATATGGCCCGATAAATCTTGGACTCAATTTACCCTTTCGACCAAACCGGAGAACTTTCTTCCAAGGAGACACTTTCAGGAATACCTTGTCACCGACCTGAAATTCAATCTCTTTTCGTCTAAGATCGGTATATGATTTTTGGCGATCGGAAGCTGCTTTTAAACTATCCCGAATAACCTTTACTTTTTCTTCTGTTTCCCGGATTAAATCAACCCCATGTATCTTCTTTTCACTGAGCTCTGTCCAATATAATGGTGTTCTACATTTTCTACCATACAAAGCTTCATACGGAGCCATTTTAATACTGGACTGATAACTGTTATTGTAAGCAAATTCAATCAAAGGTAGATATCTCTCCAAATTACCATCAAACTCTAGTATACAACATCGGAGCATATCTTCCAATACCTGAATTACACGCTCAGATTGGCCATCTGTCTGAGGATGAAATGCAGTGCTGAAATACAACTGAGTACCCAAGGCTTCTTGCAATTTGTCCCAGAAACGAGACGTAAACCGAGGATCTCTATCTGATATAATGGAGACAGGCACTCCATGTAGCCTGATAATCTCAGATATGTACAGTTCAGCCAGTTTATCTAAAGAATAATCCATACATACCGGAATAAAGTGCGCTGACTTTGTCAATCGATCAACAATCACCCAAATAGCATCTTTTTTCCTCGGAGACAACGGTAACCCCGATACAAAATCCATAGTGATTCTTTCCCATTTCCATTCCGGTATAGTAATTGGCTGAAGTAACCCCGAAGGTACCTGATGTTCAGCTTTAACTTGCTGACATATTAAACATCTTGATACAAACTCAGAAATATCACGTTTCATACCTGGCCACCAGTACGTCTTCTTCAAATCATTATACATTTTATTACTTCCCGGATGTACAGACATAATACCACTATGAGCCTCGTGTAAAATCTTCTGTATGAGCTCTGAATTCTTGGGTACACATACCCTATCTCTGAATAATAAACAACCATCAATCCCCACTTGAAATTCAGAATCAGTACCTGACTCACATTGTGCCCGTTTAACCTGCAACTTTTCATCATTCTTCTGAGCTTCACATATTTGCTGTAGAAATGTCGGTTTAGCTCTCAACTCAGCTATGACTGAACCATCATCAACCAAAGACAATTGAGCATTCATAGCTCGCAAAGTAAACAGAGATTTTCGGCTTAAAGCATCAGCAACAACATTAGCCTTACCCGGATGGTAATCAATAATCAAATCATAGTCCTTTATCAATTCAAGCCACCTGCGCTGTCTCAAATTCAAATCTTTCTGTGTCATCAAATATTTCAAGCTTTTATGATCAGTATAAATATGACATTTCTCACCGTACAAGTAATGCCGCCATATCTTCAATGCAAATACAATAGCAGCTAACTCGAGATCATGTACCGGGTAATTTCTTTCATGTGGCTTAAGTTGTCTTGAAGCATAGGCTATTACTTTACCTTCTTGCATCAAGACACAACCTAAACCATTTAATGAAGCATCACTATAAATAACAAATTCCTTACCTGGTTTAGGTTGTACCAACACAGGTGCTTTCGTCAATAAATCTTTCAATCGATCAAAACTCTGCTGGCATTCATCAGTCCACTCGAATTTAACATCTTTCTGCAACAAACGAGTCATCGGAGAAGCTATCATAGAGAACCCCTGTACAAATCTCCGATAATAACCAGCTAAACCCAAGAAACTTCTAACTTCAGATATATTCTTCGGTGGACTCCAATTAATAATAGCTGAAATTTTATTCGGGTCTACCCTGATGCCTTCGGCTGATACAACATGTCCAAGGAAACCCACTTCTCGGAGCCAAAATTCACATTTACTGAATTTAGCATAAAGCTTCTTCTCACGCAGGATTTGCAACACTATTCTCAAATGTTCTGCATGCTCATTTTCATCTCGAGAATAGACTAGAATATCATCAATGAAAACTACAACAAACCTATCTAAGTACGGTCTGAATATCCGATTCATCAGATCCATAAATACTGCAGGTGCATTAGTCAGCCCAAAAGGCATAACCAGAAACTCATAATGCCCATACCTGGTTCTGAAAGCTGTTTTCGGTACATCTGGCTCCTTTACCCGTAGCTGGTAATAGCCCGATCGGAGATCAATCTTTGAGAATACTGTGGCACCTTTCAGCTGATCAAATAGATCATCAATCCGGGGCAACGGGTACTTATTCTTTATAGTTACCTTATTGAGCTGCCGATAGTCGATACACAATCTCAAAGACCCGTCTTTCTTTTTCACAAACAGAACCGGAGCACCCCAAGGTGAATGACTCGGTCTAACAAAACCTCTATCAACAAGTTCCTGTAACTGTATCTTTAATTCTTTTAATTCTGTAGGAGCCATCCGGTATGGAGCTATGGAAATCGGAGTAGTTCCCGGAATCAAATCTATAGAGAATTCCACTTCCCTTTCTGGTGGCAACCCGGGTAACTCCTCTGGAAACACATCAAAAAATTCGCATACCACTGGCACTGCCTGTATCTTTGACTCAGATACCTTGGTATCGAGTACATAAGCAAGAAAAGCATCATACCCCTTTTTAACATACCTCTGAGCAGCAATAACTGAAATCACATCAGATAATCCCTCTGTCTGATCAGATTTAACCCGGAGTAATTCTCCATTCTGACACTTCAACACAATATATTTCTGTTTACAATTTACTACTGCATCATGCTGAGTTAACCAATCCATACCCAATATCACATCAAACTCATCAAATGGCAGTAACATCAAATCAGCCAGGAAACAATAACCTCTTACTATCAGTGGACAATTTTTACAAATTTTATCCACCAAAACAGATTGGCCCAGGGGGTTCGATACTTTAACCACAAATTCAGTAGGTTCAATAGATAAATCTTTAACACATGCAAGCTTTATACATATATATGAATGCGTAGAACCGGGATCAATTAATGCAGTAATATCAGTGTCAAGTAAAGAAAATGTACCAGTAATAACATCGGGTGCTGAGGCATCTTCTCTGGCACGAATGGCATATGTCCTAGCAGGTGCTCGTGTCTCAGGCCTGCCTACAGTGTCTTTTGCAGCTCCTCGGCTACTACTAACATTACCGGATGGTCGAGATGGTCTACCCCTTGAAACTGGATTACTCGGTTTAGATATCTGTTCCACTTCTTTTTCACCCCTTTCTGGACAATCTCTGAGGAAATGGTCAAAAGAACCACATCGGTAACAAGCCCCGCTCTTAAATCGACATTCACCAAAATGAGCTTTATTACAATACTGGCATCTCAGCTTAGGGGTACCAACACTGCCAACACTGGTCACTGATGGAGTGGAAGGTCTTGGATTAATGCGTTGAGAACCTCGTTCTCTGCCTGAATACCCGGTGACCGAGGTAGAACGATCCAGGTACTTCTGCAATTTCTTTGGAGCAGAAAACTGAGATTTTCCCATTGGTCTTTTACTAGAAATTCGAGCTTCCTTCTCAGCCTGTTTCTTTTCTTTGCTCAATTCTTCTGCTTTATAAGCTCGCTCTGCCAATATAGCAAACTCTCGAATTTCAAGAATTCCGATCAATAGCTTAATGTCTTCATTCAACCCTTCTTCGAATCTTTTACACATTTCAGCTTCTGACTGGACCCATTCTCGAGCATATTTACTCAACCGAACAAATTCCCTTTCATACTCAGATACTGATCTATTACCCTGTTTCAGCTCAAGAAATTCTTTTCTTTTCTGATCAAGGAACCTCTGGCTGATATATTTCTTTTTAAATTCGTTTTGAAAGAACTCCCATGTAATTTCTTCTTTCGGAACAACTGAAGCTTTAGTATTCCACCAATGGTAAGCTGTGTCTTTTAGTAGTGAAACGGCACATTTCAGACATTCTTCTGGTGTACAAGATAAATCCTCCAAAACCCGAGTAGTATTCTCTAACCAAAATTCAGCCCGCTCAGGATCATCATCAACTGCTGCTCGAACTTCTTCGGCCCCATATTTTCGAATTTTATCAACCGGAGCTTTCCCTTTTCTAACAGATTCAGTACCTGTAGTCTGTGGGATCTCGGGAACCGGTGGAGGAGCAGGAGGGGGAGCTTGAGTTTGCTGCACTACAGGGTTAGTTCTTATGTATTGAGTAAACCATTCATTCATCATTTGAAAGAAGGCTATCTTTGCCTCCTCCCCTTGACCCTCTGTACCGGACCTTCTACTGCTAGTTTCTTCTCTTTGTACTGAAGCCGGAGCATGACTCCCAGCTTCCTCAGATTGAACTCGGTCGGATGACATTACTATAAGAAAAATACAATTTAAACGGTGAGGAGATATCACACTATCAATAATAATTTAAATGGCATGTATAGCTAATCCGTATTTGCTACATCGGTCCTAGAACCGGCTAAACCGTAGCTCTGATACCAACAAATGTAACACCCCCTACCCGTATTCATTATCGGAATAGGGAACGAGGCATTACCGGAGCTTACAATATTTATTTATTTTTTTTTACTCAATATAACTCCTTTATAAACAATCTAGTCTTCCCTGCAAAATTTTTTTAAACCGAGACTAATTCATATCAACCAATCCAATCAACATACCTTTAAAATAGATCCATGCAAATTTATAAGATAACCTCATTACATACTGAAACTAGAAATTTGTTAGCCATACCAATGGCTGACCTTACATTCATTTCATATTAACATCTACTTTATTAGCTTATACATGCCATTGATTTCCAAAATAAAGTTTCTTTATATACCGAAATCTTGGGGTTGATAGTGTGATGTGTCTCCCACCGAATCCGACCTCCGAGCTCTTAATACTACAAAATAGAGAAAAGGAAACAGAGTAAGCACTTTGTGCTTAGTAAGCCCATGTAACAAGAATTATACTTACCTAACATTTTCAATATAATGTAATAACCATTTATATATCCATTCAATGCATTATTACCTTAACATTTACAAACTCAACATTCAAGTCAGTCCAATAATTTTCATATATCAATAATATATACTATCATTGATGAGCTCATCAATACCATAATTTCCATATTTTTTTTTATATTTATCCCATTGAATTACTCGGAATTTCGATGGATTTTCAGAGGTACACTTTAGTGTACAAATTCGGGTTCGTCAATTCATATTCATGTGCGCACATTTTCATTTCAGAGAGCACACTCCCGCGAACCTCATCTTTACAGCGGGATTACCAGTCCAGGCTAAATCCCCTGTAATATAAACTCATAGAGTATTGTCGGGATTACCAGTCCAGGCTAAATCCCCTGCAACGACAATTACTCTAATGAGTTTGGATCTGAATTACCAGTCCAGGCTAAATTCAGACCCTAATTCGGATTACCCGTCCGGGCTAAATCCATTTTCCACATATTCTTCGGGAGGGCTATATCAGGATAGGATCACCCGTCCGGGCTAGATCCTTTTTACCGTCAATTCCTTTTCAGAGATCCATCGAATTTTCCTTTCATTCAACCGGGATTTCTTTCCCTTTTTATCAAATATATCAATGTTTCATCAAATTTCATACAATGGACATTCAAATCATATTCATATCAATAACATACATTTCAAGCATTTAAGAATATAATTCAAGTTACACGAACTTACCTCGATTCTAGTTTGTATACAAAATCTACTAGTCCGGAACTTTTTCCTTTCCTCGATTTAGCTTTGTGTTTGAGTTTTCCGGATCTAAATAAATAAATTTAATTATCAATTCAATACATTTCATGTTCACATGTAGCATTCATTATAATTCTATTACTATTTATAGTTCATTCAAAGCTGTCTACTTGAGTCATAGTCACTAAATTATTTATTTTTCGAGCTACAGAACTCCAAATGAAGAACCGTTAATTTTCCTTGAAACTAGACTCACATATCTTCACACCATAAAATTTTCATAATTTTTGGCTTAGCCAATTAGTACAGTTTATTCGTTAAAGTTTCCCCTGTTTCATTGTTTGACAGTTCTGCTATCTCTTCACAAAATCTCAGATATCTCACTGTACAGAATTAAAATAATGTTTTCATTTGTACCATAAAAAAATAGACTCACTAAGGATTCTAAGAATATAAACCACTCCCAATAATTATTTTTATTCAATTTTTTATGATTTTTCAAAGTCAGAACAGGGGAACCCGAATTCATTCTGACCTTGTCTCACAAAACCTATTATATCTCATGATTTACAATTCTATTGCTTACAACGTTTCTTCCATAAGAAACTAGACTCAATAAGCTTTAATTTAATATTTTTTCCATCTTCTAATTCAACTTCTACAATTTATGGTGATTTTTCAAAGTTAGACTACTGCTGCTGTCAAAAACTGTTTTAGTGCAAGCTGGTTATTACCATTTTTCCCCTAAACTTTCAATGAATGATAATTTCGTCCCTGCTCAATTAACCTCTCAATTGAGCTTATTTTCTCAATTAACACTTTATTATATCACTTTAAACTACTTTATAACCTTTGGAAATCATAATTTCAGTAATAGACTTTAATTCCAAACACTTTCATAATTAGGTCCCAAAAATCAATTTCTATTGAAATTACCTAATAAAATCATCTCTTAAACGAATTAAGGCTTAAATTTCATGCTATTTCATCATAAACTTACATAAACCAACCATGGTGGCTTTCAATTTCATCCATGAAATCAAAGACTAATGAATTTAATGATAGGACCTAGTTGTAAAAGTCTTTAAAAACACAAAATTACAAGAAATAGACAAGGATTCACTTACTTGGTGCAAAAATTATGATATACCAGCTTAGATACCCCTCCTATGGCGTTTTTTGCTGATGAGAGTGAAGAAAAATGAAGAGATTTCTAGATATCCCTATTTAGTCCTAGTTTTATTTAGCAAATTTTGTTATTTTCCCATTTTACCCTTATTTCTCCTTATTTTCTTGCTGATTTCATACCTTTTCCGTCCAGCCCAATTAGACCTTGGGTCTATTTTCCTTTTAAGCCCTCTTTATTTTATCATTTAAACTATTTAATCATTTTTCATAATTTTGTATTTGTTACAATTTAGTCCTTTTCATTTAATTACATACTCAAACGTTAAAATTTTCTAACGAAATTTTAATACCACATTACTAACATTTTATAAATATTTATAAAAATATTTCCTACTCAATTTTATGAGATCAAGGTCTCGATACCTTGTTTTTACCCAATTCCTTCAATAATTCCTTTTTCTAACTAACCACTAAATCGGTAAAATTTTTCTATCGATATTTTAATACGATTTTCCTATCATATAAATATTCATGCAAAAATATTAAAATAAATTTCTCTTTAAATCGGATTTATGGTTACGAAACCATTGTTCCGATAACCTTGAATTTAGGCCATTACAGGGTAATTCAAATTTTAGAAGATATGCTTCGGGCTTGCATTATTGACTTTGAATCAGGTTGGGAACGATACTTACCGTTAGCTGAATTTGTTTATAATAATAGTTTTCAATCTAGTATTCAGATGGCTCCATATGAAGCATTATATGGTCGAAGATGTCGATCACCAGTATGTTGGACAGAGTTGAATGAGAAAAAGATAGTTGGACCGGAATTAATTTAGGAGACAGAAGAAATAGTTAAAAAGATCAGAGACAGGTTGAAAGTAGCTTTTGATAGACAAAAGTCTTATGCAGATCTGAAGCGACGGGATATAGAGTATTCTGTGGGTGATAAAGTGTTTTTAAAGGTATCGCCTTGGAAGAAAATTTTGAGATTTGGCCGCAAAGGAAAATTAAGTCCTCGTTACATTGGGCCGTATGAAGTAGTTGAAAGAATCAGACCAGTTGCCTATCGATTAGCTTTACCTCAGGAATTACAAAAAATTCATGATGTTTTTCATGTTTCCATGTTACGAAGGTATCGATCGGATCCATCTCATATTATTTCTACTGAAGACATTGAGATTAGTTTGGATCTGTCATATGAAGAGGAACCAGTTCAAATACTAGCTCGAGAAGTGAAAGAATTAAGAAACAAACGAGTTCCTTTGGTAAAAGTATTGTGGAAAAGCCATAGTGTGGAAGAAGCAACTTGGGAACCGGAAGAAACTATGAGAGTACAATATCCTCACCTATTCTCAGGTAAATTTCGAGGACGAAATTTATTAAGAGGGGGAAGAAATGTAACGACCCAAAATCCGTAGGCACCGGAAAAAAAGTGTTTTATCGGGCCTCCGTTTTAGTAAATCAAGTTAGCAAATAATTATTAGGAGTAATTATGAGTCTAATAGTGTGATTAATTAGATTTTTATTTAGTGAATTTAGCTTAATTTAAAGTAATTAGGAAAGAGGATCAAATTGAATAAAGAGTGAAATTCTAAATATAGATTAAAAGAAAGCAAAAAAGGCTAAAATGGCAATTAAGCCATTTGGAATAAGTTGGGCGGCAGATGATGATAAGAATCTAAGATTTTTATTGTTTTATTATATTAATTATAATGTATATGATTAGTATATAATTTTATATATCTTTATATTAGATATATATTATATTATTATAATATAATAAGTAGATAAGGACTAAAAAGGAGTAAAAGCGAAAGCTTAAAAAAAAAAAGAAGAAGAAGTAGTAACAGAAAGGCTCTCGACACAGAGAAGAGAAAGAAGAAAAGAAAATAACAAGGGGGAAATAGGGATTTTAAAGCTTGAAGTTTAAATAGCTAACAAGGAAAACGAGGCATCGGCATCCAAGGGAAAAGGAAAGATCGTGGAGGAGTAAACTTGTATTTCGGGTTTGTATTACTATAATTCAAACTACTATTTAGTTAATGTTATATTTAAATTCATATGCATGGTAAGTAATTTATAAGGTAAGTATTATTATTGACATGAATGAGACTGAGATGAAGTGTGAATATGGTTGAGTATTTAAATTGTTTAGTAATTAGAAAGTGGAAAATGTATTAAAATGAAAGGTGTGTTTTGAATTGAATTAAAAATTGAATTGAGAAATGATTTGAATACCCTATTAACTTGTCGGACTAGATTTGATACAAATGGCATGCCATTGGATTTGTGATGTGATGAGGAGATTTGTAGCTCGGCCGAGAAGATGATTCTGTTATTATATGCTTCGGTTTATCCGAAGAGGCATTTAATGCCTTATTGGTGTGTTTGGGAGGATATGATATATTGGTGTGTTTTGGAGGTTATATTATACTGGTGTGTTATGGAGGATTTATATTATTCCGGGTGTGATTGGGTTGGATATTTTGGTGTGCTTGGGTGGAATCCACGTATCTGTCAGAGTCCGAGCATTGTTAATAGGGTAAGTAATTGAAATGGAACTTTGAAAATGAGATGGATTGATTTGGCTCTATTGAAAGGTATGTGAAAGAATGTACGTGTTAAATTATGAATTAATTAGTATGTGTTAAATGAAATGTGAATTTAAAATTTATGAAGTGATATATATATAATTATGTATAATTAGTTCTAATAATTTATAAAGTTTATGGTGATGTTTGTAATTTATTAATGTTAAGTAATTTTGATTTATAGTAATACCACTGAGTATGAAATACTCAGCGTACGGTTGTTTCCGTGCGCAGGTCATTAGAGTTTCGGATCCGGTCCAGCATCCAAAACAAACCCGACTCCAACAAGAAGATTTTGGTGATGAATTTCTTCCTTTTTGTTAAGTGGCATGTACTAGATAGTTATATGAATTAAAAACATACATAAATTAAAGGATTTTGGTTGTATATAAATGATTATAATGATTTGGATGAGGAAAATGATATGAAGTTATAAAATGATAAATTTGGTATTGGTTGATTTGGTTTGAATTTGCAGGGGGAGTTAGGTAAAAAAAATAAGTAGAAATGCTGCCGAAAGTTTTATAGGATTTAAAAAAAAAATCTAGAAAATTCGAATAAGTCACATTCTACTTTTAATAAATGTTTTGGGTTTTGAAAGTCTATTATAGGGACTTATTTAATAGTTATACTATAAATGTTATTTTATTTGTGAATTATTTGTAATTAGTCTGATATGTCTGGTAATGCCTCGTAACCCTATTCCGGCGACGGTTTGGGGTTAAGGGGTGTTACACGTTTTGTGGGGAAATGACCCTTTTCCGTAAATAATGAAATTTTCGGCCCTTTTTCGTAATTTTTTTTTTAAAATTGGTATTTTCTGGATTTTTGCCCTAAAATCTTCCCTAATTACTGATTTTGTTGATTAGGGTTGTTGCTTGTCAGTTCATATCTCCCTACCGTTGAATTCCCCACACAACATAGTCCTCGGTTCTTCATAACTTGTCTAAAAGATATTGAGTTAATTTAATTGGTGCTTTTGTGGCCTTAGAAATTCAAATTACATTTCCACTCAGGGTGGGCTTGGATGGACGGATGGGTATAATGTAGAGCATTTAGCTTTTTTTTTGTGTCATGTTACAGTATTTAATTTCACTGTCATTACTGTTTTTATACTAACCACAGATAAATATACCACTCATCCAAACCCGCCCTTAAAAGGAATGGAGGAATATAAAAAGGTTATAAAATTTTATCTACTTCTCTAAATTAGCATGTATGTTCGAATCACTAATAATAAAGAGACCATACCCAATAAAAACTAGTTCCAATAATAAAGTATAGCCCTCACCCTCCCTCCCAGTTTTTAGGTTTAATACGTAAAGTAACCCTTGTAAAATAAGAAAATTATCAGTTTGGTACTTGAAAAAATTTGGTCGGTTTGACACATCAACTTTCGTTCCCATCCATCCCCCACTCATTTTCTCATGCAAAAACGAAAAGGACATGGTAATAAATAACCAATAAATTCGAGTTCACAGATTTCCACCTAAAAACCACATCATCTCATAAAAAAATCCAATAAAAATAAAATAAAGCTAAAACGTTTTTTTTAAACATTCTGAAATTTTCAGAATTTTTTTTGAAATTATTTAAAATAAAAAAATTAAAAAATAAATTCTAAAAAAAATGACAATTTCAGACTTTTTTACAATTTTTTAAAAAGTTGGGCATTTTTTTAGTATATATAATTCCCAAAACATCTAAAAATTTCATAATTCTAAAAAGTTTGAAACTTCGAAAAAAAATAAAAATTCAATTTTCAAAATTATAATAACACAAATTAAAAAGCATAAAATTATCAGAAAATAAAAAAATCCAAATATTCATAAACTTTTCTGAATTCAATAAAAATTTGAAATTATAGTAACAAAAAAGTACAAAAGAATTCATAAAATTCTCAAACAAATAGAAAAAAAAATCTCAGAAAATCCAGGGAATTCTAAGAAAAATATCCGAAACTTTTCTATTTTTTTTTGAATCTATTTTAGAATTTTATGAATTTTTACGAGATTCTAATTTGAGGGATTTTTTAGAATTTTAATTAAAAATCTTGTAACTTTTCAGAATTATAAGTTTTTTTTTCTAGAATTTTATAAATTTAAAACAATTCTTTTACAATCTATTTGCGCTCTTATAATTTCTTAAAATTTTCAGATTTCTTATTTTTTAAATTTTCTGAATGTTTTAATTTTTTTCTAGAAAAAAGTTAAATTTATTTTCCTTGTTTTAATTGCAATTTTTTTATAATTTTAAAAATAATCTTAATTTTTCAAATTTTTTTTGCAATTTTATGAATTTTTATGTTTTTAAAAATTATATGATTTCGAAATAAAAAATGAAAACTTTCCTATGTTTAATAATTACATAATTTTTAAAATTTAGAAACTTTCTTTTTAATTTATATTTTTTATACAAAGTTTAGTATTTTAGTTTATTTTATGAATTTTTAAAACTTGTACCATTCATTTTTGCGTTATTATATTTTTTATGGAAATTTTCGCATTTCTAATATTAGTTTTTAAAATTTTCTTTGACCTGGCATTTATTATATGGCTTTAAGATTTTAGAAGTTCATTACTCAATGATAAAAAGTGGAAGAATCAAGTTGGGAAATTTTTTTTGAGAACTTTTAGAGTGGGTTTGGATATTCATTTAGCTTATTTTTTATCTCCCATTAAAATATCGTTATAATATATAACTTTATTGTCACTATTGTTTTTACATTAATCGTAAATAAATGTACCGTTCATCTAAATTTATTCGAATACTATTTTAGAGGAATTAGAGATTCACATTGATTAGATTTTTGCAAGCCTAAAACGTCTATTTAACAAAACGCTTGATCATTTTATAGGAGACTAAAAGAGCATTTATTCTGTTAAATATAGAATGTGCTTGGGGTTCGAGGTTCTAATAATCCCAGACGGTATCTGGGCCTACCAACACTGGTTGGGAGGAATAGGAAGGCTGCTTTTTCTGGGCTCAAAGATGAGATGCTGGAGTACTCATGGTCTGCTGGAGTTGGGCACCAGGATGAAAGTAGGCTCGGGGAGCACGGTATCGGTGCGGGATGATGTTTGGTTACCTGCAGAGGGCCCCTACAAGCTTCAATCACCAAGGGTTAGCGATATAAATGTGGTTGCTGATTTAATTAACAAAGAGGGGTGTTGGAATGAAGAGCTGATCCGAACCTTCTTTACTGCTGATGAAGCTGGCAGGATACTTTGTATTCCCAATTCGAAGTTCCCATTTACAGTGCATATCAGACAACATCAACAATTGTCAAACATGAATGAGGGTTGGGTTCCTACTCTAGAACCATTTGTGAAGGTAAATTTTGATGCCGGATTTCATGCAAACATTAAAGCAGCTAGTTCAGGTGATGAGTGCTTACATTTGGGATACAAAACAGATTGCAAAAGGTTTTGATGGATTCAAAAGTTCAGCATATCAAAAGACAAGGCAACAAAGTGGCACATTTGCCAGCAAAGGAAGGATATAGAAGACGACGATATACCTGTTGGATTGAAGAAGCTCCGCCTGAGGTTGAAGAGACAACACGGATTGAGGCGATTACAGTCCATTAATTGCGCCATTGCTTTGGGCATCAACACACACTCTGTATTTTGTTTATATTGAATTATAAATAAAATTAAATCAAATCATCTTCTATTATTCATACAAGTCAAGAACTTTAATCAATAATATTTTTATATATAATCACCTTATCAGTGAAGGCGTTATTCATTTTTTTTTAAAAAATTAATATTTATATATATAACCGGTGGTGCAGCAGGATGTTAATCTTGGTAAGATCAACCTAAAATTAGAAGTGCTATGTAAAATTTTTTTTTCTTATAATATATATTATATATGTTAATTATACAACAAAAAATTAGATAAAAATTCTGTCCTGCATTATATTTTTAAATATATGTAAGTTAAAAAAGATAACATAAATACGTTTTTAAAAAGAGTGGGGACGGTTTTTTTCATATTTCAATTTTTATTCTCTAAATTTGGTTTCTTCAAGAATTTTATTATTATTTTTATCAAAAATAATTTTTTAATATTATTTTAATACTATAAAAATATTGGAGCGACCCTACTTCTATATTTTGAGAGGGACATAGTATATATATAAAGGGGAAATTAAAAAAATTTTGACCTTGAGGTCATGGCCCCATTAGGTTTCTTAGTAGCTCTAACATTGTATAAACGAATATTTTTTAAATTGCACAATTGAAATTTCAATTATAGCTAGATTTCATATAAAAAAATTTCACCTATAGATTTAATTTGATTAAATCAAATAAGTGCATTTAAGATGTTGATAAGGTTTTTTTTTAATTCAATGAAATTTTAAATTTGTTTAATATCATTTAAATCAGATCAGATCAATCAGTTGAACCGATTGGAATGGAAATTGACTAGAGCATTGGTATAGGTAGGAGTTAGATTGATTGACTCGTGAGCCATTCTAAACTAATTCAAATTGACTAAAATCGGTTGAATCGATTGAATCGATTTTCTTTATTTTTATTTTTAATAATTTATTTAATTAAATCGGACAAACCAATTACACCAATTGAACTAAAAATCGACAATTTAACCGATTTAACTACCGTTTTGATTTTGAAGACTTTGATTTTATTTGTTACTTTTTTATTTTACTAATTTTAAACAAAATAATAGCGCATCAAATAATGCACTCTTATCTAAAACCAATCAATTTATGTAATTTAATTAAATAAATTATTAAAAATAAAAAATAGAAATTTTTTTATTCCGAATCGATCTCAATTAATTCTTTATTGAATTGGGGAATTCCATCTGAATGTTTTTTTTTTTTTTTGTGTGTGTGTGTGTGTGAAAAATAAGCAAAATTACATCAACTCAATTGTTCAAAAGCATCACAAATTGTATCTTGTTGAATAGTTCCCAATATATCATTCGGAGGCACATTGAAAATCTATAGGCTTGACTTTTATGCTAGACAGAGTTTGGCCAAACGGTTCGCAACTAAGTTATCCCCTCTGGCACATACCGAATTCGCTACTGCCCTTCAAATCACATAGTCCTTTGGCCCTTCGAAGCACTATGATGCCTGAGTCTTCCATCTCCTTATCGGTCAAGGCTTTAATCACTTCTAAATTGTCTGTCTGAATTGTAGCACGTTTGTATCATTTCTTTAGTATAACCAGGATCCCATCAAGAATACCCAGGGCCGTTCCTAAATTTTCTTAGGCCCGGGGCGAACTGAAAAAAATGGGCCCCTAACGCACTTCTTCTTTGAAATACCAAGTCATATAAAAAGATATAAAAATTCTTACATCCCATATAAAAAAAAATGTATATGAAAGATACATATTATACTTATAAAAAGCATTTCCTTCGAGCATTTCTTGATGCAAAGTCATTTATGATCATATCTACATCAATTTTAACTAACATATTTCTCTCAATAGATAACATTGCTAGACCATTTAATCTCTCCTGCGACATTGTCGATCTCAAGTAATTTTTCAATAATTTCAACTTCGAAAAACTTCTTTCCGCGGAAGCTACTGTCACAGGCATCGTCAATTGGATCCGATATGCAATGGAAACGTTAGGATAACAATCTGCATTTTTGACAAATTCAAGAATATCAATAGCTGTCATTGACTCATTTGGTAAAGTCATTTGTAACACTTTCATTTCAGAACAAAGGTCATCAGCATCAACATCTGACAAATTATTATGAGAAAATGTATCTTTGAAGTTATTGCAACAATCTCTTAATCTATTGCTTTCTAAAGACTTCAACCTTGTTGAGTCAATTAAAAATCCAAAAACATTTTCAAAAACCTTTAATTGATCAAATCTTTCTTTCAAAGAAGTAATTGCCATATCCACAATCACCAAAAAGTAGTTAACTCTAAAAGATTCCTCAGGTGATTGCAAATCTTCATCATGACCATCCTCACCAAATTGTTTTTTTCTAAAAATAGAACGTTTAGTTGAAAATTTTGGATCTATATCCATACTAAACGCAAGATCTTTGGCAACACAAATGCTAGCTTCAAACCCTTCTTTTCTATAATTTTCAAAATATAATATTATACCTTCCACTTCTTTCATCGTAGTATCAATGCACATTGTCTTGGATTGTAACTTTTTACTCACCTTGTTAATTGAAAACAAGATATCATACCAAATAACAATTCCAAGTAAAAATTCAAAATTTTGAAGTGCATTAGCCAATCTTTCTGCTTCACTTTTCACTTTAGCATCATTACCTGAAGATTCGTATAATTTTGACAAAGCTAATCTTATCTTGGAAGCATGAAATCTAATAGCTTTAGCACTTTTAATTCGACTTTCCCATCGAGTATCCGATAGAGATTTCACAGTTTCTGAAACATTATCACGCAAAATTTTCCACCTTTTGGTAGAACTTGCGAACAATGTATATATACGTTGCACAATACCGAAAAATGAAATAGCTTTTGTACAAGAATGTGCCATATCAGAAAGAGTGAGATTAAGACTATGACAAGCACACGGCATATACAAAGCTCTTGGATTTAATTCAAGTACTCTCCTTTGAACACCTTGGTGTTTTCCTTTCATATTAGAACCATTATCATATCCTTGGCCTCTCACATTATCAACATTAAGCTCAAGAGATTTTAACGCATTATATAACTCATTATAAAGCCCCATCGCAGATGTATCATCCACTTTCAAGAACTCTAAAAAGTATTCTTCTATTTTTACTTTGTCACTTGACATATTAACGCATCGTATTATTAAAGTCATTTGTTCTTGTTGGCTCACATCAGGGGTACAATCAAGAATAACAGAGAAATATTTTGCCTCTTGAATGATTTTCAAAATAGAACTTCTAACACTATGGGCCAATATAGAAATTAGCTCATTTTGAATTTTGTGACTAAGATAATGATAATGCATTTCTTCATTTTGAATGCGTCTAATATGGTCTTGCATTGACAAATCAAATTCAGCAATCATTTCAATTAGGCTCAAAAAATTACCATTATTCTCCTCATAAAGTTTCTCATTTGATCCTCGAAAAGCTAAATTATTCTTACCAAGACATTTAACTACAGCAAGTATTCTCAAGAAAACATGTCTCAAACGTTATTTCTCTTTTGAGATTCCTTGTTGCAAGTCTTTATCAAGAGTCTGATTCTTAATCTCACTCTTAATTCAGTCCAAGCATTCATGTTAGTCATATGGTCAAAACTATTCTCATGTTCTTTGAGTTTTTCACTCAAGTGTTTCCAATCATTCACACCATCAGTGGCCAAGTAACTCTTTCTATTTAGTTTTGTGAATAACTTACAACAAAAACAAAAAACTTTATCTACATGTTTAGAGTAAACTAACCATTTTCTATCGCTAGTCTCTCCATTAATCAACTTTCAAGAAAAATAAGCATACGAGAAATGCCTAGAATTACCATCTAAGGGAAATTTAAGATTCAATTCCCTTAAAGGCCCCTTTTCAACTAAAATATCTCTAGACTTGTTATCAAGGATACCCCAATTTCTAGGATCGTAAATGTTTAAAGGAGGAATAAAATGCGGATCATCCCTAACATCTTCAACATTTGACTCATTTTGTACATCATTAGGGTCATTCACAGTAGCAAATTACTCATTGATATGATTTGGAGAATTATTATGTTCATTTGGATAAAGTTCAACCACATTGGCACGGTCATAGTCATAATTCAGATTATCCAAATTAATAGTATTATCATTTAAATTTTCATTAGATTGGTCCACATTGTCTACTTCCACTCCTTCAGAAGTCTCTCCTATTTTTTTCTTAAAAAATCTATCAAGAGATCCCTTTTGTGATTCTACTAACTCATCTTTTTGTTTTCGTTTCTTTCTTTTCTCACTTCCAGGCAAATATTTAGGCAACATTATTTAGCAATATAACTAATAGCTAATAAAACTAATATAGGTTAGAACAATGACACCTGTAGGGCTGTAGAATTGAACAAATAATCAGCTTAATCCTTAGCGTTCTTAATTTGCAATGATGAGCCAAGGTTCCTGCTAATAAAATTGACTAATTAAACAAAGCCAAAAACAAATAATCACAATCAAACTATAGAAAATTAGATCAAATCGTCAATTTTTTTTAAAAAAAATCAAATCATCTCAAAAATGAAAAATGTAAAGTGCCGATAATTAGATAATGACTAACTTGTAATTGACTAGCATATCTTCAAGACAATCAAATCAGAACTCCATTGAATATCTACATTTCATATCTGCAACAATCATCCAACACCCATTAAAGAAAAATCAAGAAATACCCACAATAGAATTTTTTCAATTGAATCCAGTAAGTTTTCGAAAGGAAAAACGAAATAAATCAACTAAAATGAATTCTGAATTTAACAATTCAAGATTTTTATAAGGAAAAATTCCTACTTTCCCAACTAGAGATTTTTATAAGGGAAAATTCCCAATTCCCAATTAGATATTTTCAAACAAAAACTATCAATTTTTCCCATTCAAAAAATCGAAATCTTCAAACGAAAAAAATCAAAAATTAGAATTAACTAAGAAAAACTAAGCACAAAATAAGAGACTAAAATTGTAGAAACTTACCTCAATTAATCCCAATCGAAAATGCTCTTCTTTATTATTCAATATGCAAAACTCAAGGAAATTATAAGGAGAAATTGAAGAGTGAAAATGCCGAAAATTCAATGTAATTGAAATTGAGACATAAGGGTGATAACAAATGAAGCAATTTATACTACAACCTAAGCATGCCGTTGTTAATTGAATGGGATAACCGTTATCTTCATTGTTAAGTGACATAATTTCAGGCGTGAAGGGTTGATGAAGAGCCAAAAATTGGAATAGATGAAGAGGAAAGAGCAAAGTGTTTCTGTGATTAGTTGGATTTTGCTATGGGAAAGAGGAAAGTTTTAATTTTGGTGTTGGAAAGTGGAAAATTGAAGGAGGAAAGTCTGAAGAAGGAAGAGGAAAGAAGAAAGATGTTGCTTTGGAAGATGTTTCTCTGCCGCCTGAGGAAAGTTGAATTTTCTTTAATTTTTTAATGAAATTTAATAAATTTTCTGTTGAGTCCTGGACAGGGGCCCCACCTGCCCTGGCCCAGGGCCAGGCCTGAGAATACCCCAATATTCTACCTCAAAAGAAATACACCTATCCAAATAACGATTATATCTTAAAATCTAATTATCGTGGTTCCAATATTTGACTCATAATAGATTATATATATTTTTAATTAGGGTTGAGATTATTAATTTTAAAATTCCATACCTTGTTCAACAACTAAAAAGGGGGGTTGAGACGTGGCATTCGTAAACTAAGAAAATTCAAAGTTAGGGAAACACAAAATATACTTAAAAGAAATAATGAAGGAGAATTTCAAGGCATTTTCGTTAACAACATATTTGAAATTGACAAACGGGATCTAAGCATTTAATGGCGTCTTCCAATTATATGCTGAAAAAAATGAAAAGAGGAAATGGGTATATCTACTACAACCCATCCATGGCGTTTAATGGGATTGCGTACTTTATGCGCCTACCCGTGACGGTATTTACACAATAAAATCTGCCTTAGACTTTGTAAAAGTATTAAAGCCTTCCCTCACCCAAAGGGCAGCTCTTCAACAAAACAGTACAAATCGCATTTAATGCCGCCATTAATGCCTTCTCTTCAATTTTTTCTTCATTCTTTGGTTTCTATCTACAACACCAATTAATTCATGATTGTTGAAAAGTCTGTGTCATCCCTCATCAATGTTATTTTTTAAAATTTTAATTACATTTAAATGTTTGATTGTGACCTTTTTACGTATGTATTAAAAAATCTCTCATAAAATCACATTCATAGTATAAGTCCAAACCCTTTTTAATGATAATCAGTTGAACCATAATTTCCTTGAAGTAGACTGTTATTTACGCTATTTAAAACTTCATTTGCTTTCATTTTTCCTTGGCCTCTGTTTTTAATTTTTTTAACTTTCTTTTTTTTTGGGTTCATCTTTCTCTCTTTTGTTGTTGGGTTGAAGAAAAATGACAGCACAAGTGAGCAGTTCATTGGTAAGGGTATTGAGTGGTCACATGGAAGAGCAGCATGCTGGGAATTCTGATATCTTGATTACAAAAGATTTGCTGGGAAATTTGTCAAATGCTAAACCAACAACACCCAAAGCTATAGATCTTGAATTTAAGGTGAAAAATTTTAGATTTATCTTCTTCTTCTTTTTTAGCTTTGTTTCTGCAACAAATCCCAAGAATTCATTTATGTCCATTTAACTCTCTGTACTGTAGTTTTCAGTTCACAATTAGTTTGCTTCACCATTTATATTGAGTTTAAAAGAAACAGAGTATTTATTACAGTTTTTTAATGTTCATCGCTTTATCCTTATTATTTATGAAACCATCGGACATCTTTTCTGGGTTTTTGCTTATATATTGAAATCTTTTTACGCTGTATATAGTTCATGATCTAAGCTTCTTTTTTTGTTTTTCTTTTTGTGATTTGGGTTTATAACCATGCAGGGTGGGAGAGTAGAGGCACAAAAGTGCAGCTCATCATCATCATCATCACCATCAGCATCGGCATCATCACCAAAGTCACCATTATCAGCAAAAGGATCGGCTTCTCCAGATGGGAAATCATTCAAGACTCCATTGTCGAATTTCCTACAAGATTCCAAGCTCCAAGACTTGAACTTCCCACCTATCAACCTGTTTGATGAAATGACAACAACTTCCCTCGATTTAAAGCTCCAATCTTGTTCAACCCCAAGCCCTTACCAAAGTGTTTGTACCCTCGACAAGGTTAAACACGCCCTGGAAAGAGCAGAAAAAGGAGGAAACATGAAGAAACGTTCATCGTCACCACCACCGCCACCGTCATCGCCGCCTGCAGCGTCGTCTTCATCAACACCAAGAATGTTTGCAGCTGCATGCCCTGGTTGCTTATTATATGTCATAGCTTCAAATACAAATCCCAGGTGCCCTCGCTGCAATTCTTTTGTTCCATCTTCCCTGCCTACGAAGAAGCCTAGGATTGACCTCAATGCATCATTTTAATCCTTTTTTCTCTTTCTCCTGTGAACATTGATTGGAGATTTTAAAAAAAAAATGTTGTATAACTCTTCAGTCCTGCAAATATTCTTGATTCATGTAAATTGAAAAAGAAAAAGAAACCATAGGTTCAGAATTCAGATATGGGGTTTAATTTAGTGTAGGGGGGATCCAATGATGATATTAATAGATGTTTTCTCAGTTCAATTTCATTTGTATTTTGGAAGACAGAGAAAATTTCAATCTGATGTTCTTATCACATATATATATTTATTTATTTTACAAATATTTCACATTATTCTTTCTTCATGTTTGATGATGATGAACACAAAATTTCTTCCAAAAAGAATAAAAAATGAACAACACAAAATCATGTTTATTTAGACTTGGTCAATTTTAGTTGGATGGAGGATAATGGTTAGGTGAGGATCTAGTTTTTCCTAATAATAATTAATTAATGCAATAATTAAATAATGAATATCACTGTAACATTAAATTAGATCCATTTTTAGATTTTGACATAACACCCATACCTTACTGAGTATCACTTTCAATGTATTTTACTTAGCAAATGAAAGTCGAGTAATTGAAGGCATCTCTTCATATACCTAATATATTATAAATGTTAATTTATTTAATTTATTATATTTTATAGTAAAAATTAAAAATTACGAATTCGAGTCTCACTATCCATAATTGCAACGTGTAAAGTTTATGTTTCATTATGTGTACAGTTCTTTTGTTGGATTATTCAATGTGTTTTGTATTTGTTAGATTTTACAAATGCGACACAAGGATAAAGCTAGATTTTTCTTTTAAAATAAAGATTTAAATATTTTTTAAAAAAATTCAAATTTTTTGGTAAAAAAGATTAAAGGTCTAGATTTAAATGTACATCCAAAAATAAACTTTTTAAATAGAGGGGAAAAATTAGTTATTAAGTACGTAGGGTAATATAAACAAACTATTAATGGAAAATGTTACCAAGTTTTTAGTAGTAATAGTTAAGATAACATCTATGGACATTATTAAATAACAATATTATTAAATATATATTTATTTTTTTATATGAAGTAAAATAAACAAAAAAAAAGGTTTTAAAAGATATTATATAAAAATGGAATAATAGCATAAATAGTCCTTATATTTTATCAAAGTTTTAGTGCGAGACTTCTACTTTCTAAATGTTGATTTTGGTACTTGATGAAAGTTAATGATATGACAAGCTGACATCATTTTCCACAGTAGTATACCTTAAGAAGTTTTAAAAGGCAAAAACAATAATATTCTAATTTTTTAACCAAAATATTAAATATTTTTTTCCTCCTAAATCAAATATTTGATGTATCATAAAATAATATAAATAAAATAAATTGCAGATGCTAATAATTATATATTTGAGAGAAAAATAATTATATTTAAATAATTTTTTGAAAAAAAGATTATATTTATTAAACATCACCCACCATAGGTGAAAATTATAAGGAGTAAGTATTTAAAAGTCTCAACATCAAAATAATGGTTGGTTTTTGAAAGTTGAAACCCACGTCAGCATCATACTACATAAGACTGGGGGGACAGTTATTGAGGAAGGCTCCATGTCATGTGTATCCATTTAGATTATTTGCCACGTGTCAAGCCTTCTGCTGACCCTCGCATTTAATGCGAATGTCATTTGGGCACGAAATTATAAAAGAGTTTGGTTTTATTTTGCTACTTACGACGAAACTCATTAATGGAAGACTTTGATTGATGAGCAAAAAAAAAAAAATCAAAATTAAATGAAAATAAATAAATAATTAATTGAGAAAGCAATGATGGCAAGCAACTCATTTATTTATTTTATAGTTGTTAAATTTAAATTTGTTTTGTGCTGGTGAAGTATTTATTGCGTGGGTTGAGTTTGAGGTCAAGAAAATTGATGGGATTGAAAAGCTTGTCTTCACAACAATTTGAAAACGTGAAAGGCTGCCTCTTTCTCTTTTGAATTTCTTTTTTCTTCCTATTTTGCAAATTGCATTTCATTTAATTTACGATTCATTGCATTTTTTAACTCCACCTAATCGTACTATTTGATGAACAGGATCAACGGTTGTGGAATAAAATAGAGTTGAATGGTTAAAATTTTTCGGAACAAGAATCATGAACCAAAAACAGAAAAAAAAAAAAAGGAAATCCATCTCTAATCCCGTGCCCTAAAATTTTATTATATAAGTTAAATAATTGAGTTAAATTTCGAGCGGAATCCCAGATCGAGTTATAAATATTATTATATAACACTCGTAAACATATTTTTCATTTAAAGTTTGATTATGAAAAAAATAGTTGAAATTAGAAATTAATGTTTTGGGCAGGGATACCAAGTTTAACTAAAAATCCATTACGTTGTGGTTTGATGGTGACTAGAGGCCAACAAAATCAGAAGATAAATTATAAGGGTAATGATACCATGTTTGCGCTTCCGAATGTTTTTTAATGCTTAAATTTGATAAAAGGGTAATGATGCATTTAGAAAATATTTAGGCAACGTATAGCCAACATAGGAACTCAAACATGAGGTTAAGCATTTCATTCCTTTTATGTTGTTAGTTCTTTTTTTTTGAGGTTATTTGCAACATTTTATAACTGATTAATATGTTGGATTCGAATTACGGGATATTACATTCGTTGTTGAAGTAATTACTATCAATTACAATTTAATTCAAATCATCTATACATGCTATTAAGTTCATTACACTATCACAATCTGTTTTACAGTTGTATTCAAGTCTTATACAACCTTATGAAAGCTCTTAGATAATTCAAGGACGAATAAGGACTAAAATACAAAGGTTTCAAAACTTAATGAGTTGGCGTCGCAGCTTTAGATGCATAATGTCGTGACTTTGAAAGCAGTAGGTTGACGTCGCGACTTCAAACAGAACACGTTGCAAAGTTGGAAGGCTTATGTCGCAACATCAATAACATTGTGTAGTGACTTTGAGGGCAAGCTCCCTAAAAATCTACTCACTTAATTTAACCCACCCAATTTGTAAATTGCAATTGATTTTTGAGGCCTCAAAATCCTACGGGACTCATCATATATCAAAGACATATATCGACTTATGAAGCCTTCACATTTTATAAACTATTTTGTTGTAACACTTTTCGGACCTAACCGGTTGACTGGCGACCCGAGGATGATACCAAAAATGCAATTCTTGATGTACAATTATGTGCGAATTAAAATTCTTCCCTAGGACAATCATCTGAACAAATATTAAAGTGCAACAATATGACTATCATCAACTTATTTAACAAGTTAGTATATGGCAATTTTTACAAAAACTATTCAATACCAACCGTTAGCATAGAATTAAACAGGTAGTTACTGATAATAAAGTATACAAGAAGACATAATGTAACTCTTGGCTGAACATTTAACTAACAAGTATATATATACAAGGTTTGTCTAAGTACAACAAAAGAATACGAAGTCAAAGGAAGGTCATGAGCCACTAGAGACAATGTTCAAAAGAGATGAGGCTAGGATTGGGATAAAGGGTAGAGGGAGAATGGTTTCTTAAAAGGGAGCGAGAGGTAGAGAGAGATCCCTTTTCTGCTATAGTTGTGAGCATTTATATCTTTAGCTACGGTTGTGATATTACACGTGTCATGTCCTTATTAGTAGGTAAAAAACAAGTGGCCAAGTGATTCACCATTATAGGCTAGGTAGGATAGTGATTGGACATGCTATCAATCATTTTAGATAGGAAATGGTAGATGAAGTTAGACATGGTAATTAACAAGTGGGGCCTTCATGGGTGCTAACTCGAGGAATGCTTCTTAGGGGGTATGCCTGTGGCGTCCATTTAAGGGGCATATCTTAGGGATTAATCGAGCTCACTGCTCGATCCCAAGGATAAGGGTAAATAATTGTCCCCCAATCAAGAGGGGGTTTTACTTTGGCCTTCCTCGAGTCGCTACTGAATTAGTGCTAACAAAGGATAAGTTGTTGTGAATAATAAGAAATGTCCAAAGTTTGAATTGTTGGGCTGTTGTTGGTTGGTTGCACGTTTGGTCCACATCGTTACAAAATATGCACGTTTACACAAGTTTTAATGATGGTGCGTCAAAGTGCATCTTTGAGAAATCATAGCAATTATTACTTTTGTTTTGAACGTTTGGTATTTTCAGTTTTTGGGTTTTTACTAGCATTTGGGATACCACTCTTACTGTGTTTTGGAAGAGTCTTACAACTCAGGTGGTGTAAAAAGTGCTCAAACGTTGTACTTTATCATGCTTACTAGAATTTTTTTTTTAATTATAAGTTTTCATATCTATTCTTTAGTTTTCAACTTAAGATTTTGTTTTTGTGGCATAGTTCAGGGCAACTTGCTAGGTTTTTCTCTTGGTAACTTTGACTATTTGTTGTAGCTTTTTAGGGTTTCATTTATACACTATTAGAGGAAAATGGTGGAAGGTAAACGGGATAGAGGGGCATGTAGCAGTGTGGGTGATGAGGGTCAAAAAAAGTTGACGATAAAGAGGCCGTGAAGGATTGTTTATGTTGACGGCTTGGTTAAACATGCCATTAAGCATAACGAGATGCAACAACTATTGAGAGTTGGCATTTTGGTTAAGGTGTGTAAGTTTGGTTTTGGTAATTGGGATACGTTTCATAATACCTCTACTATTACAAGTATGGTGGGGCATAATAATTGTAAAGGTCAAAATAATAGGTTTCGATATTTTGGTTTGTCTAGGCTTGATTGACATTTTGAATTTGATTAGTGGGTACATTTGTTTTGTGGTTTGCCATCGAAAAGATATCATAGTAGGAATGAGACTATGCTCATTGCTCCAATTATTGATGTTGGATCTGATCAGCAGGAGAATGAGATGAGGATAGGTGGTTCACCTCGCTTAGAGTAAGGCGGAGAGTCACTGGAGACGGTGCTTAAAAGAGATTAGGTTAGGATTGAGAAAGAAACTAGAGGGAGAATGGTTTCTCAGGGAGGGAAAGAGGAAATGAGTCCCCTATTTTTTGTTGGAGCTATGAGATTTTATAACCTTAGTTGTGGTCCCAAGGTGCCATGTGTCAAGTCTCTATTAGCGCGTCAAAGGCAAGTGGCCAAGTGATCTGCCACTAAAGGCTTAGGTAAAGTGACGATTGAACATGCTTTCATTTATTTTATATGAGACATAGTAGTTGAAGCTAGAAGTGATAATTTATAAGTGGGGCCCTTACAGATGTTAAGTTGAGGACTGCTCTCGAAGGAGTGTGCTTGAAGGGTGTATATTTGGACTCCTTCTAAGGGGTTCATCAAACTCGGTATTTGGTCCCAGAGATAAATGTACAAAAAAATCTACAATAAAAAAACTTAAAATTGACGAATAAGATAAAAATTAGTTTTTTATTTTTTATTTACTAAAAATAAAAATACTTAATTTTTATATTTATGAATTAACCCTATGAATTTAACTTTTATTAAATTGGGAATGACAAATTATTTTTAGTTAGCAACTCAAGACATAAGGTAATATACATCCAATATTATTTACATTCAATTTATTAGGTAAAAATTTAGAAGAAAAGTTTGAATATTATTATTTTCTTTTACACTATTATTATGGTTTGAAATTTTTTATTTTTATAATATTTTAATAAGAACTTGAATAATATTATGTTTATTTAATATATTTTAATAAAACAAGTGGTTAAATATCAAATAACTTAACGCTACATTTGTTTCACTGGAAATATTTTTTGTAAAATAATTTTTATAAAATGGATTGATTTTCCAAAAAAGACGATATTTTTTGATATTTAGATGATTTTATGTAAAATATTTTTCATTGTTTGGGAAAATTTTCCTGAAATAATTTTCTAAAAGTTGTTTTAGTGAAACAAACACAAAATAAATATATATTACATAATTTATAATAGCATTTCTCTTTACAATCAAAATTTATTTTATAATAAGATAATTTTGTATAACAATTAATATCGTATATAAACTGTCGACTGAGTCTTAACTCGATTGGTATGCATATTGTTGTCAATGCAGGAGGACGTGGGTTCGAGTGCGCTGAAGCACGTTATACTCCTTATTGGTTGGGGAGGGGCTATGGGTAGTTCTAGATATTATCCAGAGCAAAGCCTGAACAACAAACGCTATTAGCGCGACTTGAACTCAGGCCACACTTGGGATGATGAACACCTTTGATCATCAGGCCATCACATTTGGTTTTAATTAGAACTTAATTTATTTACATATATGACACAAATACTCATACTTATATATGGAAAATAATTTGTACACTAGGAGTTGTTAGATTGCACAAGTAGAATTAAGGGGCTGACAAATGTCCTATAGGGGTATAGTAAAATATTTTAAAATAGGACACATGGCAATTTTTTATGACTGTTTGTAGAAAAAAAAAATACTACCAATGTACTAAAAACTAACCCAGATATAATTAAAATATTCATAATTTATATTATAAAATATTTACTATTAAATATTTATAAATTTTAAAATATTTTATAATTATAATATTAATATAAATATTTTTCAATAATATATAATAATATATATAAAATTTAAAAATATTATTGTTATAATGTATTATTAAAATAAAACTGTAAAGTTAGAAGGGAGAATATTTGCTACATTACAAGTGTGGAATTTTTAGATTTTATAAGTAGGATCAGGGAATTGGCAGATGTAGGATAAGGATATAGTAAAATAAATTTATTTTTTATTGCTTTTAAATTAATTTTTATTGATAAAATTATTTTTCACGAACACAAAAAATAAAAAATAAAAATATTTTTCGTAAAATAAATTCACTCTTCATTCATCAAAGATTATCTTAATTATATTTTTTAAAATGTGGGCAAGGATTATGTTGAAGTTGATAGGAGGAAAGAGTGGTGGTAGTTTAGAAGTTGAAGATAATGATAATCGTTTTCACAAATCAAATCAACATTCAGTAGAATTAAATTAATTTCTACATTAGATGATGAATGTATATTATTTGTTCTTTCCAAATATAATATTTAACCCCTCTCCCTTCAAATGCAAACCCTGCTGCTGCACTTTCACCCAACCCAACTACAATATTTTAGTCATCACAACAATTATTTCTTGTTTTTTTCTTTCTTATCTTTTGTTTTGTTTAACGACAATGTCGGTCTTTAGGCTGGCAATCGTCCATCTTTTTCTTTTTCCATCAACTCTTTCTTTCTTTCTTCTTCTCATTCACTACATATGTTTTCTCTCTTTTCAGTTTGCAGATTTATTTTGTGAGTATCTTTACAAGTTATGATGGACAGGTGATAGTGTCTATTGCTCGTTAAAACTCCACCGACTACTAGTAGTTTTTTCTTAGAAAGTGGGTGGGTTTTCGTCAACTTCTTAATAAATGATTTCACTTGTTGATTTGGACTCGTGTTATCTTAAGCTTTATATGTTTTTCTGTTTGTTTTTCAATTGTTTGATAAGTCTTCAGTTTTAGAAGTTTTTGTTTGTTCTTGTAGCACGTTTTTTAGCCTTGCTTATGCATGTAATTTTAGTTTTACAAGTGATTTTAGAGATGACTTTATTGTTGTCTTCTCTAGTTTGGTGAATGCGTGATTCTTTTATCAATTTTGCTCACTACTTTGGACCATCCGGGGCTGATTTCATTATCGTATTAAGTGCTTGAGTTGTGACAAAGCCAATTGTCAATGTGTCATTAATGTTCTCTTAATGCTGAGAAGGCAAAAACCTTTGTTGTGTTGATGGGCTCCCTAAAAATGTAAATTTATAAGAAGTTAAGTTTTTATACGGTAAATTTGTACTTTGCCTTCTTAAATAATTAAAAAAAATTAACTTTTTAAAAAAATTATAAAAATATAAACCATTAAAAATAATAAAATTATATTCATCTCTTGTAAAAATATAAAATTTAATTTCAACCCTTAGAATTTTTTTTCCTTCACCTTTATAAGAGAAAGGATTGTATGAAACAGTGACGTCACGTCATCTGTATCCCTTTCCAATAGATTTATGCCACATCAGTATTTTTATCCTGAATTTCAGCATTTTTATCCTGAAAAAATTCAAATCCAAATTAAAATTCTAAAATTTAGGATAAAAATGCTGATGTGATATAAATCTATTGGAAAGGGATACAGATGACGTGGTGTCACTATTTCATACAATCTTTTCCCCCTTTATAAAGGGAATAGTGACACTTAGTATTACATTTGTCATAAATATGAAACAAATACATTAATGGTGAAAGGATAATAAATTTAGCAACATCCACCTGATCTGATTGGATCCGATCCACCTCCATTGGTAACGTAGAAAGAATAGGTGGCCTACCCGAGAGACTTTTTTATATACGTTTAAAATGTTGGATAGTAAAGTCGTAAGAGATTGCATTCCACTACAGTCGTTTTCGGATGTAGGTACACACAGTGCAGCCATTTATGAAAATCGTTTTTCAAAAAAAAGTTATTTGTAAATGTTGTCCCACTTCTACCCCTATCCTTTTCTGCAATTTGATTCATACAGAAGGAAAGCGCGGGCTTGAATCGTCACATTTCAATTCCTTACAATTTGGTCCTACTAATTTAATTATGCTCTTTGTTTCTATTTTCTAACCAGAGTGGTGTGGAGTTGATTTTTCTTCTCTTTTTTTTTTTTTTTGTAACGTACGTTTACGGTTACGTGAATTGTGGCCCTATTCTATCAATCATCTTTCATGTCCTCAATTATTTAACCCTTTTCATTTTCGTACCAAATGTTAGCTCTTTACTTCTTCTTCTTCTTCTTCTTGTTTTTCTGAGGGTCCAAATGTTAGCTTTTAATATGATTGTTTATGGTATTATTATTGACTATCACTTAATTAATGCATGCATTGACTGCTCATTATCCAAACCTTTTATTAAAGGTTTAAAGTTGAAATTTCATATTGATACTGGAGTTTGATTACATTATATATTGATGGTGCGGTATAAGCCGTGTCTGGTATAGCTGCGGTTGGGGGAGTTTTAAGGTATGAAAATGGAAATTGGATCACGGGATATAACAGATTTCTAAGTAAATGTTCAGTCTTTAATGTTGAACTGTGGGGCATTCTTGATGGGTGGACCATTATCCAAAATTAACTATTTGAGAGCTTGATGTTTCAAGCAGATAACTTAGAGGTGATTAAAGTTATTCAAGATTCCTCCTTTTTAGTTTCAAACTCTAACCTCATTAGAAGAATTTTTAGCAAATATTGGACATTGGGTCATATAACATATTCCTAAGGTAATAAATGAAATTGCGGATTGCTCCCTAAATATATAATCCATAACTGTTTTCTTTTACATCAATTGGCATCTAAGCTGCAAATATAAATATTAGTACACTTTTTTTTTGTGTGTTTGAGGATGTAAGTTTAAATATTTAGAGTATTCATGAAACACGGGTAAAAGTATTATGTAGGATCCTGTATCAAGAGCTAGATTGCATTTTGCTTTCTTTACTCAAAAAAAAAAAAAGAGTCCTTATACGTTAGATCTAAGGGGAAAATGATTATTTTGTTAAAAATTTCATACATTTCTACTGTTAAAAACTAGTCTCTGTATATCAGCATGCAATATACGTGGCACGCCATGTGTCACTGTCTTATTAGTTCGTTATCCACACTAGTTTTTAATAATACAAATGGATGAAAATTTTAGCAAAATGGACTAATTTACCCTTTAATTTAACGCATACGGATTATTTTACCCATTTGTTGAGTAAATGGAACAAAATATAATATGATTCTTAGTACATAGACATTCATAATAATTTTACCGCAACAATAAATGGATTAAGTCAAGTCACAACAAGCACATAATCAATAATTAATGATTTAAAAATCATTGTATTTTTTGAACATACAGCATTATTGTGGTTCAAGGGGCTGGTTTTTCAATAGGATTAGGTGCCGCAATAAGAGATGAATTAGCAATTAGGTTCTTCAATAGCTGCTAAATCATGGGTCAAAGGAGGAAATATGCGAATTCTTATTACGGAAGCTACATGTACGTGTGCTTTTAGGTATTAAATGGTTAGCTGAAATTCAGAATATTTCTTTCATTATTATTAGCCATTTTACAGGTAGCATCAAACCCTAATAGATTAAATTAAGGGCTAATTTTCATTGCTGTCCCAATAAAATGTGCTTTTTAAAAAATATATATTTTTGAAAAGTGTAATAAAAAAATATCCTGAAAAGGTGTAATTTATTAATATTTAATATTTGTTATTATTGTCAAAAATTATAATTAAAGGTCAAAATATTTTTTTTGTACATGATAGTGGAAAGTTAAATTAATAAGTTATGATTTAAATAATTAATATAGATACACAAAACATAAATTTTAAATACTTTTAAATATAAAATTACGGTACATAAAATATTTAAAAACTTGAATATAATAATACAAAAAAATATAAATTAACCTAATTTTTATATTTTAAATAATTAATATAAATAAAATTATTTTGATAATTATCTTTTCCAAACGTAAAAGTTAAAAGCTAAAAGCAATTAAACCGATCTTATTTCGATTTAAATTAAATGTATTTTAGCTGAGTTTGTAAAATGACTCGGTCAATACAATGAATATTTTAAAATAATTTCTATGTGGTATAATAACCTAAACCCAACCCAAACTTTAAATTATTTTGATAATTATCTTTTCCAAACGTAAAAGTTAAAAGCTAAAAGCAATTAAACCGATCTTATTTCGATTTAAATTAAATGTATTTTAGCTGAGTTTGTAAAATGACTCGGTCAATACAATGAATATGATCGAAGGCCAATAATTTCTATGTGGTATGGACTTCAACCTCAAGCCTAAAGGCCTCAGGTAGCCTGTAATCATTTCGGCCCATCTTTAACCAGTTTGATGAACATATTCACTTCTATTTTTTCAAATATAAAGATTTCAGCAGAGTGAAGATGGAAGTAACCATTTCTAATACCAGTGTAGTCTGAGCTATCATCTGTTGGAAGTTCAGTAATCTCCCACTTACCTCAGATTTATATGTATATTATAGACTCTTAAAATGTTTGCTAACTGCACTTATAAGCAAAAACCAAAGGCATACAGGCGAAATAATAATTCGCAAATCAACCATACACTTCCTCTTTGTCAATCGAGATTCATTAATATGACGTTGCGTTAAAAATAATCTTGGAAATAAGAAAACAACGACCGATTAATGCAAGAAAAAGTTCCAATTTCAAATTTACTTTCTTACTATATTTTCTTAGAAGCCAAACAAGGAAACCGACAATACAAACGCCAATGGTTTCAATCAAAAATCAACTTATGCTACTTGATCCCCCCCCCCCAGAAAAAGGAACAACGAGATCTAAATCCAGCTGCTTTTGTAAAAGAAAAAGCTAGCCTCCAAAGCCGTAAAGAGTTCGGCCCTGTCTTTTCAGAGCATAAACTACATCCATTGCAGTAACCGTCTTCCTCCTAGCGTGCTCAGTGTAAGTGACCGCATCGCGGATCACATTTTCAAGGAAAATCTTGAGAACGCCACGCGTTTCCTCGTAAATGAGACCGCTAATCCTCTTCACTCCACCTCTTCGAGCCAACCTCCGAATGGCCGGCTTCGTGATCCCTTGAATGTTGTCTCTTAGTACTTTCCTGTGTCTCTTCGCACCTCCCTTTCCCAATCCTTTGCCTCCCTTCCCACGACCTGACATTTTCGTTGCCTCCCTTTTCTTCTCTCTCCCAAAGCGAAATTTTGACTTAGATTTGAATTTTAACGAAGGAACCCAGGCGTATTTATATAGCAAGATTCATTGGTTTATAACCGTTTGATGGTTATTTTAATCGGACGGCTTAGAGCATTGATCCGTGCGATCTGGCGCCTATTGGCGCGGGATAAGCTGGAAGTAGAAGGTTTGTGATTATGGATTTGGAAAATTTTCCAAAACCGCGCGCCAAACACGTGAGATAAGCATAAGCGTTGTTTGAACTGCAAGTGCAAAAGCCCGGTCCTCTTGACCCATGTAGATGGAGTCGGACCCTTACACCGACTTCTACTAGTGAAAATTAAAACCCCTAAACCCCAACTTCTCCGAAAGGGTTTCTTAATTTCTTTCCTGTAACAGATCAGTGCAGAGCTTCGATTTCTCTGCCATCAATTTTCAGCCATGGTATCTTCTCTATCTCTTTCGGCCTTAAATAATTAATTATTAGGTCAAATTGAAGATATGCTCACTGAATTTTGCTTCTAGTTGTTTCAGCTTGTTAAGGTGTACTTTGTTGGTATATTAAATTTGAGAACTTTTTGTTCCTAGTGAATTGAGCCTTGATTTTCTTAGATGATAGAATGCACTAATCAATTTTAATTTACGAGTTGAGAAGTCAATTTTCACTAGTTCCTTGGCTTAGGGTTTTACTTGTTTGTGTATAATAATATGGAAAAAGAAAGGTCGATTTTTCTGCTGCAATTTACGATGCTTTAAGTATATATATTAAGATGCTCAGATTATAAGTTTACTTAATAAAAGCAACTTGTAACATACATAGCATGAAGAATGTCACAGGAATTTGAGTTTCCCATGGGAGAGAGTGGAGCTTACATGCTGCAGATTACATGTTGCTTTCTCTGTTCCTTTCAACCCAGAACATGTATCCGTGGCCCCTAAAGTAACAGCAAAATAAAGGTAGATAGTACAGAGGAATGCTAACAATCCCAATGCTGTTAAGAGGAACCTATGCCTCTCAACAAGTGTCGACCAGCTACCGAATTCATCTCTCGAGGATTGCCTCCTCGTTGATGCTGACCTTCGAAGGGGAGATGATACAATTCCGTCCAGAACCATTTCTTAGAGAGACGATTAAAAGTCCTCAACCAATGTGATCTGCAATCATGCAACACCAGAGTTAAAAAGAAAAAGGCTCGAAAGACCACAAGATCCTCATGATCAAGCATGAACCTACCAACAAAACTATGTAAAGAAGAGATGCAATTATAAAGAACTTACATTAACCAAGTGTCTATGTATATATATATATATACAAACAGTTTTCACTCTTTGAATCTATCATATCTACTGAGGCATACATCAGAAAATATAAAAGATTAACAGACTCTTAACAGATTACGAAACATATTTAGACCAGTCTAACTCGAATCCGAGCTTGAAGCCTGATAAAACCTTCAAATGTGTCAAAAAGGCAGGAAACCATAACTGTCAAACAAATATATACATGTACGTGTGTGTGTATATACACTTATGTATGCATATATGTAAAACATTTAGGTTTGACAATGTTGAACTGTGATATCACCTGAAAACCCTTGTATGCTTCAATTGTTTCTAAAAGATGGACGTAGAACCTTAAAACGTCCCTAACTGTGACAGGTCGTAACAGATCCTTTCTATTTCTTGATCTCAAATTCCCAATAGTGAAATCATCTTGTTAAAACTCAGATCCTTAAAAGCCGAAAAAGGGAAAAAAAACAAATCCCACCACAAACAATTAACCAAAAAAAACCTTGATGATCAATGGATATTTCTGTCAAACGAACGTCAAATTCAAAAACTCATCTCTACCATCAACAAAATAAACAAATCCCAGATCTGTAAAACAGTAAAAAAAAAAAAAAATAGATAACACTTACAGATGAGAAAATCAAGGTAGGAAGATCAAAGGGAAGAAGCAAACAATGAGTATTTATATTTAATCGATCTTTTTAACCCCTCTTCTCCATTTGTCTTCTCCTTTATTTCTCAGTGGAAGGGGGCCGTTACCATAGAAACGAGAACAAAACAACAAAACTGGTGCTTTATGGGCAAATACCTCCACCAAATACGAAATGAATAAAGTTTTTTTCTTTGTCTAATTATGCTCTCAGTCCCTGTATTCTTCTAATATTTAAAATTTAATCCATAACTTTTTATTATAATAATTTATTCCTTCTACTCTTTTGATTTAATATCATTTTAGTTCTTTCTTCTTATTTTTTCGCTTCATCTAGTCTTTTTAATTTTTTATTTTTGTCAAAATATCCAGAATTGGATGGAAAAATTCACAGTCAATTAACTTTGATAAATTAAATGGTTGATGCTGACGTGTCATCCATGTGGCAATCAGCCACATTATTAATTAATTATATTTTAAAAAAATAAAAATACTAAAAAATACACTAAACGTTTTATCGTTTTAGCACCATTGCTGGAACTTGCTTAAGATTGTCGTTGCTGCTCAAATAGTCAACACCATCTCTCATTGTCCTCCATTCAATCCAATGTTAGCATCAAACTAAATCTCGTCGTCTTTTCTTTTGCTTCTTCATTTTGGTTTTCTGAAATCTTTCTTGAAACCTTACCACATTGTTACGTAACAAATCTGTTGCCATGCACGTTGTTGCCATGCAGGCCAAAACGATGTGTTTTGATCATGTTTTTATTGTCATTTTAGTATACGCTGTGTTTTAATGTTTGTGTTGAAACGATGCGTTTAGTCAATTAGTGTCTGTTATTGGTTATTACTCTATATACCTGTACTGAGGACAAGAAGAAATGGTTGTGCAATTTTTGAATCAGATTTCTAGTATTTCTTTTCTCTTCTTCTCTCGAATTCTTCTCTTCTCCTTTCTACATTTCTCGAGTTCCAGGTTTGTTCCGTCACAAAGGTATCAGAGCTGTTCCGATCCTCATTGCAGGCGAGGGAGTGACGACAAGGTTGCAGAAGGAATTTGGTTTGATGCACGGAGAGCTTACTCAGCTCCAAGTTGAGTTCACTCAGCTAGATGCAAGAATTGATGCCCGATTGAAGGATTTTCAGGAAGGAATTAAATCAGAGGTTCGTTCGGAGGTAAGATCTGAACTTCGATTTGAGCTTCACTATTTGTTCGAACAATATTTTGGACAAAGTCCTCCGGTTACAGCTACTAGAGTAATGACGGGTAAAGGGAAGGGGATTTTAGGCTCTCCTTCAGGGTTTCCAGCAAAGGAACACCTCCTAGTGTCACATATATCTGAGTTAGGACATTCGAGTTTGTCCTCTAGAGGTGGTACTGTAGATGCTGGTAACTCCTCTTTTCGAGTGGAGTGTCCACATTTTGATGGCGATAATTTCAGAGGCTGGTGGTCTAAGTTGGAATAATATTTCGAGGCTGAAGGAGTAAGTGAGCAGGCTAAGGTTAGAGTGGTTATGTTGCATTTAGAAGGGAAGGCCTTAGCTTGGCATCATTTCTTTGTACATAGACGTGGGGGATTGCATCAGTTGACATGGGAGATGTATGCTAGGGGAATAAATGAATGTTTTGGATCTGATTCTTTCCTTGATCCTATGACAGAATTAGTGACTCTTAAACAACAAGGATCCGTTGACCAGTTTCACGATGGATTCCTGAGTTTGCTTAATCAATTGAATCTACCTGAGTCCTATGATTTGAGTATCTTTATAATAATTTTGAAGCTTGAGATAGGACAGTATCTAAGGTTTTTTACGCCTCAAACGTTGGTGGAGGGTTACAAACTAGCTAGACAAGTCGAGAATATTGTATTGGGGCCAGTGAAGAAGGGATTTGTTGCTGGTAATGGAGTTGGTTCTTCAAGGTTTCTGTTCCCAAATCCGATAGCACCACAAGGAATGGGGCATTCTACAATTGTAGGTGGTTCAGTGCATAGTAATGTGGAACAGAGAGTACCATCTAAATCTTTGTTTCAAGCAGAATTGGAGGATCGGATGAGGAATAGTCTTTGTTTTTGGTGTGGCTCAAAGTATTCTCCTGGTCACAAATGCTCTAAATCTTAAGTGTTCCAGCTCGTTATTGAGCCAAGCTGGGAACAAGGTTCTGACTTTAAGGGTCCAACTTCTGAAGATCTGCAGGATTACTCTGACCAATTGGACTTGGCAGATCAGGCTCCTGGTAGTCCAGTGCTATCGTTACATGCCCTTCAAGGTTTTTAGGGTTATAACACCATGAGATTTTCAGCTGTCATAAATCACACTAAGGTGGTTGTGTTGGTCGATTCAGGTAGCACGCATAATTTCTTGGATTATAAGGTGGCTAAACGACTGCAGTTAACAGTAGAATCGGGATGTTCTGTGAAAGTTATGGTGGCAAATGGAGTTCGATTGTCCACTCAAGGCCTATGTAGAGCGGTCTCTTGAGAAGCACAAGGTTACTAATTTCCTACTGATTTTTTACTCCTGGTAGTAAAAGAGTTTGATTTGGTGCTCAGTATTTGATACGAACCGGCTCGGGATGAGTCGAAACGTATGCGGGTTGCCCAATAGTCTACGATGAGGAATCAAGCCTTCAGAAAATAATTGAAAAATATGGATGAATTTGCGGAAGCTTTAAGTAAATAAATAGGAGTTGGTTCGGTTTGATAAAATAAAAATAAAATAGATAAAAAGGATAATTGGATGGAGATGGATAAAAGAACTTAAACGAGAACCGATTCAACACTAAAGAGTGTCACACTGGGTTCTATAATGTTTAAGGTGGAAAATGGTAATCGATGATGGAAATGGAAATACGAACTTAACTTAAGAAAGATTCAACACTATATAACAGTGTCACCCCATTTCTTATATCGTTAAGGTGGAAAGATGAAGATAAGTTGATGAACACCACACCAAAGAGAATTTGGTGATAAGTTCAAACAAGCCGAAGACGCCACAAGCAAGCTTGATAAGTCTAACGAAACTTGTACGAAAACGAAGAGGAGATAAACTCACTCAAATGAACAAAGTTCATGAAATTTCATTAAAAATCCGAATCCCCTTACATTGAAAATTCACAAGCTATTTATAAGCATAGGGGAGGCTATTGCTTTGATTGAATACATTAATAAAAGAATTAAATCCTATCAACAAATGCTTCTTTCAATTGCCGTCCCTACATTGCACCTTGGAAGAATATTTAAAAATCTTGGAGCATGGGAGCTTGGTCGTCCCACTATTGAAGAAATGGCATATGTTATTTAATTCTCTCAATTTCAATTTGGCCTAGCCGTCCACCTCCTATCATGCCGTCCAACAAGTGTTCCACTCCATAAGATTCCAACGTCCATGCACTTGTTCATGCATCCAACCTTTTAAATAATTTAATCAAGGTTCCACTAAGCACCACTCATGCACATGGATAAATTAGACATTTGTGCTTTCTATCATGCTTCATCTTGTGTCGTCCCATACTTTAGTCTTGCATGTGCTGTTCAATTCTAGCAATTTAAAATTCATTCATGCATGCTTGAAGAATAGAATAATTTCATGAAGGCATTTGGCTTGTTCTCCTTGTGCCGTCCCATGCTAGGAATTTAAAATAATTTCACGGCTTGTTCTCCTTTGTGCCGTCCCATGCTAGGAAATTAAGATTCATGAAGCTTGAAAACTTTGTTCACCATGTGCTTTGTGTCGTCCATGCTTGGAGAATAAAATAATCTTATGCAAGCATAAGTCTTGTTTATTTAATTCATGCTTCCATATATTCCTTTATTTAATTCATCCATGGCCGTTCATCACTAATTTCATGATGCCTTCAATTTCAATTTTTTAATCCACCATTATCTTGCCATCCATTACCACTCAACACACATGCACTCACCTTGTTATTTTAATTTCACATGGGCTTTGCCGTCCAACCATTCTCTCAAATAGCACAAGCTTTTGTTTATTTAATTCTTGCTTCCATTCATCATGCTCATGCATATTATTTTATGTCTGCACATTTCTTATTTCATGTTCCATAAGTTTGTATCTTCCACATGCTAATTTGGTTGACCTTGGAGACGCCACAATCACGTACCTGCATCAAAGGAATACAACCCATTGATTATATTTTAGGACAAAAATAAGGCTGGACACTTTGCTTATTAAATTTGGCAGTCCTTTTTGTTAATTGGGCACATTAAAATTTTAAAACTAAACCAACTTAAAATTTAATTAAAAACATGCAAACAAATTAATTAAAGCTTGGACAAATTAATTTAGTCACTAATTTAAATTATTAGGCCGCATTAATTTGTGGTAAGAAAGAATTAATTTGACGATGCAATTTATTTAAAACATTAAATTTAAGACCATCAGCTCAATGAGCTGGAGTGAGCTCGAATGAGTTTAAATTAAACTCAAGTGAACTAATCTGGCTCGATTTAGAAGTGCAACAAAGTGCATATCAGCTTTACGGGGCATTGAATTTGAGCTCCATAAATTTGAAAATCGTTGGTGCCCCGGGCGTGCTCGTATCAGTATTCAATGGCTGCTATCTCTTGGGCCAATTATGTGGGATTTTTCCAACTTAACTATGCAGTTTCAGCATAGGGGACGAGATTGTACTCTGCGTGGCATAGTGCCTGGTTCCCTCCAATTGGTTCCTAGCAATCAATTTTCCAAATGATTTAGTTTGGTCGACAATGGTCCATTTCCCATGCTCTTAGCCTCTGGTGAACAGACTATTATCACATTGCAGCCAGTTTAGTTGGCAGCTGAATTGCAAATTCTTTTAGAAGAATTTGAGGATGTTTTTCGCACTCCTGTTGGTCTACCTCCTCCACGGCTACATGACCATAGAATTCCATTGATTGATGAGACCAAAGTTGTTAAATTGAGACCCTATAGGTATCTTGCTATTCAGAAGACTGAAATAGAGAAGCTGATACAAGAGATGTTGCAAGCTGGAATAATTCGTGACAGTAACAGTCCTTTTGCTTCTCCTGTAGTAATGGTCAAGAATAAATACGGTAGTTGGAGGTTGTGTATTAACTATAGGTAGCTCAACCAATTGACTATTAAGGATCGTTTCCCTATTCGAATTATTGAGGAACTGTTGGATGAGTTGGGGCAAGCACATTTTTTCTAAGCTGGATTTGCGTTCGGGCTATCATCAAATCCGGATGTGGGAGCACGAAAACAGCTTTCAAGACTCATGAAGGCCATTATGAATTCTTGGTCATGCTATTTGGCTTGACCAATGCCCCTTCGAGCTTCCAATCTCTGATGAATTCTATTTTTCGACCCTTTTTACGAAGATCGATTCTTGTTTTTTTGATGATATACTTGTATATTCACAAGGGTGGGCAGATCATTTGGTCCACTTGCGAGAGGTGCTTAAAGTATTAAGGTCGAACCACTTATATGCTAAACGCTCTAACTGTACCTTTGGAGATTCACAAGTGGAGTAGTTGTGACATGTTATTTCTCAGGGTGTAGTTAGCATGGACAGGACGAAGATAGCTAGAGTTGTGGATTGGCCCCCTCCCAAATCTGTTAAGGAATTTCGTGGCTTCCTTGGGTTATCCGGATATTAAAAGCATTTTCATCAAAGGTTATGGCTTGTTGGCTAAGCACCTTACTGCTCTATTAAAAAAAGAGGTTGCGTGGCAATGGACAACAGTGGAACAAAATGCTTTTGATCAACTCAAAGTTACTATTTGTCAAGCACCCGTCCTTGTTTTGCCTAACTTTCAAGAACCTTTTTGTGTGGAAACAGATGCTAGTGCACAAGGTGTTAGAGTAGTTTTACAATAGAATGGCCGACCTGTGGCATATTTTAGTAAGGCATTGGGAGTCAAATACCAAGCCTTATCCATCTACGATAAGGAGATGTTAGTAGTCTTGTTGGCTATAAAAAAATGGCACTCATACTTAATTGGTCGGCATTTCTTCATTAAGACTGATCATCAAAGTCTTCAATTTCTCTCTGAGCAACAAGCTATCACGCCCTACCAAGAGAAATGGGTTGCGAAAATGTTAGGGTATGACTACTCGATTTTATATCGTAAAGGAGCTCAGAATACCGTGGCTGATGCTTTATCCAGGAGAACTCATGAGCCTTCACTTCAGCTGCTACAATGTACAGGCAGTGTTGACACTTCTTGGTCTGAGATATGGACACGTATCGTGGCTTCCTACGCAGCTGATTCCAAGCTTTCTCAACTGTGTCGAGAGGTTCAAGAGCGACCTCATATGCATCCAAAATATTCATGGCACGGTACATTTTTATGTCGTTTGGGCAAAATCGTGGTGGGTAAAGATTTTCAGCTTCGCAAACAAATTTTTTCTCTCTTTCATGACAGTGCCTTGGGGGGCCATTCAGCTGTCCACGCCACTCGCCACAGAATCTCAGCCTTACTCTATTGGAAGGGTCTTTCGAATGATGTCAAACACTGGGCTAGGGACTGTGTAGTATGTCAACGTTGCAAGAGTGATAATTCTACTTCCCCTGGGTTGTTACCATTGACTATTCCGGATCGTGCTTGGGATGTTATTAGTATGGATTTCATTGAGGGTCTGCCAGTATCTCAAGGAAAATCCACTATTCTAGTTGTGGTTGACCGTTTGACCAAATATGGTCACTTCCTGGCTTTGGCTCATCCTTATACTGCTTCTATTGTTGCTCAGGCATTTCTTCATCACGTTTACAAGCTGCATGGGGTACCTGAGGCCATTGTATCCGACAGAGATAAAATATTCTTGAGTAATTTCTGGCAAGACTTATTTCGCCATTTGGGGGTCAAACTTAAGTTGTCCACTGCATACCACCCCCAAACGGATGGCCAGACCGAAATTCTCAACAAATGGTTAGAGACTTATTTACGTTGCATGACAGGTGAGACGCCTTCAGCTTGGGTATCTTGGCTTCCTTTAGCTGAGTGGTGGTATAACACCACCTATCATTCGGCTATTCAATGCACGCTTTATGAAGCCCTCTATGGCTAAGACCCACCTCTCCACTTACCTTACCTAGCTGGAGCTTCTCCAGTTGCGTCTGCTGACTGTTCCCTGCAACAACGAGAGATTATGCGTTGAGTTTTGAAATTTTATCTCTCTCGAGCACAGGATCGTATGAAGCAAATGGCAGATAGACATCGTTCGGAGCAAACATTTCAGGTGGGAGATTTAGTGTACTTAAAGCTATAGCCATATTGTCAACGCTCTCTTCGTCACTTCAAGAACCAGAAGCTTTCTCCACGATATTTTGGTCCATTCCCTATCGAGGCTTGTGTTGGAAACATGGCATACCATTTGCTGCTACCGCCCTCTGCCCGAATCCACCCTACTTTTCATGTCTTTCAATTGAAGAATCATATTAGGTCCGTAGTGAGTGCTTTTACCTTGCCACCAATGGGTTCTGATGGAGCTCTTCTCCAAACACCAACCCATATCTTGGACAGACACCTTGTAAAGAAGGGGAATCATGCTGCTGTGGAAGTTCTAGTTGAGTGGGCGGACACATTCCCTCAAGATTCCACTTGGGAGAATCTAGAGGCCCTTCATCGACGATTCCCTACGTTTGATCCTTGAGGACAAGGATCCTTTTCAGGAACAGGGTATTTGTTAGGTAACAAATCTGTTGCCATGCAGGCCAAAACGATGTGTTTTGATCGTGTTTTCATTGTCATTTTAGTATACGCTGTGTTTTAATGTTTGTGTTGAAATGATGCGTTTAGTCAATTAATATCTGTTATTGGTTATTACTCTATATACCTGTACTGAGGACAAGAAGAAATGCTTATGCAATTTTTGAATCAGATTTCTAGTATTTCTTTTCTCTTCTTCTCTCGAATTCTTCTCTTCTTCTTTCTACATTTCTCGAGTTCCAGGTTTGTTCCGTCACACACATCTCCTCTCTAGCCTCGAAAAATGGAAGTTCGATATCTTGAACCCACCTTCGGATTATCTTTTGATTCTAGACATAGCCTTCTCTCCACCAAGACTTTCCTTTGACCTCTCAGATCATTAAAAAAAATACTCGAAGCGTATAAATTGGATATTGGAAAAAATTATGGATTGCTCAAAAAGATTACTGAAAAGTTTTGCTTTTTGTCTTAAACCATGTTTTTTTTTACTGATTTAGGCTTTTGTTAAAGGGATGGGTTTAGGCGATCAACGAGGGAGGAGAGATGGAAAGAAAAAAAATGGAGGTTTTAGTGACTGGGGGACTTACGTTCTACAGTTATGGTATGGAGGTTTGACAATGGGGTGTTGTGTTGTTGGCAACGATGGTGAAAACAATGGGAAACAAAACCTGATTGATGATTCGACTAACAAATTTTATTGTTCTTTTATCATAAAAAGTTGCAATTTAGGGGTAAAGGGGCTTGTGGGGCTTGGCTTGGAGTCTTTTGCTCGGAAGAGGAAGACGGTGATGATAAAGAAGTAGGGGCGAATATGTTTTTTGAATTTTTTTCTTCTTTTGACTTTTTTTTAAATTGTTGTAATTTTTATATATTTTTTTATTTGAAAATTTTATCTATTATTTTTTAATTTATAATTTTTATTATTTTTAAAATTAAAAAATATTTTTTGAAATCTTACTATTTTTTTAAATTTGAAATTTACATGTGGATTGCAATATTGCAATATTGGATGCCATTTCAGCATCAATTTTGAGTAATTTGACAAAAACCAAAAGTAAAAAGATTACATGAAGCGGAAAAAGAAAAGGATTAAAATGACATTTTTTATATAGTTTGAGGGTCAAAAAATTATTATGCCTTTTTTAAAATAAAAAAATTCCTTATATAATTAATATTACATGCATGGAAATTCAGACAAGGAAATAAAAGTGTTCAATATTAATTGATTACACAAATAATTTTTTATTTAAAAAATATACATAATCCAATTTAATGTGCAAAGAATAAAAGTAAAGAGATTAAATTTCAAATGTGTAAAAATTATTTTTTTTTACAAAAGAAAAAAAAAAGTGAAAAGGGTTTTAATTGGGCCAAAATTGGGAGGACGGTTTTGAACATTTTGGAAAAGTCCAAAGGTGGTTTAATCATAACAAACAGAAACCCGAGGAGTGTGGGAACATGGAAAGTGCGGTCCACATTTCTCCCCCATTTGGCGTTTTCATCTCATTTTTATGATTTTTGTTTTATTTTCTGAAGTTAAATAACGCTAAACAATGAATACACATAAAATAATATCACTTGATGCACAAATATCACTGTTTGTCAAAAATATCCAAATAGTAAAAAACAAAGAGTAATAATAATGATATAAAAAGATGCATCATTTTCATCAAATCTTTTATATTTGCATCTTAATCTCGTCATCATCAATTTAATTTGACGATGAACACAGGTCAATCAATAAACCATTGTCAAAAGCCTCGAAGGCTTGCTACATCATATGCTTAAAAGGTGAATATTAACTGGCCTATTGTCGTTAGCATTTTGAAGTCTAATTTTACGAATACCCTTCCAACCACTTTTACGGAAAACACGGTGGGCAACAACTACCATAATTTTTAGATAAGAGAGAGTAAACTTTTACTGAAACTAGAATCAACATTGTTTTCAGGAAAAATAAATTGGACAAAAACTAAAAACTTAAAGAATTTTTTTAAAATTTAGTTAATGATAAAAAGAAGTTTTGTGTATTATTAAGCTAAGTTTTTTTCTCATCTATTTAAGTTTTTTATTAAATATTTTGCTTTAATCATAAGAGACAAATTTGATTGACATCTCTTTATCGATATAAATTATATAATAGAGATAAAATTAAGGCAAAGTTAGAATTTAACTATATTTAATATATAAACTATTTTTTATAACCATTTTTCATATAATAACAACCTTAACTACTACCAAATTTATAGCACAAGTGAGTGAAAATTATACAATAAATATATTTATAGGCAACGTTTATTTACTAACCTTGAGGGCTTGCAAAGGGAAATTGCCCAGAATGTTTCTTATCTAGTGTGCTACCATAATATAGAAGATATATTGCATGTCTTTAAGGACTGTTAGGTTGCTAAAGAAATTTGGCTATGCATGGTGCCCGAAGATTGTCAATCACACTTTTTCTTAAGTAGTTTCTTAGAGTGGGTTGAGGGAAATTTAGGAAATCGGGAATGGGTGCCAAGAGTTGAGGTCCCTTAGGCTACTTTCTTTGGCTTTATAGCACGTCAGTTGTTGAAAAACAGGAATTTATTCGTCTCCTAAGGAATTCCATTGAGTTGTATGGAAACCATTAAGATACTGGTTTTTTACACAAAAAAAATTATATACATGATGATGTCATCTTTGGTTCAAAATTATGAACAAATTTTTATTAATTTATAAAAGTATGAAAATATAAAAACTTATCATAATCATATAAAATACTTCATAAATAAAATAGATTTTATTATAATCCTGGAATTAAGATTCGATTAATGGATAGCACAAATACAAATAACATTTGTTGCTTTGTTTATTTTTCCAATTATATTATGTGATTTTCAATTAATCATGTTTAGTTAATATTAACTATTTATTAATTGAAATTTTGAACAGTTTGTATATTATTAAAATCAATATAATAAAATATATTTTTAAATAAATTTACCAAATAACAAAATTATGCCTTCTAACAAAATCAACCAAATAAGACATATTCAAATATATCCATCTTACACTTCATTATATTTTGTTAAGGAAAACTACATTGACAATATGATATTTATCCAACTAAGTTAAAATTTGACTCTTTAATTTGTAAAATCTTGATTGCAAATGGAATTTCAAGTTCTTACTGTTGGATTTACCAAATCCATATCCAAAAATTTAACTCAATCCCAAGTTACCTTTAAGTGGATTTCTTTTTAATCCATAATTAAATAAAATCTCACGCTAAAAAAAATTAGAAATTTAAATTTTGCCCCCTGAAATTCATTCATATAATTATGTTGATCCCTCCAAGAATATGTTTTGATGAAATAAAATGAATTTTTGATAAGCCTATATATTAGAAACAATTTTGATCAAACACTCATTAGTTTATCAATGCTTAATCCCTAACACTGCCCATTCAAACATGCCAAATTATATTAACTCGTATCCATCTACTTCGATCAAAACTATGAATCAAACCAAGTTAAGATTCCACCTTTCAGTCCTCAAAATCTCCACCATTTTCCAACAAATAGTTTGCTGCCAATTCCTCGTTTCGATCACAAGCCAAAAAGGCTTCAATCACAAGGGCTCTATCAAATCCCATTGCTTCAAGCTACAAACAAAAAACGAAATACTAACCATTAAACGTTCAAGTTGATCCAAACAAAATGGATTACAAAAAAAAAAAAAAAAGGAATAGCAACTGGATAGCGTACTCGTTCAATGGCCTCCTGTTCTGCCGGGGTAACATTGATAGCATGAGGCATTTCTTGTTCAGCCTGATCAAATATATCCCTGAAAACACCAGTTTTAAGTTTTTAACAATGCTAAGTTGATGCATAGATGGCATGACGAGATCTAGTAAGTACTCACCCTTCAGAACCTTCAAGAGGCTCATTTATTAGCTGAAGAAATTCTGCATGATGCTCTTGAATTAGTCTTAAAAGCTGGGGGTTCTGCTTTCCAAGCTCTTGTAGCATAGGCTGCAAATAGAAGCAGATCAAATCCAGAACAATAGAAGTCATTGATGTTTTGCCTGTTATTAAGTGGTGTTATCATGCATCTACTTAATATAAACTTCCATTTGATTCTATAATCATGTTGAACCTTCTATATTTCATCAATTTGTTTTTGGGTGGATGCTTGTATTATAGCCTAGTTGCTCTTCCTGCGTACTTGACTAATCCACATACAGTTGTCCATGTATATGCCTTTATTGAGCTAAAGGTGGGCGTTAAATGATATTATCTCAGATCTATTAAACTTGGTTTCCTGTGATCTTATATTCAATTTGAGCTGCTCCACTTATTGCAAATGGGTTCTAGGTTCAATGCTTAATACTAGTTAAAACATAGAGATACGAACCTGCAGAATTTGTGGGTTCGATTGCACCATTGATCTCAATGCTTGGAACTAAATGCAAGCAAAGATGCAGTTAGTATTTGTAAAATAAGTTAAAGCCTTCACAGTTGAGGAGAAAGCACAAAAACAAAAATGAAACCTGTTGGTTGTTCCGGAGGAAATCCAGGGATCCATCTCCACCAGCAGCAGCCCCAGAAAGTGTTTCCTAGTATTATCTCAGCAAATTAGGAATAAAAATAATAACCAACAAAAATCACCCAAGAACCAATAAAATTTACCGTGTAATTTAAGGACATCATCAATATAACGTTTTACCTGAGGAAACATATTCAAAGGTGAAGAATTAGGAGCCCCTGAAACAGGAGCAGCAGGGGCAGCACCAGTTTCAGTAGTCTGACTTGTAGAAAAACGAGCCACTGGCACTGCCACTTCTGCTGATTCAGGAATCCCCTGAAGATAAAACAGCACCATAATCACATAAAAATTAATGTTAGAATATAGCCTTAGATGCATTCATAAAGCTTTTAGACATACAGAATATAGATAATCCACTGCTCGCTCTGGGTTGTTATAAGCAGCTCGAAGTGCACGAGTTACAGTTTCTTTGTCCCAATTGCCTCCACCCATATCCATCAATTGTTGGATAGTCTGCTCAAGATTATTACCAGCAACTAAATTCGAAGCAGCTTGACTATAGGTATCGGTTTGTTGACTGCAACAAATTAAGACAAGATTTTCCAATTAAAAAAAGTCTTCAGAAAATACCAGAAAGGAGATGTGGTAGAGAGGTAGAGGGAGCCTTGATATACATTCTTTTAAGGAATAAAGAAGGACAAACAATCAGATAACACCTGGCAGTTTCTAACAACTTCTAGAATGGAGAATACTTCTAGCATTGTTGGTGCATTATTTTTCAAAGCTCATAATAAGAGTACCAAGCAAACTAAAAATCGGTGCATTATTTTTCAATTAACGGTTGTACTGCTGAGTTCAGGAAAAAAAGTTAACAGGTCAGAATTATGCAAGATCAAAGCTGCTCTTACGAAGCCAACCTAGGAGGAAAAAAATATGACCTTCACATCTTTTACTTTTTCGGGTTTCAATAAGGGGAATATCAATTGTCAACTTCAGTACTGAGACATGGAAGAAATAATATGTCAACTTTCCGGGAAGAATATTCCTAATCTAGTCGAGAAGTAATGAAATAACTGATTCTTCATATAATTGTTAGGTATACAACAAACAAAAAGGATGAGAATGTAAGTAATAAGTGCTGTCTTAGCTGCATTACCAGCAATGTGAGTCTTTTTTTTTGGCCCCCTAAATGAGACCATAATGAAGTTCTTGAAAAGTTGAAAATACCAACCAAATGGAAATCAAGGAACTACCTAAGAACTCCCATATTTAAGATCTTCATATAATTGAGGTATGTTCATACAACAAATAAAAAGGATAAGGATACGAGGATTGAACACCGCCCCCCCCCCCCAAAAAAAAAAAAAGAACCCTCCAAATACATGGAGAAACTTAGAAAAAAATATTGAACACATCTATGTTGAATGAATTTCCAGATCTGACACACACTTAAAACTGAGCATCAGGAAGGAGGATATGCCGGAAGAAGAAAAATATCTGAATGAACTTACGATGCTTGTGCAGGAGCTCCTGTGGCAGGTGTAGAATTTGAAGAAGGTTCAGAAGCAGGAACAGTGGTAGATGGAGTTGATGAAGCAGGCTGTTGGGGAAGACAATCAAAAGGTTGGTTATATACATAAACTGGAACATAATGCTCAGCCTAATAATAAGAATGATTAACACGAATACGGAAACCTGAGCAGAAGAGGCTCCAGTTGAACCCAAAGACTTGCTCTGCCAAAAAAAACCAATGAATGAAAATATATAAGTAAATAATAGAAACTTCAAGTGCAAACAAAGAGGTCCGGGTAAACCAGAATAATTTTTAAAAAAAATTATTCAGAGATATTAAACTACTCCACTCCATAGAAGAAGATAATAAAATGCAATCATGAAATATGTCACACTGTTTTTTTGCAGAATAAAGCCTAAAACTTCCAATGAAAGCTTTCTAGTATACCATAAACATCACTTTCAAACAACCAGGGCAGCTTGTTAACAGGAATTGCAGGCAAATAACTAACAAGTATCCTCAGGATCCAATCTGAGTCTTCCTTTAGGTAAACTCCTTGCTAAAATCAATTCAATTGCCAAAATTAACCCTCCATAAGGATAATGAATTCATTAAGCTACCCAGAAATTATATTACTTAAAACACCTTTTCATCAAATTCCCATCATGGAGATCATATCACATATGCAAGTAGCTATCAAAGTAAAGAAAAAAAAAACACACCAGGAAAAAGAGAATAAAAGTAAAAAAAATACACTAATAAAAAGGTTTTTTATTTTAATATATACCTTGCTAAGCATGACGACCAGAAAACCATCTTCAGATACTTTATTTTCAGCTAAAGTAGTTTCGTCTTTCAAAACCTTCCCATTATGAATCAACAGCTGTTGCCCACATGGATAATTGTCTTTCCCTTGTATATCTTCTATGTTTTTCTTCACAGCCATAACCTGGTTTAATAAAAATAGAAAATAAACAAGAAATGAACCTTTCAGCCAAAATTTTAAACCCTAATAGTACCATAATTAAACAGCGACACAAAAGTGGGAGGGTGTAGTGAGAAGTAGAGAGATGGGGGGATTACGGTATCATTGGGCTGAACCCTAATTTCAAAGTGACTGCCTTTTAGGGTTTTGACGATGAGCTTCATTCCGGCGAATTGAGAAAGGGGCAGGCAGGTGGCTTCAAATTGGGGATTTGAATCACAGAAAGGAAGAGAAAGAGCCCTAGAACGGGGTTTTTATAGTGATCCTAAAATAATCAGAATAAAGGGTTGTAGGCTGCCTTTTTCTAAAATACTTGCTTAATTTTTTTTAATAGATTAATTTTACTTATTTCTTTTTTTGAAATTAGAATTTACTTAAATTATCCAAGGAAAATGAGGGAGCTTTTTTTGTTGCAGAGAATGAATGGGTGAGGGGGGCAGCTCCTAGAATTTGCGTTCGCTGTTTTGAGAATCCCCTACCTCGTGCTTTGCACGTGACTAAAATCTTGGTTTTATTTATGATAAATATATATTCCATAAATCAAATAGGTAAAAGTACTACACATGTAATTGAATTATAGTCCGAAGTATATTTTAATTATTCTATTTTTGATATGAGCACAAAGATTTTTCTTTGTTAGAAATCCACAATTTTTTTCATTTAAGGAATCCAACTATATAATTCATGAAAAAAATAATAAATATTCGTTATAGATGGTGAAAATTTAATTTCATTAACACAGCAAAGGTTTTAGCTTGAGAATCAATAGAACATCATGACACGTTGATAATTGACTTTGTCACAACTCAAGCACGACATACCTGGAGTGATTACAAGCACTTATTACGATAATGAAATCAATCTTGGATGGTTCAAAGTGGCGAGCAAAAATGGACAAAAGAGTCGAGCATTCACCAAACTAAAGAGGACGACAATAAACCTATCCCTAAAATCACTTGTAAAACTAAGGTTACATGCATAGAGAATACTAAAAAACGTGTTACAATAACAAAAAAAAACTTTTAAACTGAAAACTTATTAAACAATGGGAAAAAAATAAACAAAAAAATATATAAAACTTAAAATAACATGAGTCCAAATTGACTCATGAAATCATTTATTATTTTGAAATACTCTCGAAATAGAAATATATTAAGAAGCTAACAAATATCCACTCACTTTCCAAGAAAAACTACTGGTGGCTAATAGAGTTTTAGTAAACATCACAGCTTGTGAATATAATAAAGATACCCACAAAATAAATCTGCAAATTGAAAATAAAGAAGACATTATGGAGTGAATGAGAAGAATAAAAAAAGAAATAGTTGGTGGGAGGAAAAAAAAGGCGGGCGATGACCAACCTAGAGACTAACACCACCAGTGACAAAACAAAAGATAAGTTGCTTGAAAAAAAAAAGTTATTAATTAACACAACTTTTTAGCACTAAAAAATATGTTAATTTTATAAAAAAAAGAATTAAGTTAGAGATATACCATTAGTTTAAAATATGCTTAAATGTAAAAGTAGTTTTTAAATTATATGGTTTTCTTCACCTAATTATCTAATTTCTTTTGTTAAAATCCATAAATAAATTATCAATTTCTTTTATTTTATCTTAAAATATGCTATCAATTTATAACAATGTGATAAACGTTTATTGGATGTCAAACAGTTTTTTAATATAACCAACCACATTTGATAATTTAAGAATCAAATTTAATTAAAAAAAATTAATTCCTCCAAGAAAAACTTAAGTATGAATTTCATAGTTAAGACTTTAAAATATGACACGATACTTTTAAGTGATATATCATGTTCGCATAATTCATCGTTTTAATTAATAAGTATTGGATGCAGTGACATATTATATTTTTATTGAGATCACAAAAATTCGAACTTTAAAGACAACATGATTGATAAGGGTAGTCACAGGCACTAAATATATACTGTAAAACGGATATGAATTTTCTTTTTAAAATTCATTGTTTAACTTATAAACAGTGTATGAAATTGAATTAAGTTAAATATAACTCCATGAGTTTAAAATATAATGAGTCAGATAAATATGTCAAATTATATTTTAAACCAACATCTTAAAAATTAATTAAACCCATTTAATAAAAAATAATTATTTTACTTATTTTTATAATGTAATTTTTTATTTATATAATAATATAGATAAAAAGCGACGAGGTTAAACACGTAAATTTAGTAGTACGTAACATTAAAAACTAGTTAATTTGAAATTGTAAAGGAATGAAATCCACTTTGCACTATATCATAAAAACCCGTAGAATACTTTTATCATATAGAGTGTGTTAAATTATTTAATGCATTATCATTAGAAGTAATTTTAAGTAAATTTAATTGTATAATTATTTGATTATATATCATTGTTACGATTATACATAGATCTGTTTTTGACATCTTTCGAGCTTTAGGTGAAATAATAAATTGGACCCTTTTTAAAAATAAATTATAAAACGTAATATACTAAAAGCTAAAAAAATTTGAGGTCTTAAGAGAAATGGCAGAGGTAGGAAATTTTTTTTGGGGCCGGAATTAAATTGTATATTTTTACGATAGTAAAAATATAAATTCATCATTTTAATAGTCTACATCTTTATAATTTTTAAATGATTAAATCAAATTTTTATTATTTTGAGGGCTAAAGTATAATTTTATCATTACTAATTTAAAATTTTATTAATTATAAATAGCTTAAATAGAAAATTTTCTATTTTAGAGGGGTCGGGGCCCCTGATAGGCCTTATTGGCTTCGCCACTGCTTAAGAAATGAAGCATTTATAATGAAAAATTAAAAGTCCTAAAAACTTAATTAATTAATTTTAATTTGGAATTTTTTTCCCAACATAAGTTGAAAAACTATTTTTTTAGACCCTTTCCAATTCTGGGCCTTAGGTGACTGCACTTTCAAATAACTCCCAAGATCAGATCGGGCCTAATTATACAATACAGTGTTTCCATACATAATTAAATTATACATATAAATATCTAGAATCACACGTATTAATTTAGTTAGATAAAGAACTAAAATATCAATATTTTATAAAATAAATTGTATTTTTTATTTTTTAATATAAAAATAAAAATACCTTTATAATAAAATCTATTTTTATAAATCTATTTGTTATATTTCAGGTAAATACAATTTATTTGGGAGAAAATGAGTAGTGATGTCGAATAACGTAGGTTTAAATGGAGAGAGAGGGAAAAAAAAGGGAAGGAAACGGAGGAACCAAACACAAGTGGCGGGATTCTTGCATGCAAATGTTATTTATTTCTCAGGTTGAGCGGCGACCCGATACCCTCGCTCTCTATCTCTCACGACATAGCGAAGACGACAATAACCCCTCTGTCCTCAATGTCTCTTTCTCTTTTCCACCATTATTTTCTTGTTCACTTCTCTCACCTATCAATGAATGCCAATTACCTTTCACATTAGTCAATTATATACCTTTCAAACCTTTTGGTTTCATGAATATCAAAATTTTTCTTCCTGTAATTGTCTTTTTAAAACCTTTTTTTTTTTAATTATTATTTTGCTTTGGGTTTTCTTTTCTATGTTTCCATATCATGGTGACCACTTTGTTTGCACATTGCATGCAGAGGAATTTTACTTTTAATCATGGGATGTGGATTCTAAATCAGCTGCTACATTTTTGAGGGTTTCAATAGACTTCACTTCGGGTTGGTTTATTGATGTTGAAAGTTTTTTTTTTTGTCTCTATTATGATATTTTGTTATTGAAATTGCTCTCTTTTTGGGACTAATTCCTTCATAATTGGGCGCTTTTGCTTAGTATTTAAGAGAAATGAGGTTAACTTGTATGTGATTCCAGTTGTCCCATTCCATTGATTGGTTTTTCATTATTAATGCTAGCTAGTAACCTGCTGCAATGCAAACTGTTTTACTTCAACATTGCTATGGATTTGCATTGGATTTTATGCTCTTTTGAGGAGATTGAAAACCTTTTTCAATGTATGGTTTTGCGACATTGTTAGGAAAGGTGTAAACTATAATGGAGAAGAAGAAGTATCCAATTGGGCCGGAGCATTATACATTGTACGAGGAGGTGGGGCAAGGTGTTAGTGCTTCCGTGTACCGTGCTGTCTGTATACCCTTTAATGAAGTTGTTGCAATCAAAGTTCTTGATTTTGAACGTGAAAATTGTGATCTGGTAATCCCTTCTTTCAAATTCTGCAGTTTTTTTTTTTTTTTTTTTTGTGGGTGTGTGTGTGTGTTTAAGGTTGTCGTTTTGTTATCTGGTTGGGGTTATATGTTATGTCAAATTGGATGAAACATTATCTCTTTAGCTACACTAGGATGAACTACTTTGAAGAACTTAGAAAGTACGCCTTTGCCTTGCTTTTTTTGTGATTATTGAAGAATGATACTAGATTTCGGTAGATGCTGCATATATTCTATTGGAGATCTATCAACACTTGTTGCTTTGACATTTTTCTCTAATCCACTTTCTCAGAATAACATTTGTCGTGAGGCGCAAACAATGGTCTTAGTTGGTCATCCAAATGTTCTTAAATCACACTGCTCCTTTGTCAATGATCATAACCTATGGGTTGTCATGCCATACATGTCTGGGGGATCTTGTCTTCATATACTGAAGGCTGCATATCCTGATGGTTTTGAGGAGGTAGTTATAGCCACAATACTTCGTGAAGTGTTGAAAGGTTTAGAGTATCTTCACCATCACGGGCACATACATCGGGATGTTAAAGTAAGTACTTGGTCTTCATTCGCATAATTTGAGTTCAATACGCTTAATCCTTGGTTTTTAAAACCAAGCTCTTAATGGTTGGGTTACAGTTTTAGCTTACAAGTTAAGAGTTACATACATTCTAAAACTCAGTAAGTGAATATATTATTTTTGCTCAGAAAAAGGCAATTCTTATTTCTACAGTATTTGTTTGAGTCGGTTATTTAGTATTGCAATGGGAACCATTTGATTATCATGATTACCAGATTGTGAACTCCATTAATTTCATAATATCTAAAGCAGTTGTTTCTCATGTGTGAATGAAACACTTTGGTTCTTAGCTCCTCAATGGTCTTTTCCAATAGGCTGGGAATATTCTCATTGATTCACGCGGTGCAATCAAGTTGGGAGACTTTGGTGTTTCGGCTTGCATTTTTGATTCGGGTGATAGGCAACGCATGAGGAATACATTTGTGGGGACACCATGCTGGTATGCTTACACTTCCGCATTTATATCCTTAGATAAGAATCCTGAGTGCCAAATACTTTTGTGGTTAACTCAGGCCAACTATATCTTTATTAATCCATAGAAATATAGATCATAGAATAATCAACCAAATCCTATTCAGATAGCATCTTAATTTTGAACTAATGTCCTACTGGACTTTTTCATCGAGTAAAACTGTCAAAGGTTCAGTGCTTCTTATCATCCGTAGTCTAATTTCCTCTTCGTTGTTTGTAGGATGGCACCCGAGGTTATGGAGCAACTGCATGGTTATGATTTCAAGTCAGTCTATTGTTTTCTCAGAAAAGTGTCTTGTTCATGCTTCTTAGGTGACATTATGTTGATGTTTATTTGGCAAAATCCCTGCAGGGCAGATATCTGGTCGTTTGGTATAACTGCACTAGAGCTTGCTCATGGCCACGCTCCATTCTCGAAATATCCCCCAATGAAGGTAGATAGATTCTATGACCCCCCTTAGCACAATTAAAATCCTTTAGTGGACACCAAATTTATGTTTATTTAAAGCATATCTGTTGTTCTTAGGTGTTACTTATGACCTTGCAAAATGCACCCCCAGGCCTGGATTATGAAAGAGATAAGAAGTTTTCTAAGGTAGGCTAACCAATCCAACATTTTTAATAGTTGGATTAAATTACATAATGTTATGCGTTCATCTTGTGTTTCTCTTCTCTTTTCAGTCTTTCAAGCAAATGATTGCTAGTTGCTTGGTGAAAGATCCTTCAAAGAGACCTTCAGCCATGAAATTATTAAAACATTCATTTTTTAAGCAAGCAAGGTCAAATGATTATATAGCAAGGACACTTCTAGATGGATTGCCTGTTCTTGGTGATCGTATCAAGGCATTGAAGGTTAGCATGCTATTTTTAATCATATGGCTCTTATTTGTATACCCTTACATTATGTTTCTGTTGCTATCTTATACTTACAACTTTATTGTTTTTAAAAATAGAAAAAGGAAGAAGATATGCTCGCACAAAAGAAAATGCCAGATGGTGAAAAAGAAGAGCTATCACAGGTTAGAACTTTTAAAATTTTAATTGAAACAAGTGGATGTTTCAATGCTCTTGTACAGTCGCAGACATCTGTGTTTTTTTTGTGGCTATCATCAAGTCATGATTCTAGAATTCAAAATTTTGGTTAGATTCATAATACATGAAGTCAAACTAGGGTGTTGCATGTAAACCAAAATATTGTACTAGTCATATGTGGTTCGCAATGAGAAGGTTTATATTTAATCTGTGAATTATTATTTTGCCTATATTTATTTTACTAGATTGAGGGTGTTCTATTTTTTTGCTCATCAGTGTAATATCTTGTAGGCTGGGATTTGAAAGATCCGAGTTCATGACTTTTTGGTGCTTTTGTAATCATGAGCAGAATGAATATAAACGTGGGATAAGCGGATGGGATTTCAATCTTGAAGATGTGAAAGCTCAAGCTTCCCTGGTATAGTAATGGTTACTTTCCTGTTCCTTTTGGTGAAAAAACTTTTTAGGGGTTTTTAAAGCTTTTTAGAATTTGTAAATGCTTGTCAGATCCAAGATGAGGACCTTATATATTATACCAACCAAGGAGGGTGCTCAAATTATTTGCCTTCACATGATGGACGAGATAAGCAATCTGAATGTCGGACCTCTTCTCAAGCTACAGGCAAGGTATTTCAAGATATACTGTGTCTTTTATTTTTGGCAGGTTTGTTGTAGGAATATAGGCTTTATTAGTTTTATCGTTTTACGTCGTGGTTCGTCTTTTCTTCTTATTTTTCCTAGATTTCTTTTGGGTGGTTCTTGATGGTCTAGCTTTCACAGGAAGATAATGATCTGGTCCACAATCAACCAGCTCCTTCTCTAGCAGTTGATCCAACAAGAAGTATTGCCAAGTATGTTATTGAGACAGTATTTGACAGTCTTGCCATATTACAATTTTACCTCTATGTCATTTTAAATCACTTTTGTTTAAGTCTAGTTCATTGAGAACATTGCAGTAGTCAGTAGTCATGCTTATTTTCGTGGAAGTAACGCCAATTACATTCATTTTTTATTATCCAACATTAGATTTGAAAGATCTGATGATGACTCAAGCAGTGCTAGTGCCTCTCATGAACTGAATGTGACTTCACTTTCTGATAATGATCATGTTGAAAGTAATCTGGCTGAGAAGCCTGTCCTGGAGACCAATGGAAAATCTTCTGATAACATGATCAAACCTTCTCATCAAAGGACAACACCATTTTCAGGGAGCACCAGTATACCAGAAACCAGTGTTCTCCCAATTAAAGGAGAAAGGTGTGATACTTCGCTTACATAATTCTTTTTCTTGGTTATAATGCTTAATCCTATGTTACACCGCTAGTAGGTCAACTTAATTTGCTTCTGCCATTTTGTAAGTTTCCTCTACCAAGGATTTGTTTTACAAACTCCATTTATATATCTAAACTGGTATTAAACTATCATCTCACCTACCATATTTACACACATTAATTATCATAATATTTTTAAAATTTTTCATCTTCATCCATGTATAGAGTTTATCATGTTATATTTCTCTAGCACTCATTTGATCAAGGTTTTAGTGATAAGCAAAACCAGCAGCACAACATTTCTGGTGGCAATGGGGCAGCAGTTTCTGCAGGAGGAGAAGATACTATTTCTGAACTTCCTTCTAAGACATCTAAATCACAAGGCAAGTGTTAACTTTTCATTCTCTAACTTTGTTTGTCTTGCAAAAGGAGTCTCCAGGTCTTATGATTTGCTTGATGATTGGTTAATTTTCTCTCTTGCCATTTCAAGTTGATTTACTTGCCCCAATAAATAAAGTGTCATTGCAGGAGTGAACAGTGATGATGAGAAAGCAAAGCCACCTGTCGTTCAGCAAAAGGGACGTTTTAAAGTTACATCCGAGAACGTTGATTTGGAAAAGGTGACCTTTATCTTTGTGGTCCGACTGTAGCTTCTATTTGTCATATAGGAGATGAATTAACCTTCTCTTTTCAGGTTGCCCCATCTCCTATACTGCCAAAGAGTCGCAGCATGCAGGTTGGTACTTCGGAGGTCAGCACATGTGTGCCTATTAGAACCATTTCTAGAATCCCATTTTATAGTTCTCTGGTAAATGCGCAATTAGGTTTTTGATTTGATTTATAATTAACTAGCAATCCTTGCAAGCTTTTGTAGCACAATAGTTAGTTCTAACAAGTATTCGTAAAAGAAGATATATAGTTACAAGCAGAAAAGCTTACGGCCCATATCGAATGGATGTATATGTTGTTGTGCCTTATTCAAGCATATTGTCTGGAAACAAGAACATATCTATACTCTTATTTTGTAGCTTATAATTTTTATATTGTCAAAATTATGGGTTATGCAGGTGTTAAATACAAATCCTATGGTTTCACTAGCAGCAACATCTGACTCTTCATTATCAATCCCTGTTGCCAATCATCTTTTTCCACTGTTGCAGTCTGTTTTGCAGACAAACATTCTTCAAAGGGTATATGTTAGCCAAATGTTTCTTTGACATTTCTACTTTATCTATTGGCTGATATTGTTCTACTTGACGTGTTTTTGTCAACAGGAGTATATTCTCAATTTAATGAAGCACGTTTGTGCCAGTGAACCTATAGGTGCAACTACTTAAAATAGTCCTTCTATTCCTCTTTTTTATAAATTCAAATTATATTATCTTAAATATATTTTATCTCCATTGCTTAGCTAGTCGTGCACTTGAGGGAGTATGTGCACCGGCTAATGGGGCAGTCACAGAGAAATCTTTGGTAATTTTTTTCTCTTTAATTCACATTTTCCGTTCGATCATGGTTGGTGGGTTGGCTGCCTGCCGTCGTTATTGTGCTAGAATACATTCAACTTTATCCTACACCATTTTTAAGCCACCTATGAAACTACATGACTCCAAGCTTACTCCAAAGGATTTTATTGTTAAACAGTTTTCTTGAATTGCAGCTGGAACTAGCTCATGATAGGGAAAAAGAGTTACTTCATGAGATAACCGAGTTACAGTGGAGGTATTTCAATGTCGTGAAGTGTGATTTCTTTTTCCATCAGTTACTTTACCATCCAAATACCAAAAAAAGGTCTCTAAACCTTGGTTTTGCTTTATATGCAGGCTCATCTGTGCTCAAGAAGAATTGCAAAAATACAAAACAGAGAATGCCCAGGTTAGTTTCTGAAACAGTTAGCTCATTTGTTCTCAATTTTCTTAAACCATAGTGCCGATTCCAACCATGGAATTGCAGGTGTAATTTTATCTCGAATTGGAGCTGCGATTCAAGTAGAACCTTTTCTCCAACCATATGATTCTAAAGAAAGCTAAAAGGAGAAAGATTTAGAAACAAATATGAGCAAGAGATATATATGATGTAATTATATGGAGCTGGATGTTATTGTTTGTGTCATACGTCCTTAAATTGTTGTAAACTACTCTATTATATTTTCTTCTCTAGATCAGCATATAAGTTGTAAATACTAAACATAGTTTTAATCTTAAGTTTAGTGATATTTATGTACTCCCCATTTGGTAAAATTTCCAAATGTTGATAAAAAAAAAATTTAAGCTTGAAATTTCTATTTCTTAAAAAAAATGATCATGATTGAAGTTTCATGGATCAACTTGGAATAATGAAATAATTTTATATTTTCATGTCCGTTTTACGGTTCATGTTTGGGGTTCGTGATTATCCCTTCTAACAATGTTATCTTCAAAGTTTGAATCTGACTCTTTCTCTTACAATGTTGTCTCTAAAGTTTGAATCTGAATCTTTCCCTTAAAAATGTAATATATTTTATCATTACATCTAACAAGTGGGTATCACTTTTTAATACTTTCATAATTTCATTTCATATTGGTAAAGTATTTACGAGTCACTTTGCAAAGGTTATCAAAATAAAACTGTGCCTATAAACAGAGTTAAAGTTCCTTATAACAATTCCATAACACAAAATTATACACTCACGATACCATACTCATTTGTTTATTGTTAACAATATCTTCAACTGGGAATGGTTCATTCCGGTTTGGACTATAAATTTAGATCAAGTGGTAAATGATCAAACGATACTAGAGACGATACTAGAAATTCCGATTATTAATTAAATAAAAATGATTAGATATTAATATATTTTATACAGATTTAGAGTCTCTATACTTAGAAAATGAAAAGTTGAAGCAAGCCATGACCATGCATGTGTATTGTATATGTAAGATGTAGAACGAAGAGCCAAAGTTTAAGGGCTTGAATCACGATATTGAATCATCTCATAGTCTTGTCATAAGGTGCTAGATTTAGAATTGAAAAGAAACCTCCACTATCTGCGCTTGTTCGGCTGAATTAAACTCAACCTTACAAAAATAGACATTGAATTTTAATCCACACGTTTTTAGTATAAAACCCCATCGTCTTAGCCCTTACTATCCAACGACAAACAGTTCATCATATCATTATAAAAAAAGTAAAAAAAACAATAATGTCGACTTCACCAGTAATTACTTTATTGTTCTCCCTTTTCTTTGTATTACTATCACCAACATATGCTTTTAACATCACAGAAATCCTCAAACCTTACAAGGACTTCAATTTGTACAATTACGAATTGAGTTCAACTGGATTGGCAAGTGAAATCAACAACCTACAAGTCGTGACCGTCCTTGTTGTTGCCGATTATGATTTGTTCGCATTTAGACACTTGCCGGGCGATGATGTTAGGAGAATCTTGGGGTTCCATGTGATATTTGGTTACTATGATCCAACCAGGCTCAAAAGCTTGCGATCAAGAATAACCCTCACCACACTTTACTCAGGGGCTACCTTGACCGCGAACTGCGAGAGCAATGGTGAAGTCACGTTTAGATCGACTACTTCAAGTTCTAAATTGGATGCCACATTTGTTCACACCGTTGAACTTCAACCCCGTAGCATTGCAGTATTGCAGGTCTCCCCTTATATAAAAACATCAGGCGACCTACCTTCCACTCCACCACCACCACCACCACCACAACAACCACCAGCGTCGCTTCCCACCACTGCTTCCCCTCCGAGGAAAGCCTTAGCACCACCTCCGACCAGTCAAGAGAAGAAATCCCCAACCCCAACTTCATCCCCCAATAAATCAAGCAATGCAACAACTTCACCCCCCACTAAAGAAAGCAATAACACTGCACCAGCTGCATCAAAGACTAAACCCAACTCCGTATCATCAGGACCCCCGCCGGAAGAGAACCCAACTACTCCACCACCAAAGGCTTTGTCACCAAGGAAGGCCCTCGCACCGGCTCCTAGTGACGAAGACGAGTCTCCGGTTGCATCCCCGCCTAAACCAAGCAGTAGTACACCATCACCATCACCAGCTGCTGATGTTCCTGCTCCAGCTCCTGATCAAAAGAGTTCTGCTACACCTATGGCTTCCGGGAATTATCTTGCCTCCATCCTTATGATTTCGACTGCGGCTTGGTTATTTTTTCCCATGATTTGATGGATATTTTGGCTTCTTTTTTGGTATTGTGACTCATATACCATGATCCAATGTTCCAAGCTTTCAGATTTATGATCTGAGACCCATCTTTTTTGTTCCTATTTCTTTGAGTCCCAACAGAAGAAAAATAATGCCGGGTAATCATCATTATTCACCTCCACATATCTCAATTTAATTTTCTTCGGTTCATAGAAAAAAATCTCAATTCAGGTCAGAGAAAAAGAGCTATCTGCATCAATGACAAAAATCATAATTGATAATATGATAGATTAATAATAAGTTCCTACACAACAGCAAATCAAATGATACGAGATGTTTAATAAACATAATCTTCAAAATCTTCTGCATGCATGCAGAAATGTAAAAATAGGAGTGTACTTAAATCTACGTCTTCTTACATTGACAATAATTCTCATACCAATTGAATTAAGGCTCATTCAATAATTTTTAATCAATTTTAAATAATAAGTGAATAATGTATTTACTTAATTTAATAAATAAATATATATATGATTATATAACTTTTATAATTTTTTTTAAAAAAAGAAGAAGCTATAAACTGTCATTTAAAAGAAGACGTCCCATATTTTATTGATATTAACTTGAATAGAAAATTTGATCCTTTTATCATAAAATAAACTATTCTGTTTAATAAACGCCTTTTTCAATAATTTTTATTTATTTATTTAAGGGTAAATTAGGTTAGAAATTATCCAATTATGACTTTTTGTTGCAAAATGATTATTCAACTATTTAATTTTGATTTTTTTATCACTCGATTATCTTAGATTTTTAGGTGTTTTCATTTTTACACCAGATAGTTGGTGACGAAAAAGATAAAATTAAGTGATTAAATGATATTTTATAATTTTTCATTGTTGAATGGTTAAAAAAGAAAAAAAAATCATAATTGGGACACTAGTAATGTAATTTATCCTTTATTTAAACATCAATGGAAAGGTTATTTTTAAACAAACATTGGTGGAAAGTTTTAATGTTACTTGATTTATATATTTTATAAAGTATAGTGAAAATTAAAAGATATATTTTTTGACAATGAGATACCATAATATTTGAATTTTATTGGAGTTAAAATTTTTCTAATGAATATAATAATAATGGCCTTTTCTTTAAAAATAATTTAAAAACTTAATTAATTACGAAAATGATTTAGGAAAAAATTATATACGAAAATGATTCGTTTGCTATAATTACCGTTAATGCCGCTTGACACACTGATAGCATTAACCTACTTTTCCCTCAATCATGCTTTAATTATTATAAAAAAAAATGGTGCCTCTTGATATATTGAAGACATTGGATTGAAGTGTGATTATATAAAATATTTAAAAACTTGATGAAGCAATTATCCTTTTTAGATTAGTTAAAGAAATGGGTTTTAGTAATTTTCAACTTTTGGTCTATTTGCATGTTAGGTCTATCCCCTTTTAAAATTAAATTTAATTAGCCTTTAAAATTTATAAGAATAACAAAAATAAATCCTTCCCAGCCAATCTAAAAATGGGGCAAACCTAATATGTAAATAGACCAAAAGTTGAAAAGCATTTAATTTGGTGCCGCACCTTTATTCAGCCAATCTAAAAAGAATAATTGCTTCATCAGGTCCCTAAACATTTTATATAATCACAATTAAGTCCAATGCCACTAATGTGCAGGTGGCACCACTAAAAAATTATTTTTATTTTATGTTTTTGTAATGATTAAAGCATGATCGAGGGAAAAGTAGGCTGATGCCGTCGGTATATCAGAAGGCACCGACAATAACTATAACAAATAAGTCATTTTCGTATACAATTTTTCCCAAATCATTTTCGTAATTAATTAATTTTTTAAAATTATTTTAAAAAAAACAATAATAACTATTGTTTTCAACGAAATATTTTAACTATTCATGCAAATTTTAAACACTGTCCATTTGTAATTTTATTTTTATTCTACTTTAAATGAAATATGTGTCACCTTCTTACAGTATTATATTATAATAATATTTTTTACAGAAATAAAAATTTGAAGTTTTATCAAATATATGTGTGTGTCTATTTTAATTTTAATTAGATAAAAAAATTGTCCTAATGATCTGATGTTGCTTAAATTAGTAGAGCCTCCGAAAGTCCACCAAAAAACTCCACTTCTCGCTCTCTTTCTCTCTCTTTTCCCCTTCATTTTTTGTTTCTTCGAAAGAACGATATCAATCTAAAAGAAGAAATTTTAAGAACCGCTAAATGGCTTCAGCTTCAGAGAATATTTACGTCGAGCATGTTAAAGGCGTCAATGGTCTCGATAAGGTCATCTTAAGGGAGATTCGCGGTTGGTCTGCTGAGGTTTTCCCTTTCCTTATCTCTTTCTCTCATTTTCTACGATCATTCCTTTGCATTTTGTTACCCGATCATTCTTGTCTATGTTTTTTTGGAAAGAAACGGTTCGTTAGTGACTCGAGATCGGAATCTTCAAATCTTTGTTGAAATGTTAACCGCATTGCAAGAATTACCTTTTCTTTTGAAGAGATTTACGTGATTTGTTTAGTTAATTATTCTATTTATAGATTTGGATCCTGCGGTTATCTTAGCTGTCCGTACAATGGAAATAAGCTCTGATGGTTTAATCTTGTAATTGTTTTGCTTGATAAAACTTATATATATATATATATATATATATATTCGTGCATTGAATTTAGATCAAGAATGATTCATTCTGTTGTTGTAGATAGTGGGAAACAGGCTGATCGTGTTTTGCATTGAACCAAAACGAGAGCGTATGAATCAAATGAACGAAATAGTAGGAATGCTTCTTGAAACCGTATTAAGCACAGGTTTACTATTTGTGCATGTTTTAATTTATGAAAACTTTCCATCGGGAGAAACTATTTACTTGCGAGGATAATATAGAATGTTTACAGGACAATAACTTAATACGGTTCTTTGGCACATTGAAACTTTTTTTATGTTTTAAAGTTGCAAGAGTTTCTGCCATGTGTATAAGATGCTTTAGAACTCCTTTGTTCTTCCTTGTTACTGTATACTGGCTGGAATGCACTTGTGCAAGTGCGATTTCTTTTATCAAAAAGTCATAGTGACAATATTAGTAAAACTGTTATTTAATGCTCCGAAAAGGGAGCTTCAAACATCCTCAAGTGAGTTAAAACATGTTTCTCTTGGATCATAAATAATCAAGTCAACGCCAAATTATTAAGTTCTCTTATGTAGTTAAATTAGCACGTTATGATCAATTAAACCTGCTTGTGGAGATTTTGATCTCTACCACCTGTGTATAGATAAAACCACTTTAGTATCCCGCAAATAACGAAACCTTTCAAGTTTTCCCCCTTCTCATGATAGCTTTAAGTCTTAAAATTATTTGTTTTGTTTGAATATGGGCAATTTTGTTAGAACTAGTGTTGACCTTAGGAAGTCATGGATGCTTCTTACGTAGTGCTTCCCCCCCGCCCTTGCTCTTTTCCTTCCTTTTAACCTGAAAAACTTTTTCTTGTATTGATTCTATTTTCTTAAACAGGTGTATCTCTATGGGGGTCAAGTCACTTCTTGGAAGAATGAACGTCGGGAGGAGTTGCTCTTCCTTAGTAGTAAGGTATCTGTTTTAGAATTATTCTTGTTAGAAACCATTTAGATTAAGAATTTAAATTAATTTCAGTTACCTTCTCTCCTGCTACTAACGATCTAAAGTTCTAAACTTCACCATTCGTGATAGTCCTAGAATGCGCACGCAATGGTTCATGAAATAAAATTTACCGCGTTGCAAATATATGCTACTAAAAGTTACCATTGATTGTGCAGTTTGATGATTAATTACTTCTAATTATGGTATTTTCCAAGTGTCTGATTAAAACCTAATGCTACGTTATGAAGAGGTTAGGGTTCAAAAAGCTGTTTTTTTATTTTTTTTTTGGGGTGGGGGGAATGAGTTCTTTGAGGGGAGTGTCAAAATGCCCGCCACATTTGTATACTTACCTTTAAATATAGACAAGGTTTTTAATTTTTCTTAAAGAACGAAAGAATTTCTAATTGAAATAATTGATGCATATTGATTTTTATGTAGGAAGAGAACTAGCAATTTGAATGGATCTACCAACTATTTGTGGTTGGCTTTTCAATTAATCGTGTGTTCTTTCTGCAGGCTCTTTTTCAGCCACCTAAGCCTATTCGTGGAGGTATACCAATCTGTTTCCCTCAAGTATGTGCTCCAAAGCTTTATCTTTTCCTTTTTGCAATTTTTATATCTTTGATTCAAATTTAATCATTCTAGCCATGCAGTTCGGAAATCTCGACTCTCTTGAGCAACATGGATTTGCAAGAAATCAACTTTGGAGTGTTGATCCTGATCCCCCACCATGTTCATCACATACTAATAGCAGGGCTTTCATCGACTTAATTCTTAGGCATTCTGAAGAAGAGGCGAAGATCTGGTCTCACAGGTGCATTGCTCTATATGAATTTTGACTTATTTAACACAGTCCCTGAATTGGTATCCTGATTATATATCCTCTATTCCAGTTTTTGTCATCTGCAAGTGAGATGGATACTAAAGTCCTATCAAGTGGACTAAGGGATGTGCAATTGTGTGCAGGTATGAGCTTCGGTTAAGGGTAGCTCTAGGACCTGCAGGTGATTTGATGCTGACTTCCCGCGTTCGAAATACAAACACTGATGGAAAGTCGTTTACATTTACATTTGCCTATCACACCTATTTTTTCGTCACTGATATCAGGTATAAATATATTTATCTAGCAATCTAGTGGTTTTTAGCAATGAGAATCTCTGCATTTAAACACAGTATCATGCATCTCTAATTTTAGCAGTTGCAGTATTTTTTCCCCTTTTCAGTTAACAATGCTAGTGTTTTCTTAAGCCGTTGAAACAGTATGCTATGGTGAATATTTGATTAAATCGCCCTATAGCTTTGGCCCTTATTCCTTACGTAAGGGGGGAACTAGACTGTCTAAAGCAGGAGTATAAATATGAGATCAAAGTCGTACTTAGTCACTGAACATAAGTAGTTTTTTAACGCAATTGATTTATATATTCTTGCTTTCTTGTCTTCTACATGCCAGGTAAGTGAATTTGCTATTTTGCGTAGATAAAGTAAACATCTTGCAACACATGATTATTTTATCTTGAATTAAAGTTAAGTTATGATTAGAAGCAATTTTTATTTGTTTCACCACATTTATATCATACATGGAAAGTAAAAGCTCTGTTCTTATTTTTGTTATTATTTTAAGAGTAAAGAAAAAGTTCTGTATCTAGGTGGTGTTATGCTATATTGCTTGGACTTATTCTTTGTTCTGTACGATCAAATTTGTATTTACTTTTATTTAGTGAAGTGCGAGTAGAAGGACTAGAGACACTGGATTATTTGGATAACCTGCAGAACAGAGAGCGGTTCACTGAACAAGGGGATGCAATAACATTTGAATCAGAAGTTAGTCTAAAATTTTTAAAGCAGGCTTATGTTTTCTGTCTTTTCAATTCTAATTTGTATACATTGTTTGATGTTTATCGTTCTTGTTGATGAAAAGGTGGATAAGATATATCTTAGTACACCAACAAAAATTGCCATCCTGGACCACGAAAGGAAGCGAACATTTGAGTTGCGAAAGGATGGACTTCCCGATGCTGGTGAGTTTATTGTCTTTATAAGCTTCCATCCTAATTTAGAGCACCATGGGTAGGAGATATGAATTAGTTGACAGTCAAAGTTCCATTTTAAGCTCGACGAACCGTAACATCTTTTACAACCCATGCTTTATTGGGTAAGCATGTAAATTATTGGTTAGATTTGTCGATTACAGCTTGGTTCCTCTGTCCTTCTTTCAGTCGTGTGGAATCCCTGGGACAAGAAAGCGAAAGCAATGGGTGATTTCGGTGATGAGGAGTATAAACATATGCTTTGCGTAGAGGCTGCTTGTGTGGAGAAGCCCATCACCTTGAAACCTGGTGAAGAGTGGAAAGGAAGACAGGAGATCTCAATTGTTCCATCAAGTTACTGCAGCGGACAACTCGACCCGCGTGGACAACTCGACCTGCGTAGGGTAACCTTTGGTTGTTAAACACTGGCTTTTGCTTCAACATCCTTTGTACAGTTCAAATCGCAAAAACACTGCCGATTCAGCCTCCACAATTGGTGCCAGTCACCAGCCAAGCATTTAATTTACAAATTGTCCCTGTGCCTAAAGTTTTGATATGAAGGGTATGGTAATTTTGCATATCTGTTTCTTTGGGTGTTTTGATTGATTACCTCTCCATTCTTATTCTTTCATTTTTTTTTTTTCATCCTTCCATTTTCTTCTTATAGTATTAACTTTCTGAGAATTGTCCAAGCGATTTATTAGTGTGTCAGTTTGGTAATAAAATCCTTTGCTTCTATTCGTGAGATTATTTGCAATAACTGTTACCCTTGCTTTGCTTCCCTGATGATGTATGTATGTATAGTATTGTGAGCCGTGTATTTACAAAAATAAATTCCTTTTTTTTTCTTGATGTTAATATACAACAATTTAGTACTATGTAGATGCAAATTTCGTTGATAAAAAATGATGCAGATCAATATGTGGGTGGGGAATTCTGATTTGAATTTTATTGCTTCAATTTTTTTTTTTTTTTGGGGGGGGGGGGGGGGGGGATGCGTTTTTGTAATGGTATCTATGGGTGATTCGATCTGGTGTGAGTGGAACATCTTTAGTAGGGTCATGGAAAGTGAGTTTTTGAAAATTGAGTAAATAAATTTATTTGTTGTTTGTGTTTATGAAGTGTGGGATGTAAATGGATAATGACGTGGTTATTAGAGTAAATTCATTCAATCAGTGAGTTAGGCTGATTAAACCAACCGATCACCACATTTAACAACTTTAGGAACGGGGTAAGTACAGTAAATGATGAAAAAGCATACTTCATGAGATTCCATAAGATACATCATCATTGTAAATAGTACGGATATGTATAATCGAGTCTATTCATAGATCAGATCAAGTCATAATTTAATTTTAAAAACAATTTTGAATTTAATTTAACTTAATAATTTATTGTAATATTTACATATTCATAAATTATTAAAAAAAAGATCTACAAACACTAATATAAAATTCAACTAGGTTTATATACACTTCCATAACTTTTTGTACAATCAATAATTTAACAATTGTAAAATTAATTTTGGAGTAAATTTGGAGTAAATTAATTTTTTTAGCTATTTATGTAAATAATTATATATATATTAATAAAAATATTAATTTAGAACGATATGATAAAGATATCAAATTCATTCGATAATTTACATAAATACAATTATTGTCGTAACCATTTTTGAAAAAAAATAAGAATCGAGTTTTAAAATATGGAGTCGCCACCAATCCTTTTTATTTGGGTGTGATCGGGTCACCTATAAAAATTTTTGGTTTGCGAAATTCGAGAAAACGGGTTCGGGAGTCGGTTACGTGCAAGGAAGGGTTAGCACCCTTGCAACGCCCAAGGTTGGTACCAAATTGATTAATGTTGTCCTAATATCGAAAACTTGAAAATATTTAGGGATAAAACTTCGAAGAAGATAAAACGATTAATTGAGTTAGGATTGAATCTCAAGATTAACTCGCTTCAAAGGAATAAAAGTATCATACCCAACATGTTAGGATATAACACTCTTATATTTCGACACTGAGATATCTTTGATCTTCAAAGCATGTAAAAGAAAAGGATATTTGAGTATTTAGTCGAACGAAAAGATCGACACCCAACACGTTAGGATGTAATTTTCCGGCCCTCTAAACACACAAATATTACCTCTTTTTGTATGAATTAAAAATGTCAAGTTGCGATTTAAAACCGTTGATCCACATGAAATGACGAAAATACGAAATCAACAATACTGGTAATAAAAGATACAATAATATAAAAAATATAAAGGGTAAAAGACGGCATTGAAATAGTAATAATAAAAGCTAAAAGGTGTTAGTAAAGATCGAGATAATAAAAAGTATATACAATAGGATAGCATAATAATAATAATAATAATAATAATAATAATAATAATAATAATAGTAATAATAAGATAATAATAGTACGGACACAAAATATGTACAACATACCAATAATAAATATAATAATGATAATAAGATAATAATACTAATGCAAGGTGTATACAATATGATAATATAAATATAATAATAATAATAATAATAATAATGATACCATGATAATAATAATAATAATAATATGTACAACATAATAATATAATAATAAATAATAATAATAATAATAATAATAATAATAATAATAATAATAATAATAATAATATAAAGCAATAGCAATAAAATAAAAATTGCAAACTAATAAATGGGCCAAATTGAATTTAAAACGGAAATAAAAGGGTCAAATTAGGTAACATAAACAATAAAGGGACTAAATTGCAATATGTGCGAAAAGCTAGGGGACGAGGAGCGCAATTTTCCCCAAGTGATTAAGCGCAGCGTTTTAAAGGACCAAATTATAAACTGCGTGAAATTTATGGGCCAAAATTGAAATAACATAAAACTTAATTTTAAAGGCTAAAAATGCGGAAGGACCGAAAGCGCAATAAACCCATTGAAGGGAAAATGCGCGGATCCTGACCTGGGTCGAGTCATGCGCGCAGGTTGGGGCCTAAACGGCGTCGTTTTGGCGCCTGGGCTCCCAACCCCAAAACGGCGTCGTTTTATTCTATTATAAAACCATTTTTTTTCTCCTTATTTTTCATTTCTGATGTCTTCTTCAAAAAAAAAAGGTTTTCCTTCCTTTTTTCTCTCAACTCTTTCTTTTTTTTTTCTTTTTTTTTATCTTATAATATACGTATATGCATGAGTATCAAAAGAAAGCAAGAAAAAAAAAACTTAAGAGAAAAATAAAGAAATCACCTCTCGAAAATTTCTTGTATTTGATGTTTGAAGTTTTTTTATTTTTTTGTATTTCCACTGTTCGAATCCCCCCTCCTTTTTTTTTTACAGTATTATTTGATTCCCAAAAAAAAAGCCCTTTACAGTGTTTTTTCTTCGGTTTTTTATAACCGATATTGAAGAATAAAATACAATAAATCTCTTTATTTTCGGCTATTGTTGTCCCTTTTGCGTGTTTTCAGGTAGTGGAGCAGTTGGAGGAGATGGTGGCCGACAAACAGGTGTGGTGCTGGTGGCTGTGGAGTTGCGGCGCTGGTGGCTAGGGTTCCAAAACCTTAGTCTTCCAAAACTCTAAACTTTTTGGGCCTCTTGGGCCGTTTGTAGATCGGGCCTGATTTTTGATTTTGTAACGGGCCCAGACAATTTGGGCTGTTTACAGCTGCCCCTCTTTGCTCATTGTCGTGTAACGAGAATAGAGCAAAGACATAAAGAAGGCCCAAATTCGCCCCGTCCTGTCGAGTCTTGACTTCTTTGGTTCTTGTATTCTTCAAACAGCTTCAAACCTCACTGTAACTTGTTGCTTTGATCCGCTTCATTGTTTCGTCGTATCTTCAGGGAGACAAATTTTCCTGTTCCATTGCTTCTTCAAGGGCACAGTGACTAGCGCCTCGATCGACTTTGATGTGATTTCAGGGAGAAGAGATTCTCATCTTTGATCTACTCCACCGGAACTTCAAGGAAATAAGTCTAAACTTTTCAAACTGCTTCCCTGCTATCTTCGGGGAGGCTTCGATCTTCAGTCTACTCCAATGCTACTTCCGAGAGATATGGCCTGTAGCTTCATTTTGCTCTTGCTCAATCTTCTTTGTCCACTGGAACTTCTTTGTTCAATTTGCTCAAGGCGACTTCAGTCTTCCGTCTGTAAGTACCTCCCCGTGTGACCCGAGGCTCAACCCCACTCTCATAATATGAGTTGATTTTTTTTTGAACTAACAGAAATTGAAAAGTAGAAATTGAAAATACCTCGGCGTGCAACCTGAGGCTCAACTCACCTGAATTGATTTTTTTTTTAAACAGAAATTGAAAAACAGAAATTGAAAATACCTCGCGCGCGTCCTGAGGAGTTGAATTTTTTGCAAACAGAGATTAAAAACAGAAATTGAAAATACCTCAGCGTGCGACCTGAGGAGTTGATTGAAAAACAGAAATTGAAAATACCTCAGCGTGCGACCTGAAGAGTTGATTTTTGCCAACAGAAATTAAAATACCCCGGCGTGCAACCCGAGGAGTTGGCTTTTTGCAAACAGAAATTGAAAATACCTCAGCGGGCGACCTGAGGAGTTGATTAAAAACAGAAATTGAAAATACCTCAGCGTGCGACCTGAGGAGTGGATTTTTGCAAACGAAAATTGAAAAACAGATATTGAAAATACCTCAGCGTGCGACCTGAGGAGTTGATTTTTGCAAACAGAAATTGAAAAACAGAAATTGAAGATACCTCAGCGTGCGACCTGAGGAGTTGATTTTTGCAAACGGAAACAGAAATTGAAAATACCTCAGCGTGCGACCTGAAGAGTTAATTTTTGCAAAAGGAAACAGAAATTGAAAATATCTCAGCGTGCAACCTGAGGAGTTGATTTTTGCAAACGGAAATTGAAAAACAGATATTGAAAATACCTCAGCGTGCGACCTGAGGCTCAACTCACCTGAGTTGATTTTTTTTTAACAGAAATTGAAAAAGTATCATCTAGTGGAACTCGAATGTTTTCTTTCTTTGGTTTGGTACAACTATCGTCAAGACTTCTTACTTTACTGGCGTACCTGTATGTGTCATGCGTGGTGTTATCATGATATGCACGTGTTTGTCTTAAATGTTTTTATGCCTACATGATTATGCCATGCATCCTGGGTTTGTCCTGTGTCTCTCGTTATGACTCTCATGATGACCCATCTTCATTGCTTCGATTCTTGACTTTTCTCAGGTCTTGTACCCGTCCTTAAGTTCTACGAGTAATCCGTGTTTCTCGTATATCCCTTTTTTTCCCCCTGTTGAACTTTGTCCTTGTTTTGAGGCTCTCGTACTTACCCAATTCTCGTCCAGGTAATGCTCAATATTCTTTTCATTTAGAGTGTGTAATTTCACTATTTATCTCTAAAATGAAACATAAATAAAATGGCAAAGTAGGCATGAAAGGGATACCTCATATCTATATTTATTTCAAAAGCAACAAGCAAAGAAAATTGACAAGGAATAACTCGATCAAGAAAGCATTATAAAAGGAAAACAAGTTCAGTTGTCGTAAGTGCTCTAGATATCCAACGCATGAACTTCTCCATGTTTCTTCATCCTGAATCTTTTCGAGCAAGGTCTTTCGTGTAGAAGATTCTTGAGCTTCAGAGTCCACTTCAATACTATAATCTCGCTGTTTGACTCCCTGTTCAAACCATTCTTGCTTTTTCGGGCCCAATTTGCTTCCTTAGGACGCCCTTTCGGGTTTTCATCCTAAACCTTCTTTGTTTATCAGGACGCCCTTTTCGGGTTTTCATCTTGATTTTTTTTAGGCTTAATATTTCTTCACGGCATCTGAGTTTACCGGATTTGGTAACTCTTTCCCATTCATTTCAGTGAGAATCAAAGCTCCACCTGAGAAAGCTCTCTTTACGACGTGTGGTCCTTCCCAATTCGGTGCCATTTTCCTCAGAAGTCTTTTTTTATCGGGAGAATCTTTCTCAGGACGAGTTCTCCATTCTCTTGGACGCATTTCCTGTCATAGGCGGCGATCATTCTTTTGGTACATTTGTCCATTAGATTGACTCTTCAATCAGGTTCAGGAAGGGGATCTCAACTTCAATGGGTAGTACAGCTTCTATTCCATAGACCAAAGAGAAAGGAGTTGCCCCCGTGGAGGTCCGTACACATGTGCGATACGCATATAGAGCAAATGGTAGCTTCTCGTGCCAGTCTTTATACGTCTCAGTCATTTTCCCAATAATCTTCTTGATATTTTTGTTAGCGGCTTCTACCGCCCCGTTCATCTTTGGACGATAGGGTGAGGAGTTATGATGCTTTATTTGAAATTGCTCGCACACTTCCTTCATCATCTTATTGTTCAGGTTCAAGGCATTATCTGAGATAATTTTCTTAGGCAAACCGTATCGACATATGATCTCCCTTTTTAGGAACTTGCAAACTGCGGTCTTTGTCACATTGGCAAACGAAGCAGCTTCTACCCATTTTGTGAAGTAATCTATGACCACAAAAATGAATCGATGTCCATTAGAAGCCTTTGGGGAAATTGGCCCTATAACATCCATCCCCCACATAGAAAAAGGCCACGGAGAAGTCATGACGTGAAGGGGCGAAGGTGCTGCATGAATTTTATCGCCATAAATTTGACATTTGTGACACTTTCGTGCGTAACTAATGCAGTCGCTTTCCATTGTCAACCAGTAATAACCGAGCCTCATAATCTGCCTGGCCATAGTGAAGCTATTGGCGTGCGTTCCACAAACTCCTTCATGGACCTCTTCGAGTATCTTTCTGGCTTCAACAGTGTCCACACATCTCAGGAGCATTTGATCTTTCCCTCTTTTGTATAGGATGTCCCTATCGAGAAAAAATCCCGCTGCCAATCTTCTGATCATTCTTTTGTCGTTCTCGTTTGCTTGCTCGGGATATCTTTGATTCTTGACATATTCTAAGATATCATGGAACCATGGTTGTCCATCTGCTTCGTTTTCAATGCTAAAACAATGAGCAAGGGCCTCATATATGCTTATCTGGAGAGGCATTATTTCTGTTTCTTGGTTTGCTTTGAACATTGAAGCCAATATGGCCAGGGCTTCAGCCAATTGGTTTTCTTCCCTTGGGAAGTAATTAAAAGTCACTTCTTCGAATTCTTCAACCAATTCCGCAACAAGATCGTGATATTTGACCAACTTCGAGTCTCTTACTTCCCAATCTCCACGGATTTGGTAAATCACCAATGCTGAGTCCCTGGAGACCGCTAAGACCTTGACGTTCTGCTCGATAGCAGCGCGAAGTCCCATGATGCAAGCCTCATATTCCGCCATGTTGTTGGTACAGAAGAAATTTAATCTGACAGTAAAGGGGTAATGATTCCCTTCTGGTGACACTAAGACTGCTCCAATCCCATGCCCCAATGCATTTGACGCACCATCAAAATTCATCTTCCATGATTTCTTTTTCGACGATTCACATTCTTTTTCCGTAATGCATATCAATTCTTCGTCTGGGAAGTCAAATCTCAATGGCTCGTATTCCTCTGTTGTTCGAGTTGCTAAGAAATCAGCTATTGCGCTCCCTCTAATCGATTTTTGGCTCACGTATATGATGTCATATTCTGATAGTAGGATCTGCTATCGTGCCATTCTTCCTGAGAGTGCAGGCGATTCTATCATGTATTTTATTGGGTCTAGCTTTGAAATCAACCACGTCGTATGATACAGCATATATTTTCTGAGCCTCCGAGTTGCGCAGACCAGAGCACAACAGAATTTTTCGATTGACGGATACTTTGCTTCATACTCCGTGAATTTCTTGTTGAGATAATAGATCGCCTGTTCCCTTTTTTCGGACTCATCATGTTGCCCCAGGACGCAACCCATTGAGTTTTCGAACACAATCAGATATAGTATTAGCAGTCTTCCAGGAGTTGGTGGTACTAGCACCGGGGGACTAGACAAATACTGCTTTATCTTTTCAAAAGCCTCTTGACATTCCTCGTTTCATTCTCCAGGATTGTGTTTTTGAAGGAGTCAAAAAATCGGATCACACTGCTTGGTGAGTTGAGCAATGAATCGAGCGATGTAGTTCAGCCTCCCTAGAAATCCTCTGACTTCCTTTTATGTGCGCGGGGGCGGTAGTTCTTGTATGGCCTTTATTTTATCTGGATCAACCTCGATACCTTTCTCGCTAACGATGAACCCCAGTAATTTTTCAGAGGTAGCCCCGAAGGTACATTTGGCTGGGTTAAGCTTCAGTTGGAATTTTCTCAGTCTTTCAAACAACTTCCGGAGGTTCTCAACATGCTCTCTTTCCCCTCGAGATTTGGTGATCATATCGTCGACATAGACTTCTATTTTCTTGTGCATCATGTCATGAAACAATGTTACCATGGCTCTATAGTATGTTGCCCCGGCATTCTTTATTCCGAACGGCATCACTTTGTAGCAGAATGTCCCCCACATTGTCGTGAATGTAGTTTTCTCCATATCTTCGGGAGCCATCTTAATTTGATTGTAGCCTGAAAATCCATCCATAAAGGAGAAAAACGAATGCTTTACCGTGTTATCTACCAATGTATCGATGTGTGGCAACGGGAAATTATCTTTAGGGCTTGCTCGATTCAAATCACGGTAATCTACGCATATTCGCACTTTGCCATCTTTCTTTGGTACTGGGACTATATTAGCCACCCATTCTGGATATCTAGAGATTTGCAGGAAGCCAGCATCAAATTGTTTCTTTACTTCTTCCTTTATCTTTAAGAGCATTTCAGGTCTCATCCGCCTTAACTTCTGTTGGATAGGCTTGCATTCTGGTTTCAATGGGAGTCTATGGACCACTACATCTTTGTTCAAACCTGGCATATCTTGATACGACCATGCGAACACGTCTTTGTATTCATGAAGCAAGGCGATCAGATCATGTTTGGTGTCCTCTGATATGGAGGTCCCAACTTTTACCTCTTGCCTCTTTTCTTCGCTTCCCAAATTCACTGTCTTGACAGATTCTTGATAGGGCAGAATCTGTTCGTCCTTTTGTTATACCATTCTTAGTAAGTCTGAGGAGGAGACATAATCTACAGCATTTTCTTCAGCCTCGAATTCTCCCACACAAATGGCTTTCTCGAAGTCGATTTTAGGACTTGTAACAGGATTATTCGCGCCGTTGATATCTGAGCACCTAAAAGGTAGATGGAAAAGAAATTATAGAGGGGCATCAAGGTACCGGATCCTATAAACGTGATACGATGATACGGGATATATAGGGACAGGTTATAAAAAAAGGAAATAAATATGGAGCCGATGAGAATAAAAAGACTATGACAAAATGCATCTTTATTCATGTTTCATTTAAAAGCTAAATAGACAACATAAACTCTCATAACAGATTCCCCTACAGCTTAGGGGCATACAAAAAGTCAGCATCTAGCATTACTTTGGAGGAGACTTGGAAATTATGAGGAGATCCACTGCAGTCCAATTGTTCGGAGTGAATCTAGGGGGCAAGGGCGTATCGCTGAAATATCTTCCACTGCATTATTCTCTTTGTTAATGACGTTTATACTGAAGTCTTGTAGGCCCCTTTCAATCCATAACATCATGCTTTGTGGATCATCTCTTCCCGGATATATAATTCCTGCCGATGTAAATGTTTTCGACAAAGGCGGATACATTATGGGCTCCCATTCCAATTCCCGACCTGAGGCTCTTGTAATCCTCCTTTCTTGCTCTTTCTGTAACTGTTTCCTTCTTTGCCACGCGTCGGGCTTGAATCCTAAACCACATCGAGCCTTATGGTGTACTGGTTTTAGTGCCCTGACTATTCCTTGCTGGTATTTTCCCAAACTTCTCTTCGCTCTGGCTCCTTTCCCCACAGTCAGCTTGATTCCCGTCTTGGTATTCCTTGACAGCTTGGGCGTGGGGGCTTTGCTTCCTTTAGCGATAAAAGTAACATTGATGAATTCGAAGGAACGGAAGGAACATTCTACTGCATCTTTGTTCACCTCAATGTAGGGTGCATCAGTAGAGATGGACGCGACGATGTCTTCCTCATCAGCGACCGTGATCAAGCGATTACCCATGACAAATTTTACTTTTTGGTGGAGAGATGAAGGGACTGCCCCAGCAGAATGGATCCAAGGCCTCCCTAAGAGACAATTATACGAAGGCGAGATATCCATGACCTGGAATTCTATGCCATATGTACACGGGCCCACGTCTAGAGGAATCTCGATCTTCCCCATGACCGCTCGTCGTGTCCCATCGAATGCTCTTACTGTGGAATGACAATGCCTTAGATAAGACATATCAACTGGCATCCTGGAAAGCGTGACCAAAAGCATGACATTGAGTGCGAATCCGTTGTCGATGAGTACACTCGGTACTATGTAACCCTTACAATAGGTCGTAATATGTAATGCTTTGATAGAGCCTCTACCGTTTGGTGGTATTTCATCATCGCTGAAAGAGATGAAATTATCTGCGTTTAAGTTGTTTGCCCACCTATCAAGCTTTTCCAGAGATACATTGCTTTCCACATAAGCTTGATTCAGCACTTTTAGCAAGGCGTTCAGATGTGCCTCAGAGTTCAATAGCAGGCATAACACCGAGATTCTTGCCGGCTGCTTGTTCAACTGTTCCACGATGTTATATTCACTGTGTTTGATGAACTTCAAGAATTCATGTGCTTCATCCTCATTCACGAGCCTTTTAGCTTCTTCTTCGGATTGTATTTCAACCTCAACCTCGGCTTCATACATTGGCGCCTTTCCTTTTTTTACTCGAGTCGACGGTTTTCTTTTTTGGTTCAACCACCTTGGGAGAATAACATCTCCCGCTACGAGTGAAATGCTCCACCTCGCTAACATCACCAGTCGTAGCTTCGGGCATGGTAATGCTGACATCATATTTCCACGACACCGCATTGCTGTCCTTGTAAGGGAAGGGAGAAGGTACTTTGATTATCATCTTTGGTTTCACCTCTTCCTTCTTTGCTTCGTAGTAGATTAACAAGGGTCGGTCAGTGCTATAAGGGGGACCTGATGATTGACCCTCGGAAGCACATATATCCTTTTCGTCGATCTCTTCCTTCTTATTACAGATCTCAACCTCCTTATTGTTCATCATACCTTGAAGTAATTCTTTGAATTTCTCACAAGATTGGATGTGATGTCCTTCTATGCCGTGAAAAACGCAAAAACTTTGACCTTCTATGCTTTCCTCTTTGAAACTTCTGCCGAGCAAACCCTTTTCAGTCATTATTTCCCACACTTTCCTCAAAGGTGTCCTTATCTCGGAGACACAACTTTTGGCTTGCCACCTATTTTCTTGTGTCACCACACTCACGTTTCCTACGGGATGGTTAGGGAGCGGATTTCCAGCCATATTACCGGTGCCGTCAAATCGTAAAATCCTCGCATCGATAAAACCTTGAACCCTCCTTTTAAAGGCTATACAATTGTTCGTAGAATGCCCCTGGTTTCCAGCATGATACATGCAATTAGCATTAGGATCGCACCACTTTGGGTATGGAGGTTTCAACGGTGCCATGTAATGCGGGGATATTAATTGTTTTTCCAATAATTTCGGGCACAGTTCTCCTACGACACGGGAATAGGGGTGAATTGAGGTTTTTCAGGATTGGGTCTTGTTGGTCTCTGTTCATTTTTAGGTTGACTTTGAGTGGGCGTGGTATTTGGCGGGGATATGGTGAACGGTCTTTGGTTATCAGCGGCATTGACGGGGTAAGGAGGAGGTGTTTGATAGTAGAGGTTTTGAGGAGGAAAATAGAAATTTGGGGGTGGGCGGAATTGGGGTCGTGGTTGGATTGGGTATGGATTGGAAGCGTAGTGGTTCCCAGTCCCCACCATATGGGTTTCAGGCTCTTTCTTCTTTATATGAAACACCCCACACCCGGCCCACGAGCCTGAATCGGATCTGGTATGTTCCTTAAATAAATCGGTTTTCAATGTTCTAAATGACTTAGAGAAAATTTGTGTAATTTAAAAAAATTGTTTTGGGTTGGGCTTAATTTGAAACCTATTTAATAAATTCTGGAAATCCAACTTAAATAAGGTGACAAAATAATTTTTGGGTTTATTATTTTAAAAGAAATAAATTTACTTATCTTTAATCAAACATAAATTGTATCATATTCAAATAAAAATAAACAGAAATAAAGAAAATCCAATTGGGCCTTATGGCCTTATTACATCATTCAAACCCAAAATAAAGTTTAAAGTACTAAAATTTTATAAAGTCCAAATTCCAAATAATTTCTTCAAGCGATGCATGGCCACCTTTAGCTCCTGCCGACCCGGTCCGTTACTGCTCATCACCTGAAAAATAATTCCCCAACGGGGTGAGTCAACAGACTCAATGTGTACATAGTACTAATTTCCAACAAATCAGGCATACAAGTCATATCAATATCATGTTCATACAAAATAAAGGATGATGCAACCCAAACCCAAACCTATTTGTCCATCTGCTACACACCACCCGTACCAACCTGTACACCGCGGGGACTACTAAGTCGACCCTCCATCCGCTACACACCATCGAAGGCAGTCGCTGCAGTCGACGTGCTCATCGCCCACTTATGTTGTGTCATTAGACACTGTATTCACTGGATGTAACCGAAGTTACCACTTTTCACTTTATGTGACCGTAGTCACCACTTTACGTTGGTGAGACCGTAGTCATCACCTTCACTTTCTTCCTCCACAAATATCCCGAATGCCCCAATTATTTCATAACATATTTCACATACTAAATTTTCATTCATGTTACTAATCACATGTTCAAAATATATCACATTCACAATCCTATCAAAAGTAGGAAACGTACCTGGGTACTCCTTACCACATTTGTGGTGCTTAGCCACATTCACATACTGTTACATATTTATATATCTAATGATTGCCATGCAATTTATTGAAAGTTAGTAAGAGTACACACCTTTTTCGCTTAATAGTTTCCGTGAATTCCCGTAGAGCGATCTACCGATCTAGATCTTTCACTCCTATATTCGGCCATTAATTAAAACATATAAATAAACCTATTTGGTCTTAAAACCAAATCCTACTAGAAGTATAATTACTTACCTAGTTGCCAAATTGATTTAATCAAGTCCCAACAGTTGCTAGAATTCCTCTTCCTTGAAATCGGCTAATACTAGGTATGTAACCATGTCAGTTTTCGATTTTTGAAATAATGGAAAACACTTAAACAAATTATGCCTTGGCCGAATATCCCTTACCTTATGATGGGATTCCAAATCTGAAGAGGATTCCTTTATAAGCCTGTTGAAATCCTATAACTTCGTGTTAGATTAGATCTAACTTTGAAAACGTGAATCATAATCTTTAACCACATATTTATATTTATAATCCTTACCTTAGATCCTTAGATTTCCCGAAAAATCCCCTTTTGATGTTGTGGATGATTGCCCTCTTTCTTAGAATCCACAAAGATTCAGCTTAACAGTAGAACGGAGAAGAAAATAGAAGAAAAAGAGAGGGATTTTTGCTTAATGAAAATTCGGCAGAGAGGGGTTTTGCCTAGGGAGAATTTCGGCAGAGAGGAAGAGGGAGCAAATGTTGATGAGTAGCCCTCCTGTCCTCCTTTTATAGCCAAAGTTATCAGCCTAGGAGTCCTTTACTTGGCCACCACTCCTATTTTTGATAATATTATCTCTTTTATTTAAAAGATAAAAGCCTTTAATCCATCAATTATCTCCTCAATTATCTCATTAGAAAATAATCCTTTATTTATCTCTTATTATTCACATATTTATGTGAATAAAACTCTTTTATTTATCTCTTATTATTCACATATTTATGTGAATAAAACTCCTTTATTTATCTCTTATTATTCACATATTTATGTGAATAAAACTCCTTTATTTATCTCTTATTATTCACATATTTATGTGAATAAAACTCCTTTATTTATCTCTTATTATTCACATATTTATGTGAATAAAACTCCTTTATTTCTCTCATATATCCAAGTTTCCCAAAATGCTCAAGTTTCCATTTTTGGATCATTTCCAAAAATGTTTAGGTTTCCAAAAATGTCTAAGTTTCCAAAAATGTTCATTTCCATTTTCATTTTCATTTCCATTTTCATTCTCATTTCCATTTTCATTCATTTCTAGGTTTCCAAAAGTATCAAAAATTTATTCATAATACTTAAGACTTGTCATTTCATACAATTGATCTGGAAAATGCATAGGCCCTTCCTAGGATGTTACATTATAGGTGCTGGCCTGTTCGAGCTCTCGGAACCTTCCATCCTTCCACTCTTGATACCATTCTCAATGAGTTCCCCTGATATTACGATATCAGCGAAGTCTTTTGTGGCATTTCCCACTAATTTGTCATAAAACGGTGCCTTCAAAGTGTTAATAAAAAGGACCGTTATTTCAGTTTTAGTCAGTGGGGGTTCTACTTGAACCGAGACGTCCCTCCACCTTTGAGCGTATTGTCTAAAAGTCTCTGATGGCTTCTTTTCCATCATCTGGAGCGTTAGTCGATCGGGCGCCATATCGGAGACATGCTTGTATTGCTCACAGAACGCTGAAACTAAGTCATTCCATGATTGGATCCTTTCTCTGCCGAGCTGATTATACCACCGGAGGGCTGACCCGATCAAGCTATCTTGAAAGCAGTGTATTAACAATTTATCTTCATTCACATAACCAGCCATTTTTCGACAAAACATGATAAGATGCGCCTTTGGACACCTTGTTCCATCATATTTTTCGAAGTCTGGCGCTTTAAATTTCGGAGGCAAGACCAGATTGGGAACCAAACTGAACTCTTTGGCGCTCATTGCAGAGGAGACTCTAGTTCCCCCTATCGCCCTGAGTATTTCTTCCAGACTCTTATACTTTTCCTGAGCATCATGATCCCTCATTCTTAGCTTGGCTATTTCCATAGGATCATCCAAATCTGGGACAATAGGGTCAGCAGGGTTAGCTCCGGGGTTTGATACGAATATTCCTAGTCCTGGATGAGCAGGTGGTGGTACAGATGGTTGTTCTAGGCCTGTAAATTCCCTTTGAGGCCAATCTCCTGGTACTGTATGGGTGTGAGGTGGAGTAAATCCTTGGGGATGGAGTGGACTTTGATTGACTCTCGAATGGGGTTCTGTAATATCAGGACTCTGCATAGGTCCTTTTCCTTTGACCAGGGTCGTCATCATCTCCATTAGCTTGGCCATTTGGTCCTTTTGCTCAAGTGATTCTTCCCTGGATTTCACCATCAGGTCCCTTGTTTCTTGCTGCGACTGGGCCAACTTCTCTTGCAACTGTCCTTGGATTCTTTCCATTCTTTCGATTCTTTCGTTGAGCTCAGCATCCATGGCTCTAGTTCTTAATCGGGTCCTATAAGGGTGACGCGATTCCAGATCCGTAATGTTGAACTGTAAGTTATACGATTTTTAGTCTTAGTGGATGATTAGGGTGATATGATGCTGTTGTATGGAATGCAATGCAAATGCATGGTATGAATGCAGAAAGGTGTCAATTCTGATTCAATTCCTTATAGGAAATTTCCTTAGAAAACAAAGCTCTTTACATAAAATAGATTACAGATATGGTTTGGCTTTAGCGCCTAGATCCCTAATCTTTTGGAGTAACGAAACCAACTCCTGTCCTTGGCTTGTCCGTGACTCATGCCGCACGCTTAATACTTCTGCTTCTGCTGCCAAAATTTGTAAGTGCTCGGCCACCTCTCAAATCTGATTTATGGCTTCTCTCATGAGATAGTCTCTATTTTTGATTTGCTTCTGAGCCTTATGTAACTCCTCCTCCCGTTGCTCCCTACTCTCTTTCAAGTACCCAATATAATCCTGACAATCCTGCAGGGCCACTTCTAACTCTTCGGTCTTCTTTTCCATTTCTTCGATCCTGCTCAAGCTTGCCTTTAATTCTATCATCAAGTTGCGATTCTGATAATGATTTAAAGACCTTTCCACCTCCGCTACTCTAGTCTTCAACTCATTTCTTCTGTTTTGGCCTTCCGACACTTGCTTTTCTAATATCTCTTTCTGGGCCTTCATTTCTTGGAATTTCCTTTCCCATTGCTCAGTCCTAGCTCTTTCTTCTTGTAACTCTTGTCGCCATTGACTCGAAGTCTTTCCTAGTCCCGCAGTCCTCATTGAGAGACGCATCTTTTTATAGTCCCTCTTTAGGCTATCCAACTCTTCTTCAGTTTTTTTCTTCCCTTTCCTTATCTTTTCTGCTTCTGATTTCTGTATCTCTACGTCCAATTTCAAGAGCATCCTCTCCTCCTTTAACTATTCAATTTTCTTCTCGAGCTCTGAACTCCACCGTATAAAATCTTGCTTTATAATTTCTAGCTCCGTTGATATCATTTGCAACCATTCCTCCGTAGATTGAGCATTATCTGAACTCGGTCTCGAGATATTGTCGTTGATTCTTTTGTTTAGCCACACTATATACTCAGAAGTCGCCATTTCGCCCACAGTCAACCTCTTCATCCGGTAGGTTTGCTTCCAAGCATTTGCAATTTCCTTAATCTTTTTCTTATAACCTTCTCCTGTATAAGAGAATTCGCTTCGATCCAACCCATGTGTTGCTGGCACGAACTGTCTAGACTGGTATTGTCTTGCTACTAGCAAAGGGGCATACCCGATGGCTCCCCAAATTCCGGGTAGCGGGACCTAACTAAAGTTTCCGCATCTGTAAAGGATCTCTCCATGCACCATCCATGGAGCTCTCCACTCAATGTCTCCTTCCTGAAGATATTGAAGAATTGTCCTCCATCCTTCTTCCGTTATATCTTCTCGTCTTGACACGGTTACTTCCTCTTTTATCGGTGAATAATCCTTATAAAAGGGTCGACAAGAGACTTTATCCATCTTCCAAAGATGCCCATGAAACCATACTATCAATAGCTGTGCGTATCCGATAAACCTTCCTTCTCCCGCTCTTCTGCATGCATTTAATGATCTGAAAGTCTCCGCAAGAATTACCGGGACAGGTGTGACTTGTTTATCCAATCGGTCGAATAGATCCACTACTGCTTCATCTATGTGTCTCAGGGCTTTCAGGAAGACGACTAATCCGTAGAGGCTTAAGGCGAAGATATCAACTTTTCTTCTCGCATCAGGATGCGTCAAAATCAGATCCTTTAAAATTACCCAAGGAATACATCTCCCTTCACCTTTCTGTTGAATCTTGGTCGAGATCCACTGTTCACTCATTCCCGTAATTTTCATCAACTTCTTCGCCAAAGGAGGGACATAGGCGGGCTTAATATAAACCTTGTCAACTTTCATTCCAGGAATACAAAGTAAAGTGGTATATTCTTCTATTGTTGGCACCAAATCCACTTTCCCAAAAGTGAAGCAACTGTATGCAGAACTCCAAAACTGGACCATAGCCCGAAACAGGTGTTTATCTATCTTAACATCCAATAAGTGAGAGATGTCGCCGTAACGGTGGCGGAACATCTGTTTAGCTTCATCTTCCCAATGGGTCCAGATATCTCGCAACTCTTGAAGCTCATTTTGTGTCACAGTGACACGGGTGAAGTCCCTCAGCTCCGACGTATGACCTTCAACTAAGTTATCTCTTTTTTCCAATTGTAACTTTTCTAACCACGCGCGCACAGCCGCATTGTCCTCTACTTTTCTAACCACGCGCGCACAGCGCAAACTTCCTATCTCAGCAACCGAACAGAAATTGACACCTCTACTATATGGAATGTCATGCGCATCAAACAAATCAACACAAGTCAGTATGACATGATCAAAACAAGCAAAATATCATTAAACACTTATCTGGATAACTATTTCGGCATTCTACCTAGGGTAGGTTCTAGGGCTTCTATATGGGGTTTGGTTTTAGGGAGGGATACCTGAACCAGCAGATTCCTCAATCCTCACCCATTATAGGTTCATACGGATCAAGTTCAGTTCAGGGGAACACATTTCCCTATGGCCATGCGGAGGTGAAAACCTCACGAAGCACATAGGTACGGATGTATCCCAGAAGCAATCCACTAGCCCATGCGGAGGTGAAAACCTCACGAAGGCTTAGTTTCTTACTCCACTTAAGGGTGTG